>CANUEZ040000140.1:12587500-13187500 GCA_948099385.1 Fasciola hepatica | reverse complement strand
CTAACCCACGTGCTGATCCAAACCCCTCGTCACGCAGTCCCCCTTGCCCCCTGCACAGCGTAAGCTTGCCAAGGGCCAACTTGCCTGGGCTAAGTCACGTGACTTCACACTTCTGCGCATCAACCACATGCAACTGGAGCTGATTTGTAAGACTGAATTACGTTTCAGACGAAAAAAGGCCACGGCTTAACGTATTTGACCAAGTCTGACCAAAAGCCCTAGCTGTTCGGTAAAAAGCCCAACAACTCCACTCTCCTCTAACCCAAAGTCCTCAGCTGCGGCCTATCTACTGCTAGCGATCTAGCTTCTATTTCTGGATCCTTCCGTGACTACTTGTCTCCTTTACGTTTCACGTGCTAGGATGTCCCTCCCCCTCCCATTCTTTCCTGAACTAGGCCTTCCTTTCACGGATTACCTTCACCCATCTTGATTTTGAAAAATTAGCCTCTCCTACCAAACCTTCTCGGAGGCCGGATCTGGATTGTCTCCCACGGGTTCATCTTATAGGTGGCCCCAACCGATTTCTTTTGATAACTGGTGTATATATAATAATAATAACAATAATATTTATTAACAAAAATAAAAATGGTGTATTTCCCGACCGTGATTAAGAGGCAAGCATGAAAGTGTGATCAGAATTTACACTATATCTCCAGAAGGTGAAAACTTTACAAATTTCGAAGAGTAAGTCGCTCTTGACAGCGACAAAGGTATGGGGTTGGGGGGAGTTAAACCGAGGTAAAGAGACAAAGGAAAACACGGTAAGTAAGGTTCAATTTCGCATCCGCCGAGGCAATGGTAAGTAATCGGCTGGATGTGAGACGGACATCTTCTAAGGGGGCGGGGGATACAGAGCCCACGGGTAAGCTGAAAGAAATTGTTCAGTGGTGCATACTAGAGTTTATTTAAAAAAGGATTTGGTGATGATGCAAGGAGACAGATGAGAATTTTATGAAGGTGCCCCGCAGATTCGCCCTGCCTCTAAAATGACCTCTTCTGTCATCCCGAGCTTCAAGAAGTGTGTACACGACGAGCCGGATAACTATCCGCTCATTAGTTGTACCCTGACAGTCTGCAAAATTACGGAAATAATTACCAAAAAGCTCATTCTCATTGTTTCTCACTTGAAAGCCTGATGAACCCTGGTCAGCATGATTTTCTGACTTCCCAGTCCCGCCCCTCCTGTCAGCCAGACTTCTCTAATGTCTCATGGCCTGACATCAACGCTGGCAACTCTGCAGTTTTCGCGCACCATGACAAATCTAGGGCCCGTGATCGCGTCCTCCACATGCAACTGATAGTTGAAAGCCAATCTTTTGGTGCATCGGATCCTTTCCTCCCCCGGTTGTCCCTGTAACTCTCTCAAAGATCCCAGGATGCTTCGATCGACGGCCACCTACCTTCTGCCACAAGCATCACCGGTGGCGTCATCCAAGACAGTGTTTAAGGCCCTTTAATATTCCTCGTTTATACCAACGACGTTTTCTCGTCCATTTGCTACGGCATCCCATTCTTATTTGCTGATAATACAAAGGTGACATAATCCCTCCAAAGTAACAAGCTATCCGAGACCCTATGGAACATATCGGGTGACTCAGCCCCTCTGACCTTGGAGCATCTGTTGGTCCGTGAACTTCGCTGCTGAGGAAAGCTTCCTATCTTACAAATGCACAGTGCCGCCCGGCACAGCTGGTCTAGACGAGCTTCCCGTCTCCTTCTACCCCACCAGTCTCGGTGTAAGGTACTCCTGCTCCTTTAAATTCCCGCTACAGTTATCTTTCCAAACCGCTAAGTTAAGTGAACCCGGGACCGAAACATTGGCGTTTCTCACCACCCGCCAGTCGCCACTGCACCTACCTCTCATGTAAGACTACTTCCAGGATACTGCCTGGTTTCCTCCACCAGCTGGCTGCGTCTTTCTAGTATATTTCTCGGGGCTGTCTAGCTCGGCTTCACCAAAAATAGCTTCTGGACGAATTCACAGCCTTATCTTACATCCAACGTCAAGAGCGTCTAACAAATAAGCCTCTGCGGATGCCACTTACGGGACTCAATCTAGTCCTTTTCCTTAAGCTAGCCTGTAGCCAAGTCTATACTCCGAGTTCCATCATCCTCAGCCCATTTCTTCAGCCCCCTTCGCCACTGTGCCTTTTCTCCATCCGTGCCTCAGTTAACCTCCGTGGCAATTCTTTCCACCAGCTCATTCCAAGTCACTGAGCGAGCCTCCCCCACTTCCACAATATCTCTTCGCAGTATTCATTTAGGCACACATTCCTTGTCCACTTAGCTGTCCCCATCGCTGTGCTGGCAGCCCGTGGGTGCCTCTTCTCTTATGTGGCCAAAGCAAGAGGCCTAGCCCTCGAACCTTATTGCCTCTGCACCACCAGCCATTGCATACACTCCATGTCCAACCCATTCCTTCTCCAAATTACCTCGGACTATGACTATAACTATCCCCAAACCGTGTTGAATTTATCCCCCAGTTCTAGAACGATGAACCTACTTTTCATCCATATACCTGTATGTATTCACACTGGCTCCATCCATCTGTTTCTGTCTTGCACTGCTTTTATGGACGTATCACAGTTCACCATTGCTTGAACTTATGTAAGTCAGGCAGGTTGTAGCCATTTGAACCTCCTGCTACCTTCCGGCTAGTCTCAGGGGCCTACCGCTTCGATGGTTCCTTGTCTGGCGTTTTAACTTTTCTCTTCGTCCAAAGGCGGTTTCCCTGTGGGACGGGCCCAGACTGAATTACTCTATCTGGTCTCCATTTCCGGTCATCCACAGTGGAGGTCAGCCACTCCGGGCACTCCTCAGGTCTCTTCTCTGACAAGTATATATGGATGACATTGCTATAAGGCCCCCAAACCATCGGTGTCTCCATTGGCTCTGCTGCGAGATCTCTCGCAACTCGGCCAAATGATCCCGGATCAAAGGCCCCGACGTGGTAACACCGCTACGAGTCTAACCATCAGCGATCACCGGAGAAAATTCAAAAGGTGAACAAAGCAATCACGTCAAGCACTCTGGTCGGCACACTTCGGGCACGCAGGAAGTCTGCAACGACGCGAGAGGGAAAGTATTTTAATGGATCACACCTCCTGCCTTCATTTCGTATGGTGTTTTTCAGGTTAAGCTCCCCGCTCACGGTCAGCTTCACGCTCCAAAACCGGCGGTAGATCGTATGCTTCATCTCTTCTCGCTCTGCAGCAAAAGATACAGCCGGTTTTCTATCGTGCGTTTAAACATTTTCGTTCGGTCACGGTATGCTGATCCTTTGTTCTCATCCTCGTTCCTGCCGTTTTTCATCACGATATCCATAACTGCACGGTGCCACCTACGCCCCACTCACCCGTTCCTCGCAGGTCAATCAATACCTAGGTTTCCAAGTACTTCTCACTTACTGGATCCATATCCCTAATTGGTTGCTCACACACCATGATAATAAAACCCATTGATCGAGCTTTAACAAGCTAGTGCCTACGGATTTGACATACCGTTCCTTGTCCTCCTTTTTTGTGACCCACGCCAATACCCACCAGCCCTACCCGTGCCCATGCCCAATCATCGATTTTGAACCCGTCACTTTCGCCCTTGCATTCTTTACGGCCTCGTTGACTGTCGATTCATCGCCAACGTACATTCTTCGCTGGACTCTGCAGACTCCCTTGGATCCCTCTGTCAGCCGATAATTAGGTTGACGTATTTTGACTCGCCAGTTTGTACCACTACCTATAGACACTCAGCTCCCAACTCCGCTACATATGTTTCTCTTCCCTACTGTTCAATCAGGAGTTTTCCTGTCACGGCAAAACTTTTCTTCCCCGTCCTCAACGTGTTTGACCTGCAGTAAGATTATCTAATGGGTAGTCTTCCCCTTTTTACTTTGGTCAGTTCACTCGTGTCCTGTATTGGATATTGTTTGCCACCAGAATCTTTGCACTTCACGTTACTCTGCTCCTCTGCGTTCCGCCCGTTATAAAAAAGGTCTCGTTGTGAAATTCACATACTGTTTCGAACCCTAGGATCCACACTCAATGGTCCAGCATGACATCATACGCGCCCATTTCTCTTCAAAAATATTTCTTCTTACATATGCCGCAAGTTTGTAACAAAGTTAAATATGCCTTCAAGTACTGTTTCCTGATGATAGTCAACACTACACATAAAATTGATAGCAACATGGCTCTGATTTTCTTAGCAATTTCAGCCGTCTTCTTCGTGCCGCCTAAAACTTAAGTCACATTTCCCAGCTGATAATTCAGCCACTCCGACAACTCTATATTTTTATCACTTCTGCGTTCTCCAGCCATTTTCACAGCCATCGTCTTCTTGCTGCAGAATATACGTCCGTTTAACAAAGCTTCACTCATTTTCGGCCATCACCACATGCCACGCCCGCATTATTCAGGTTGTTAGATTCACTCTTACCTGTTTTCTTCCATCCTCGCTTCCATATTCCTTCGTTCGTGAACTTCTGTTCACAACTGTCACCACTTTTGTGCTTCCGAAGTCGTTTCTCTTTCTGGCGATCCACCATGATCACACGCCCCAAAACATTTATCACACTTTTTCTAAGTCAATTCTGTACCATTTGATCTAAGCCTACCTGTCTCCTCCAGGCTCTGCTACTACCGTGTTCTATCACTTCCTTGCTCTTTTCTCCCGCTCATTATATATATATATATATACATACATCTATGTGTATATATATCCATATATTCCCTCCGCACCCCCAGTTCTTAGCCGGCCATTTCCCTTCCGAACGTCCCGCGGCCCCCATGATAAACATCCATTCTGTCTATATCTTTGTCCCACAATCACCGTATCTCGATCCCTCCAAACCCGTTTTTGCCATCCGACCCACTCTTTACGTCTTGCGTTTCTCGCTCCCCGCATTCAGATTGAGTTTTGTACCCTGGCACCGTCCAGTTATCGCGACGTGGCACAGTTCATGGCTATCTAATCCATTGCCATCCAACTCATTTTTTCGTTCTCTTTATCGTCTCTCGTTATCACTTTCTCATACCGACTTTAAGTCATCCTCACGTGGAACTCTCAGCCTCCAGTCATATCTTTTGGGCTTAGTTGGATTTTCCTCATGGATTTCACTATCAAATTTACCGGGGCGTTCACTTAAACGCCCTTCATTATTCTTCGGTTTGTATACAATATTCCTCCTCTGATCTCCCTCCCAACTCTACTTTATTTTCGTTCGTCACGAATACTTCAAAGTTAAATGAATTCTGCCCGTCCACTTTATCGCTTGTAGGAACTGGATCACGCGTCTTTCATGCTCCGGGCATGTGCGGAATTAACCAATACAATTTATGTTTAATAGTTAGTGCACGTCCTTTTCTTAGGGCTTGTCTCATATCCGAATACCATCTCAAGATGAACATGCAGTGAAAAATCAGTCGATGCGCTATAACCTGTTCTCTTCTACGGATGCCATCACCTTACATCCTTCATGAGCAGTTTTTCACTGCCGACGTCATTATTGTGCCGCTAAGCTTTTTCCTTCCATATGCTGTTCCACTATGTCCCACCTGTCACGGAATAGCCATCTGCCATGATTCTAAACAAATTTATCCAATCCTTCCTTCCTCATCTCATCACTTCTTCCTTTGTGTCAAGACGGTTTATTGTCATAAACTCTAGCTTTTCTTCTCCTTTGGTACTCCAAATTCCACTTTTTATTTTGAGCCTATGTTCGCCCTACCCTTTCTAAGTCCTCGCCATCCACTCTGTTTGCCACCTCTCCGCTGCCTTTCGTGATGTGCGCCCATTTTGAAAATGTATCTACCCGACAGCCGTTGAAACAAACTTTTATTATCGTTATTTTTTTACATTTTGTTGACTCCCCGTTTGTCAAGAGTACAGCTGCGTGAATCAAATGCGGTGAACTAGTATCACACCTTGGTATTTCAGTAGGCTCCAAACAGGAAGCAATGAGGGCACTTACGGGAGTTGCAGAAAAATTTCACGAGGAACTCACTGTCCTGGGGGGCATGCCGTTTGTAGCTGAAGGAAGGCCATGAAGGCCCACCTGAAACTGAGCCGTTGCTGCTGCCGACGCCTGCATTTGCTTCCAGGAGGTTAGTTCCGGAAAGGTGAGCAGCCGTTTTTCTAGGGGGACCAGTCCCACGAGTTTTAACAGGAGCAGAAGAAACAGGGGCTTCCCGTGAATTTGTTCGACGAAGAAGAAAGCATATTCTGGACCGCACTAACATTCGCTCTGAATTTTTGGTGATGAGCTTTATCCCTCCCATTTGCAAAGGCTTTCTTTCAGCCGTGACCTTGGCTGGTTCGATTTGTAAAGCATTTACAACCACGCTTTGTTTTGTGATGAATGTCACTGCAACTCTTTCCATTAGAAAATCGAAGTGGAAGGAACAGGCTGCTTTTTGCGCCCTTTTTCTTGATCTGATGCAGTGATATTAGCAATGTGCTATGCCTGCAGAATATGTGGAAGTAGGTTCAAATATTGTGGTGTCCGGAGGATCACGTATGTCACAAACAATTGCTTTCTTCGCAACCTGAGACGGTCGCAGAACTTTGCAAGCCCCTGTTTTAAGAAACTTGTCACTTGTTGTTAGGTTACGGGGACCAGGGGGTTCCGCTGGAACAAGAAGCTAGGCTAAAGGGGTTAGTTTTGATGATGAATTATCAACTGACGACCTCTGAGCGGACATGTGTGCGAAGAAATTTCCGATGGCACCGGTTTTTTACTGGCTGCCCTATACAATTCCATCATATTGTGAACATCTTTATATTAGGGTTGCTTGAGTTTTTAAGATGCAGTGAATCGAGAAGCCACTAACTGGGATTGTTTACTCGTTGACCTTATCAGGCTTTTTTTGAAGTAACAGTTATAGGTGATCCAAAACTGGCTGCATTGTAAACAGCAGTGCCATGAGGGATGAAGCGTGCGATCCGCAGCCGGTTCCAGTGAGTGAGGCTGACCATGTGCTGGAGGCTCAACCTTAGAAATACCTAGTGGAATGAACACAGGAGGTGTGATCCACTAACATACTTCCCCACTCACGTCGTTGCAGAATTCCCGCACGCCTGATGTGCGCCGGTAATAGCAGTGGATGTGACTTCGCCCCGCCCCGTTGCGATTGGCACAAACTGAGGCTGACGATTAAGCCAAAGGCATGTGATCTAAAAAAAGGTGATCTGTTTGAATGGTCTCATGCGGCAGAGCCAGAGAAAACAGCGACTGATAAACGACCATAGAACAGTGCTTTTCAGCACATCTGTAATGGGCTCGGCCATCAAATTACCAAGGCAGTTGACCAACACTGAGGGTACATCTGGCGTGAGCAGAGGGCTGGAAGTGAAAGAACAAATGGAAGAGGGCAGTTGGGGTGTGCCACTGGCTTTTGATCAACATCTACCGGAGGCAAACGAAAACCAATGTTAGTCGAAGCATAAGATGTCTGGAACTAACGAAGAAGAGGAAGCTGCGTGTAAGAAATAATTGATGTTTCAATTCCGTCAATAAGGAAAGTGGATTGGCCACCACTAATCAAGAGCCGGAAATTCCTTCAGAGAGATGAGACTTTCTATCACTGGTTATGTCCGCGGTACGTGGGTGCACGGTTCTAGAATCGGTTGGCCGGAGTTGAAATTTGGGCCCATCGTATGCGCTGTATTATCAAGTTGGTGCATTCTATAATAATGATAATGGTTTACTTTGGATAAGGCCGAGACACGCTATAAAGCAAGATCAAACGGAACAGTTGGGAGCGGAATCCGAGGATGGTTCAAGTATGTGCACCCCATGTATAATAGGAAAAGCTATTAATTTACTCTTTTTGGTGGCGCACTGCAAATTTAACTCTAAGTCGGATGGCTAGTCTCGCCGAGTCCTCGTGTAGCCGGTTGGAAGTATTAGACTTACAATCATATATAACAGAAAGATGACTGCATCACGGGAGGACTGAGAAGAATTGACGAAACTTGGTTTACCTTGAAGAAAAAGAAGTTTCCACGGGAGACATAAAACAGCCAAGGTGTTCCACTGTGCATAAAACGGCTCAGGATTAGAAATCAGACGATAAAAAGCAATAAAAATGCTGACACAGAACAAGAAAAAACCGTCGAACATTGCGTTTATAATTTTTAACAACCGTATATCGGTTGGGTCACTTAGGTACCCGGTTAAGGAATCATCTTCAGAGATTGCCTAGGTGGTGGTGAAACGAGTGGCCTAATGGATACGGGCAAACGTTGACCATGTTGTTTACTTTCAGAAAAGTGGAATATGATGCATCAACGTGGAAATGGGAAATGGGCGACAAATCAGTCTGCGGTGAGTAGCGACGATAGTAGCTGGACAGCACGTTTAATGTTCTGATATGTCGTGGGTACCGATAGGAATTGAGGCTTCCTCAGGGACCCTCGGAATGTGGTGGGCAACTTATTCCAGAACTTAGGGGGGAAAGAGAGACGGTGGAACCTTATGGCTGACTCAGCTGTGATAGAGGGAATAGAAAGAGGCCGGTGACAAAATGGATATTGGGTCCCAAAGTGGAACCCTCCTGGGTCAGAGGGAAAAGACTCACCATGGAGCAAGCTGCGCAGGAAAGCTTGGTTTAACCTCCGGAGGCGTAGACTGATTGGGTCATCATTCATATGTTGGCACCGTTCTCTACAGCACAACCAGCTAGACCAATCAAGTAGCTCTCCAGTAAAACAACTTTGTATGCCTTCCAAAACAACTGTGTCAGACTTTGAAGCTGGTCAAGGTTGCTGGGCAATGTTCGGGTAAATGGCTGACGCGGGATTGGTAGATGTCAATGATACTGCCCCAGGGGCGAAAATAGAGTAAAAAAGGGTCACACTTTTTTCAGTTGTGCTTGCTGATAGGCTATCTTCACAGTTTCCTCAAACAAGCAAGCTGTACCATGGAGAACCAGATCCAGTGCATCATTAGCTTACATTAGTAATAGAAGGGGGCTCAGTACATAACCCTGTATGAAGCCACTTGTGTTACGAACGTTTGAGCAATGCGTAGCCAAATTCGCAACGGATCCCGAAATCAGAAGGCGATTATCCGTGATAATTCTACGATACTAGATTATTAAAATAAACAATGACATAAACAATATACAAACCTCAATAATACGATCACAAAGACTCAACAACGAGAAACCGAATAGCAGCGTGTGAGCAGACAGCACGTGCGTCACGCAGGTCCTGAGCAAGGATGTGCCAAAATAGCGCTCTGGGCGCGAACAAACAACAATTGGTCCAGAAAAACAACCAGTTCGTAAAGACAAGTCAATAGTGTATGGAAATGAGTGATGTTGGGAAAAAACACTGAGTCGCGAGGGAAAAAGGGGGATTTTCCACGACCGGCTGTTACACCGCCCACCAAAATCCTCCTGGATCCTTAGCAAAGTCAAAGGTTCGGTATAAAGGTACTGATTCTTCCTACCTGCCTAGGCCCTGCTGTCAGTGCGCGCGTCTAATGCTCGTCGTCGACGTTCTACTACTGGTCGCACCTAACCCATTGGCTACATAGACGTGAGGCTAGTCTACATCTTCCACAGGACCAAATGACCGATGGCGGGCGTGAATGGTCACATAGACGTTGTCCTCGTAAGGGGCCGTCCGGTCCTGGATGTACGCGCTTGAGTGTGTGTGTGTGTGTGTGCGCGTGTGTGTGCGTGCGTGTGCGTGTGTGCCGGGGTTACAATGAAATCACAGCTATGACTACACATCAAAGGAGGACTTTCTGCAATGTCAACAAAAGACCGCGTGGCAAGAAAACGAGTAAATGTAGCATGCATGTGTGACCTGAGCTCCACTACTTCCACATGTGCAAGGGGCATTCGGTAGCGTCAACAAAAGGCGAACAAAGAACACTGTCACATGTATGATGGGTTTACGGGATGTAGAGTGCGTCGTGCATGCGCGTATGTATCGGGATGTACAATGGGATCGCATTCATCACCACATATCCTTCTGTAATGTCAACGAAGGGACCGCGAGCACCTTAACGTGTTTGACGGAGATTGTGTGGTATATATGGTGTTTCTTTATCCACCTCGATTACTGGTGTGAAAAAGATTTACTAGGCCACAGGGTTATCAGCTCCTCCGTCTTCGCTCTCGAGTAGGTTAATACTGCGTATGTCACGAATGAGCACTCCGTTAGCTGTCTTCACCTTCACCGTTCTTATCATTTCGTCGGTGCTTTTGATGGTTTCCGTAACTACTCCCAAAGACCAAGCGCTGAAATGTGCGCGTTCGTCGGCGATCATAACCACGTCCCCAACTTTGAATGGTCTTGTTTTGGCCAGCCACTTCTGTCGAGTCTGCAAAGCCGGTAGGTACTCCCGTAGCCATCGCCTCCAGAAGACCTTGGCCAGATAGTTCGCTTGCTTCCACCCATGGAGGTAGCTCCCACGAAGGTTTACCGGCCCTTGGAAACCCTCGTTCGACCTTAGCGTCAATAAGTCGTTTGGGGTGAGCGCCAGGTGGGTGGGGTCGCCGTTCAATACTGGAACCAGGGGGCGGTTGTTCAGGATTCGCTCCACCTCAGTCATGACGGTGTTCAGGGTCTCGTCGTCGGGCGGCTGCTGCTCCATGATTGACAGCAATATCCGTCTGGCGGACCGGATCATGCGTTCCCATATGCCGCCTCGGTGACTGGCCTGTGGGGGGTTGAAATGCCAGCGTATGCCGTAGGCCACGGTTCGATTCTGCAGTTCGTCCCTGTTTATGTTCTTGTGCCAACGCTGCAATTCCCGTTGAGCGCCCACAAAGTTCGATCCATTATCTGAGTATATGTCTGCCGGTACGCCTCTTCGGTTGATAAATCTTTGCAAGGCCCGTAGAAACGAATCGGTCGTCATCGAATGTGCGACTTCTAGGTGCACCGCACGTGATTTCATGCACGTCATGATACATCCGTATCGCTTTTCTAATCTTTTCCCGCACTTGATCCACAAGGGCCCGAAATAGTCCAACCCGGTGTCACTGAACGGCCACCAGCCCGTAGTTACCCTGCATTCTGGTAGCGGGGCCATGAGTTGTTTGCCTGCTGTGGCATTGCGTCTCCTGCATTGCACACACCGTCGGATCACGCGTTTTACAGTCTCTCGTCCTCTCAACAACCAAAGACGCTTTCGGATGACGCTCGTCACGTGACTTTCCCCGGCATGTCCCTCTACGGCGTGGACGTGTTGAATCATTAGCTCTACTACGGGTTGTCTCGCAGGCAGCAGTATAGGATACTTTGTGTCGAAGTTCAGGTGGGCGTTGGTCAGCCTACCATCCACCCGCAGCAGTCCGTTGATGATTTTGGGGTTTAAACGCTTCAGCTCGCCTCTTGGAGATGGCATGTCTTCATTGGTCAGCCCCACTTCTTCCGCCCTCTTGAGTTCTCGGGCGAAAGCCTCGCGTTGTATCATTCTGAAAATATCGTACTCTGCCGCTTGTAGCTCATCGGGACCTATCGGGCCGACCGGTATCCGACCTGAGGGCCGTAGCCCTTTCATGACTAGTAAACTTATCTTGAACCTGGTTAACCAAACTAGCGAACGAAGCGTCTTCATCCAGGAAGAAAACCTGACCAGTCGCGGTAAAATGGGCGACGCTTCGACGACGTTGGTTGCTATCACTACGCCTTTGATCTCCAGTTCCAATTCCGTAGGGGGTTTTAATTCGAACACGGGCCAGTCCTGTTTGGGCAATTGCAGGAAGTTCGGCCCTCTCGTCCACGTGTCCAGTTGCCTGAAGTTGTTCGCACCTCGAGAGCACAGGTCGGCCGGGTTATCGCCAGACCTGACATGACTCCACTGGTGCGTGGCCGATTCATCGTGGATAATCGTGAGCCGGTTAGCAACGAAAGTACTAAACCGGCTCCGTACGTTGTTAATGTAGTAAAGTACTATCGTTGAATCCGTCCAGAAGCTCATCGACCAAATGTAGAGATCGAAACATCTCTTCACAGCTTGCACCACCCTGACTGCCAACACGGCTGCGCTGAGTTCGAGGCGTGGGATTGAGACCGACTTCAGTGGAGCAACGCGGGCTTTGGCGAACAGGATCCTCGTGGTATATTGTCCATCTCCTGCGCACCATCGTCCGTACACCACAGCTCCATAACCGACTTCGGATGCATCGGAAAAGGCATGTAGTTCTCCAGTCCGTGTCGTATGGCCAGGGGTCAAACATCGTGGTATTCTTATGTCCCCTAATTTCTTCAAGGTGTTCAAAAATTCCTCCCAGTCCAGCCGGTCCCCTCGGTCCAGTGACTGGTCCCAATCAACTTTCTTACGGCACAGCCGCTGCAGCAAGATCTTTCCGGGTAGCAGCCATGGTGAGACGAAACCGAGCGGGTCGAACAAACTTGAGACGGCAGATAGTATGCCACGACGGGTTATTGGCAGCTCGGGAACGTTCAGTTCGAAAACAAAATCGTCCGTTTCCGCGTCCCATTGTATCCCTAAAGTGCGCTCGATAGGAAGTGGGGAGCCGTCCAAATCTCTTACCCTTTCGGCCTTTTCGTGATACGGGATGACCTTCAGCACTTCCGAAGCGTTCGACATCCATTTAGTTAGATGGAAGCCACCCTCTTCCAGCAATCTCGTCAGACCCCTGAACTGCTCTAGAGCTGATTCCACATCATCGAATGACCCAAGGTAGTCGTCGACGTAGAAGTTCCTGCTGACGCTTTCTACCACCGTCCGATGTACCAGATCGCCATGTTTGTTCGCTGATTCTCGGAGGGCGTAGTTGGCACAAAATGGTGACGATATGGCTCCGAAGGGGTGGACGGTCATTCTATAATTCACCACTGCGTTGTCCCGGTCGCTCCCTTCCCACCACAGGAAACGCAAAGCATCTCGTTCTCCTACCGGAATCTTCACCTGATGGAACATTTCCCTAATGTCGGCAGACAAAGCCACTTTACCCACTCTGAAACGGCACAGAACATCGATCAGTGGTGTGGTCCAGTCAGGCCCCTGTAGTAGGCGATCGTTTAACGACTTGCCCTGGAACTTGGCCGCACAGTCGAAAACCACGCGCAGTTTATTGGGTTTTTTGGGGTTGATAACCGGATGGTGAGGCAGATACCAGATACCCCTTTTGCTGTCGGTGTTAACAGGCACCCTTTCAACGTAACCGAGGTCCTCGTTTCGCTTCATTAAATCCGCGTATCGTTCCCACAGATTCTGGTCTCGAATGAAGCGTTCTTTTAGTCGTAGTAATCGTTGGAGAACATAATTTCTGTTGTCAGTCCACGGGTCGACCGGTGTGCGCCATGGGAGGGGAACCTCGAACTGTTTTTTGAGGCCTCTAGTGCCTTGCCGCACCGTTTGTAGAGCGAAGTGATCCTCTTGAGACAACGTCGGTCTTTCGTCCCCAATGTCATGAAACTCCTTTTCATAAAGCCGTTGCAGATGATACTCTATGCGGTCCGTTTCGGCGGATAAGTAATTCACGGAACCGCGTACCCCTACTGGACCGTATAACATCCATCCCAGAGCCGTGCGTACGGCATAAGGTGCCTGGCGGTCGCCCACTCTTTGGTCAAGCACCCAATGCGCCTCTGGCACGTCGCATCCGATGAGGAGATCCACCTCATCATCTTCCCAGTCTACGACGGTTACATCCTGCAGGTGGGGCCATCGAGTCAAGATTGCGTTCACCGACCTTGGTGCTCGCATGGGAAGATCCGCTAACGTGAATGCCTCCGTTGGTTCAATTTCCTCGTTAGTGTCTAGAGAGATGAGTTGCAGCCTTAATCTACCGGCAGTCATTACCTGTGTTCCGCCCACCGTGCTCACTGCTAACGACGTCGCACCTTTAGCCAGTTGGTGTTTGTCGGCAAACCGCTCTTTCACTAAAGTGGTGTCGGATCCACTATCAACGAAAGCCAACGCCTTGACTATCCCAGTCGGAGTCACTACTCCCACGGCCACTACGCCTAAACGTACCGGTTTACTGGCAGATTGTGAAGTTGAACAGATCACGCTGGGCTTGGCACTCGCCTCGGATATGGTTATTCTCGCCTGATGCAGCAGCCGATGGTGTCTGCCCGTGCAGCCCTCGTAACCACATCGATTCCTTGTTCTACAGGCTGCTGCCCGGTGCGTGGTGTTGAGACAGATGAAACATGCTCCTGCCATCCTCGCCATTCCCCACCGTTCGTCTATTGTGGCATTGCCGAACTTGGGGCATTCTGGTAGGCCATGGCTAGTACCACAGGATCTGCAATTTGGTTTCGCCGTAGCATCTCGTGAAATGACGTGTGTGTTGGTCCAAGGCTGGTACTTTGGATGTTCCCGTACAGGGGTTTGGACTTGGCTAGTACCGGGCTTGTTTGCTCGGTTGCTGTCCCGGATGAGTCGGCCGAATCTGCTGTCAGCTATCTTCGTTTGCCTGTCTAAATATTCAGTCAGGTCTTCGAAGTTGGCTTCTCTGTCGCCTCGGCTTATCCGTTCAGCTTCTTCCGCCCACCGACCCTGTAGTTCGGGAGAGAGGTGACGGACTATGCCTTCCAAAGTGTGCATGGCGTCTAGATCAGCTCTGTAACCTAAATGGTCGAGGGCTATTGAGCAGTTCTGCATCTTGATCACCAGGTCGGCCATGGTGTAGACGTCGCCCTTGGTTTTCTTTGCCTCTGCCATCACGCCCTCTATTAGGTTACGGGCTACTTTGAAAGGTTGGCCAAACAAGTCCCTCAGAATCTTTCTTGCCCTTGTGTAGCCTTGTTCTGGATCGAGCATGGTGCATCCGTCGATAGCTTCTCGCGCTCGGCCTCGGCAGTAGTGAGTAAGGTAAAGAAGCCTTTGCCCAGGGTCGGTCACCTTGTTTTCAACGAACGTCTCGAACTGTTTGACAAACTTGCAATATTGCTCAGCTCGCCCGTCGAAAACCGTTAACTCCACTCTAGGCAGATCGATCGATGGTGGTTTGTAGTCGGCGACCTGCGTGGGGTTCCCTACCTTATTGCACTCTAACCTATCGGAAGTGTCGAAGTCACTGGTCCTATACTCTCGCTGTTTCTGTGTACACTTCTCTGCTTCATGCGCCTGTAGTCTAGCCGAAAGTAACTGTTGCTCTAGTTCTATTATTCTCAGCTTATATAAATCAACGTCCTTACGATCAATATTGCTTTCAATAACACATGAGCTAGCACTGACAGGACTAGGCGATCTAGCGTTAACTAAAGAATCATAAGTACCCAAAACCTCCCCAGAGACTTGCCGTATTACTTCCTGTCCGGGTTCGACTGCCTTTGATCCTTTCCTTGGCATTTTGCGTGAATTTTCCTCGTTCCAAATAGATCTATTGAGTATTGTTACGAACGTTTGAGCAATGCGTAGCCAAATTCGCAACGGATCCCGAAATCAGAAGGCGATTATCCGTGATAATTCTACGATACTAGATTATTAAAATAAACAATGACATAAACAATATACAAACCTCAATAATACGATCACAAAGACTCAACAACGAGAAACCGAATAGCAGCGTGTGAGCAGACAGCACGTGCGTCACGCAGGTCCTGAGCAAGGATGTGCCAAAATAGCGCTCTGGGCGCGAACAAACAACAATTGGTCCAGAAAAACAACCAGTTCGTAAAGACAAGTCAATAGTGTATGGAAATGAGTGATGTTGGGAAAAAACACTGAGTCGCGAGGGAAAAAGGGGGATTTTCCACGACCGGCTGTTACAACTTGTACCAGGTCTCTGTTGAGTTGTGCCACTTTTGTTGAGGACTAACCAAGAACGACGAGTGTAACAGGATTGCTTGCAAGAAAGGAGTTGATCGGCAAAGCCAAGGGAACTCAGGTGAACAATGGCGCGGAGGTGTGGAACACCAAAAGCCTTCGGCAACTCAGGGCAGGAAGTGGATGATGCCTTCAACATTTATCAACAGCCTTAGTGGCTATGTTAAGGAAGCCCAACTGACACATGTGCGCGACATTGATCTTAGAAACCCAAGCTGCTCATTGCTGAGAACGTTTGTAGCAATAAAGTAGGCGACCTAAACAATGGTCTCCATTATTCTGGAAATAACAGGAGGTGATTGATGGGGCTAGTTTGGGAAAAGTTGCTTTTAGTGTCGGAGGACAACCCCTGAATTCTCCAGTTTAACGGTACCAAACTGGGGACAGGTGACAAAGTACATACGTTTCGTGAAGAAGTGGTAGGTCCGATCCGTCGTTGGTGACAGAAGCTGAAGCAACCCTTATGGTCCGAGATGGATAGGTGCTTTGTCACCTGGAACGATCCCGGAAATAAGGTTAACTTTAAACTTCGCGACACAGGGAGAAGGCCTGCTGGTGAAAAGAGTGTTTGGGCTTTGAGCCTGTAGCAGTGAGTTTGAAAATAACTAGGCAAATTTTAAAGGCTCCAGCGGTATCAAATGGGGAGGCGACCGAAGTATTTTTCAGTAAAGTAACATACTGAATGAAGGTTTCTGCTTTCGAGTCCCTAGCTTTAAATGTGAGCGAGAGTTTTGGCGCTATATTAGAAAGTCCCGGAGCTTTGGCCTCTTTGTTGGGAAGCTTAATTTTCTCTAGACCCCAGATAATATTAAGGAGCTTTTTCAATCAGGTGAGGAGGAAGGAGTTACGAATCTGTGGTAAAGTGATTGCATCATAAGATAATTCATTTGGGGATAGGCGAGTCTGGACTTCCTAAGAGAAGAGCTTTGGACAGTGAGACCGAGCTTCGATAGACAGCTTTTACATTAAGATTAAACTAAAGGGCCACCTGTTGCTGGTCTGCCATTAGAAAAACAGCTCGAATCCTGGTTACGGCTGAACCTGACTGAAGAGATATGTTAACCCGGGTCAGGTGGCCTGGTGGATGTGGGTGGAATGAAATATTAACTGATACTATTTTGTGGTCTCCTTCCGGGAGGCTATACAGAGGTAAGACCGATAATTTGTGGACCCGGTGGATGAGTACACGACCTAAAGTGTCAGCTTTCCTAGTGGGAGTTTTAGAGAGCTGCAAGGGCTTCCCAATATGATTACGAGAGACAAAGTCCCGTAAGTTCGGAGGTGCTGTGAATACATTCCGAAATGTTTCAGGCCAATAGAAATCACTGGCTATGATTTTGCTGCGAGGGTAGTAGCGAAAATGAATCGAAGGCTTTAATTAAAGGAGATGAATCCGTGATAGCAGAGGAGGGCGAGCGTTATGTACAACCAGGGTGCATGACGATGGCCGACAAACAAATAGCAGGCCATAGATATTCTGGGACTGATTCTAGTGCGGTGTTTCTAATGGGAGATGCAGAACGGGCTTGTTGTAGGCAAGCCAAGCACCAACCAAACCTAATAATCTCATTTGCTCTGGAAAGTTCGTATCTCTCAAGCAGAATTTAGAATCTTGGAGGGTGTTTTGTAACCCAGGTTTCAGTGATCAGGATGATATCGGGACTTGCTATTGCGACATAATGTTTTGAATGTTGAAGCTCATTCAGCAGGACCGAAGAATAAATGAGGTCAGAGATAGCCGTTTTTGCGTGAGGGTGGGTACCTTCTCTGGGCAGCTTAGGGAAGTTAATAGACAATGCGGAGGAGCCATCTGGTGCCGATGGGCTTTGTGGTCTCGGGGCTGCATTTAGAGGATGTCGACTTGAGCATCCGGGGCGGGAACCTGGAATGCTTCAGAGGAACTGGTTGAGTGGTAACACAGTGAACTACTCGGGCCTTGGACAGGCACCAACCAACTAAGCCGCACAGATGAAACATAGCTAGAGGACAGTCGTTGTTGTTGATCAGTAACACAGGCCTGAGAAAAGTTATCGATCTGATTATCAGGGCCAGTAACGATAGAGCCAAAAGCGCGAAGGATAAAGGTCAAGAAAAACGTGGATCCTTTGCTGCTGATAACTGACCTGTTGGACAAGGTCAGAAAAAAGCAAGTAGGTGCCCTCTGGGGTGGAGGAATGTGAGCGAGTCGCTAAGAGGTCCTGTGAGGTGGGGTGCGAGGAGAAATGGGGCTGAGTTGGTGAAGGCCGGAGGTCCATGAGAAGTACGAGGGCCGGTAAATATGGAGGATGGTTATGTAGAATAGGGAAGTGGTGCCATCCTGTATTTCTTGGTAGTATACATAAGTGGTGCTTTGGGCCAAAGCGGAGGCTGGCTGAGAGGAACAGGGGGAAACGGAGAGGGAGCAAGCTAAGGCTGTCACGTGGGATCTAGGTGTCATTAGAGAGGGTGAAGTGGGGGAGCAGTAAAGGAGATAGAGGATTAGTACACCAAGTTTAACTAGAGGAAGGGAGGATTAGCGGAGGTGAGGTGAAGCAGTATGGGAGTAAACTGCACCGGTATGGCTCCAACGGCGTTGGATGACGTAGGATGGGGCTGGGTGGTAGTTCGGCTGGTCGCCTCCTACAAGGTCCGATGGTAAGCCTTCAGTAAATGTCGGTTGGTTGTGAGAGCTTTTGGGTGAGGTGATCATTTGAACAATTGCAGACCTGGGTGGAGCAGGAGCTAGGCTTGTAGGAGGTTGGAGGGTCATTTGTGAGAAATTCCAAGACATGGTGGGCCTAAGCTTGCATCGGGTGGGTAGTTCACAGCTTTGCTTGAGCGAGAACGGTGGTTGTTAACGCATGCCATTGGCTCAGAGGATGGATGGGAGCTAGTAGGGCGGGGGCTGGTGGGCGCACCAGAGTTTTGTTCTGACCTCGGGTTTGAAATGGCTGCAATGTGCTATTTCAGGTGTGTGCTCTGGAGCTGCAGCCAACAGAAGCAGAGGCCAATCGGGGGGGGGGGGTTGAATAAAGAGGCGCTTATGGAGGAGTGAGACCGGGGCTGAGGAGGTGTTCAATCTAGGTCAACAGTTCTCAGGTAGACAGCATGCATTGTTTGACCAGCTAGCGGCACCTTGCCGGTGGGGCGCACAAAATTCTAGAAATCAGGACCAGTGGAGTCAGTGTGCCTTGGCAAGACAGAGCTGCTCCTGAAATGTGAGGTGTTTTCCACTGAAAAGGCTCTATGCCTGGGTTTACCATGATTTCCCTAAGAGATGAACCGAGAGCGAATCCCGACTTGTTGGTGATGAGCTCCCTAGCAGGCTTGTTGTCTATGAACTGGAGTAGCAGGGGCAGCTTTTAGGCTAGGACCTTTTTTGCAGCCCACTGAAATGGCATCTACGGTGAACCACATTGCACTAGTTGAGTGAGCTGTGTCTGACTGGTGGTTGGTGTGCGGTTTGCAACAATAGATACCACGGCACTCTTGGAGATGGTATGCGGCGGCATATTGCAGTAGCAACGGAGTCGGTGAGGTGTTCCGCCGAAGCTGATTTTGGAGGACAAAACGGCTACAGGGCCAGTTCGATTTTATTTTTAAAACCAATGATACACTGTTTGAGTCCAAACGAGCTGACGAGAGCTTGAAACTCGACATCAACGAGGGCAATGGGACAATGAACATTTGCTGGGAGGGGTTGGATGTATTGGAATTTGATAACTTTAGCGGTTTGGGTTTTCTGAGCACCGGTCGAGAACAGGGACGGCATAATAGGGAGGAATGTGGGACGGAGGCACCGAAGGCAATAGGTGGTTGGACAATCATCCAGAGGAAGACCAGAGGCTTTGTGAGGACCAGGTATTTGCAAGAGAGCTATATGCGCCCAAGCCGTGGTGTGATCTGAGCTACAACGAGCTACAATAATCTGGCTATTTATTTAGGGTTAGAAGGCTTTAATGAGGCAACGGACAGTGAGCTGGAAAATTCCCACATGCAGTATTGAGAGATGGCACCCGCAGAGGATGTCACGGGTACTGCAATATTCCACGGATATTTACAACAGCTGGTATGAACAGACGTTTAAGATATTGGATCGATGCACTGGAGAAAATAATAGTGGTTGTGGTAAAAAGTAAATGATGATGAACTATGGAGTAATGAAGAACCAGAAACGAGCCGGGGAGAATTACAAGTTAAGACGGAAGCCTCCTCCGTGGGCGCTTGGGGAAAACGATGTAAAAACACGGTTGCAGTATATGGGACGTAGAAAGGTTGAATAGGTGACTTGTTGGCAAGAATCAGTGAGGATTTGCCAGATAAGCTGTATGGCAGGTTAAAAGAGGTAATTGAGGCTAAAAATGTCCAGGGTAATATGTAACTTTAACTAGTGATAATAACTAGCGGCCTCGCCGTGGTACTCCGCAGTTGCTGACACCAGAAGATCCGCACTTCTTGCCGGGAGGAAAATCAAATGACACAAGAAGACCTGGAATCCCTTTCGGGAGGACCTTAGCCTCAGCTTGAGGTAAGACAGGCAGGGTTTCCTTGCGAATTTGCTGCACGGGGATGCACGAAGGATGACATCGATAATTTTTACACTGGCCAAATTCCTCATCGACGGACTTCTGCCATCACGGATCCTCAAGTGTTTCGCAGCAAACAAATCTCAACAGTACCTCCAAAATGACGAAATCCCATTAGCATTAGAAGTAGGTGACTTGATAACTGACCCTCGCTGAGGCCCAACTCTCAAGTGGTGGAACCTCTTCGACCTGAAATACTAACCTTCTCAGTATTTCTATCCCGAGTAACTCCTGCACCGTTCAACTCCCCAAGCCCGTAGCACATCTTTCCTTTAACCGACGGACAGGCATAGTCAATCTAAAGTGCTTGTTTATCCATGTTGACTATGGACAAAACAAGGTCCCATGCCCTAGTTGTGCCCCACGTAAACTGTTCATACCAGCTGCACCGTAGTGCGATACTCAAAAGTCCGTCATTTGATTTCCTTCGTGCAAACTCGGGAACTTCCACGTGGTTTGCAACGGATAACTCAAGCTTACTCGCTCTCTGCACTGGCACTTCTTTTCAGACTAAGAGCTGAAGTGTACCGACTTTCAGCGCTATAATCAATGAAGATATTACGGGAACTCGGATTTTAAAGTTGATGTCGGTCCGTGCATACTATCTTGGGAGCAAAATGAAATGCGCACTATCAGCTACACTACGAAAGGACCACGATTTTATTATAATAACTGAGCCTTTGTGTAACGGATACTTCTCCAGCGGATGCTATTGCTACACTAGGATACCGATCCTTCAACAAGGTCATAACAAATTGACGTAAGGGAGGCAGTTTGGTGAACGCAGATGAAACCCTCAGGGCAGAAAGCCCTCAACATTCTTTCTTAGATAGCTTTGTTGATTCTGTGTGGTTGCGTATCCAAATGGAACTTCGAGGACTGGCCCATGTTTTGGGTTCAGCCAAAATCTTCTAGCCCCTTCCCTAAGGTGCAGCCCCACGCCCTTATTCCTCAAATTTCCAAACCATGCCCTCTGAACTCCCTTCAGTGAATACTTTATTCCGTCCGGCCAGTATTCATGGTCTGCCTGTATTTACCCTTGCCTGCTAGCGACTTGCCAAATTCTACGGATTTTTCCGTTTGCTGCAACATTCCGCCCCTCTTGTTCGATGCGCTTTTGTTCTATCCCAGCAGTCCCTTTCACTGTACCAGTTACTGCAGCTCAGCTGAAAGCTTTCCATCTGAATTTTCGTTAGCCTCTACATTCTCGTGTTTCTCTTTGCTTTTGACATCCGCCCCTCCCAATCGAGATGGGTTGTCTTCTCTCACCTTACCCTACCCCGTTGATATGTCTTCACCATTTTCCACAAGTAGCATATCTTTAGCCTTATTCAACTCTGGTTCTATTCTCGGTGGACTCCTTACATGCAATTACGACAGTAACTTGAAAGCGGAATCCTCACTATCTTGGAGCTCTCCCACTGACCAAATATTCTGGTGAGGTACAATCTTCTGGGAACCAATTGGCCAAACCGGCGTGGTGGTGGGTATCTGGCCTATGTCAAGGAAATCTACCCGGTCTTTAACATACCGCGCTCCATTATATTTTCGATTTTCGCAGCTTCATTTTTCTACTCCAAAGCACTGTCTTTTATGTTTGCTTCGTGTAGTTCTTGCCATATTTTCTTAGTTCTTTGTTTCTACTTCTTATTAGATCCTTCGAATATCTCTCTTTCCTCCCTTTCAGAACCCAGCTTATCGTGAGTAAATTCAATCCACCTCGGATTTGTTGTCCTGCGCTCCGGCTCCTCCCAGTCTTATGAACCTGAGCACAAGCGCTTCACACGGTGGCTGGACAAAAATTGTTTCCAAATCTATCAGAAACCGGAACATACTATATCTGATATTCACTCACGGAATACTTTTAATCGACTAGTCCGTAGCACAAAATCTCCCTTGCAGTGACCATAGAAAGTTCATCCCCTACTTGCTCCCAAGAGTCCCTCCAAGTTCCGCACAACTCTTCAACAGTGTATTTTCATGCTAGAATGGGACCTTGCTAGTCTTATTGGCCAAAGTGACTGGGGTGGTTAATTTCTCACCCTTGACCCTCAGGCAGCTGCGGATAATCTCCAATCTTTCCTCCGGCTATCTGAAAAAATTGTCTCAAGCTCCCCAGGTTGCACCTAAAAAAGGTCGGCTGTCCCGCCGCACCACAAAAAGTGCTGAACTTCACATGAAAATACATGATTCTGACGAGCTCCCAGTTTGCATTCGTTTGAACCGTCTCTCATGTTCAACGACAGCAAAATGTGCGACTTTACGGCCGGGAGGCAAAGCATTCCGCCCTCCAAATAAATCCCAACTTCATTGTGCTTTGTGCTGATATTAAAGCTGACCTCCGACTCCCGATTCTAGCAAACAAGCCGTGCTTCGCCTCCCTACCACAAGTAGCCGAAGCATTCACTGCATTCTTTGCCTGCGCCTTGGCTCCAGCAGCTGCCATTTCTCCTTCTCCATCTTCAACCATTACTGACTCTGTCTTTTCTACCTTATTCTTTGACGCCGGGAGTCTTCCAAGCCCCTATTTAAGAGCAAGCCCTCTCATCTATTAAGCCTCAACAGCCTGCCACAAGGTGCCATTGTCATTGGGGTCCAGACCCCCCTTTTGCCGCCTGACTCATTCACACTTTCACCTAATAGTAGCGTCGTAGGTGCAAATTCAGCTATTGATTGGGCAGTCTTATTCCTTCGACCAGTTATGCTTTCCCCCGGGCAACGGATATCTACTCCTCAACAGGCAGTTTACCAAAACCACGACCCCGGCGAGGACCTTCCTATGCACAGAAGTGTTCCTCTCCAAATGCAGCAGAATGTAGAATAAACCCCTTTTGCATTCTTGCATGCTATGGATAATTTCTCTTCTGTCTGAACTATTTGGCCCTCGTTCAACCTCCACATAACCGAAAGTTGAGCTTACTAAAAAGGCCTTGAATTTTAAGGCAATACTGTGCTTCTTTGAGCCACCTTGCCTTCCGAGAATGTTCGATTTTTTTCTTTCCCAATGATGACCCCTTTGGAGTTATGAATTTCCCTTTTTTACCGTTTTTCATTAGTATCCGCGATCGACACATTTAAACCATGTCTGCTTTTACTGTTTTCTCCCCTACTGACTTATCTAGTCCTGCCGGCTTCACTTTGCAGCAAGCCGTTCCAAAAGCTTTCACCTTTTTAGTGAGGCCACAGCAATACTTTTCACACGCCATCAGTACTCTCCCACGTTTCCACGATTTATAACCGTTGTTTAGTTATATCAGTTTTGTGGTCCTGGAACTTATCTCAATGAAGTTATAGGAACTGTGCCAGTCGCTACATATCGGTCCACTGTATATACATATACATTACTGTCCACTAATTGGCAGCAAGAGCATGGTAAGTAGCCTAAGGCTCCCTGGTATCCTTTCAACACGTAGTCTTCCATCGCCTAACAAGCAATGTGTTCGGGCTTGGAAAATTTAGCCTCAATCATTCCACCTGACGTGGCTCGCTAACTGAACTCAACGTCTAGTTATGAAGTCACCCATTCTGCTCTCAGCGTAACTCCAAGCTTATTTCCCTCGGCGATTTCATGCGGAATTTCCTTTACCCTTCTACAGGTTGAATATTTGTGGTCCAATCTTAACCTTGTTACTGAACCTCCTTGCTATTACTTATCCATATTTCACCTTCCTCTTTTTCAGTCTTACATCGCATTGCCCAAACTTGTCTTTGGGACCCGCTGGATCGATTAGCCCTTGCTCCACCATTGTACCTCTTTCCATTTCCGTTGATCCTCGGCTGGGCCATACTCAGACTGCTTTGCCGTGTCTCCATTCTTTTTCCAGTCATCCTCACTGCCGGTCAACTACGTCGGACACAGTGCCTGCTGGATCACCCGGGCAATAATGCTATACGGCCGTCTGTCAATTGCTGTCTCGGTGGACTTTGTTGGCAATTTCTCAAAACCTGAAAACTTGATGCCGGGCCACCCACTCTTATGGTGGTCGCTTCACCCCTTATATAATCATCAGTGATCACTCGTGCCACTGCCTGCTGTGCATGACGTGGTCAGATCCCCCTTTTTCATAAGCGAACATCGGGCCTTTAGGCCTCTGCAGTGATGTGCCGGTGCAACCATGCTGGTGGGCAAACCTGTGTTCGCTTCACGAAGGTTTTTCGGGTTGGGTGTCTAGATTACGGTCAGCCTCACCCTATAGCGCTGGTTTTGGATAGCAAGCTCTAAATTTCCTCTCTCCACCGCATCTATCTCCGTCGGTCGCTGATGGCATGCTTCCACCATTCTTGTTCCACCACGGTTCGTTCGTCCATCACGCTTGCCACCATCCAATACGCTCTTCTTTTCGAGTCGTTCCACCTCTGTATGCCTACCTACTCATTCTGTCTTGTCCTCTGTCGTTTCTCACGATGTAAGCTTCTACTGCATGATGTCTTTGTCGCCCCATTCATTTCACTCGGACCAAGCTAGCAGTATTTCCTTTTGTATCCGTTTCGCCCCCGTCGGCCCCTGGTCTCTGTTCACTTGGTAACTCTCTGTGTTCATAAAGCTTATTGGCCGCATTCGTATACCTCACTAGACAACAAAGTGTCATATTCTTCTTGGTCCATCCATCTCGAGCCTCCAGCCACTGGGCACCAGAAGCAGCGTCACCCATGACCATTCTCCACATTAGAACTCGCCGTCCCAACCTTCGCATATGTTACCGCCACAATCATTATTTTCACCACCAACATATTTTCCTTGCTAGGCTCCGCAATTCTTCTGTGGACCTCTCTGCTAGGCACAGCCTCATTAGCGACTGCCGGCACGCCGCCTTTTTACAGTGGCCTGCAGACAAGCAGCTCCCCAGTTCCATCTTCCTGACTACTTCGCGCACCCATTTCCCGTATCTTTTGCACCATCGCAGGCTCGTTTGTCTGTCCACTCCCCTTCCTTTTTTCTCTTCCCTTCGTCTTCACCTTGTTTCATCTGTAGAGAGGCGACGTGACTGATCATTTCCTAAATACTTCAATTTGTTCAGTACTCTCACCAACTGATTCGTAAAAAGCTCGACACCGACTTCTCGACTGATATTCTACACCTCTCATATTACTCTGTATTTTTATTTGCTCTGAGTTCTCCAGCCATTTTCACAGCCATCGTCTTCTTGCTGCAGAATATACGTCCGTTTAACAAAGCTTCACTCATTTTCGGCCATCACCACATGCCACGCCCGCATTATTCAGGTTGTTAGATTCACTCTTACCTGTTTTCTTCCATCCTCGCTTCCATATTCCTTCGTTCGTGAACTTCTGTTCACAACTGTCACCACTTTTGTGCTTCCGAAGTCGTTTCTCTTTCTGGCGATCCACCATGATCACACGCCACAAAACATTTATCACACTTTTTCTAAGTCAATTCTGTACCATTTGATCTAAGCCTACCTGTCTCCTCCAGGCTCTGCTACTACCGTGTTCTATCACTTCCTTGCTCTTTTCTCCCGCTCATTATATATATATATATATACATACATCTATGTGTATATATATCCATATATTCCCTCCGCACCCCCAGTTCTTAGCCGGCCATTTCCCTTCCTAACGTCCCGCGGCCCCCATGATAAACATCCATTCTGTCTATATCTTTGTCCCACAATCACCGTATCTCGATCCCTCCAAACCCGTTTTTGCCATCCGACCCACTCTTTACGTCTTGCGTTTCTCGCTCCCCGCATTCAGATTGAGTTTTGTACCCTGGCACCGTCCAGTTATCGCGACGTGGCACAGTTCATGGCTATCTAATCCATTGCCATCCAACTCATTTTTTCGTTCTCTTTATCGTCTCTCGTTATCACTTTCTCATACCGACTTTAAGTCATCCTCACGTGGAACTCTCAGCCTCCAGTCATATCTTCTGGGTTTAGTTGGATTTTCCTCATGGATTTCACTATCAAATTTACCGGGGCGTTCACTTAAACGCTCTTCATTATTCTTCGGTTTGTATACAATATTCCTCCTCTGATCTCCCTCCCAACTCTACTTTATTTTCGTTCGTCACGAATACTTCAAAGTTAAATGAATTCTGCCCGTCCACTTTATCGCTTGTAGGAACTGGATCACGCGTGTTTCATGTTTCGGGCATCTTTGAATTAAACCAATATCATTATTATTACTAGAACGCATATACCGTCTCTTGGGATCTAGAGCTAACAGCTTTCTGGAAATGTTAGATTCCCCAAAATTGTCGGTCTGCCAACAGACAGAAAACGTTTACCGGTCATGTACGTTGCGTTAGAAGTATGCTAGTTGTTACTCGTGGCATCATGCCATCTACTTACGCTTTTGATCGAAATTGCCCTGGAGGATAATCACAGTCCATCACGACCCCAACCGGACGCATCAGGACTCTTGACTTAGTCGGGTCATTGTAATTAACCAAGGCTATAACAGCAGTTTGAAATGGCCTACCTTGGAGCGATCACGCAGTTGCTCACTGATGCTTCACACCGACTACAAAACAAGCAACTCTAACCCACAAATAGGCCACTTCTCAGCGCAATTCAAAACACATTACCTTCGCCGAATATCAGCCAAAAAAGAGACGTTTTCTTTTTGTGCACGGATGCCCATCTGGCAGTGGACCAGCCTCACTTTGTCCTTGAAAACTGCTTTATTCTAATGAACTCGGCACGAAGATCTTTAACCCGCCGTAAAGACAATACACTGACTGGTCTCAATTCAAAAATGGTTAGACTGAAGCGCGCTCCTCTCAAAACCGGGGATTCTCCACCGTTAGTATAGTTGAATGGCATATCTAAGAGGATAAAATGGCGCTGCAATGGCCAAATGATACCGACGGAATGAAGGGCTTTAATTTATTCCAAGAGGTTGACGCTATAGCAAAATTTAGGAAACCGGGGCATCCACACTAGCCTGATCTATCCTTATCTCCTCATATCACTACCACAGTAAAACGTTAGACATAGCCCAAGCGCCCGGCACGTCTTTTGCTTCTTCATTAGCTGGCGATACACCACCCTTTTGCAAATCCACCAGCATCACCATATGAGCCCATTTCTCCCGTAACTTTGGTATCCCTCGATGGTCAAACTCACAACACCAAATAATAAACTGCCACACCACCTCGGATAGTACTCTTCATTATTCGCCATTTTTAAACTGAGAGGATCGGATATCCTAATTCGTCTGCCAGACTTGCTCACTCTACCTATATGGTTTAGTTTGTAGTTTATACAGTGAAAATTCTCGGCCATTATTCCAAGTCGAGAAAAAAACGCAGAAGAACCGGAAAACTTCGGCCCCGCGAAGGGCATTCCAGTGGTATCACGAATTACGGAAATGTTATTAAAAATTCGGCCGAATTCATATCTCCTCAGTAAATATCTCATGAGCAGATGTCAGCATAGTTTCCTAAAACGTCGTTCGTGAACAAATTGTGCGACGGACTTTTTACCCTATTACGATGGCCGCCAATATTGATGAGGCAGTCTTATTGATTTTTAGATGTGAGTAAACCCTTCGACCAGGTGTCACGGCCCTTTTCTATCATATGCTCGAACAACTATTATTATCGGTCCCCTATATGCCAGGTCAAAATCGTGTTTATCCTCGCGCAATCTAGTAGTAAACTTTGATAGAAACATTTGCACACCTAGTTCGATGACCGTCCGGGTGAGTCGTGGTAGCGTACTGGATACATTATTGCTCCTCGCACACATGAATGACACATTTGTCGCCATTCCCAATGGTGCTTCTTTCTGTTTCCTGATGATGCAAAGCTGTTTTATTCACTCCATGATAATTCATTGGTAATACTTTAGAAAACACGCCTTAGGACTTATGGAGGCTGAATTTGCGGAGTAACCAACTGTTTGTGGAACTCCCGCCCGATAAAAATTGCTTTTCCACGTGCTGGGGTCATGTTCAATCTCTGGCATTTGGAATATTTTTTAATCTAGTTCCCAGCAGACCAGCACCACGTGACTGAGGCCTACAACCTGGGGATCGGTTGTAAAACTAAAGGGGCGTCAAGATTTCATAACTTCATGATGTTACTCCTTTACATACACCATTCGCATGTTCCGACCAGTCTACGCTTCGACGAACCAACCTTTGTTCATCCGCGTCTAGCACGGTATTTTGTCAAATCCCATCCTGAACCTGGGTGACGCACTTGCTTGTTCGTCACACGCCGTGAATTTGGTTCTCATTTTTCGAGTCTGTGTTATCGTACATTTGAGGTTTGCATACGCTTT
This sequence comes from Fasciola hepatica, assembly GCA_948099385.1. Classification (NCBI taxonomy): domain Eukaryota; kingdom Metazoa; phylum Platyhelminthes; class Trematoda; order Plagiorchiida; family Fasciolidae; genus Fasciola; species Fasciola hepatica. The sequence continues at coordinate 13,158,920 of CANUEZ040000140.1, read as the reverse complement.
ATGCCATTGCTCATTCAATAATTCAGTGTCGTGGAACTTACGGATCATCCGTGTTTTGGTTTTGGGATTCGTTCAAATTTGGCTACGTGTTGCTTAATGCGCCTCACAACACTCAGAGTGATCAAAGTGAAATGATAAAACAGGAACAAAGCAATCAGAAACTGGACAGAAATTACTTCTGCAGGTCACTGTGGAGGAGAACTTGACTATCTTTGATTCCATAGGTGTTGTTAGATCACCCAGCCCTGTCATCGCCCGTTCAAGTATTATGTAAGGTGTTATTACATGTAAAAACGTTGACTCGTTTAGGTCGAGGAAGTCAAAACTGGAATAGCAGTTGTTATCCCCTAGGCAACAGGCCCAGAGGGCAGAGGGAAAACGTCAACGGAACCAGCTTGGGCATAGAACTAGTGACGACGATCCCTTCGTCACACCAACGCAAGTAGGAATGAGAAGTTCCAAGCAGTCCTTCAAACATTCACCACCATTACATCCAACAACCAGTATACCGGGGGCAGAAATGACCACCTCCAACGGATGACCCTTACAGTACTGCAGGTATATTAAACAATTTGCAACCTTTGTTTGGAGAACGGTAACCGACTATGGACGAAGGCTGCTCTACTTTACCCTTTATTGTCGAGGCACGGCCAAGGAGGCTATTGATTGGCGTTCTATGCTCGACTCCGGACGGGTCTGAACAAAAGCGAGGAAGATTTTGAAGGACCTGTTTGGTCGCCCCTTTAAGATTGCTTAAGTTGGAGAGGGTAGCTTACTGACTCTGGTCCGGACTGCAGGGAGGCAGAAATGAAGAAGCTGAACGCGTGGGCCTTGGTGACCGTGAGGCCAACTTCGATAAAAATGATAGCAGATTCGGTCTATTCGGCCGTGGTAACAACCAAGAAAACAGGCCTAGCACCGGCGAAGCTCAAAATGACGCAAAAGAACACAAGAATAAGAGCCCTGGATAAACAGGTAAGTCGTTTCAGGCGAGGCTGTAGCCCACCCAGTCTGCAAGATCTTCAAAGCTAGTCATGGATTATCAGACTGTCCGAAATTCACCCAAGTCACAGCCAATGAATTTTATGGAATTGCTGAGACGGTAAAAGCGCGTTTTGTCTGCCTTAACATCTTACTCGCTGTGGAAGCTGGCTGAACAGTAACTGGGTGTTGTCACGATGATTTTTCAAGTAGACACTACGGACTACTACACCAGGTGGGAACACAAAGCCCAGTGCGATTTGCTCAAGATCACGGTCTGCCGAAGGAACCAATACACCTGGGAGTAGTCGCTGTAGAAATGATAACCCCCGATGTGGTGGCCATAGCCCTGGTCTTTGTCGACGGTGGATCAGACACGGCCCTGGTGAAGGAGAGGTTTGCCGGCGAATCGGGCTAGCGAAAAGCACGAAGTGGTAAGGGGTGAGAAAGGCTTACTAAACCCGGATAGTAACCGCAGGTGGACTGAGACTTCAACTCGTCCCCCTAGGCACCAGAAAGCAAATCAAGTCAGAGGAGGCTTCAACATTAACTTGCCCACCCGTGCGAGCCTCAAGGTCGGTGAAAACATTTTTATCTAGATGGCCTCACTCCAAAAATAAAGTAGATTGAGAGGATAACGAAGCAGATCTTTCCGTCGGCAGCGAAGTGCCATAAGCACATTGAGTACTACACCGGAGGGTAGGCTACCTCCAGGCACCATTGGCCGTACGCACCACCACTGGGCCTGGCTCCCTAAACCGAGTCAGCAGAAACGGACCATGTTGAGCATCAGCTGCAGCCCCTGTACGGAAAAAGAGTTCCATGACACCGGACAGGACTGACTGCCGTTACCTTGAGAGGACCATCTCGTACTGCAGATCGTGCAAAAAGAAACAGAAGACACGAAAAACCAATTAGAAATACCTCTTCTGTAGAGTACACAAGCCGATACTTTCGCTGACGAGGGAATTTTGGTTCTCCAGAGATCACTGCGCCTGCAAAACGTTTTGGCCCGCTCCAAGGTCTTCAAAAACGGTATGCAGAAGTAGTGGTGCGGAGCGAAGAGCTAGGTGAGGTGGGAAAGTTGCTTGCAATCACGGCGGCCGTGGATGGAAAAGGTGACCGACTCGTCGCCCGGTTCTTCATCCTAGGAAGCCCGAAAAGCTGCTGGTGGTCTTTGACTGTGAAGCCAAGTTCAAAAGCAGGTAGCTCAACGACCTTTTACTATAGGGGTCCGATTGGACCACGTCGTTGATTGAATTCCTTTGCCGTTTCATGGTAGGCAGAATGGCCTACTCAGCCGACATCACAGAAATGTTTTTCAGGGTTGAAATACCAGTGGAGTATCGAAGAGCTTTGCAATGTTTATAGTGGGACAAGAATGACCTGAAAGAACCGGGGATAAATCATAGATTCTCCCCCTCCCCTCGGAATCTTGTCACTGCCATTTAGTGCAAACTACGTCCTACCAGAAGCCGTGAATAGACATGGAACTTTGGTCTACCGGTCGGAGGAGCACGGTTTCAGCAAAAACTAATACGTCAAAGCCTGCCCTGGTCTTTTCAATGATGTCGGCTCTGCCATAACACAATTCAGGTGTCCGGCGAGACTGCTGGAGAAAGGCGGCTTCCATCTGACGGAATAGATGTTGAACGCGCCGGAAGTGCTTGAAGCCATTCCGCATCATCAGAAGGCAGGAGGGGTTCGAGATCTGGACGGAGCATCACTCTCAGCTGAGCCCACTCTAGAAATACCATGAAATGCAGTAACGGACGACTTCGTTTTCCAGCTGAATTTCTCCGACCAACCAGGTACTCGTCGCGGCATACTGTCAACCGTCTGTAGCCCATTTGACCCACTTGGTTTTATTTCTCTTGGCTGCCACCCGGAAAAGCCCGACGAAGTAGCCATGTCGGAAGAAAGTCTATAAAGACCAGCTATTTGACCAAAAAGACTGGGTAGAACGGGAAGTGTTCTTGGACGTTTCAAAGAAACTAGGTGACTAACGGGTCTATAGTGCTTACCCTCTGACCACACAACACAGATGGGAGAGGTGCGACCCTTTTCTGATGCGTCCGAAGTTGCTTACGGGGCCGAAGTGCCTGGACGGTGGAAAATAGGCTACCAGGATCCTGTTTTCCAGGGCTTGCCTTACACCACTGAAATTGGTTTCCATCCCACTTCTCGAGTTCTAAGCAGTAATGTTAGCCGTAAAGCCGGTACGAGCAGTAAAGAGGTGTTTCGACACATAATTCGTCGGCTAGGTCTTGGACGGACTCGACAACGGTGCAGTTCTACATCAAAAAAGTCAGGGGTCATTGCAGTGCCTCTATCGCCAATCGGCTCACGACAATGAGCAACGAAACTACTGTGAATCAGTGGAATAGAGTTAAGTCCGCCGACAACCCGGCCAATTTGTGTTCCCGAGGTGCGACCAATTCCCGGGAGCTAGAGACATGGACAAGAGGGCCGAAATTCCTGCACATGCCTGAAGAGGACTGGCCAGTTTACGAACCAAAGCCACCTCTTGAAGCAGAAGCGGAGATCAAGGTAGCCTTGATGACGGTTTCAGCCATCGAACTGATATCTATCTCGTCCCAGTTAGTTGAGTTTTCCTCCTTGATAAAGACGCTTTGCTCACCGGTGTGTTTGACCAAATTTAGGAGAAAATATTTGATCATGAAAAAGGTCCACCCATTTAGCAGCAAACTTTCGGGTCCAATAAATTCTGACGAACTACGATTCCTGGAGTATGATATATTTCAGATAACATAACTTGAGGTCTTCCCTCAAGAGTTTGAGGACCTGGAGAGACGGGATCAAACGGAGAAGTGGTATCATATCCGAAGAGCAGCTGGAAACCTCTAAATACAGAACTTGTTGACGAACTACTGAGGGTGGTTGGTGGGCTGACGAAATTTCATCTGAGTTTTGACGCGAAGCATCCCATATCGTTACCGGCTCGGCAACCCGTGATAGACTTGCTGACTCAGCGCATACATGACGTGGTTGGACAGGCCGGGGAAAGCCACGTGACGAGAGCCATTGGGAAGGGGTTTTTGATACTGAGAGGAAGGGCAACTGCAAAAAGTGTAATCCAGCGTGATTCAAAATTTATAAGATGCACGGCTGTGGCGGAAAAACGATGTATGTCTCCACTTCCGTGGTGTAGAGTGACTCCGGGGTAGTGACCGTTGAGTGAATCCAGACGTAACTATCTCGGACCTTTGTGGGCCAGAGGCAGAAAAGGGATGAAGTGTTACTGGAGCATCATGACGTGCATGAAGTCCAGGGCAGTATACTTGATAGTTGCTCATCCGACGACCACAGACCCTTTCCCCGAACCGCAGCTCACCACCAACAGAGGAAGCTTACCATCAGATATCTATTCCGACAACAGCTTGCGTTTGTGGGTGCTGAACAAGGATTGCAGCCTTGGTATCAAAAATAAACCGCGACGGGCTGCAAAACCAAACCGTGGCACATGATATCCGATAGCACTTCATCTACCCGCAGGCCATTTACACAGGTAGCGCGCGGATATGCCTGATGAGGTCCACCAAACTAGTGTCGCCGTTGTTAACCGAAGGACAACCGCAAAACGATGAGACGACGAGCACCAGGGTGACCGCGGTCGAGATAAGCATAAACATCCGTCCCCTAGTTCTGTTATTTACCAGTGGTTCCACCAATCCGGTTTCACTGCAAGCGACCTGTTGGCGTTAAGGTCAAAATCTGGAATACAACGGCTAGCAAGCATCGATGGTAGCCGACTCCACCGATGAGAACAGTCGAATTATTCGGCCAGGGTGTTTTGGAAGCGATGGCTGCGAAAATTTGTACCAACCCTGCAAACATGAAGGAAACGGCTCACCAAAGAAAGACCATTTAAATTCGGCGAATTAGTGACGACCTCCGATGAGCATGCTCATTTTTGTACTTGGCCCTTGGTAATGTCAAGGAAGTCATGAGCAGCTCCAAAGAATTGATAAGAACGGTAAACAGAGGACCGCCAAGGGACGGTCGAGCCGTGAAGCGTGTAGTGTCAGTCTCCTGGAGGATGAACACGAACCTGTTGACGCCACCGAATCAGTTGCCCAATGATACTCGGCTGCAAGTTTCGGTGCAAGTAACAAACTCAAGCCACTGCATCTTAACAACATTTCGAGTAACAAAATTCTCTGACCACGTGCCCAAACATCCACCCTGGTTAGCGAACACACTGTGGGTAGGTAGAACGTTTATCACAAAATCCCTGTAGATCACTTCAATCCCCTGAGTGCCCAACCATTGTGCGCTCCCCACGAGACTGTTCCACGAACTGTGGTTGTTGTTTTCACGGTACACGCCAATTCACACTCACAAACGCGAACGTGCCAGCACTCAAAGCTGTTTCGCCCCATAATACCTCAAGACGACCTTGTTTCACGAGTCTTAATGGTGCTTCCGCGTACGGTGATTGCCTGCTGCCTCAAGACGACCGCTCAGCGCACCGAGTCAGAAGGGAATACTCCCGACGGAAACAGCAAAGTGCTCACGAAAGTGATGTGTCTAGGTCGGAGCAGGGTGCATAACTTCCGCTCCGAAAAACCACAGTGATTTCACCACTACTCGTTGAGTCCTGTTTTGCTAGTGGCATTGCTACAAGCTTTCCCGTACATGGCAATGGTTGAAACTTCCCCGTGTACCCTGACACACCTCCACTCACACTCATCCGCAAACGCATGAGACACAGTTTCAACCCAAGCCTCCATCGAGGCACAAAATGTCTCACCATCTCTTGCTTATTTATTGACACCCATGGGGACGATTATGAGTGATCACTGTTATGTTTTCTTCGCGCAAAAAGCACGTACACACGCATTCCTTGCGACTGCTCCCTCAAAGATAACACATGTTTTTGGAATCTGCGAGTCTCCGTTCTCGCTCGCTGCCAAACATCGGCTCCAGCGAAGGGTGCGGAGGAACACCTCGTCGGCCTGGCCGTCGGACCACTGGCAATCTTGCGTCCGCCAGTAGATCACTGACGTCGGCAGTAGTAGTAACGCGCATTGACAGCAGGATCCGAGTAGGTAGGGAGAGGCAGTACTCCTGCTCCAAACTTTTGACTCTGCTGAGACTGAAGAAATTTGGGATGGGAGGGTGGCTTACCCATCGGCCATGGAAAATCCTCCAGAGGCACTATGATTTCGTAACTTCATGATGTTACTTCCTTACATACACCATTCGCATGTTCCGACCAGTCTACGCTTCGACGAACCAACCTTTGTTCATCCGCGTCCAGCGCGGTATTTTGTCAAATCCCATCCTGAACCTGGGTGATGCACTTGCTTGTTCGTCACACGCCGTGAATTTGGTTCTCATTTTTCGAGTCTGTGTTATCGTACATTTGAGGTTTGCATACGCTTTATGCCATTGCTCATTCAATAATTCAGTGTCGTGGAACTTACGGATCATCCGTGTTTTGGTTTTGTGATTCTTTTGAATTTAGGTACGTATCGCACAAAAGTCCTACACATATTGCTCCTCTTTATTAAACTTCTCGGAGCGAACAGACACTAAAACCTCTGAGTCGCGTAGGCCATCATGTCTGGTTCACAGAACTTTGCTTTTTCATGTGTAAACTCAGTGTCCATGCCACCCCAGTTAGACCAGGGCAAAAGTGCAGCAGATTATCTGGCTCTGACATGCGCCAGTTTGACAGGATTGCTGCTGAAGTTGTTCGGCGCTCCTTAACCAAAGGAAATTAGGCTATCCGTTTAACCTGAATTGTAAACAGAGCTGTAGCCCGCTAAGCGTTTAACTGCTTTGGCTGCGATGGCTAAAGCACAACCTGTCATTTTTTACTCACTATTACAGTTTAAGACCTGCAAAGTCCATCCAGAGGTAAGATCAAGCTAGAAGTATAATTTAGGACACGGCAGTCAGTTATTTATTGTGCCGTTTTCGAAATTCAACCCACAACCCAACTTCCGTGGGAAATGTTCACAAATATGGAAAAAGCCTCCAGTGCATGTCCGCCCAATAGGCTACTCTGCGAGATATGAGCAGGACTGGGCTTACGAGGTCGGCTTGGGTTACTGACAAGCTGTTCTGAGGCAGGCGCGGAAAACCCACACATTTACTACACAACTTCTCTGGGATCTTTCAGCCAATCATTTCATCATTTAATGTTATCTCCCCCGTGAAACTTTTGCACAGCCGAGTCTAAAACTCTACATGGATAATACTCACTCAAAACAACGACTTTCCCCTTAAACACTGATCCTCCTCTTTCTCCGCTCCTTGCACCAGGCTCCCCGAGAGGGCAGCTTTTTGCATGTGAACAAGCCTTCGGCCATCACAAGTTGCTCCGACCTCACCTCGGCTCTGGTACACCTGGAATTGGTGTCCTCCTACGAGCTTGCCATACAAATAAGCAACTGCCTTGTAGCACTCAAAATATCGCTTCTACCTGGCTGGTTCCTGCTGTTGGCTGGGATTATTCTCCAAATGTTATCACATCTGCTCTACTCCCGTTAGCTGCGGGCAGCGTGTAACATTTCATCTCTATTCCGGTCGGGGCGAATCCCATTTGTTTTGTTTGACTCACACAGTCTTGCTCTCACATGCTCGCACGATCTTCACCCCCTGCAGTTATGAACCCAAGCCTGCTATCGTTAACACACGTACACCGTTGACGTTTGTCGTGCTTCGCCTTGGACAGCCTTGGCCAACCAGATTGTATCACCTGTTGCACGACCTTGCAAGACTTAGTCTGATTGCGCAGCTGCCCTAAGCTTCCGACTACATAGATCAATGACTCACACATTTCATGATTGTTTGCTTTTTACTTGCTTACTTGTGCCCGTGCTAACCGTAAGTTGCTGCAAAATACATGTTTATCCATACAGATGCTCCTTTCTTCTGGCTAATGAATTCGAGATACAACTCAGGCCTTGGAGGACTCTACCCGCCCCGGTTTCTTGATTCTCGTGTAAACTGCCTTAGCGCTCCTGACGTCACGGATATGGTAAGTGTTTCCGTGGCACATCAGTGAGCCTCGCTAGCTGTGGTTTTCTCCCTACATCGGTTACACTACTAGTGAGACGACAACAACTTCGAGGACGGAAGATTGGGCGTAAAATGAGAGAAAAACTATTCCACTGATTAGTCTTCCCAGCAAAACCGCCTTGTCAAACACGGTCCTTGTCTTCAAGCAGAAGCTGTGCTACCGAACCAGTGGTGTGGTTGACCATTTTCAACTGAAGCTTGTCATATGCGGTCCACGCCTTAGTCTGGGCGCAGCGGATCTGGCCATTTGCCAAAAGCAGCCCCCGTAATGGCCGGATATCAAGCCATGATAAATCCAAGTAAAAAGCATGAATTGTGGATGACTCTTGGTCCATCACCTGCTGCATGCTAATAGATGTGTCTTTTGATAACCTTTCCGGTTTTATCGGTCCCTGTTGCCCCTAGCAACGGGCTTTGAGTGCAGACAGTAAAAGCTGACTTTCCTGAAGAAATTCTAGCAGGGTCTCATTTCTCACTCCTCATTCTTTCTGAACCAGTTCTCATACTGTTGCTGTCTTGCTCTGCTGTATGCCATTGGCGACAGAAATTCATACGAGCCACGCAATCTACACACCATTATAGTGCCCTGCATATATTAAAATATTAATTTAGTATGCCAAAGCAGCCCAAGCAAGGGCATAATCGGTAGCATATTAGTTTCTTGGTTCAAGTCGTTCTTTATCCAATGCGTCACCACGGATACCACCAACGATCCCACTTTTTAAACTGCCCCCCTATTCGATCATCCCGGCGAAGCTTACTATACCTCAATGCAGTCGCTCTCTATCCAAATGTTCAACTAAAATTCCCATTAACTCCCGGCCATTCAAGGCTCCACTACCTTCCATAACAGTCCGTCAAGTTCCAAAAGATCGCACCCGTTTCCGTCCTACCCTCCCGCCTTGCTTAGGGGACTACGGAGCTCTTCCCTCAACCCCTTTCGCTTGTCACCTTTAAGTTTCCCGTTGCCACATCATCCTTTGACCTCCACGTGGTTTCCCCTACTCGCTAAAAGGAAAAGAGAACAAAGCACCTTATGGTAGACTCGTGTTTTTCATGCGTACCAAAGTTGCCCAAACCACGACGCCTACGGATCATGATAGGCTGTCACCGAAGTTCCCCTGGGCTAATGATCAGCACCAGATTTCTGACCTCAGAATTGCTCGCTCAGTCATTCCATCCAACCTTGGTGAGGCTGCGCAAGCGCAGATATTTGAAAACCTCAAGACAACGAATACCTTCCATACGCAGACCCCGAATCTCGCAACTGTACAACAAGACTGAAAACACGGCAGAGCAGCTCACACGACTTTCCAACTTCGGCGAGATATCGGATTGACACCACTGGAGCTTCGATGCAGTGTACGCTGATCGTGCTTTGGATATAGGCGTGCTCATCTCAATTACTGCGCTCCCCTCCGTCGTCACTCTTCTACTGATGTAAGTGAAGCAGTGGACAAAGGCCAGCAGCTCCCCATTGGGCATTCTGCTCGGAACCGTTGGCGTCCAGTCGTGCAACGCCTCTACACTCTGAAGTTACTTTGCACAAGCCGAATTGATCTAAAGTTCCGGCTAGTCTATCTAGTTCACTTTGAACATGACGGGTGCATTGTACCAAGCAGGCTAGGTCGTTGAGATAATCTAATGTACGCAGCCTTTCACTATTCCCCAGCTTAACTTGCGTATCCTGGAGACTTTGCAAGATATCATTTATTATCTCATCCATAATAAATTTTAACAGGAATGGAGAAATGGTACACCCTCGGTCAACACCCCTGGTCCTTTTCGATGGACTAGACAGCTCGCGGAAAACTCTTGTGCGATCAAAAATATCATACAGCAGTGACCCTGGTGGTTGAATGACCTGCTGTGGCGCAATATTTCTGAGAAAAACACCAAATATCCCTGTCCAGTCGACTTAGTCGAAGGCGCTTTTTTTGGTTGACCGAGTGAGTGGCGAGCCCCAAGTATTCGGCCAACAGTAAATATCTGGTCGAAGGCTCTTCGACCTGAGCGGAGTTTAGTCTCTTGTTTTAAGGCGTTCCTTCGTCGAACTGGTATAAGGCAGCACAGTGTAATCGAGGGCAATACTGGAGTAATTATCAGCAATGAACTATAACCGCCATCGTCACTACTGTCATTGCGCACTTTTTTCTTCAAGGTTGGCAACCTTAGCAGCCCACCAAAGTGATTTGGCGAACGACCTTCGAAGAGTTCACAGGAACTTTGTAAATTATCTTTAAAGCTTCGTAGTCTACCTGGGGCCCTGTCTCGGTGAGGTGCGCTGCGATTGCACTAGTTAGAACAGCGGAAGCAGCAGCTATTAGGCTGGTAAATCCATCGCTTTGTTCGCACAAGCGATTTGTCATGCCACTTCAGCTACCCTGGCCGCGATCGGAAAATGGGAGACAAAATCATGGTGGCCTCGACCGCGACTTTTTAGTCGTGACAGAAAGCAGCTAACCTACCCCAGATGTACTTTCTACACCGAGTTTTCTAAACCACGAACAATTAACTTCCCACCCTGTTCCGAACCGCACGGCACCTACAATATTGACTGACCAATCTTAATTTGATACCATAATCGCCCTCTCATTTTGTCCGAAAAATATGCGTTCCTGTCATATATATATATATATATATAACTGTATTAGCCAGAGGATTAAGTTACCAAAGACGAGCTTGTTCGCTATCGTGCCTTTTTCTATAACAAATGGATTTCAATCTTTTCTAACAGAAGGCTTTCACATTTCACCTTTCTCGGTAGTACAGATGGATGATTTGAGCTTCACCATATTCGCCTCGTTTTTACTTACCTCATAATCAGCCTCGATATTAGTTGATGTCTGGCACCACCTTGTGTTACTTAAGACCCCGGATCTTTTTCGTGCCGCCATATAAACTCCTAGGTGTTGGTATCTTGGAGGAGGGCTCCAAAGTGAAGAGTGTTGCCTCCAAACTGACCTTGTAATTTACGCTCTGGCTGAATTTCTGAGGTGCTTTGCTTTAAAACAAGTGATTGAAGTGTACTGCTGAATAATAAAAGTTATTCCTCACCTTCATTTGCACCAGAATATCTTCGAGGTAATATTTCTTATCAGTAGAACATTTCCGTTTCATTCTCCCCTAGAGCATTTAGGAGTTTTTCTGTAACACTGACCAACTTCTTTTGGGTTACTTGTAAACCGTGGACCTTGTTTTAGGAGTACCATTTCCTCTGTGTTAGTGTCCCACTATTATTGTTTGCCTACCTTGAAGCATGAGATGTATCCTTGTCTGGCCAGCGTATGTGGAAATCCAGTGGGTCAAGGCATCGAGTATGAAGTATGCAGTAAGTGGGCCCAAGCGGACTGTTCTGGTATTAGTAAGGATATATATACGCTGTGCTATAAGAAGAGCTGGGTCGAGTGGGTCAGTGGCATCTACAAAGGAGCTGCAAGGTTAGTCCATTAAGGGCGATATAAACGGGAGGAGGTCCAACTCCTTCCTAGAGATTGCAGAAGCGCCGAGTGCAGTTCATCACCTCGCGGCGCCCTAGAGAGGTCTTATGCTGAAGCCCTGGAAAAGCCTGAGAGAAATGTGTTTGAGGTAATAAGATACCAGGCGGGCGGTCGCCCTTCACCAGCTGCGATACTCTTGTGCGACAAACTGCTACGAGTGAGTGGATGTTGAGTCATCCCAAGACTAATGAACAAAGTAAGAAAAGTACAATACGAAAATGCGACGGGCAACACCCTGAACATAGATGGTTTCGAATATCGTAATTCGAAAGTCAGGCTGATAGATCTGGGGGGCGTGTCCAGTCTCTGGGACAGTTTTCAATAACTAGGATATTGATACTAAATCGGGGGAACCACCCGTACGGGAAGAGTGGGCATGAAGGAATATAGGTAAGAGGCGGGTGTATGACATATTGAGACATGCAGGTGTACCAGGTTCTGTGGACCGAATGAGTTTACAGAGTGGGGACAAGGAAATCTTTGCTTGCGAAAACGAGGAAGAATATCGCGTGACCAATACTGGTCGAATTGGTGGAAGAGCATTGCAGGGAAATGTTGCTGGCCAAGGCGACGTTGACAACCCACATCATCAAGGGCAGATATCATGCTACACCTGACTGACACAGAGTAGTGCCCGGTGGTTTGCCCGTAGGCGGAAAGGTAGCTGGACCACTAGAGGCGCTGAAGAAAGGTCTTCGTGGAAAGCTGGTTTTCTTTATTCAGTGGTCGGGTTACTGCATTGACTGATTTCAGTAAGTCATTCAAGCTTTCGGGGCTTGTGTTAATTCAAAACTTACTAGAAGATGAAAATTTGCAGTGCTGTCCAACGGAGGATAGCGCTACCGTCGTCAGCTTTGGTGTCAAGATAGTGCCCATAGGGGTGGACTGACAGCATTCGGTGGCCCTCGACTACCAGAGGACTCCATGCACCCCCGTGATTGACACCTGCCACTACCTAGGGCATCGGGCCCAAAACCCAGCCAAAACTGAACAGTAAATATTCGTACGATTCGGTCAAAATGCGGTGGTGCTATACTCCAAAGCATGTTGTATCAGAAACAGGCGAATAAAGCTCTTTAGGGCCGAGGAAGAGTAAAACGGGTTCATAGTCGCCCCTTCAGTACCTTAGCTTTCTGAAGGAGACCAGATGCCGGTGGTAGTACAAAATGAATTTGCTTTCCATAGGCAGGACTTAGAGCGTCACTGTGTAGGGCAGGAAAGGGCAGATGGAGACCACTTGGAAAGATGAACATGGTTTGTACTTAAAATGTACAACTGTGTAATTTAAATTCAAACTCCCGAACAGAAGAGTAGATGTGGTCTGTGCGTATAGGGCCCCGGGCGTAAGTCAATTCTCAAAAATCGAGCAACACTTAGCCAATTCAAACGAACCCCAGAACAAGAACAAGAGTGGTTCATAGTTTCTGCTGGTACCAAATTGAATTTTACAAAAGGTACAAATATGTACAAATCTCAAGTTAGCGGCAAAATAGACTGCACAGTAAAACCCAGAGTTTCAAACCCGCGGCTCAACCTCGACAGTCAGAAACGGCCCAAGGCCAATTCCAGATGTCTCATGCAAATAAACAACGGTGCAAAAGGGAAGGTGTGTGATCGGGCTTATCAAAGTAATGTCAAATATGGTCACATTCACAAAGCACGTAGAACATTTGGAACGATGGTAAATATTTGTCTGTTACACGGGGTACAAACAGAGATGAGAACATTCGACTTTTGCACCTGCCCACTATGCTAGTAAAGGAAGCTCATAAGACTTTCACTGTTGGGGACAATGACCTGCCAAATATAGACTGGGCAACTGAGGCGCATACCCGGGGAGCCCCGGAGGAGGAATTTCCGCAAATGCTGCATTCGGATACTCTGCTCCTACTCGTGATGAAAGATACCTGATATACGATTGGCTGTACGCCGTCGGTACTGGATCTAGTGGTAATGAGTCATGAGAACGACGCAGCGGTACTCAGGTTTACACTCCGTTGGGCAACAGCGATCATTTGAGAGTCAACATCACTTTAGGCATGCTCCAACCCGGAGTATTTTCGATGTTGCTCGGAAGCTTCGCAAATGTAGACATTCTTAGTCTTCGCAACGGAGCGATCAATCTGGCATGAGATATAGAGGAATTTGCTGGTTTGAAAAGACGCTGGCGGATGATTAAAAGATTTTCAATTACCCTAAGAAACGAGTTTGCTTCCCCGAAGCGTAGAGAGGGGAAGTAGGGAAAGCCGGTGTGGTAGATGGCTGCAGAGGGGAAGTCAATCAAGCGTAGAAACCTTAGTTTGGCCCTCTTCAAGGCTTCTACGAGTCGCCAGGCTTGGATTTGATATACCAAACTGGAAAATGAGGAGGTGGACCTTCTACCATCTGCTAAGCGAATGTATAAAACGAAGATTGTCCAATGTGCCAAAAAGCATCCAAGGGAGTACCATAGCTATGTGCATTTCTTTGAAAAAGACAGTGAGACCACCAACAACCCAAGATCATAGAATGGCAGCAGACAACCTGAGCAAAGCAGATGCTTTGGGTGGGTATTCTAGAGGTATGCACAGAACGGACAAAAGTATGTAGATAGACCTTGAGGGAGCGACTCGTCCAAAGGGGTACTGTTTTTAATCTTCCAAAGGAAATCGTATAAAGCTATCTTGGATGGCTATGTATCAATAAGTTCGCCGGGCCAGATGATAACCACCCTGCTATCAATAAGCCGTTGGCTGAAGTCCTATCGCTTGCAGTACGCGAGTTATGTAAAGCCAACCTGAACCAGGGAAAGTTTCCGCAGGGCTGGAAACTTAGCAATGGTAGCTATACTTAAAGAAGACCCCGCTGTGAAACGAGAAATCACAGACCTGTTAGCTCAACCAGCTTCCCAAGCAGTAAGTTACAGTAGATCATACAGCCTCAAGTCAACGAACACCAACTGCAGAATTCTACGCTTTGCGCAGCTTGGGGTGGATTTCTAAAATACAGGTCGTGCTTGACCAGTCTGTTGGGCTTTCTAGACGAAGTCCATCGAAGAGTGAATGAAAATAAACAGGTAGAAGTACTTTATCTTGACTTCAGCGAGGCATTTTACTCGGTGAAAGCCTGATCCTACTAATCAGAATGAGGTCGTTTGGTGCAGTGGGCAGATTCAGGAATGTTTAGGGGACTTCCTCATACGCAGAAAGTCTTACTTTGGAGTGGGTGAAAAGAACTGAAAACCACAGAACGTCACCAATGGAGTACCACAGGATTCATTACTGGGCCCACTACTGTTTCTTCTGGGTAATAATTATTTGGCCGCTGTCCTACAGGTAATGAGCTTCTTCTTAGCGGAAGATGGAAAGCTTTTGGGAGCTCCGGGGTGAGAGGAGCTGGGCAGAGGCATAGTTTCTGCTCTTAACTGGACACGGAAGTGCGACTTAAATCTCAGTGCTGGGAAGGGCCACTTGTTGTCAAAAAGCCCGTATGTCGGGGTCCGCCCATTACATTGTGATCTTCCAGTGACCACTTTTCCCCCGCAAATCTCCCATCATCACTCTAGTAATCCCTCCCCATCTCCGGAAGTGTTATTCCGTTGTTATCTCATTCCGTGAGATTATGTATATTTATATACAGAAACCATTACTTCCAACTTTTTAAGCCTATCTATCTTAATGTGTCAGAACCAAAATCGGTTCGGAGTGTATCGAAAAATCGATGCGCCATGTGAAATGTTATGGTAGAATTTTATTGCTCAATAACACAGCGTAGTCGAGATCGTTGGTAGGTTGTCGACGTTTCGGTCACCATGGGTAACCTTTTTCAAGATTGGTTTTGCAACCGAATGAAACTGGAATAATAGCGCAGAGCAATTGGGTGTTAGTCACAGTTTGTTCGTGTGTTGGTCTGTGTGTTTGTGATGTTGTTTTAGTGTAAGGGGTGGTGATCAATGACACCACCTTAGAACACAGATATCCATTGAATCCAACTGATATTATCACTGGCGTTGAGCTATGCCTCACTTCCACCTTATTTACATTTAACCAATCATTGTACATACAGACTGACGGCGTAGCCATGGGTTCTCCTGTATCACCCATTGTAGCTAATCTGTTCTTACACTCGATCGAACCTAAAGCATTGGCCACATTTCACAATCCACCACGAATCTATGTCAGATATGTAGACGATACGTTTGCAATTCTGAAATCAGAACACAGGCATGACTTTCTACAATGTCTCAATAATCAGTCTACCAAAATTCAATTCACAATGGAGACTGAGAGCACTGAGAGAGTCATCAGTTTCCTTGACTGTCGACTACAAGTAAACAACTCCCGTAGGTTTACAGTGAGCATTCACAGGAAACCTACACATTCCGACAGATATCTTGACTTTAACTCAGCCCATCCACAATGCATAAAACGGGCACTCGTATCGTCACTAGCCAACAGAGTCGACAAATTGTGCAACGACGGTGTCACTCATAAACAGGAAATGCAACGCTTACACACGGTCTTTCAAAACAACAACTACCCACGAAGACTAATAACCGATGTGTTAAGAAACAAATCAGCAACACACGACGAGAAGGACGTAAACTGGCTAACCTCCGTTGGCATCCCGTACAGATCGGGCACATCGGAGGCAATCAGGAAAGTACTTGGTGCGTATGGCGTTCGCGTTTTCTTCCGAATAGATAAAACGTTGCGACGCCATCTCACAAGAACCAATGCCTCTCAACACATACACGAACAGAACAACTGTGTTCACATGATCAACTGCAATAAATGCCCCGATCAGTACATTGGGCAAACATGCAGACAGGTCAAAACCAGAATCGCAGAACACAAAAATAAAGAAAAATGCAGACCGAGGGACGAAATGGCTTTAAGAAAGTTAGAACGCGACTCTGCAATCGCACTTCATGCCATATCCGAAAACCACACCATCGACTACGAAAACACAAGAATCCTCCAATGTGGGTTCCGTACGTACACCGAACGTCTCTACGCGGAGGCTCTGGCAATTAACGCCCACCAATCGTGTCTCAATCGCAACGATGGGGCAGAGATTTCAAGTATATGGATGGCACTTACGACGCGGATGGATAAACACCAAAACGGGTCATAGCACCTTGTTGACCTCAAATGACCCCACTAACACGGACACATAGCATAGACGAAAAATCAACCCACCCACCCACCCCTTACACTAAAACAACATCACAAACAGACAGACCAACACACGAACACACTGTGACTAACACCCAGTTGCTCTAAGCTATTATTCCAGTTTCATTCGGTTGCAAAACCAATCTTGAAAAAGGTTACCCGTGGTGACCGAAACGTCGACAACCTACCAACGATCTCGACTACGCCGTGTTATTAAGCAATAAAATTCTATCTATCTATCTTAGTTTTGTCTTACACTGAATGTTAGCTCTCCATTTTTCGCTGCAGATCAGTCTCATCCAAATATGTCTCATTTAACCTTGGCATAACTAGTCTGCTGAAGTAGTCACTGGCAGATGTTTGCCTGCCCCTCGTTTAGTATATGTGCTCTGTTGTCACTTCTACGCACTACTTGTCTCCATAATTGTCCTAGCTATACGCCTACGGTTGACTTACCACCATGTTCCCCTTCACGAATTGATACTTCGTGACTTCTCCATAATATTTTGATTCATTCACGAATAAAATGTCTTATTTTGACCTTTCCTTTCATCGGAACTGTAGAATTCTCTCCTCTGGAGGTGTTGACTTTCTTCTATATGACCGATGATGTCAGTACACTGCCTTCAAGTTTTACTGGAATATTTTCTCACACCATTATATTTTATTTTTAAAATTCCTTCTCTGTCCACTGTTGAGTTCCCTGTCCATACCCCCACAATTCTTTGCAGTCCGCTCAAGGCTCTTTGTGAGAAAGTTCCCAAAACTTCGAGGTAAACAAAACATCTTCTGAGTTTTCTGGACACTATAATCACCTTCGATAAATCTTATGCTTGTGCTACACTTTCCCGGGTGCATTCGCAAGTCACCATCCTACATGATCACCTAACCTTGAGATTACCTTCGCCTGACTTTTATCATTTTGGACACTTTGAACTTTCTCCCCAATGGTCAGTGTAGACAAAGCCACGTTAGCTTCAAGGAACCTATGTTTTTATTTTCATTTGGTTAAGCCATTTGTGCTTATTAGCATGTCTCGGGCTCATTCGGAGTATACCATTGTCATTTCCACCATCATTTCGGCTCTCGTCTATTCATCAGGTGACTGTGCGGTTCTGAGGGATTTTTTCAGCGGCCTGGCCAAAGGCCATGCTAGTTTTTTGAAGTCACTAAGTAATTTGGGGGTACAAGACCCGGGCCGAAATGTTCCCGGATCTCGTATTTACTTTCTTTGTGCAGAGGCAAAAGCCTGAAATAGACTGGAAACCCGGGATGACAAACAAGCGCAAGATCAGCAAGCCTTTGACGAGAAAACGGGAAAACAAGAATACATCCGTTCACGCCTGGTTTATAGGTGCTTTTGCTCTCGTTACAATGAAGATGAAAAAGCTCCATGAAATGGTGGGGACAGGACAGTTGGAAAAGTAAAAGAGAAATTAATGCGGTGCCATTTTGGTTTTCTATCCACTGCCGACTCTCTTTTCGTTTTATTCATATTTGGACCTATACAAATGAGAGAAAAATGCAACTCAATAGCAAGACTGATGAGACAGCTGGCTTAGCCTGGGAGCAAGCCAGGATCTGGCTTGGAGTGACAGTTCAAAAGTCCTTCAGGGCTGCGTTCGATGATGTTTACTACTCCTCGCAGAAGATGAATCCACAAAGATACACTCCTAAAGGTGATGAAATTTTGGCACACATACGTGCGGAGGATAGGATTGAACGGTCTCTTCCTATACGCATGCAGAGCTTCTGGGCCTCGATGTGTAATATCTGACCCCCTGAACCTATGAATAACAAGTTGTACGTAAGTTAAGGATGTCCGCCTGTGCTTCTAGTGACTCAGGAATGGAAATTCAGTTCAGCCGGACCAGCCGGTTGGAGAGTGTGTTGTAAGCCATGAACCGTTTCGGTCGCCTGTCGTTGGACCCATTCCAGTGGGTCTCGGACCGCGAAAAGATCTGTGTGTGCCGCCTGGCTGCCATATCCTGCAGCAGAGGAGATGGAAATGCTTTTTATACATAAAGAAAGAAACCTGAATCACACAGAGATTTCGGGAACCAGACTGGCTGGCTTTTCCTTATTCATAAGAGGACAAAAGATTATTACTGGGCAAAAATCCTGGAATTATTTTCTGATTTTGTATTTGTATTTGTATTAGAGTGCCGCTATTGATCCACAGTAGATGGTCGGGAGTCCCGCCAAATATCATTGGGACGAAATTGCAGTCATTGGTTGGGAGGCTCTATTCAATAGATCCCCGTTTTGCTGCAACTACAGCGACTTGTACCTCAATGGGTTCCGATCCACATATTATCTCGTCGTCAGCATACCTTGTCGCTTACATTGGAATGACACCAAGAGGGCCAATAATATAAATAGGAGAAAAAGGGACAAATACTACTGCCCGGGGCACTCTGGTGGAGACAAGATAGGGAACAGTGGGATGACCCAATGCTGACTGCGAGGGATTGATCTGCAAGAAAGCATCAAATTTAGCCAATGCAGAATGTCGTACCTTCTTACCTTTTAGAGGAGGAGATCATGGGGCAGTCTTTCAAGGGCCTTGGCGGAGTAGGTGAAAATAGCATGAGATATCTTTCCTTCGTCAAAAGCTTGGGGTGCAGCGCCCATCCCAGCCAGCTACTAGCAATACTTGAAAAGTGAGTTGAAAGACGGAGCTCAGAAGGGGTAAGTAACCCATGCATCCTATGCTGATCTACAATGGCACTTTTGCGAATGATTCCAAAGGTCTCATGCAGCTTTTCGGCGATGCTGAATAGTCCCAACCTTCCGGGCCATGACGGCTCCTTTTGAAACAAGTAGTTATTACTGCTCTTTCCCGACTACTGGGGAAAGCCTCGGGGTGTGGTCCATAAGTGTAAGGCGGAGAGTATGGAATGTGCATGGCCTCGGCCGTATTTAACTGCATTGTTCAGAACATGTCCTCCTCCATAAAGCTGTGATGATAAAGACAAAACTTTCTGTATAAACTAATGAAAAATGTATCGGAGGTTGCAAGTTGTGGGTGAACCACTGAGTTTTGGACCACTGCATGCGCAAACGAAGAGAATAGCTGAGGATGGAGCTGGAGCAAGATTCAAAGACTGTATCCACTTTTGCTGGGGACACGGTGAAGGAGCCGTCAGGTAGCATTAAGGATGTGGGAGAGGGTGAGAGCTACCGGGCAAACCTGGGGCTTTGGGAAACAATTGAACTTTGGCTTCGCGCTCGATCAAGGAAACCTCATTGATGGCCTCAAAATCTTTGATCGATCCCAGATTTGCGCAGATTTCTGGTTGCTATGGAGTTGTTCGCATCAGTTGCTAGATTTGTGGACCTATTGGCCACAAACGGTAATACATAATGTTCCAAAAGCCGATGTACATTTGTGGGAAGTGGGTGACTCCTTCCATGGGCTTTGCAAGTTCTTTTTAAAACAGGTGGTCATCAGCAAGAGGATGCCGCTTTATTAGCTCGTTGACGTCATAAAGTTCTAGTGCTCAGTGGATGCTCGCCAGCCGGAACTATGGGTAATTCCCGATCCGCTGGAAGCTAGCCCCTTTGAAGTATCCTACGATGAGCTTAGTGAAACCGCACTGAGGCCGTCCAATTACAAAGTCAACGTTCAGTAGCATGTGATAATGTCTACACAAGTGGAGGGAGTGGAAGGACAGCTTTTGCAAGATGCTTCGAGTTTATGGTGACAAGACAAAAAGAGGATGCTTTTTATCCAAATCTTTGAAGTTGAACAAAATCTGCTAGAAGCACGTTTTCCCCACTATCAGTCTGATCTGAGGTGTAAGTCGAATCTCGCAAATCGAGCAACGCGTGGCCAATTCAAACGAATCCCAAAACCAGAACAAGATTGATTCGTAGTTTCTACGGTACTAAATTGAAATGCACAAAGGATACAAATATATACGAACCTCAAGTATGCGGCCAAATAGACTTCACAGTAAAACCCAAAGGTCCAAAGCCCCGTGGCTCAAGCACGACAGTCAGAAACGGTTCAAGGCCAAATTCAAATGTCTCACATGGATAAACAAACGTGAAAATGTGTGATGTATGAGCGAGCTTTCCAAGATAATGTTAAATATAGTCAAATTTACAAAGCACGTTCAACATTTAGAAGGATTTTCAGTATTCGTTCGTTACACCGCCGGCCAAAATCCTTCCGCGAAAATGATTGTCTAAGGTTCAGGAAGGGGTCATGATTCTCACCCTATCTACCTTTAACTTATTGTCAGTGCCTGTGGATACTAACTTCCTGTGTTATCTGAACGTGAAACAGGTTTTTGCCGTAGTCATCATCGCACAATCCATAAGGAATCAATTCCAAATCCCGCTGCACAACTTGAGATTGACATATTCATCAGGAAACCGGTGCATATAGTCAGACGCACGATGAAGATAAAGGCTTCGCAGAGTGAAGTGTTTCGCCGCACGAAATAAGTCTAAGCATCACAAGCAGTAACCCATTGCAGCAACTGGTTAGACTAATTTTGTTTACAAGCTTGAGCGCAGAAGTTGAACGCAGGTGCAACGCCTAATGAGATATCGCGTAAAATTGACAGGTCACGAACCAGTGGAATTACATAAAATTAACGCACCAAATCTTCCGAAAGAAATGAAAACCGGTTTCTGATTATGAATAAATTTCGAAAACAAGTGTACGGCGGACAGTATCGAAATACACATGAACACGGAGATTGATCGAATACTGGCATCTATCAGAGTATTTCAAAGTTTTTCTGTGCACAAAATATGTGACAATCAATATTGTATAAAATGTAAATAAATGTTCTTCTTTAAAGATAATAATAGTTTCACAATGTGCTCGCAGCTAGTATGCCTCACCTGAACTGTTCAAGTGAAATACTGGTGAATTTCTCCTCTTCACCTATGTGCACGCTAGATAGAAACTGGAACTAAGTACATTTGCAACCTTTCAGAAAGAATGGGTCCAGTTGATTAGTTGTAGGGCATGAAATGCAATAAAGTGCTGAGTAACTCGGAGCGAGGCGATCTGCGAGCTACTTTGTCTTTTGTATGTGGTTTCGAGCTCGAATCATCAACATTTTCCTCGCTGTTTCCTGCTACGAGTGGGTTAACTCTCTGATGCCTCGAACACGTTCTTCGTTTCTTCCGTTTCCTGTAATGTAACACAACTGTAGGATCTGTCCAATAGGCAAGGCTCAGTTCGGCGGTGGTGCAGTTCTCTTTTAGCATTCGTGCTACCTTAAAACCCAATACCAGTGCAGTCGTTTTGAGCTCGTTTAGGGATACTGACTTCAGCTCAGCAATTTTTGTTTTGGCAAAGGGTACTTTGTTTCGCCGCCGGCCATGCAGTTCCACCCAGGTACCGTACACTGTCACTGGGTCGGCAAATTTCAAGCTGCTTTGGGTGACCTGCTGGTGTCCTTTTTTGAGATATTTCAAAAGCCTCCGGGCAACTTCTCCTTTTCTCAATAAGTGACTTGACGGTGGTCTCTCGGGTATAGCAACTTCATGTTGCCCACTGTGGAGTCCCGTCTTTGAATTCGCCATCGAAAGCGCCGACTGATCCTTCGAGTGAACTTCGCTTTCCTGAGATGGACCGTTGGATTCAATATCGAAAGGCTGATCGTGTTCTACAGAGGCACTTCTCTCAGCAACATTTGAGCAATTTATTGATGCCGATTGTTGAAGTTCGCTCGTCAGGGGTCCGAGAAGTGTCCAGCCTAGTATCGTTCGCGTAGCGAATGGTTCTTTCCGATTGCTTATGCTCTGTTCAAGCACCCAGTGAGCCTCTGGTACATTGCATCCAATTAGTATGTCGACGTGGGGGCTAGAAACTTCTTCGAACTCTATGTCCCTGAGATGGGACCATCTCTTGGCGATCGATCTAACAGAGTCGACTGGTCTCATTGGCAAGCTGTCTATTGCAAAAGCTTCCGGAATTTCTACGGTCCCCTCATCAGATAAAGACGTTAACTGCAGGGTCAGCCTCTTAGAATAGCTAACATGACCCCCTGCAATCGTGCTGATAGTGAGCGAGGTAGGCTCGCCTACTAGTTCACAGCTTTCTACAAGCTCGCGAGTAATCAGCGAGGTATCCGACCCCGTGTCCAAAAATGCATTGACCCTCCTCAGTCCTTTAGGTGTCACGATACCGACAGGTACGATGCCTAATCTTGCCGGTTTGAAATCATCATGTCCCGTTGAACAGACAGTTTTGGGTTCATCTGGCTGAATAGGTCTATTGTTGAGAAGGCCATGCAGTAACCAGTGATGATTACCCAAGCATCTGTCTTGGTTGCATTTCACTCTTAAGCTGCATTCAGAGGCTCGATGAGAGTTTTTCAAACACATAAAGCATGAGCCAATCCTTTTTACCGCGCACCACCGATCGGGTACACTCATCCCATGAAAGGTCGGACAATCTGGTAACCGATGCAGGGAGTTGCATAGCTTGCATTCAGCTGACCTCTCGGGTTCTTGACTTATCATGTGCATGTTAGCCAAAGACTGGGTTTGGTTACAGTCCTTCTCCACAATTCGAGATGTTGGTTCCCTTCGCGCCAGTCTGCAACTTTTGCGTACGATTTGTCCAAATCGGCTGTTGGCGATACGGGATTGACGACCTATGAACTCCGTCAAATCGTTGAACGTAGATTCCCGCTCAAGCATATTTATTTTTTCAGCTTCCTCTGCCCATCGACTCTGTAAATCAATAGATAGACATCGGACAATGCATTCCTGTGTGTGCAATGCATTCAGCTCAGACTGGTATCCTAAGTGCTCCAGTGCTATACTGCAATTCTGCATTTTTATCACCAAACTCGACAGTGATTCAGCCTTGCCCTCAGTCCTTTTCGCCTCCAATAAAACACTATCAATTAGGCTTCTAGCCACCTTGAATGGTTGTCCAAACAAATCTTTCAGGATTCTGCGCGCCCTGATGTACCCCATCGGTGGATCAAGCATCGCGCAGCCTTCGATAGCACTTTTGGCTCTCCCACGACAGTAATGTAATAAATACAAAAACCTTTGACCAGGATCTGCAACTTTGCACTCAACAAAATTTTCGAACTGTTTCATGAATATACAGTATTGCTCGGGGTGCCCGTCGAAGTGGGACAGCTCCACTCTCGGCAGGTCAAGAGCCAAAACCTCGGTAGTTTCAGGCTGTCTCAGGGGTTTATATTCGTCGATCACAGTGCCTTTTCGATGTTGACATTGTGAACTACGTGGACTCTTTGCTGGCTCTCTGAGACCAGTTCCTTGTGTAAGGGGCTCTGCTTCCTTTCTGGCTAACCGCAGCTCGTTTTCTAATTCTATTACTCTCATTCTATAAGTACTAATATCGTCAAACGCATCGCGGTTAGAAATATA
The DNA here is from genome assembly GCA_948099385.1 of Fasciola hepatica. Taxonomy (NCBI): domain Eukaryota; kingdom Metazoa; phylum Platyhelminthes; class Trematoda; order Plagiorchiida; family Fasciolidae; genus Fasciola; species Fasciola hepatica. The sequence continues at coordinate 13,134,853 of CANUEZ040000140.1, read as the reverse complement.
TGACCTGGCACTGACAGAGCTAGTAAACTTAGTATTATCTAGAGAATCAATAACACCCGAACCATCCCCAGAGACTTGCCGAGTTATTTCCTGTTGTCTCAAAATGTCCTTGCTTCCTCGTCTGGGCATTTCCAATGAGTTTTCTTGTCCAGGTTCCACTTGAGTACTGTAAGTCGAATCTCGCAAATCGAGCAACGCGTAGCCAATTCAAACGAATCCCAAAACCAGAACAAGATTGATTCGTAGTTTCTACGGTACTAAATTGAAATGCACAAAGGATACAAATATATACGAACCTCAAGTATGCGGCCAAATAGACTTCACAGTAAAACCCAAAGGTCCAAAGCCCCGTGGCTCAAGCACGACAGTCAGAAACGGTTCAAGGCCAAATTCAAATGTCTCACATGGATAAACAAACGTGAAAATGTGTGATGTATGAGCGAGCTTTCCAAGATAATGTTAAATATAGTCAAATTTACAAAGCACGTTCAACATTTAGAAGGATTTTCAGTATTCGTTCGTTACATGAGGCTCCTCCTTATTGCTGCCTGGAGAACAAAGTGTAACCCAGTTCATCCGAAGGGCGTTAAAATCACCCGGTAATAAAAATGCGTAAACTAGTGTTGGCTCCCAACTTCATCCGCCTGCTCTATGAGCACTCTGCTGGGTTTCGCGGTGCAAGTTGCAGAAGTGTAGAAGAGTTCTATCAAAGAAGCTTCACTAGAATGCAGGGTGTAACTGGTTCACATATGGTCTTCAAAAGGAATTTGGTCCAATCTTAAGACCAAGGCCGGGACTAACAGGGTAACAAGGGACCACATTATCTGTTGGAACTCCCATTAGGTCCCTACGGACCATTGTATAACCACTGACAGATATTTTGCCGTCATGATAGTCCGGTGTGGGTTGTGCCTCAGTGGCGCCATGGAAATGAATTTTTCCTATTGGCTTTCAACTATTTCAGTTCTAAAATCTTGTTTTGAATGATGAGACATTTGGTTTGGAGACACTTTACCGACCGTTCATGAGAGACAGAATAAGCTTTAGACTCAACAGCCGGTATGGTAGGACATTTGACACCTTCCGAGTGGTAGGGCTGTTGGAGGTGCTAGGAACGGCTAACGAAATAGGGAATTACTGGGTCAGGGCTGGATTTCCGAGTTAGCCGTGTGTAAGACAGGCTTTGAGGTAGCATCCCTTACATGTCGCCTAGCTGCGGAGAAACCGAGTATTTCGAGAAGGTGAGAAAGCCAAGGTGAACTAGGTATAACTTTCTTATATAAGCCCAAAGTTATGCCAGTCTGCAAAGGTTCCTGGCTGACCAGCTCGCTTGAGGCTTTATGTACCTCCTTATTCTGGGAGCTCGGTGAAGGATTAAGCGGATCCGGAATGCCCAGCACAACTGCCTGCACTCGTTGAATGGCCGGGGTGAAAAAGGACTTTACTGACTTCTTAGGATGCTTAGATCTTTCCTCGCGGCTTGCACAGCCGCCGATCGTAGGCTATTCGAGTTCACCGGTTGCATCAACAAAGCCGTTGTCCAGAAAAGCACAACATATAGATGACAACGTTTCTGGGTCGTGTGCGACCTCTTTAATGCGACCTGTCACGGTCTTTGGTTCGGGCTCTTTCTGAAGTTCATGCGGCACTTGCCTTACGACTGGGATGAGCCTAAGCTTAGGACCATCTACATTGTCTATTGGAGGTTCTGGTTTTTAGCTCCACATCACACACGTGGAGGCCCGTCCAAGGATGCTCTTCGGACCGTGTCATTGGCCTCCGCAGTTTGTGTAGTCCGTGTGGGGCAAACGGACCTTTTCTGCGATGAGTTGAAACAAGCCAATAACCGAGAACTCCTCAGTTAGTTTTACTGGTAATATTATTATTAATAGTCTACTCCGGATAGCCTCAAATCACTCTGCACTGCAAGATCAAATGTTACAACAGAAAACGAAATCTGAGCTTGAGGAAAGCGGCACACGTATTTACAGGAGCTATTGTTTGGGAGAAAGCATTAAAGTCGATTTTTTCGGTTCTGCACCTCAAAGAAAAAGGAGACAAATACAAGATCCGGAAATATTTGTGCTCCAGCCTCGTACTCGCCAAATATTTCTACACTCCAAGACATCATCACGATGGCGCCTGGCAACTCTGAACTTAAGGTCAGCTAGTCAATCCGGACAGATCTATGTGAAGTTGATTAGAAACAATAAAGATAAGCAAATTCTCTGAAGGAAGACTGTTCTACCGGAGAACCGGACTGGGCTGACGGATGTTTGGTTAACGTTAAAGAGAAAAATAATTTCTGAGGAAAGGGTAAACAAGCAACAGAGCTTTTCCATGTAGGGGAAGGGTCAGTATTGAATATTAAGATATAGAAAAGAGTGGCGATGCTAATATACAACAAGAAAAATTGGAGGAAGGTTACAGCTGTGACTTTCAGTGGCCACTTGCCAGCTGATTCAGCCATATGCCAAACGAGCAACAGACGTGGAGAGAAATCACCGAGGTGATTGTGAAAGAGGTGGCCGGATAGAAAATTTTAAACCCTGGGCAGACTGCTTTCATCCAGGCCCGTAGAATATCTTGCATCACCATGAAAATCGGAACTGGCGCAAGTCGATATGAGGTGCGTGGTGCGTAGCTTGGACAGCAGTAGAGACAGCTGGCAAAATTGATGAAGTGGCGAATAGAAGACTATTTATCGATGTTTCTTATAAAAGGTGGATCGCTTGCTGGACAAAGAGTGGGAATCTGCGGTACAAGTGCTTGTCAGATGAGCGTACTTTGGACATGATACTCCGAAAACTGATGATTTTGCTAAAGCAGCAGCCCCAAGTAGGGGAACAATTGAGCTGATAGAGAAAGCAAGCAGTCACAATGTCATCGACTACTGGGAAGATCTGGGCATATAGTTCTCTGTGAAATACGCTGTTTGAGGATTACGGTACGGAAGTAAGTGGTGACTATGAACATATCAGTTTTTGAGTACATCAGTAAAAGTTGTAAAAAGAAATGAGTTAATCCTAGGGACTGGTCAAGTCAGCGAATGTGGCCTGTAAGTAGTTTGGTGTGAAACCTCGGGAAAGTTTGCCGTGACCTATGAGCCAAGAATGTTGGTGAGTTTTCAAATACATGATAATTATGCCGTGTGAAAATTAAACTTTGCCAGGTTTAAAAGCGAAAAGTTGTGATGGCGAGCTAGATGGTAAATCCGTGTTAGCTGGGAAAGCCAACAGCATTTTTACAGCATTTCGAGTATTTGAATGGCACTTTTAATCCGCAACGGCTGCTAGTGGGTGGGGCTGACCAAGCACTGGACATCCAACCTGAAAACCATTTCCTGGGGCAAAAGCTGCAACCCGCAGTCCCATCCGTGCCAGCACATCGTTAGAGACGTCCTACAAGCCCAAGGCGCACCGGCCAACGCGGTGGATATGACCGCGCCCCGCTTCGTAGAGATTAGCACAGGTAACATTGGCGAGATCACGTGGTCGTAAAGATGGGGTGGTCCAGGAGTTCGCGACCCGGTTGCGGGGAACTTGGAGAACAGGGTCAAAGTGGGAGAGATAGAATGACGTGCGTGTATCAGACCTTCAGCCGGAAGTGCTGGCCAGGTAGTTTTCCGGCGGTATCGTCGGATGGTTCCAAGATACCAAGGGGAAGACGCGCCAGCAGGTGTCTGCAAACATGAAGATAGAGAGGCGCAGCCTGGGATGCTCCCAGTTAAGAACAAGAGGTCAGAGGTAAAAAGAAAAGTCTATTCATTTAGGCCCTAAGAGTACTTTGAGAAGAATGAGGGCTATGAGTTATTGGGAGTGGATAGGAGTACAAAGATAGGGAAGAAAACTAGGAATAAGGATGATAATGATTTTAAAGTGAACGGCGGCCCTTGGAACTGGATTTTGGGTGGAAATTCTAGTGCAAAATAAAGACTAATGGGGCCAGTTTGGACCGAGCAAAGCGAATCATGTGTGATGGAGGTAGATAGGGGAAGTTAGAGCACGTGAATTAGGGAGAGATTATCAGGAGCTGTGTCATTGATGTAAATTGTCATACGAGATGCTGATAAGCTGAGGACGGAGGAGGCATATGGGGTAAGTGACGTTGCAGTGGCCATGACTTGTTCACCTATTCAAAAGTGTAGGCTACCCTCATAAGCTTGTCCCGACATGGTGCACGGGTGGGTTATTTGTGGCATTTTGGCGACATTTAAAACGTTTTATGGATAATTTTGAATCGGACTAGTGTCTGGCAGGCCCGAATATCTTCGGAAAGTCTGTTTCAAACTCGGGAATGGACGGTGATTAGAAAATGTTTTCTTAGTTCTATCCTGAAACATGGAAATTTAGCCGTATGATTGCGGCTACTACAAGGTTAGTGTGCATCTTCAGCGAAGCAAAGGTTAGTGTCGGAGTTATTTGCTCTAGGATGTAGGAGGTTGAATAAAAGATAGAAAATGAGTTTCAGAAGTCTTAGCCACAGGGGTTCAATCTTTAGCACCTCACATTTCTCCCGGTAATTCCAGTGAAATGATGGGCTAGGTGTTTGCTTGACAAAGGATCGTTGAAGCTTTCTGATGGCGAGTCCATTAGATTTGCGCACGTGAGTGTTTACCAGACGGCAGTGCGCGAGCTGCCTTCTGACGTAGGATTTATGGATCAGAATTTGGCTGTGGCGCATTCTGAAATTCTTGCGGATAAGGACTATCGTTCCCGAGGTCTTAGGTACCTGATAGGCGGCTTGTTCTTGGAAGGTCAAGATGCAGAAATACTGTAGACCAAGAGCCCTTACTAGTGGTGAAATAGGGATGTACGATCCGCTTAAGTTGGAGGATTCAGGGGGAATGCGACTTTCATAGGTGAGAATGACACTCTCAGCGGCGGAGAGGCTTATTTTCTAATTGAAGCACCATGTGTCAGGAGTGTTCAGGTCGTCAGCTATTTTGATGACGTTACAGATCATTGTACGAGGTTCAAAGAAATAGAAAACTTTGATATCATCGGCGATCAAAAAGCAGTGCCATGATGTAGTGCTTTGAACAAGCTGATAATGTAGAGAAGGAACAAAAATGGGCCTAACACACTGCCTTACATAATGCCTCTTGTAGCTGGCTGGGGTGATAAGAGGCGACCCTTAAGAGTGAGACTGTTATGCCGAGAGATTTAACCTTGGTTAGCAGCTGCGCATGGAGCACGGGGTCAAACTTCTCCTTCCTATAAAGATGACGATAAACAGCTTGCCAGAGTCAGCCCACATGGTGATTAGATTAGGGAAGTCAAGCTGGTAGATCAGAAACTAAGTAGACTTTGAGAAGCCACGCAGGTTTTTATTTATTGGTCTGCGGGCGAGAATGAAATGGGCAACCTTATTCTTACCCACTCAATTCATTGTCTTAGGTATAATCGGAATGCGTTTTATGGGGCGGCAGTTAGCAAGATCATTTGAGGCCTCCTTCCATGAAGGGGAATGATAAGAATGTTTTCCACTGCGATGGGAAAATGCTCTGTGACATGGAGAGGTTAAGTAAGCTTAGAAAAAGCATCACAATGTCCGGGCCGCCAGGACGAAATAAAACTGGAGAGATACTATCGGGTCCAGGGCGGGCCAAAGGCCGGGTGGTACATAACAACTTTCTGACTTTACTAGCTGAAGGTACTGCGGTTGACAGTGTATCAGCAGTCAAGGAATTGAGATCTTAGGCAGGGCTATCGTGGTCCTTTATAAAGTTAGAACCAAGTAAAATATGTGACTGAACGACTGATTGTGGCTAGTTGTTATAAGTGTCCTCTGATAGGAGCAAATATGGTATTTTGTTTGCACAGCGGGAGTTTCGAGCATTGATGAAGCTGGAGAGATAGGCCATTTTATTCGGCTGGTTGAGAGCGTGCAGTTCTTTCTTTTTCAGCTTGTTTTTCCTTTTGTCTGGTAGCCGACGTGAAAGGTAGCTGAGGCATACTTAAGTACGGAGGTCTTTGGTCCTCTCGTAGAACCGCTGCAGCTTTAAAAATTTACATTCCGTTTTTTGTTGCCCATGGATTTTTCTCACACTGACTTGGATTATCTCTGGTGAAATGATGTTTGGAGAGGAGAATGAGTTAGAGTATATCACACCCGACACCAGCTGAGGAGCAGATGGAATGAAGAATCCATTCCAGGTCTTATTACTCAGGATAGCGGGTAGAATATCCCAATGTTTATTTCAGAAAGATTTCCGATTTCAAGGACAGGAGGTTGGAGTGAGTGTCTTCCGAAGCTGTTCTTACCATAAGCAAGATATCTTTCACCACGTCTCTCATGTCTGTTCGTGGCAAATATATTAAAACATGGTACAGAGATGTGTCGGAGAGGAGTTTCATCGGTAAGCCAAGTTTCGTCTACGGAGACGGACTCCGGGTGGGACTGCGGTGCATAGGAGTGGCCGGAAGCAAGCTTGCTCATTAGGGAGCGAGTTTTTGAAAAGCGCAACTGCGAAACTATTGTTATTATAGCCATGGTGTACATTGAGTGTATGGCTTTTGATGTTGGCTACCAGGTTTTGGGAAATTATAGCCACCGGTTGACGTTAGGGTGGTGTGGAGAGAAATGCGTTAAGGCAGGAGGCGGGAAATTCATAGAAAATGGAAAAGCCGGAAGATTAAAATGGGGTGGCATTGAGTTCGGAATCTCACGACTTTTTGGAAATGGGGGGCAGGATGCCTGATGCGCTTGGCTGAGCAGTAGGTAGTCATACAGAACCGCAATTAGATAAGGCACTGGCATGAGGTCTGGATAGTCTTGCACAGACTTACTTTTTCGTTGGTGGATGGAGCTCCTTTAAGGTCTGCCACATCTGGAGGCGAAGAACCGATTGGGATCGGAGAGCGAGGTCCGGGTCCCTGAGGTGAGAGGGCTGACTTTGCCGGTAATGTTACTTTATCTGTTTTTGATTTGATGTGAATACCGGCGCAAGTACATCCAGTCCCGCGCCTTTCTGAGGTTTGTAAGGAACGGCTAGTTCTACCATCGATAGCTGGGGGTTTACTGAATTCTCGTTAGGTATGGGGTGGTTTTCCCGAACCGGTATTGGATTTCGGACTCCTGCATGGATCAACATTCGTTTTTTTCGAACTAATTTTGTACGTGTAGTTTGTTGGTTTAATCAGACACTCGTTGATTTATTCGAGAGAATCATGCCGTTGGAGCTTCTGTACGATAATTTGTTACTAGTTTTGGGGTCATGGGAACTTCAGGCGTTCTTGCGGACCTCGGGAATAATGCTGCGATCAGCTGTTTCGTTGAGAATATTCTGCAAGTTTTGATTTTGCCAAGCTGCGAGAGAGAGAAGGAGAGAAGACTGTCATACTACCAAGATCAAAAGCTATTTTGCTAGAGACTACAGAAAAATGTCCTCGCAAGTTGGCCGATGTTTGGTAAATTAACCACTTCAGAGGAACCACTGGTTGAATATGCATCGGGGTCGCCATTTTTGGAATGGCTTTTGTGAACCACTCTTGGAAGCAGGGAAGTGTCCTCGTGCGCTTGAATTCTGCATAAGGAACGAAAAATACATCCGCTGGTAAATTCCTTTGAACAACTTTAGTAATAAACTGAAACCGGAGCGGAAAAGTATTTCGCTGTGAGGCTTTGATAAGCCTGGCACCGTAGCACGGTTTCGGATCCAGATTGCAAGCTTTTATGAACAAATTCTGGACAGTTGGGTGAGATAATCCACCTGGAATGTTGAATGCTATTGGATTATTAGCTTCTTTGATGCTTCTAAAGGTTTTGGGGGCAACGGTATCGATGAACTTCGTAGCTGAGTTTGAGCTGACTTGGGTGCGGTGTACAGATGGGTCAAGCAGGGAGGCTATTGGACTCTTGTAGAAATCGGAGAGTTCGTAACTTCCGTTTTCGGAAGGGTTTTGATTGGCTTGTTTGGTAGCCATTACCACAGAGCACATGTGAACTGGTGCAAAGAAAGTGGACGATCGAAACAACGTTCACTGCTTAGTTGGCATTTTATTTCAGTATATTGGTTTAATGCACCGAAATGCCCCAAGATACCAAGTTATAAATGGTTCTATTTTATACCCTTGATATAAAAATAAAAAAATCAATCACCAGAAAATAGTAATTTGGAAGTTAAAAGTAAGCTTTTCAAAATGTGATTTTGGAAAAGGACAAAAATTAACGAAGCATATCATTTATTCCAGACGACTGACACAAACCTCCCGGAAACCTTTCATAAATAGCTCAAAATTTGCTCATAAACCACTCAGAAATCGCTAGAAAACCGGCCAAAACCCTATTGGTGTTTGTGCTGTTTTGGAACGGTTTTTCCACGGGTCAGCTTACTTGACCCATGGTTTGGTCAAAAGGTTCAAGTCAAGAGGGCAATCTATTCGTGGTCCTGCTTATTCCGGAAACTGCTTTAGTGGCTTCTTCTAGTATATCTACGAGTGATACTGAGCAAGTAATACATATGCCTTGGAAGTCAGAGATCTTGCAACGGAGAGTTCTAGCTTAGATTTTGAAGCGGTGGGTGGCAGTGTTATGCACATCTTAGCTGCTGGAGGGGTTGGTAGTTATCCAGACACAAAACCACAGCAAAGCCAGGAAGTACCAGTACCCTGAAAACCGAGAGATAACGGGTGAATGAGAGGAATACGGTAAGCTGCAGGGTGTCAAAAGCGGTGGGGGAGAAAGTGCCTAACTTAATTCGAGAGGACGGATAAAAAAGAACTATTCATGGAGGGTTTTACATGATGGAAAAGGTTCCTTAGAGATCACAAATCTCCAAAATAACCTGTTTTACTGGTTCGCGATGAAACTGATGCCATCAAGCTATCGCAACCATCAGATCAGTGAATCACACGGAATAATAATAAATTCTTAAAGTAATGAATCCTAAAATAGTCTTGAAGTATTTCGCAGGTACGAGGTTCCAGCCCGAGTATTCGCGGATCCAGTATTCACCTTCATTTTGGTTGGGGTACTGAATTGAAAGAAACTGGACAATCTGGGACTGCAAACAAGCTCGAGATTGAGGAAACTCTGATAGAAAGTGGAAAAAAATAAACTCATATTAATCCATGACTGATTTTTCCAATTTTTCTCCAATTTTTTTCTCTGGTGCTAGTGGAGAGGAAAGTAGGGAGGAACAACCCCGAAGTTATGAAAGATTAGAGAAGTAGATTAGTTTGGGATTGGGCCTGGACCTAACCCCTGTTGGCGAGCCAAAACAGCCTTAAAGGCCGTTTCGATGATGTTTCTAATATTTCTCGCGGAAGATTATTCAACAAAGCTATAATCCTGCAGCTGATGTTTTGGCGTACAAATGTGCAGGGACTGGGCTTAAACGCCCCTTGGAGTTTCTAGGCTCGGATGTGTAAAAATTGACCCAATAAGCCTGCAGAGAATAAGTTGTACATAGAGAAACGATTTCAAAACGTCTTACGTCTATAGAATATAGATTCAGTTTGGTCAGACGAGCTGGATAAGAGGTATGTTTCAAGCCATGGAACATCATTTTGCCTTTCTCTGGACTCGCTCCAGCAGGTCTCAATTCCTAATAAGACCAGTTTTTGCTACTTGACTACCATATTCCAGCACAGGACCGAAGGACTTTTCCCATGGAAGATGGAAGTTTGTTTTTGGCCTGTGAGCGAGAAAAAGCTCAGTTACGTAGAGAATTCGGAAGCCAGATTTGCTGGCTTTTCCTTGGCAAAAGGAAAAAAGTGGTTTTTACAAAGCCAAAGTCCCAGTACCTTGTTCTCCCTACGTCTTTGCTTTGACTACTTCTACTGATCCTGAAAGAATTGTCGGGAGTTCTGACAGATGTCGCTGAGACACATTTGTTGTCATTGAATGGCAGGCCCTATTTAAAAACCCACTATTCTTCTGCAACCATGGCCGCCTGCACTTCAGTCGGACCAGATCCCTACATTGTCACATCGTCCGCATACATTGCTATGTTGTCGGAGATGACATCGTATAGGCCAGTAACATATATAAGGAAGAAGGGGCCAAGTATCGATCCTTGAGGCACTCCGGTAGGGACCGGGGGTGAAGAGGAGTAAGATGGCCCTTTTTAACTCCGAAAGGTTGATCCGTAAGGAAGCCGCGGATGACCGAGCGTTGCAGGCCCGAAATTCCATACCTCCGTAACTTCAACAGGAGGAGGTCTTGGGGCACTCTATCAATAGCTTTGGCAAAGTGGGGAAAGGTGGCATAACATATCCGTCCATCGTCAAAGACTTATGTCAGGTTATCCATCACAGTCAGCATATAGGTGATGCAATATCTGTGAGGTGGTAAACCGTGCTGGTAAGAGGCAAGTGGTTCATGCCCTCCAAGATGAACTAGAACGGAAAATTTGAAAATGCTTTCAAGAACCTAGCAGGATACTTTAGTGAGGCTAATTGCTCCAACCATCCGAAATTCGACGGCTTTCTTTTTTGAAAATAGGAGTTACTGCTACTTTCTTCCGAAAACTGGGGGCTGCACCCGTGTTTGGACAGTTGCTAAGGGGCAGAGCATAGGGAACGGACATTACTTCAGGTGTTCCTTTAGGAATTTGGGGGTGGATCATGCCAGGACCCACGGAACCACGAGGAGTGGGAAGAAGCAGCTTTCTGTATACATCAGTGAGAGAGATTTCAGCGTTTTCCAGTGGCGAGTAAACCATGGGGTTCTGAATCACTGGATACACAATCTTGGAAGAAGCTTTGGTGATGGAGCTGGGGTAGGACTTAAAGGCCTCTGCCGCTTGTTCTGCAGAAATGGCTGGAGAGCCGCCTGGTAGCTGTTAAGCAAAAAAGGGTTGAGGTTGGCCTGCTAAGCTTTAGGTGTTGTTAAAGAATGGACTCATGGCTTCAAGCTAGGGGAAGGTAATCTCTTTGCTGGCTTCGAAGGTTTCGCTTTATCTCAAATTTGCACAAATTTTTGATTGTTATGAAATTTTTTGAGTGAGCCGTTTCATCTGTGGACCTGCAAACTGCAAGCTGTTGTGCTCTTTCTTCTGATAGTCGGCTTACTCTTCTAGAAAGTGGGCCTCTCTTCCCGACGGTCATGCGAATCCCTGGTGAAAAGGAATGGTCAGCAGCAACAAGCTACTGCTCCATCAGCCCACTGACTTCGCCAATTTCCAGTCCCTAGACGATGCTTGCAGGCTGTATCTGTAGGTAATTCCTGAGAAGTTGAAAACCGGACCATTTGAAGGATCTAACTCAAGATATGGAGAGTCACACTTGGGCCATCTAGTTACAAAGTCAAATTCCAGTACTATATGGTCACTCTTACCAGGTGTAGGAAGAGAAAGAACCGCACCTACGAAGTAACTCTCTTTCGTGATGGCGAGACCTAAAAAATACAAGTCCTGCTTCAGTCCTTACCTGGTAGTAAACGGGGCATGTTGGGTGCAATAACAATCAACTATCACTTTAACCAGAGATTCTCCGAAGTCGCTGCCTAAAGAGCGAAGTCCTGCCGTGTTCATCCTCGGGGCAATAAAATCACCCGGTAATAAAAATGCGTAAACTAGTGTTGGCTCCCAACTTCATCCGCCTGCTCTATGAGCACTCTGCTGGGTTTTGCGGTGCAAGTTGCAGAAGTGTAGAAGAGTTCTATCAAAGAAGCTTCACTAGAATGCAGGGTGTAACTGGTTCACATATGGTCTTCAAAAGGAATTTGGTCCAATCTTAAGACCAAGGCCGGGACTAACAGGGTAACAAGGGACCACATTATCTGTTGGAACTCCCATTAGGTCCCTATGGACCATTGTATAACCACTGACAGATATTTTGCCGTCGTGATAGTCCGGTGTGGGTTGTGCCTCAGTGGCGCCATGGAAATGAATTTTTCCTATTGGCTTTCAACTATTTCAGTTCTAAAATCTTGTTTTGAATGATGAGACATTTGGTTTGGAGACACTTTACCGACCGTTCATGAGAGACAGAATTACCATGAGATTTAGCGGTAGGTGGTAGGGATGTCGGAGGTGTCAGGAGCGATTAAAAAGGTGAAAGAAACACTGGCTTAAATCTGGCTCCAGAGGGACCGTCTATGAGACCGCCTTCGAGGTATCATCCTGTTCATACTATCTAGCTGCTAGTGGTCCGGGATTCCGAGACCACGGAGTGAGAAAACAGGTAAGCAAGGTGTGACTTGCTTACATAAGCCCACTAGAGTGCTGGTCCGGTGATGCCTATGGCTTGGCAAGTACCCAGCTGCTTTTAGCGCCTCTTTAATCTGAGGGCTAGACGAAGAGTTATTCGACTTTGGACCACCCATCAAACCTGTCTATACTCTTCAAACCGCTCGGGTGGGACGGGTTTTTTTGCTTTTTCTGGAAACTCTTAGGTTTTCTCTTGTGGCTTGCTCTGCACCTGTTCCTAGGCCCATCGATTTCACTGACTGCACTTCCAAAGCTACTATTCAGAGGAGCCCAAGATCTGGATGGTGGCTTTTTTAATTCGGGTGGAACCTCCCTGGCGCGACCTGTGAGTGTATTAGGTTCGGGCCAATTTTTAAAGTGAACTGATATTAGTCGTACCGTGAAGGTGAGCCTAAGCTTCGGATCATCTCTTGTGTCCAATACAAATAATGGAATTTTGGTTCGATATCCAACTTGTAAAGGCCTATCTGGGGAAACTTCCCGCACAACGTCGTTCTTCTCCTTCATCTGAGCAGTCGGTGCGCGGCAATCTTCCACTATCTGTGGCAGGTTAAAACTAACCGGTAAGCCTAGAATTTCTCTATCAGTTTTGGAGATGAGCCAGGAGCACCCTGCAGGGTTTATAATCTTAATCTCTGGAGGGCGACTATTTATTTGCTCCGCTCTCTCCGTAGGAGCAACTTCCTTACCAAAGTGGTTCCAAATAATGAGGCTTTCGGAACACATATCCAAGTCTCGCAGCTCCTCTGCCGAAATAATAACGAGCCTTTCTGAGATATTGGGGGCTTTTTAAGCAGCTGCCTGCTCCGGGGAAAGAAGGTGCGTTGTAGCCCTCATGTGTTCTACCTTGGTCCTCAAGGTCCTTATGGTGTTTTCGTGACTAAGAACCTCCGCCTCCCGATTCCTGAATGTGTCCGACTGACGATCTGTGTAAGGGGGGAATTGTTGTATGACTGTTCTGGGTCCACTAGTGCCACCCTACGTTGTTTCATGGGGAATGCTCCTTAGTTCAACAGTTCGGAAGACAGCTCCAGTTGATGTTTCCTTAGAAAATCTCCGAGCCTACTGTATCCACAACCCTCTTTTATCGTGGATTACTTTCTACCTGTCGGACCGGACCAAGGCTGTATATGCTAACGGTCATCTATCGCAACCTGTGCCTGTCACTAGTGGAGTTATACAAGGAAGCGCGCTTGGTCCGCTATTTTTCTTATTCTATATTGACGAAATGTTTTTGATTGTGCAGCTCGGCACTCCTTTCCTCTTCGCCGACGACATCAAAGTCGTTTATGAGTTCCGCCATCAAGATTTGAGCACAGGGCTGCCTGAAATAGATAATGGTATTAAGAAACTTGGTCAGTGGTGCACTTCATGGCAGATGTGCTTCTCGAGATCATAAAACTTCTACACAACTCGCAGACATGAAGTCTCCCCCCAGGGACCCTGTCAATGAACCAAGTGCCCATCGCCCCATGCTCATCATTGAGAGATCTTGGGCTTCGATACGCCAATTATCTGCAATTCTTCAAGCATTTCTCATTCCAGACGGCCAGGGCCAGACAGATGATAGGCCTAGTTCTCAGATCATATGAAATGAAACAAAGTATTCGCCTTACATACCAATCCCATGCTAGACCATACCTCGAATACTGCCCTATATCCTTCTCTGGAATGTCTAAATTGCATAGGATAAGTCTTGAGAAGGTCCAGCGTACCTTCACCAAGAAGCTAATAGGATACTCTTCCAGCGAGCTATAAAGGGCAAAGCATACTACTAAAACTCGACCCAGTACGGTTTAGACATGTTAGCCTTAACTTGTGTTTTCTATATAGACTTATTCATCGCTCCACGTTCACTTCTACCATTTCTATACAGCTCTTCCTACCCTTATCGTATCCTCTACGCCACAGAGACTTCATCTGGCCATTCCACAGTCGAGGCTGGTAATAAGATCCAACTTCTCTCTTATTAAATACTCAAAGCTTTGGAATAAGCTACCCTTGACTATTCGCAAATGTACGCCAATAACCCAGTTTAGCCATGCCCTGAAATTACAACTTACCGTTAGTCATATGTTATCTTTGACCAACACCAGCATATCTGAGGATCGAGCCCAAGAAGAAGGCATCGAAGTTTAAAACCCCAGATTACGTCTCTCCTCCCGCTGTCTGCTATCCGTCGAGCTAGCGTTCGAAAACCGGTTCCACTAATAGGATCATGGCACCATATCCCAAATCTACCATTTTCTGCCTAACGACAGACGCTAGGTTTACCATTTATTATCACATTTTTACGTATACCGCACACATACCACGTTGCAGTAGGTAGGTAGGCAGTAAAATTACTGCCTCCCTCGCTATATAGTACTGGGGTGACCAAATAAAACAACGTTCCTGTGGCTCGAGTCCTTTAGTCATTGATGTTTTCCCCTAGCATAAAATGGTTCAGTGGCGAAGGATCCTAGGACATTAAGTTCCATCGCACGCCACTTTATTTCTTGATTCTATGCCTCTTCTCTCACTTATACTGGCTTCTGCTCCCATTGGCCTCATTGCCCGGCCGTAATTTGCTTTTCCTAACCACCCCGGCCGAACATCCTTTGAACCCTACGTCCACCTTCCACTAACTACCAATTGGCCTCAATTTCCTCCTCTTATATTTCTTGACATGAAAGCTAGTCTGTGTCGCCATGGGTCCTGAATCCATCACCTAACTTAGACTGCTATCCTATCTCCGTGTGTGCAATAACATCTCCTCTTGGCGCCGCCTACTCCAACCACACCAGAACGGCCTCTGGCAGTCTTAGGCACGGTCTGGCGCTGTACGAGACTAATACATATATGCGGGCACGTGCACCACAGTACTCTGTCCTACTCCATGTGTTTGCTTAGCCCCGCTCTGTATTTTCTCAGCCCATGCAGGCAAAACCCCTGATGTCAACGGTACCTCTAACATAGCTGCATCCGGACGTGAAGAAAACAGACCACTCCCAGCAGCTGCGAAAAAATGATACATACGCGGAAAATTACGGTCGGGTGGAGGGGCTATGGAAATTTCCCAAATGGTCTCAACCACCCCTCTGTGGGAAAAAAGCTAGGGAAAACACCGGAAAACAAAAAAGACCTAGTGGGGTCGATTTTATCTCTAAATGCCCCTGATATTGGGCTGTGAAGTAAGTGGGCAACCTTCAGTCATGGGTGTCTCCCACCAGATCAGAACTGACCCTGCAAAAGGGGGAGCCCCACACCGCCCTTGTCTGCTTGACATGATTTTGGTTCTCGCGCACGAGGCTGACTGGGGTGGTAGCAAACTGGTCCCTCTATTTATGCTTATCCACATTCCGCTCTAATTTTCAAGTACCTCGTACCCTCCCATGCAGGCCTGGCATGTTTGTTGACGTCAGTTACAAAATCACCGTGGCCCTGGACAACAAGTCGATACATACGACGACAAACATGCCTCATCAAAGCACTAGTTATATACATGTAGATATTAATGTATATATAAACATACATGTAAGAACGTAGAGAAAAGCGCCCGTATTTTCCGCCTACTCATTTACGTTTCCTCCTTTTCTTAAGAAAGCGGCGCTCCTCTTGTACTAGAATCCAGTCCACTTCCCAGTTCACAGCCTAACCTAACAGCAACCTGCAGCATTAGACCTGTAGATACTACACGACAGAATTTGTCATATATCCTCTGGATCTATCATATAAATCTGCCATTTTGGTCCTTAGTGAGTCCCAGCTGCTTCCTTGTGACCTGTAAAACACCATTGTGGGATTTGTCATATTTTCCCTAGACCCATTGTGCAAACTTGTCATTCACGTTCTTCGTGTTGCTCAGCTGCTTCCTCACGTAGACCTCAGACCCTATAGTCCAAATGCACCTCCACGGCTTTAATGACCCCAAAAGATAAGACTTCCCAGTGAACGACCGAATTGGTAATCAATAACTTTGCTGAATAGTGCAAGTGCGATTAGCACTCAGGAACACCGAATTACAATACCAAGACTCCTCATTTCACTAAGACCACTGTGCCTCACTTTCAACCTCCGTACTCCTATCTGTTATTTTGCTCACGCCAACCTTAAGCTGGAACATCTCCTAGACTGCAATCCCCCCTTTTTCAACTTCAGAACCACCCGGCCGCCACGTTGCCTGGCTGTATTATATCGCGCAGACAGCTTATTTTTTTCTCTGCCCGTCTACAACCGCACCAAAGGCCGGCCAAGACGAATACGACCTGGCCACAAGGTTTTACCCACAAGAAGTCCCGGTATTGCTGCATATGCCCCCTGAGGCTTGCTGAATAATTCTCACTATTAAACCCTCCAGATATCAAAGCCATTTAAACCATCGTGCGAGGACTCCTAATTAAATATTGCTCGGTCCAGACTCCGTGATGTTCTTTTCCTTCCCATGATGAAACAGCGAACACAAACCGCAGCCAACGCTTGCCAAAAAGCCCAACACGGACAAAGAAAAGCCACAGGAAACTCAACAGAATAATGTACTGGTCCATTTATTGGCATAGACTGGCCTATTGCAGAGGTTTTCACTTTTATCTTGCCTTAGTTTGTTCCTCGTGAACACGGCATTCCGATTGCTGATTATTCCTTCCTGGAACTTCATCCATCTTCCACCAGCTGCGAACTGCCGACACTAGATGACACACACTACTTCTCATGGAAACTGTCTCAATTTTCGGAGGGGTACTATTCCTTTTCATACCCAAAAATCTACGAAAATGTGGCATTCCCCTGAGAACCTTCATGAATTTCTTCCCTGCCTCCTTTGTCTCAACATTAATTACCTTCCTCAGTGAATATAAGCATGGTTTACTGTGCTTCACTTCGTCCTAAGCCAATGTCCATCTGGACATCCTCAAGTCGGGCTGATTCATCACTATTGCTGCGGTGGACTCGGAATTAATTCGTACTCGCCCTGTATTCTCTTGTCGTTTCGTTTCATTTAAACTTTCCTTAGCCTTAGTCCATTGTTTCTGTGATGTGCGAATCCCTCCTTAAAATTTGTGAATTTTCCATCTCATTCAGTGATACTGTAAACTCTGATTACGCTTACATGCGTTCCTCACGACCAGGGTCCAGAAATATACCACTGTTATTATTATTAATAAAACGAGATAAAATCGCTTGAGAAATGCTTCAGAACCAAGACTGATAGCACTGGCACAACATCGTCAACCTGTTTTCTTGGGGGAAAACCGACCACGGAACCAGGACCCGCAGATAAAATAGAATAGTGAAATTTATTCTTTAAAAAGCAGAACGGCAGGACCCAAACCAATATCCAACGTACCACCACAGGATTTATTCCCGAAAAGGAAAATGGGCCGATGCAACCTGAGCTTGCCCCGTGGTGATCTTGACAAGACTAGCCAAGAGGTGGGCCAGGAGCGCCCTGCCGAGATGGAGACCTTGGGCTATCACAGAGCACCAAGTATGCCTTATTGTCCAAGCAAGGGAAACTTTCTTATCGAAAAGACCCCAAATAATGAGGCCTTTGGGACAAATATCAAAGTCTTGCAGCTCCTCGGCCTCAGCGCTAATGGTTCTCTTTTGGATATTGAAGGCTTTTTCGGCAGTAACCTGCTCTAGTAAAAGACAGAACATGGTCGCCTCGATGTGCTCCATCTTAGTATTCAGGGTGCACAAGGTGTTTTTGGGCCCAAGAATCTCAGCTTTCTGACTCATAAATATGTCAGAAGGACTACCTGGGGCCGGAATAGAATCACTGTAGGGCTGTGGCGAGTCCACTGAAGCCTCACTATATTGTCACAAGTGGATTGCCTCTTCGTCGTTTATTCGGGAGTCATCTCAAAATGATGCTTCTTTTGAGAAAGAAATAAAACAGCCCCAGAAATGCATTAAAATCAAAATTTAAACAGCTGGTGAAATGTCAGCAAGCCATTTCAAGGAAAAAAGTCGAGTACAGAACCAAATAACAAGGATATCACAAAAATGCTTGAGTGTTATCATGGAAAAGCTGGGCAGAATGATTCGAACTAATATCGAAAGCACCGCCGCGGTTGGTTTCACTGGGTGCGCTGGCCAGCTCTTTTAGCATTCCCGGATGTATACCGTCTGGTTACGGGTCTGCCCTCCCCGTCGAGTGCTTTCAGACCAAATAAAGTGTCTTCCGGTAATATCACAAGCTCCTCTCTTGGACTTGGCCCATACCGCCCTACGAGCGGCGGTGACCTACCTTGTCCACCCTCGGGACCTCTCCAAGGTACTTACTTGGTACTTCCGCCTTCTGCCTGCTTCCTCCGCTTCTTGGTTATTTCCGGTCTTTACCCCGTCCACCGCAACTCTCACGGCCGCCCGGGCTTGGTCGAAAACACATTGGTTTTTGCCGCCCCGGCAATTCCCAGTTCATGTTTATTTCCAAGACTCCTGTTGTTTGACCACTTGTTTGTCTGTTCCTTATACTGAATGAAGCTTACATGTCCACCATTTTCCTGCAATCTTGTCCATCTCTGGCGTTTACTCCTTAGAGCTCGAGTTGTACTGCTTCTTCGCCAGGACAGTGACCATCTCCTTCAAGCTGTGCCTGGTGGATCTGCTTTCTTGATCAGAGGTGACAGTTTGCTTCTCATATCGGTCCGTATCTCTCCCACGCGAACCTCGGTGTCCCGGGCCATTGACTAGTTTACCTCTAGCAGACGCCCTTCTTTTGGTCCTCCTAAAAATCATTGCCGCTTTCCCGGTGAGTCCTTCCTTTGACAGGATAACTGGAACCTGAGAACTCCGTGGTCACCTTCTTCCAAGAGGGCTTCACCTTGGACCCACTCGACTTCTGCGGAAAATTCAAAAATCGGTGCATCAAGAGCCCCGTTTTCTGGCCGTATCTCCGCTAAGTGTGGTAAAGGATTTGCTGTGCTAGAGCTTGGTCTTAAAACCGTCAAAACATCTGCTGTCTAAAGATTCGTGGGCGCTAAATTCGACTGCCTGTCCATCTTAGGAGCAATAAGAGTAGCCCTGAATTACACGTGAACAATGGTGGG
Source organism: Fasciola hepatica (assembly GCA_948099385.1). Taxonomy (NCBI): domain Eukaryota; kingdom Metazoa; phylum Platyhelminthes; class Trematoda; order Plagiorchiida; family Fasciolidae; genus Fasciola; species Fasciola hepatica. Next base: position 13,115,665 of record CANUEZ040000140.1, on the reverse strand, counting down.
TATTCTAGCAGATCCACCTCCACCTCTGAGCCCGAAGATAGGCTTCCGTAAATACACACCAGCAAAACTCTCTTACTTCGAATCTTTGTTAGTAGTGCTACTGCCTGCACAGTGGGCGCCAGGCACCTCATGCTCCCCTTTTGGGCCTTGTTCTGGACTACTGATGGAAGTACCCCTCTTACTCTTCCATCCGCACGGTCGGCTCTAAGCACAGCCAAACCTGCCAGACACGATCGACTCAATCCATGGCTCTACTGTAGCTATTATTCGGCGATGGCTGGACAGTCCGTTCCACTAGGCTCGATCACCAGTCCCCCAAATTTACTGCCGATATTCCAAACATTACACTGTATTGCTGCCAGACCCAAGTTTAGAGAGGCGGAACCTTGTCATACAGACGGACGAGTGTGTGTTGTCAGCATCGTAGTTCAATGACGAATAAAGATTCGTGTTGCTTATAATTAAAAGTTCTGTGTTTAAAGAAGGACTATAAAATCACCATTTACAGCTGAAGCTGAATGCGGACTAGTTAGTGGGGTGGACTCTAGACAGGATTCATGCTCGAAGCAAGAGGACACCGCGGTAAAGAAACGAAAATAAAGAGGCATGGAGGATTACTCAGTTTTTTATATTTATAAACATTTTCGGCTAACGGTGAGATACCCCGTGTTTCTGAAAGCAGTCCAAAATAATAGGATAAAAGTCAAGTTTATGGTAGTTATCTTAGTTGACTTCGGTATGCCGGCGTTCAACTTTGCCCCTTTGTTTAACACATTTTATTATCTGAACTCTTGACACCAAACAAGCAGGTCGTTTTTGCCGCGGCATGTGCATACCGCTCAAATACTGTCTCAATTATTCCCTTCACTTCTCCTTCATCGGCGTTCTACTTTTATTGGTTAGTGGGAACCACTGCTGTGGTTAGGGTGTCGGAGTTTTGCGAAGCACCGCGGTTGCGGAAAGGTGGCCCAAGCACAGCAAGAACAACTGACGGAAGCTCTCAACGGGAAGGCAGCATGTTAGGGATTAGCCAACCTCATATCTTACGTACCGAGCGTGATTACTAGGTGCACGGGAATGGTGAGGCTCAGAGCGGGAAATAAATAGGCATGCGTGGAGGGTTCAATGCACCGCCACCACAGTCAGTTTCAGGCGACAGCATACCGATCGAACAACGGTGGTGGTGTGGATTGTTCCCTTTCTAAAGGTCACGCCTGGGCTAATAGGAAAAACAGCCCCGGGTAAAAACTGCCCACTCCCTTCACAGGCTGCATTCAAGGGCTTTTTGAGACTGAGACGAGTTCGGTAGATCGTCTTGCCCTCACACAGCAGCCTCCTATTAGACGAGTGGTTGAGCCCACCTGGAGAATTTCCACTGATTTCATATAATATCGGGAGGGCAGCCACAAGTGTGCAGTCAAGGTGGTGGAGAATTAGGGGTTAGGCGAATCACGCAGAAGTGTGCAGGAGTTTACGGACTTCCGACGGTATATGGACTGTCGGGAAATGCGAGAGATGGAATGCTTCCAACTGGACATGGCTATAGAGAGCTGTATTCAACATAATAAGGAAACCTGTTTTGCTGATGAAATTCCCGCTAAGAACCTGCTACTAATGCCTTATCTGGCTCCTCTGTTCTACTACCTCTTCACGGGTCCATAATTTTGGCATTTTCCAGTTGACCATACCGAAACTATCACACCTTTTAATCCCCGCACTTTAATAACATTCACACTTCGTTCTATCAGCCACATTCGCCTTCGTTGTCTCGCATCTTACCACAGTCTTTGCCTGCAAATCGCGTACTTTTCTCGTACTTTTCGTCGACCTTGGTCCATCTTGAGGTTGCTTCGCCACTGTTTTTACCGGTCTACCGCTCTTTCTGTGATTGCCCTGTCCGCCCGAGCCTTACCAGTTGGCCTGGGCCTCTCCCTCAAGCTCTAGCCCTCCTCTCTTGATGGCGGCCAAACTTAAGCCCCACTCTTACGTTTATGCCTCCTTTTGATGGTCGTTTGGCCCACTGCCTGCGACAAAAGATAATTCCGGTCCTGTTTTTCCTTGTTTGTGTTCCCCTACTTGCACTTAGCCAACTGAGATTTGTTCATTCCACATGAGGATCACTCACAATTTTTGGCCTGTTGCTTTTTTAAGAGCTCACTTAACATTCAACTACTTTTGAGCTCCTCACTACTCGATCAAAGTCAGACGCTTTTAGTCATGAACTATATGTCATGGCTCCCTGAACGAGAATGTCTTCACGCGCATAGCTCAACCGAACAAATTCGAGCTTCCAAATTGAACGACTTCTGATTATTGTGGAACCAACGACATGCAAACCTCAACTTAAAATTTGATCAAGGGATGAATCAGAAGGATGTATTATACGGTGTCTAAATTGTACCACAATTCAACAGGGCAACCAATCATGCAGTCATAGCTGTCCGTAGTCCTTGTTAGGCAGACCTCACTCTGAAAGACCAAAAAGAAAGCAACAGCGCAACCTCACAATGCCTAACAGAGAGGACAAATCTCTTCGAATGGGGTAATCATCGGCTGGCACAGATGAAATCTGAAAGAAAACTCCGAGAATCGACCCACTTATGGAGACCCATTGGAAAACCGTTGAAGTGTTGATAGTTGCACACCCACGGTTGCTCAGCCGCCTTAACACTCTGAATATCAAATACTCACTTTCAGGCCACATCAGGGCTAGTCAATTCCCAAGCAGGCAGCATTTCACTAGCCACGGTCCCTTTCCTGAATTTTCGTACACTGCCGTACAATAAATCAAGAAATGAAATGAAAAAAATTTCTGATTTTTAATATTGTATTTGTGTTCGAGTTTCAGGTTTGTGCTCCGCCAGCCGCCCAGTCATTGTACAACAGCCTCTCTACATACCACAGGCTTGGCAGATTATTGCGAGCCACGGAAAAAGAGGTCTGGAAGAGAGAGGTGTTACAAGAGACATGGGCAAAAATGAAACAACTTATTTCGCCGGGCACGAAGAAGGCACGTGATTATGTCTATATCGACATGTATTGAATATGAGCACCATAGAGGTCGATGGCAAATGGGTAGGCCACACCGTAGGAGTGTGTGAGTAAATGGATAGCGAGAAATCCGGAAGGAAGTAACCCACAACAGAAGCCCGCCGGAGTGGCTGGCCTTGCTCTGGACACCCAAGCTAAAAAACACCTTGAAAAGTGAACACAGGAGGGGCAACTCGTTATCCTAGTTACGCAAGCACATAATTGCAGAGGTCCTGCACACCCAGCTTGAGCCAACCAAAGCGCTGGATCCGAACTCGCGATACACGGTCTTGATCAGAATTGGCGTAAAATGTTAGGGCTCAGCGGGGTGGGCAACCGTGAATGTGCGGTTGTTCTTGTTTCGAAAAATCTAGAATGTCAGAACCGTTGGCGGCAGCTATTCTGTGCTGCAAGAAAGCGACTTATTAGCCCAAGGTTTCGACGGAATTGGGAGCAGACAGTTTGCCAAAACGTCACTGAGTTTATTCTCTGTGAGTTCGCGGAGTGGAGAAGAAATGGTAGAGAAAGGCATCCTGGGAGTGTTCAGGCAGAGGATCAACAGTTATCGGGAAAAACGATTCCGGGTTGTCGGTGGGACAGGGTAAAATGCACAGAGGACCACCATATATTGAAGATAAAGGGGTCAGCTGATTGAAATCTGGATCACTGGAGGGGTACCTAGTTGGAGGCTGGTTTGTGGTGGCAGGACGGCCTAAAAGAGGATGGTGCAACTACTGCTTCACCAAATAGGATAACTTCAAAAAGCAAAGATAGGAAGCGACTTCATTAGAATCGAGAGGACAGAATCGATGAAAGAATTTGACCAGGAGGACCTCGAGGATGCGAGTGATAAATAGATAGAGCCGTCACGACTTGAGGTTGAATTGATTTGATGGGGTAAAATAAAGTAAGGATAGAAGGACGGAGATATCTGTGAATATATCCAGAGGGGTAAGGGCGCATAAGGTAAGAAGCAATATGGACGGGAGGCAAAGACAAGAGATGAACGTCAAAAAGGCGTGGAAGTGATGGCCATGCAGTGGTTACGGGACAAGTCACGGTAAAGATATTAAAACTGGAAAGGTAAAAGGCGCAGGATTCAGCTAATTACAGTAGAATTCAACCTAGGTTTAGCAGAGTGAGGATAAGAAATTACGATCGCAGACGATGGAAAAGACGGATTTATACGCAAGCAAAGGAGCAAACCGGACACAATCATGCCAAGGCTATAACAAGTAAAACGAGTAGAACGGTGGGACTGTAGAAAAGTTAATGACACGAGATCCAGCAGGGAGGAAGAGACTGGGCCCCAAACGTTTGCGTGGAACAGTGGAACAGCAGAAGTTAGGAGGGACTTTTAAGAAAAGGACTGAGTTATGTCAATAATGAAGGTGGGGATCAGTTAGTGAAACACACCAAGTGAGTATATCGAGGCCCAATTTCATGTCAAGGTTTGCTGTGAGAGATATAGTGGCTGACGAGGCATGACTTTGTGAAGCAGAGAAAAACAGAATATTTATGCCTGTATCGTGGCTCTTCTCTGACAGCAGTTCAGTTTGGTTTGAAGTACAACTAGGATCCTGGTGATCGCTCCTTGTCTTCAACGTTCTCGAATTTTGGCTTCCGTTTGGTAATTCCTTTGGTGCGTGACTGAGGTGTCCATGTGTTGTATCTTTATGATTGAATAATACAGTGCTGTATATTACCTGGACCTGTGTTGCTCTATCTATTGGTCCCCTATTTGGCTGCTTTAATTCAAAATCACGACCTAAAGTTCAAGGTATACCCTGCGGTGAGTGTTAGACAAAATGTTTCAAAAGGTGGGAAAGCTGGGTGTCCACAAAGAATAAACCGAGAGCATAGGTTATTCTTCTGTAACAGCAATGCGGGGTCACGGCTGAGCGGGGTAAATCGACTCCTGTAGGTAAAACTGGAGGAAAGCCTTATTTACTGTGCGGCAAAAGGAGCTGGACAGATTTGGGAGAACGACGATTGAAGCTAGTCGCGTTTACAAGGACAACGGGACAGTATCCCAGAAGGGGCTTTGTGGCCGCAAAAGGCTCGAGTCCTGGTCCGAGTGAACTTTAATCAACTATTTAGGTTTCCAGTCACCAAATAGCAAGCTTCAATCGTTTTGGATAACATCTTGGAACCTCAGAGCAAAGCTTAGCCCAAAAAGATGCAGAACACAAATAAAGGGCACTTTTGCTCTGCAAATTCTAAGATACTCGTCATGGGTTAAAATTCAAAAATATAACTATCACACCTTTGACAATGAGCCTGTCGCTATCCATCTATCAGGTAGTAAAATTTTAAAGGAAATCTGCACAGAAGAAACAGCTGGCCAAACAAAGAAGTGACAAAAATAGCCTACCCCGTGGATCAGTTTGCGCCGCAAGCCTATCCGCTCTCAAAATAAAGTTTCTTGAGCGTGGCCACCAAATTTGACGGAAACAAAATTAACATCTAGGATCCGTCAGAGCGAATGAGAAAATGAAACCAAACCTCAAAAAAACAAAAAACGTTTTGAGTCAGTGCAACTTGCTATCATGTCAGATGTCAGCCAAGTTATCTCAGTAAAGAAGCCCGACTATATTAAAAAAGGATGCCTCAAGCTTGGAGTGAGAGTCGACTACGAAGCAGTGTCAGCACAAATAGTTTTGGAGAAAGAAGCCTGAAATCAGTCAGAAAGTATACGCGGGCAATCAGATGGGGAATTTTCAGTCACTGTGGACGCTACATGCCTGGTGTGAGATTCGAGGGTAATTATTATGCAGTAGAGTAAAAGAAGTTCCAGGAAGTGAAACAATCTTTTCTTCTGACCTAGGTAATCTTTAGTGGACCCTTCTCGGAATACCTGAGGCGGGGCTTACAATGGAGACTTAGGTCTCGAGCTGACAAATATTAATACTTAGATTGTGGATAAGTGTGGTCATCTGGCACATGCGGGTCATCTCCGGGCTTCTATTAGCCGGTAATTTGGCTCTCCAAGCCTAGCTTCATTGATTCTCTTCCCTCCTGTGTCGCTCATTATTTCTTAAGTGGATTTTAAATTTTTATAATATAAGTATTATTATTATATCATTTTGGATGCACCCGAAGCGTGCCAGGTGTATGATCAAATTTTTACAAGCGACAGAAAGGACAGACAGAGTTCGGGAAAATATAGAAATATGCATGACAGAGGTAAGACAGGTAGACTGAGGAGAGAGATTAAAGAGAAAAGGTATGATAAACGTATGAACACCAAAAAATGTAGGGAGTTTAAATGAACCCAAGAGCGGATTCAAGTGGATGCCGGGTGGGTTTGAAAGTCAAGGTCAAATGGAGAGTCCAGCCGGCCCAGGTGTGGACATCTGACAGCCGACGGATATACATGAGAGGGGCCAGAAGTCGGTAAGCGAGACTGTGTTGGCGGGGGACCATGGAGAAGAAAGTGAGGCGCACTGCAAAGGATTAGACGGCAATCAAGCACTGGCACTCTGCAGGGGATGGTCGGCGGACAGGGCACAAAACTCAAAGTGAAACAAGGGGCTGGCAAGGAATTTCCTGAGGGATGGATCAAAAGACCGATATGATTTGGAAGAATAAGATATGGCGGATGTGAGGCCCAGATGTAGAAGGGATGGAAGTATATCATAGCGGTCAGCGGAACTATAGCATCAGTAATGACCGGTTGGGAAGTGCAGGACGCAGATCGAAAGACTGTATATATATATATATATATATATATATATATATATATATATATATATATATATATACGCATATATATAAAAGAGCGGAAGCAATAAAAAGGGAGTCTAAGAAGAAAATTATCAGTGATTAGAATAGGCTGGTAGAACTAGATCGGATGGTACAGAACTGGATTAGGACTATCCTGGTGACTTCTATTCATGACAGGTGAACATGGTGGATCAACATTGAGATAGAGAAAGAAAGAAATTTGCAACACAAAATGATGACTGTTATGAAGAGCCGTTTATAAAAGAGGGAAGATGAAGGAAAGTATCGAAGAGAGCAGGTAAGAATGGAACTAATAATCTGGTTAATGTAGGTGAGGCACGTGGTGACGGTCGAGAATGGGAGAAGTTTTATTGAATGGACCTACTTTATTCGGCCGGGAGACGATGGCGATGGAAATCCTGTGCAGCGCGGAGTAAATGAAGATAAAAGTGGGGAAAGGTACCTAGGATGTGAAATTGTCTGTGGTGCTACGAACCAGCATCTGTGACGGCGACTAGTGTGAATAGTAAATAAGCAAAGGGAGTGCCAGAGGAGTCGGGTGACGGCAGATCAAATGGATTGAAATTGTAGGTGAAAACCATGACTGGACAATGAATGCACATCAGGCTGGACCTGAAAAACAAAACAACCCGGAAGGCACACATAAAATCCCTGCGGTGAGCAATACTCGAAACCGGAGTTGAGAGCACGGACCGAAGAGATAGTTTAGGTGTAAGCAGTAAGATCGTTTTACTACAGGTGAAAAACGAAGAAGGCTGAGAAGAAAGGAGCGCCAGGACAGGCAAACCTGTGGATGAGCACAAGGCACGAGAAATTAATACTATTATTATTAATAAATGAATGCTCGTCGAGGTTTGGGGAAATGGAGCTGGAGAGCTGGGTGCCTGCAGACAATTGTACTAGTGGGTGCAGCTGCAGAATGTTAATCGGGGCACTGCCTAGTGGTCAGATCCACAGAGGAACTGCAAAGTCGGTCGAGGAGAACACAGTGGTGGTAATTAGATAATAAATGTGGCTGTAAAAAGTGCAAAGTCTGGAACGGCGCGTTGTACTATGGGAATTGGTCATGGGTGCGGGTGGGACTGGTGCTTAGTGGCATTAAGCATGGGAAGGGAAAACGAGGGGATTTGACGGAACGGTGGGCAGTGAGGCTTAAGAATGCAATCAGTGAGTTTTATGAGACTAGAATGACACCAAGTTAGTGGAGACTGGGATTCGGCGATGACGGCATGCGTGGAAAAAGAAATATTGGCAGGCGTCAGCAGAATAAAGTAGGTGGGACGATAGTGGCGTGCAGTAACAGGTGACGCGTTGAGAGTCCATAGGGCAAGGTCAGAATGGGAAGGTGTGCACACCGTAGAAGAACGACAAAAATGGGAGTGATAACACTGATGACGGGAGTGATGGGTGGGAGTAAAGTGGCTGAACAAGGATGGTAGGAGCATGCAATCTGCGACCGCCAGAATTGGATGCAGTAGGGCGAGGAGAGTTAGAGCGTGCGGTCCGCAACAGGTGCCAGTGGATAGGGCTGGCGGTGAGCTGAACACCCCACCTGAAAAACACTTCGAATAGAACACAGGAGGTGTAACCCGCCAGCCTGGATGTGCTCGCACATTGAAGCAGATGGCCTGCACGCTCGAAGTGCACCGGCCAAAGCGATGGATATGACCTCGCCCGGCACCATCAGGAATGGCACTAACTTTCATTGAAGGTTGCGCACTTGGGGCGTAGTTCAACTATGGAAGTATAAGATCTGCTATCAGATGAGCAGGTTTGGAGGGGTCTGAGAGGGCGGAGCCGGCCTTTGTAAAACGACCATACAGCAGCAATATCCAGGCGAGCATACAAACATTGAGGGTGAAATGCACGTAAGGGGAGAGCTGAAAAAGGTAAACAGATAGAGAAGGCTGTTAAGGTGTGCCCCGACTGTGGATTATATGTTATTGGAGGCCTGCCGCTTCCTGAATTCAGTTGCCTTCGAAGTCCAACAAAGAACTAAAAGGTCTAAAAGTTCTGTAGTATTTTTTTGCTCCAGATCGTCTTCTTCTTTCCTCGAATAAACGATTGTTGCTTCCAGCCTGCAATATGTCACAACACGAGTGCAGCTGAATAAGGCTAGGAGGAAAATTACAGCGGCATGTGTCTGCTTCTGATTCAGTTCCATGAGAAAAACATTGCCATGGAATTCATCAGAAAGAGAGACCTCCGTCGAAGCTACTCCATCCAAAAGCATAAAAATGGTCGCCGACAAGACCCAAAAGCGCAGGGGTGTCCTTAGGCTGGTAATCGCCGATCCTGCATCATTACAATATTCCAATCCAGCACCACCCAACCCCCTTCAACAGCCCACCGCAGCTGACACGGTCGCACCATCCCCACCGACCCGTGCATCACCGGTGGACGCGTCCACAGGTCTACATGTAGACCTCAACTTATCTCGCTCTCCATCAACTCCTCCGGGCCCATCTAAACGGCCTCACAGTGCAACCGAATCTCCACCGTTATCTACAGGACATGCTCATAACCGGGTTATACCATCATCCCTCACAGACAGCCACCGCTCAGGTATTGGCTTGTCTTCCAAACAAGCCGAGAAAGAGATGCTTCCAACTCGCCACTCCGTGCAAACCAGTCGGGGAAAACGTCGCCCTCAAAGACACTGAAAGCAACTTCACTTCCCAGCCCTGTTTGTTCCCGTGGTCTAGATCATCTCAGCATTGACACCACCACGCCTCAGATTTGCGTCAAAAACCTACCCGGGACATCTCGTGTAATCGCTAGACAAGGTGCTCTCGAATCATTCCCATCACCGGCATACCCACCGAAACTCGCTGCTCCTTCCGTCAGCAGTCCGCGCATACACCTAAGTAAACATGTGAAGACCTGTGTAGCCAACCCCAGCGTAGTGCAACCAATTACTCAAATATCACCACCACCTTGTCTGCTAATGCACCACCAAATCGCGAATTTGCCCTCATGCGTACCACTACCATCTCTGGCACCACCAAATGAATCCTCTCAGCTTCCAGTATACCACGTACAATGTTCGTTTTACTCGCTCAGTGTCTCACCAGGTCGAAGTCAGCCACCAGACCTTCCTCCAAGCTTCTCCGCCCACTGCAGCCCTTCTCTGTATCCTAGCTGTTTACCTACCTCGATTCAATCACGGCTGTATACCTTCAACCCCCCTTTCGAAACGGGCTCTCGCCTTACCCAACCGACCTGAGGCAAATCCCACAGCTACTTGGTACCAACACGAAATGCCCATTTTTCCCTCATCTGCCCTGGGCGAAACATGGCCCCATACCATAGCCTTATCCCAGTTGAATCACCCCAACCTGTCCCCCAGTGACGTTATATCCACCAATCTACCAACTCGTATTTCCTCCACAGACTGAAGTCCTTTCCCTGTAATTGCACACGATGTTGGTAACTTCTATCCAGTCCACTGTAGGTCTTCGCTTCAGACTCCCTCACTGATCCTTAGTAAAGCACCTCGTGCCTTGTAAGTAGGCCCCAAAGCGACAGGCCATTCCACATTTCCCCAGTCGAATTCAGAGGTCACTACCCCCTATCGTACCACCTACCCTACCGGCTCTCTCCTAATCTTTACTGACCGTTCTGATATCGACTCAACATCCGTCTACTGGTTCTCAACCTACATACACAGCAACTGACCCAGGACTGTCTTGTCCACCTCGTCAGTACCGGGATTATCCCTTCCAGCCTCAACGTTCGCACAACTACCTCTTGAGCCAGCACCAGAAAACACAACGTGCTTGCCCATTTCCGTCATTAGCTTTCGCTCACTACCGGCAGTAATTCACCTCCTTCGAGCCCGGGTCCTCTTTTCTGACTACGACCTCATCCTCGTCACGGGAAGGTGGATTACCACAAACACTCCCAACCTAGACTTCGTAGTACCTGGTTGCAAGGCTCTCTGCAGTTCTAGAGTACATGGTCGAGGAGGGGCTTGCCTAATATACTACAAATAACCCTTCCCTGTTTCTCTGATGCAACACCCAGTCCTTGACGTCGGTGATGTCTCATTCTGGGTGACAGTTAAATTGCAGTCACAAGAACTCTTGCTTGGGAGCATTTATCTTTCGCCCGAATCAACCACGGACAATATTGCACCTATTATTGAAGCCTCCCGCCTTGCATCCGCCCACCCCAACGATCGCAAATTGATTGCAGGCCATTTCAAAACTCCAGGAGCTTGTTGACCATCACACTCTGGCCCATGACGTTATCAGGATTTTGTCACCTGCACACACCTTGTTGGTTGGACTCAACACGTTCAATCACCTGCTAAAGGGAACAACACCCTGGATCTTTTGTTTTCTCAAGTGCTTAATAAAGTGTCACCTCTGTAGGAGATAGCTTCCCGAAGGTGTGACAACAGGGCTGCCTCGTGCGAGTTCTCAGTAACAAAGTTCGTCATCTCCTCCGAACAGTCTTCCAGACCACATCACTTGGCTCACTGGAGCAGCCCTCCAAACATAATCAGATCTCAAGAGTCGGATGCATCGTTTCTTTCGCCCGATCCTCAGGTGGTAGTAGACGAGCTATATTCTATTCTCAGTCAGCGTTTTAGCCCTATCACTCGGGCCATGCCAGCCCTGGCGAACTCTAGACCAAACGGACTCAAGCGGATGAAGTCCAAACTCTCCATACTTCGACGACTTGCGCTCAAAACCCGGGAGCTATCGGTATATATCCAAATGGAACGACTATCAATGGCAATCGAATCACAAACTGAACTCATGCGTACTCAATAAGAATCAAAAGCTTTATGTCACTCCGAGAATACAGAAATCTTGAGTAAGCTGATGAGAACAAGAAACCCCCAACACCGCATGATTATACCTTTCATCAGTGTTAACAACCCCTATCTGGACAAACCGGAAAACATAGCTGAAGCTTTCAACACATTTTCCGCTTCAGCTTTAACTCCCAGATTACCCACTCCAGGAGTACACCATGCTTGCTTACCCAGCCAGATTCTATCCACCGTTTTATTTCACTCAGATGATATTTCTCCACTTCTAGTCTCTGTAAAATCATCTTACTGCTCAAGTCCGGACGAAATTCCACCGGCTGCTTTTGCTCTGGGAGGTCCGGACATCCCTATCCCTCTATCCAATTTGTTCAAATTATCTATGGAATTTAGCTTGTTCCCTACTCAGCGAAAAACTTCCATTAGGTCTTCTCTGTTTTCCCCTTTTTTAGTTTTCTGTTTCCTAAAAGAGGGGTGGTTGGGCCCACAGAGAAATTTGCATAAACCCTCCGCCCGATCGTAATTTTATGCGTATTTGTCTTTTATGCAACTTCTGGGGGTGGCCTGTTTTCCCTACTTTCAGGGGACGCTATGGAGCAGGTGCTGTTGACATCGGGGGCTTCGCCAGCATGAGTTGGAAAAACGCAGATTAGAAAAAAGCAAACACGCGGAATAGGACAACGAATGTTGTAAGTCACGGGCCAGCATGCGTGTTTTATTCTCATAAAACATCAGACCATGCCTGGGACCATCAGAGACCATTCCGGGTTAGCAGGTGTAGATAAGTTTAGCTCCGCTGATGGGAAGTAGTATGGAGCATACAAAGTAAGATGATAGTAGTTGGCGGATGGTTGATACGGAGACGAGACGAGAGGGCAGGCCTTCAAGCAGATAATAAAAGGTGGGCATTTTGAATAAGAGATTCTGGAATAAGATAATTGAGGAAAGCGAAATGAGGCCGGATTGAGAGCCCAGGCCGTTGGTGGTAGCCAGAGTGAACGGGGAGGGAGTGAAAAGATCAGGTAAACTGGTGGACGGCGGAACTCAGTGTCCTAAAGTCCAAAGCCACAAATTTGTTAGCCCGAGAGACACCCAAGGCCATGAACCTTAGACCGGTTGGCAGTAGGACATGAATATTGTCTAGAATCAGAACTGGCAGGCACTAAACTAGTTATGGTTACAAAAGGTAACAAATTGTTTTTGCTGCAATATAGATTTGTGCAGTATAAAGTAAAAGAAAATAGTCGACCTGGGGTTTTTCACTGGGCGAGTAATGAAAACTCTATTGCCATAACCCTAGTAATAAAACCCGTTTTCGTAGGCCAGCTCCTCGGTGATGCCCTGGCCGGTAGGAGAGATCAAATTGGAAACAGTGAAAAAGTGATCCAGCAAGCCTCTGAGCTGAGAGATATGAAGACTCTCGCGGATGTTTATCGGGAGTTTATCCCATAGCTTTGAGTATTTTACAAGGAGAAAAAGTGAGAACTCAGAGCTAATTTTGATCGAGGCACAGAGAGCAGCTGTGACCGATGGCGCACGGCATCATCCGTGTAGGGAGAAGGACGAATGGGTTTGGTACACGGGAAGGCCATACTTTGGTATAGCTTAAACAGGAGGCGTAGACTGGGCTTCATACGATGCAGCCATATAGTGTCAAGACTAAGTGGGATGCATCGACACTTGTAACACAGACTGAGGGTAAATCCCATTGATGGCTTGGAGAAATGCAGCTACACGGACCCCAAGTAAATGCGATCAAATTTCCTCATGTTGATAATGAGACACTATTCAAGGAGAGGCCTGGTGTGAGACTTGTGAGTGAGCAGTTTGCAATCGTCTAGCCGAAAAGTTCTGGAGATGATACGGGTGGTTCTTCACGTCTTGGCAGTGTTGGATACGAAACCGCATCGCCCACCCTGGGGCTAGCCCATTAGCGCTTCTATTTGGTCCCACGGAGACCCGCGTGCCAAACCGCTACATACCGCACACATCCACTCAGATGCCGCCGCCATTAAGCCTACGGACGCAGTACCATCTAACAAACTTTCCATTAAGTTTACCACCTCCATCGCTAGCCCTACCAAACCCGGGTCACGCAGGACGGGTTACCAGCATGGATGCTAACCGGTACCAAAACAAATGGCCCGCGCCTGACACTTTTCTGCCTCCTGGTATGCCCCATTTTACCCCTCAGCGACATCCACATCCTCTGCCCCCTCTCCACCCAACCCTGCCGTACTCTACTCTGACCCCACTGCACACTATGCCAACTGACCCTACATACCAAGGCCTCTTTCATCAGCAGCCCTTTCGCTACTACTCCGCCCCCTCACACCCCTCCCGTGTATCCCTGTGAGATTCCTGCCGCTCCCAGAAACTCTACCCATAACGTTATTCCCGTCTCACTGCAATCCCAATTACTCTGTCATTGGTTACCCTCGTCACTAGGTAGTTATCATAACCATGGTTGCCCCTCTACCTCTGCCCCCCACCCCCATACCGATCCCCTAGCATCCTTATTAACCCCCCCCCCGACTTATACATGATTTGCCCTGAAGATCCCACCTAGGGTCACCATGTCCTCTTCCTAATACATTATCCCTCATAACCAAATCACCTCACCTTCCAGTATTATTCTCTACTGGACTTCATGATCTTTTTTCGGTCAACGATGGTATTTCTAATGAAACTTCTCGCCCCCATACCGGCCCACTATCGCCACTAATAACATTCCCCCGATTCTATCATAGTCTCCCTCCAAAAGCTCCATTAGACACTGTCTTTGTATCTCTTTATCGGTTACCAGGGGCCGCTCATCCACCACGGCACCCGATGCTGCTCCCCTTCAGTCTTCCGGAGTGCCTCACCCAACTTGCATCATGCGGCAGTCATCCTCCTGATGTCCCCATAGACTTGACACGCTTCAATCAGGCGTCCCATATGGGCGACCACACCGTACCCTACAAACCACTACCAAACAATCCACCTGCCAATCTCCCCAGCCCAGTTGCCACTCCCCCTGGTGACACCCCCCCGGCTGACAACCCGGCTGCAGGAAGCTCACTCGGCCCCAGTAGTGTTCCTCTACCCTCACGAGGAGCCCTAGCACCTTGTAGCCTCAAAAATGCAGGCAGATTTTCTCTCCTACTGCTGAATTCCCGTTTGTTGTTGAACAAAATTAACCACTTGAAGAAACATGTACTTGCTTCTAGCTTTGACACTGTTCTGGTTACAGAACCATGGTTAGACGATCGCGTCCCAACGGAGGTTGTCTCGTTGGTAGGCTATAACTCCTTTCGAGTAAGCAGAGTGAACAGCTGAGGCGGTGGTTGTTTTGCGTAAGTTAAACAAATTTATTACTACCCTCCTACACTACCCAGTGCTTGACTGTATTCCTGACTCTTTTTGGCTCTCCGTCCTTATTCCTGAAAAGGTGTTGCATATTGGGTGCATCTACCGAGCACTTACTTCTGGCTACTCTGGTTTCCCGCATATCAATAGGGCTTTCGAGTATTTTCTACTCTATCCTTAGGTCCGAAGGTCATAGCAAGAGACTTTAACACTTCGGGTATTTGTTGGAGTGCAATGCCTGCCCACTCCCATTTATCCGATTTCCTTCCGGACACCTGCGCTGCAGGATGAACACAGCATGTCTCTACCCCAACAACGCATAGCCATTTCCTCGATTTGGTGTTCACTCACGGCCTCCTTTACGTGAAAGTCTCCGTCACACAAAACCTTACCGGTAGTGACCACAAAATGGTCATATGTCAACTCACCGTTACACAAGAATCACGCCTACCTGAATTTGTAGGAATCAAAATCCGAGGCACCTACAGACTGACTAGCTGGGCCCAGTTGCCTACCTCCCTCCGGGGCACTGACTGGTCTGACTTCTTCCTCGATCCGCAAACAGCAGCTAATGTGTTCTATGTCAAGTTGCTTTCCTACATAAATTGCCTTACCTCAGCCGTTAGACATATTAGAGCCAAGGCTACCAAAATTGACAGAATTCGACAAAAGATTTGTAAGTTCCAGAACTCATTCCTCAGGAATTGAGACTCCTCTCTGACACTCAGAATAAGCCTACTCTGCCGTGATCTATATGCAGCAATCGAGAACAAAATCGAAAAGCAAGAAGGGAATGCATTACAACGGCCTCATAGTGTGAAGCTTCTTCCAAGACTGCTAAAATCTCTCAACCCGCTCAGCAATGAAAACAATATTCCATTCCTTATCCAAAGTGGCACCCACCTTGTCTCGCCAGAAGATATGGCTGAGGCTTTCAACCGCTATTTTGCCTCAGCCCTTGTTGCGGACACTAACCTCCACCGTTCAGCTATCCGATGCTCACACAGAACGCGATATCAACCATAACATTTACCACGGTCATCATCAGGAATATCCTGGTCAACGCGAAACCCTCCTATCATCCAGGGCATGATGACCTTCCTCCTGTCCTTCTTCGATCTGGAGGACCTGACAAAGTGCTCCTATTGCTGAACCTCTTTACGCTATCTATGTCGTATGGATTCTACTCAGCTCAATGGAAAGCTTCCTGTATAATCCCGCAACACAAAAATGGACCTTTGCATGATCCAGGGAACTATCGCCCCGTAAACCACACTTCGATTGTTTCCAGGCTCATGGAGAAGATAGTAAAGGACCAGCTTGCAAATTTCCTGGCTTCTCGGAATCTCATCAACCCAGCTCAGCATGGGTTCCTAAAGTCCCGTTCGTGCCTCACGTGTCAGATGGACTTCTTCAATTTAATCACTTCTAAAGCTGACAGCAACAAGTTAATCATCGTCATCCTTCTCGACATGACTAAAGCGTATGACCGTGTATCTCAAGCTCGCTCACTGCCAAAAATTAAATCCTACGGAGTCGCTGACCCCCTTTTGTCTTGGCTATCATCTTACCTCTCTGAACGTCCTCAAACCGTCATCGTCAATGGAACATCCTCTCGGCCAAAACGAATTACTAGCGGGGTCGTACAGGGTAGCGTTTTAGGTCCTCCCTTATTTCTTATGTACATTAATGACGTCTTCCTAGTAGTGCTTCATGGCACGACATTCCTCTTTGCTGGCGACATAAAACTAGTTTATACTTTTGAGGCGAACGCCATGAACTCAGCTGTCAGTGATATTCTGTCAAACTTGAAGTCCCTTGACGAATGGTGTACTCGATGGCTGATGAAGCTTTCGGCAGCTAAGAGCTACGTTCTGTCTTACGAATGTCAAGTTCCATCTAGCTCCCTCAAAATAAAAGATCAGCCGATTCCCGCTTCTCATGCAGTAGGAGATCTGGGCCTGCATTAGTCATGTTCCTTCATCTTTCATGAACAAGCATTGACCCAAATTGGCAAGACAAGAAGGATGATTGCACTTATCCCCAGGACATACAGTACTCAGGAGAGTAAGCTCCTGTTATTCAAGACGTAAGCAAGGTCACTGCTGGAACACTGCCCCCTAGTCTTAACCTTGATGCGAAAGGCCGATCGGGTCAACATGGAGAAAGTGCAACGAGCCTTCACCAAAATATTACTTGGCACCTCTCACAACCTTAACTACCGAGCCAGGTGTGAGCTACTCCGGCTCGAGCCACTGCGGTTACGTCGTATCAAGCCCAATCTCTCATTTCTCTTCAACCTCCTGCACTCATCTCATAACCTGCTCAGTTTCTCTAGTGAGACTCCCTACTCCCTCCGCCATAGGCGATTCAACATTACAACCCTCAATCTAGACTCTCAATCAGATCTAGATATTTCTCGGTTATCTACTCCAGCCTCTGGAACAAGCTCACCGACTCACTGCGATCGTGCGGCACTCTGATACAGTTTAAAGAGGCACTATGCAGAATCCTAGACGCATCTTCTGTAATTGGCGTGACCTATGATAACATTAACATAGACCGAGCATATGAAGATGGCCTTGATTATTAAACCACAATGTGCCACTGTCTTTTGCATCCGACCGCTCTCCCATGACCCGTCTGATGATCACACCCACGAATAAAGATATATATACCCTGGGTATGTTCCACTCACTTTTCTCTTCCCTCCCTACTAGATCGTGCCATTTTACAACATAGTTTGCATATATATTAAAAAAACTGTTCCGTCCTTTAGTGATAAGTGTCCCCCTTCACTTAAATCCTCTATATCAGGCTAGAACACAACAGTCTCATTCTGCTTTTATTGCGCCTTCCCCGTATACTGGAGTCTTGCCACACAAACTATCATTCCTTGGTGACTAGGCCTTACTTCTCTGCACATATGCTCATAGTAAGTTAAGACTCCATTCCAACCGGAATCCGTATACCTCTTATTTCTCATGACCCCGCGGAATACCAGCACGTTTGCTCTCAGATGAAAAACCCTCAAATTAACACACAGTATTTTCGTTCCTTTTAACTGTTTGTTATCCTGGACCACAACTGATGAACCGATCAGACTGTTATTTTCCTATTTTACCATTTTTCTCTCAGATCGCACCCTCTACTATGGTTTTATTCCTGGTTCCCAAACGGACACCCTCTCCTCATCCACCACCCTTCTGATATCTCCCCTGATCTCTACTATCACCCAACTACCCTAAAAAGCTACCAGTCTCCTTCTGGGGATCCCTAATAGACCGGCTCACTAGCCGAACGATAACTAATTGTTCAGATAAAAAATGTCCTTTTTCTGGTTTCCATTAAAACGATAATATTAACCCACAGCTGGAACACTCTCAAGACTGCCGCACTCCTGATCTCTTTCAGATTGTATTGGTTACTTGAATAGCTATCGGCCAACTCAACGTTTATCCCGGATTACCGTAAGAAGTAGACGATTTGATCAATGGTTTAGGCCTTTAGTCTCGCCTGCTGATGTTATACGAGGCACCGTACACGCAGTAACAAACCCTTATGAAAGTCTCACCGGATCGCAGAGGTGATTCCTGGCACCAACCATCAACCCACATCCGCTCAACGTCTGTTCCCAATGATCCATCCCAACAGTTCAATTCTTTCCGCGCTGCAGTAGGGAACCCAGCTCTCGTCGCTGTCCACTTCGTCAAACCAGCCCCTGTTTACCTGCAACCCTCAACAGTCCACCAGCCATCACCTGCTACCAAGGTCTTTAGGAAACAGAATACCTGCCATCTGCAGCCAAGCAGAATTTGGCTAATAATTTTTACCACATATACAAAAATATTTTCTTTTTTGTTCTTTCTATCTTCTTTACACTTTCCCAACTTCTGCCTGGCCTCACCAGTAGCGTTTGACTCCACTAATCCGTTTCTTTGAGGGCTCTTCTTTGCAAGTCCGTTACGCCTCCATACGCCATTCATGCTCTTCAAAAGTTCTCTGAAATACTTGTGAAGCTTTTCGCCTTCATGTGAATTTCCATATGACACTGAAATCACCTGCACAAAAGGTCCGTTTTATTACCACTTTTGACTCACTTGCATTTATTTCACATGCTTCCCCCACAATTAGTTTTCCAGTGTTGGATCAGTGTTCTATACTTCGCTAGTATCTCTGACCGCACTTTGACAGCCCCATGCGTAATTTACTTTTAGTCTTGTTCTTTTGCATCTCTTCCGCCCGGTTACTCGTTAGTGACCGTCCAATTATCGCTTATATCAGCAATCCCACGTTTGTCCAGCTATCCACACCGCCCTCACCGAATTCAAAATCGATTTGCAATTTCTGCTTCAACCATTACCACTTTAGTTTACTCAAACACTACATGACTTTACCGGTGTATCTCGGTTGCTGTGTGATTTATAAATTTATAAATTGTGAATACCTCACATTGACATGTACTGCTGTATTCTCTGGTCTTGCCTTGTGCGCATGTATTGACCACGGTTAAGAAATATACAATTCAATTCAATTCAACATGTATAGGAAATCTAAAGCTTCATGAGTAATGAAGACCAAAGTCTCGAACTAAATGGCCATATGAAATTGGTAGGTCAAGGAAAAGCAGGGTTTTGGGGGCTACTTAACATCTGAAGATTGTGTAGCAGCTCTTCGAGGTGGAAAAGTTTATACTCCATGAATTGCACCAGTCCCCAAATCGGTATGAAACCCGAATAAAACTTTTCTCCGCAAGTCCTAAGGCCTCACTCATCAGTTAAGATGTGAGCACGTAATTACCATACCTTTGACACCCAGCCTTACTCGCCCTCTTGAATCTTAAGAGTGTCGTAGCAACTCGCGGTGGTGCAGCCTGAACCTTAACATTCCTGGATCTTGTATCCATCCTAAACGTTTTGGGGCACAGGACTGGGGCCACTGGCCAACTCAGGAAGGCAGCCAAATACGATGGAGAATTTCCTGAGAGTTGCAAAAAAAACACGGCAAATAAACCTAACTTTAACCACCCCCTAATAAAGGAAAAGCGAAAGTAAAAGAAAAAATTAAATGCACCTAATGCAAAATGAATGATGGCCACTGATAAATGTCAGCAAGAATAGGATTTGAAGCTTCAGTCCGAAGTCCATTAGAAAATAAGCAGCTAAGACCGTGATTGGGCTTCAGTCATTCTGGATGCAACACGGGTGGCTGAAGTCCCTTCAAATGATAGGTAACCCAGAGAGGCCGCCAGCTCAGGCTCTCCGCCCTACTAACGCCTCCAAGACAAAGAAGTTTGTAGGACTTGCGTCGGTAAGCCGGCTGCTTCTCTTACCTTGGGGTATACGAAGATTTGCGGCACTACTTTACCTTCTGTCTAGACTGTGAACCAAGGTAAAAGCCTACCACTGGCAGCTTCCCCCTGGTTAGAACTAAGAGTAACTCCCAAACAGATTCCACCATGCATTCCTTAACCCCATGGCGCTGACTAGAGGCTTGAATATGGGAGTGGTATTGAAGCCCTTCCGCTAGTGGCCTGTATCCACCTTTATTTCAGGACAAACCAAGAAAATACAGTCTCATCTTCAAGATAGCTACGAAATTAGATTTGTCGTCACTCTACGCTTCCTTAAGTGCATCTTGATCATCCGCTTGGCTTGTAGGTGCCCAGACAGATGAACAGTGTCCGTCCTGGAGGACACTCCAAGGAGTACTGTCCGTGATTGAATACAGTCAAATAGATAGCCGTATCTCTCCTCGGACGTTTTGCTTTGGCAGACCGGGGCAGGACCAGATTATTCAGCACCGAATAAAAAAGGCTACTCCATCCTTTCTCCACACGGCAAAACGGCCGCGGCACCAGCTTCTGCGGACCCCAGACAGCAGCCGTCCGGCAGGTCACACGTCTCCAGCTACCCGCCCCAAGGCTCTGGTTTCCTTCACCGTCTAGTACTTTCCGCTACCTGTCGACAGAAATGGTGAGGTAGAGCTGCGCCGTTCTGTCTATTGCGTGGTACAGACACTCAGAGTTGCTGGAAGTTGCAAATTTTTGGAATAATAGGTGCACATCAGTTTCTCACCCACATGAATCAGGTTGCATAATACCATAGAGCAAAGTTTCCTCAGCGCAGAACTCGGACTAATACTTTCTGCCCAGGTCGGGTCGCTAAACCCCTCTCTGAACTACCTCCATTGCTCGTAATCAAGCATTGCTTGAGTCATCCAGTGCAGACATTCTTACAGCTACTGTACGACTCCGCGTAATGTTAGCCTTCGCGGGCAATGGGAAGCAGATTTTCTGCACTTGCAAACCCGGAAGTAACGGAATTCAAAACTTCAGGTCCACAGTGAAACCATACTCTGTGATGGTCGACGCAGCATCTAAATACTGAACTTTAATAGATCAGCACTTTCCAAATCATACTTCGCTGTGCTCTTTCCGAGGCTGATCTTAGCGTGAAACAGAAAAAATGTCACCAAAAGGCCAAAAACTAGAATGTCGGAACGGTTTGTTAAGACTCAGGGGAACTGAAGCTCCTAAACAAAGTATATGGAAAAGAACCAGCCCCCCCCCCCCCCGATAGAATCAAGTGAGGTCACTGAGCCTCTTTCCACATGCAATCAGCTACGACCTGTCAGCGGCCGTACCACCCACCTCGCCCCCGATCCTCGGATGACGCATTAGGGCATTTTAGGATACCTACAAGGTAGTCTGAGCAAGAGAGCCAAAACGCTCCCGACTGTCCAAATAGCTGCATGGAGACAGTCTCAGTATGTCTAAGGTTGTGTTCTGGCCAAAGGTGTCTAGCATTTTATTAACCTCTAATTTCTGCGGCTGAGTAGAAATGGGGTAGTTAGTTGTGTGGCAGTTATAAAATTGTCAGTCCTGCCGGTCAAGCCTCCGAATCCGTCTTCGTCGATACGCCTTACCAGGCCTTATGCGTACATCGGGATGCCGTAGAAAGTTGGTGCATAAGGGCTTCTCCGTTTGCTTCAAAGGAGCTGAAGCGAGTTGAGTTGTTCTACATAGGACCGTTTACTACCACCGAACCAGTTCAATAACAGATGTGATCAAATAGCCTTGATGAAGCCTCTCTAACTAATCTGGGAGCCTTTATTCTGAGTAAGAGTGATGCATAGTCAAGCAGAACCTCAAAACAAACTATGATTGATCTTAATATTCTACGATACCAAATGAACAAAGTATATTTTTATGAAATGTGATCAAACTGCAGCTATTAAGCCAAAACAATTAGCAAGGGACTACCAAAATTCAAGTGTGCCCAAAGCCAAACGCAGCCAAATCCGCTGAGTTGTAGGTCAAGTCCAAAGTGTGAACCGGTCAATAAATCAAGATATAAACAAAAGTATTCAGAGGTATATTTTGGCATGTGTAGCGTAACATGAAATAGTCAGTGGAGAATTTGTTTTCTTGGGGCACTGAGGTATACGTAATGGCATTTGTTTAGAATTTTCTATGTGCAGGTTAGAGACGTAACTAGCTTACTCACCGAGGCGACCTGTGCTCAGCCCTCTGTCTTTATCCATCGTCAAGATAACCGGAACGGAGACGGCTTATGGCTTTTCACCAGCCCAAAACCGGGCATGCAAGTGGAACCTCCCCTGAAATCTGACCAATTGGGAACGCCTGATCACACACATTGACCAGTGAGAGTAGAGTCGGGTCCTTGAAGATGGCCTCTCAGGTGGACGATATAGGAGCACTGCTTGATAAACTCCACAAGCCGTGGATGCACTGTAAATCTGTTGGCAGCTAAAGTGAAGCTCTGCCTAGTTAGCAGATCCCAAATCAAAGCAAGATTGGTCCAATAGTTCCCCTGTAATATGTTAAAAAAGGAAGGCATGCAGATACCCGTAAACCTCAGTTGCTCGGCCTAAATTTATTAGGTAGGAGAGCCAAGCCCGAAAACGAAGCAGTCCAGACAATGGTTTCGGGATAAAAACAGACGGCTCAGTCATATACAATGGTAGTCACAATTACTGCTCCGACAACCACGGTCAAACACGTTCAGTTATGTGTGGTGTATGGTAAAAGATGCTAGGCTTTCCAAAGCGGCACTGAAACAAACACACGGTGAGCTTTGGGAGGGATTTTAAGTCGGCTTGATACGGGCTTTTTACTGCAGCAGCATAAGTAGCCGGGAGGTGAGGCTATAAGTTAGGCCCGCTCGCTCCTATTTAGGACGCGAGGAGAGTTCGTTCAGTTTTGCGACTCCATAAATAGGCCGCACCCGAAATGCAACCTACAACCTTAGCAACCCCACCACTGTGAGGATATAGACTACCCAGAAAAGGTATAGTGACTTGCCACCGGGATGGTGAAAGAAAAAAAGGGATAGCTACACAGAGGCATTGGACCCTGGATTTGTTTTCCGTGGGAAGGCGGCGAGTACACGGGGACTCGATGCAAGCATAGCAAGATAGTAAACTGGTAAACGGGTTTCAGGTATAAATCAAGAAAAGCTTTTCCATCCGACCCCAGAGAAAATACACGGGGGCATGGCCAAAGGCTGCGGAGAGGGCCCTTAGGTCTTTATTTCAGGGAACGTTATCTCTCAAATGAAGTGGTGCCTTTTTAGATCAGCCCCCTAAGGAAGCCTTGAATACTACAACGGCTGAGGCTTTTGAGAAAGCAGCTGATGAATTCTGATGGACAACGGACCGCGGAGTGTTGAGTGGTCTCGGACCAAGAACAAATCTCTCCTTTTCCTCCCTTTCTCTCTCCAGCAGCCTAAACAGCACAAGGTTTTGCCCATCTGTAAAAGAAAATATCGACGGATGTCTGGAGCTACAGAAACACGCCTACGGTACAACGCTTTGGACACTAACGGCTTCAGCCACGGGAGATCACATGTTCACACAGAACTAGACTGAATTGATGTCCTGAAGAGCAACACGGTTTCGGTGCTTTGGACCCCACTGTTCCCGTTTTCAGTGAATCCACTTTCTTCTATCACTGTGGCCAGCCCGATTAGAGAGTAAGCTGAGTCGGGCGAGGGCGGTGGGTGGCAGTCAGGAGCAAAATATGCCTAACATCAATTGGTTTTTCGCAATAAGCGGTGCATTGCTAGGAATGAGCTTTTGATAAGAAAGAAATCTGCCTATTTGTTTTTCCTTTCTGACAAGTAGCTACCCGGAAAGAGTAAAGTAGAGGTGGAAAATTTTTATAAGATAGTTTTGTCCTGCAAAAGATCGATATATACAAGAAGAGCTTTCCATAGATTAACTGCCATATAGCTTAAATCTAAGTTCAAACGGAGATAGGGCCTTGGTTAAAACCGTACTCTGTCTTGATGGCCGAGGGACGAGGATGGACGGCTGGGGTAGAAGTAATTTTGTTGACCTGATTGAAGTAGGTAAAACATCTAAGACAAATCTTCTCTTGTTCGTCTTAAATCAAGGGGATGGCTATTGAGGGGCGAAAGATGGGAGGATGATGTAAGCCCCCTGAGCTTTTCCTTGGATCTCAAGATCCCGAACAAGATCATAGTGCAATGCGTGACTGCAGTACTTCAGCAGAGGACTGATGTAGATGCCAAAAATTATGGGTGAATCATCTCCAGAGATGCATGGGAGGGAGCCTCGAAACATTCGTTGAACTCGAAAGGCAGACTGGCTTTGCAAACTAAGGATGATGATAGAAGGAGAACTCACAATCTAACCGGAAACAGAACTATGCATCCTTCAATCCCTGGTGAAGTGGCCGACCTGGCAATAGAGGCGTGACCAGTTACTTTGCCTAATGAAATGCTCAGGCGTTTTTCGTCCCTAACAGTGAGTTTCTAATCTTTTGGATCCACGTCTCGTTTACTAAGTTGCACCATGAGGCTTCTCGGGGCTTGAACTTCAGAGGGATGAATTACTCGCATACACAGCGACCCTCCATGGAAGGTTCACTGGAGGTCTTTTGTGTGGCTCAGGAGGAGAAGGGGACCCCGTACCAATTCCCGTGGGACACCAGCTGTTACTCAGGGTGTCCGAGACAAAATGCTCTCCCCCTTAACTACAAAAGCCCAGTTAGTGGGGAGGCTGCTCAAAGCCCAGCATGGATCCTGCAATTCCGCATTTATGCAGCTCATGAAGAGCAGAAGCTTGTGTGACCAGGTCAAAGACCTTGGCAGAGTCAGTGAATGCAGCCTGTGAAAGCTGACTACCACCGCAGGCCTAAGTCAGACTTTCTACGACAGTAAGTAAAGCGGCGGTGTATTGCACTCGTGGAAGTGCAGCAGCCATTTGCCAGATGGTTTAGGGGGTCCAGGTTATCAGCAAAGTTTAGAGAAGCCGGACCTATTATAGCCGAACAAAGGGAGATTATGAGGGGATTTATTAGGGGCGATCAAAACTATCAAAGAGGTGCACACATCAGCTGGACCCGGGGAGCCTCTGTGTAGAACTTTCGGGAGTGACAGGCTGCTGAGGCGTAGGCTTTAGCTGGCAGACGACCATGTCGGAAAAAAGATTAGGAGCCAGTGATTTTCTGAGGCCCGGCAATCAGTGAGATCAACCAACGAGGGAGATTATCAAATAAACATTCGTGGATGCCCTCAAACTTCGACTAGACAGGGCCTGGGATAGGTAGTTTTTTGGGGCAGCCATTAAACCCGTTCCACTGCTATTCTGTCCCTCTCTTTCCGTCCATCATCAATTGGTTTCCATGGGTCCACTGGTCAAGCAGAGTTGATCAGTAGTTGCTTTGGGCTGAAGCAAAATCTTAATGATATCTGTGGCAGAAGGAACAAGGAATTTCCTGACCCGATTATTCAGATCCGCATACGAAGAACTGTCACATACATGACATCCACAGTGCCAGAATAGTTAAGAAGAAATTAGAATGCTCCCACTCTGAACTACGGAATACCAGAGCAGCAGAAACACCAAGGCTACTGGATAGCAAATTCACTGTGGCTTGGACCTGGTTTGCATAGATAAGGTACGTCTTAGAGAATATTTGATAGGATAAAGTCGGCCTACCACTAGAAGCTCTTACCGTACTTATCCTCGGCGATCCTGCTTGGTTGAAGCCCATTCGCGAGCGTGGCCACGAAGTTGTACCTAACCTGATTATTTGTGACTGCTTTTGAATCGCCACACCCTTCTTCCTTCAAGAGCTCCTGGTCAATTTGATTTGCCTGCTGCGGTGATCTCCATGCTGGAATTCGTGGCTGTGATTCGGCTGCCACGACAGTTGTTTGTCTTAGAGGAGTAGATGGATCAGTGTCACCAATGCCGTCACTATCTCAATCTTCGGCTGTCTCGGCCGTGTGATCGGTTACGTCGTCAATTTCCACTTTGAAATGGACTTGTGTGAGCCGGTGTTGGTGCACCTTATTCCGTAATCCCGACCACAGGTTGATGAAGTTACCTGATGACGATTCCACAAGTGCGACGAAGTATGTGAAGTCGATGGAATCAAGATGCATTAGCGATGATCGCAGTTTTCTGAGCCTGAAAAGGACTGCTGGACTCTCCTCAGTGGTTTCATGCAACGCTTTTCAGCACAGCAACAAGACATTCCCCAGGAGAGCTTCCGAGTCATACAAATCTCTCGAGTTGGCTGAAGTTAATGCTTTTTTCACAAAAAGCACCAAGCTCTTAGCCACATCATTAGAATACGGGTGGCGTTTCGCCTTAAGCATGTGCCGATATCCGATCTATCGAGCCGGTGCTTCATCGCCGTCGCACAGAGCTGTGATCCATTATAGGTGACTAGTGCTTGAGGGCTTCCTTCCCGACCCAATCAATTCCGTACCATCTGGATTGTACACGAGGTCACTGGTGAACTCGTTGGGAACAATCCCGGCCAGAGTGGAATTCGTTCAGTACATGGTGCAATATTGGCTCAAGAACGGGCCACATAAATGAGAACAAGCCCTCTGCTACGGAATGTAGCCTTCGGGCTATGGATTCCGGTCGTTTTGGTCTCGGGTGAGCTTGGCGCGAACATTCTTCAAGTTTATTTGTGGAAGGGCAAATACCAGCATCTGGCTTCAGCCACCAACATATCTATCGAGCCACTGACGTCATTTTATCCGCTCCCAAGTAAACTTTTGGCAGTTCATCCCAAGAGGCGTTAAGCAGAACGGGGGAAATTACAGGCCGGTCACCTCGATGGAGGGCTCCGTAGGGTTGGATACTGAATTTTTCTTGCAGTGGGAAGAACTGATGAGGCTTCCGCTTCACCCTGGACCGCCACCCCTTCCTCGTCACCAAAATCGCAGATGAGTAGCATCGTTTTTTCCGTTTGCTCAATTTTTCCTTCGACATGGGCGCAGCAAGTGGATTTGAATGGCATTGGTCCGCAGCTGCGAATCGTGAGTACCACGAAGAGTCCGCTTGTCGGATTGTCTTGCTGGGTCGAAGAAAGTTTGCCTAGGTCTGTGCAGACAGGAAAACGCTCAATCGCTGAATCATAGCACCCGCGGATTTAGCGACTGATTTGTTTGGGTTACATAAGGACTTGATAGCTTGGTGGGCGGTGGCGACCGTAGACTTCAGTCCAGACAGGTGCTTGTTTAGTCGTGTACCGCCCAGGAAAAGGCCAAGACCTCCCTCTGCTTCCCAGAATAACCCCTCTCCACGGCACTGAGAAAACGCAAGATATGTATGATCGAACATCAATTTTGTTACTTAACTGCTCCTATCCCGAATTTGGATGCATCAGTGATCGGCACGGTCAGCTTGGATGGCTCATCAAGGGCAAGTATCCGTCGGCCAGAGATATTTTGTGTAAAACGGCGAACTTTTCCTTCGCACTATCCGTTCCATTACCACATATCGGACGATTGAGCCAGAAACAATTGAGTGGCTCGTATTGCAAAGTTCGAAATGGATCTACAGCAGTATTGCAGGTATCCAGGAAAAGATCTTGGGTGCACCTGATTTTCCGGTGGCTTGATCCAAATCAGTGGTTTAAAACGATCTGGATCGGCTCGCCTTCCGTTTGCATTGACGGTGAAATCAAGGAATATGAATTGGTGGCACCGAATTTTTATTGGGAGCTCTGATCTATACTTTTCTTTCCACGAACCTCTCCAGCTGCTTTTGCATTCAATGGTCATGTTCTTCCTTCGTGGATCCGAAAACGAGCACATCATTTTGATGTGCCATCACCCCGTAAATAGCATGGATCACTTCATCTGTGGTGGCATAGAATACCCCGGATGTAGCCTGCGGACCGAAAGGTGAGAAATTGTATCTGAACGTGCTCCATGAACCGTTGTTGGTTATTGGTGACTTGGACTCTATAGGCAGCGGAATTTGTAGGTATGCATCAGCCAGATCGATTTTTGAGAATTACTTGCTACTGAGCATGCATTTTATGAAGACTTCAAGTTTCACCTTGGATGCCACGGGCTGCCGTGGCCGGGGATTTAAGGTCAATCGGTAATAGCCACAAAACCGCGGTGTCTATCTGCCTCTCTTTACTTCCATCACAAACAAAGTCGCCCAGGCAGACGGAGTCATGCGCGTGATTGCACCCTCTTGCATCATTTTGGTAAGCACCCTTAGAAAGACCTCTCGCCGGCCCTTAGGCATCTCTGGGCGTTTTAGGAACCACAGCTCACCATCCACTTCCGAATTTACGGGTTCATCCGCCATGTCACCTTTGTTGTTCGAACATTATACGATAAACTGCCGGAGAAAAAGCTGGTTCGCCGGAACTTCAGACGTCGTTTGGAGGGCTACCGATTGCTTTGAGGTATGCAGGGCTTTCTGTATCCGAGTTGACGAACTGCCTTGGGAAACAATGAATCATACTGGGATACATTCTCTCTTCAACTAATCAAATAATGTATTTTTGCCCCAGCAGTGAAAGTCCATGACTAGCAGTACCGTGATAGATTATGTCAGTGGGTTGTATGGCACACTGAGCTGAACCAATTCGGACACGGATTTCGGAATGATAGACTCACATTGCCCGGTATCCATGAAGGCCTGATGTCTCAAGCTTTGTCGGAAATGGACTGATGTTACATAAATTGGCAGGAATCATTCGAAGTCTTCGGGGAGAATGCCGGACTGTCAAAATTTTCCGGATCTTCATGGGTTTTGCTCGCAATATTGCTCTCGGGTTGGTGGTCCTCCTTGCGAATGGGATCAGTATTCCACTCATCCCATTAGGGAAACGGAAGGTGGAACGAAAAGGGAATTTTCCGAGCAAGAATTAGCGATTCAGTTGCATGGGTTCGTACTCGGAAACCACTTTGTTGGCTGGCTTCGGTTGAGGCCTCCGATTTAATTGGCCTGGTTTACGAAGACGAACGTAATGGTTTTGCACTGCGGATTGTTCAACTGTGGCATCAGACACTACTTCGAACTGTCCTCACTTTGACTGGACCTCATACAGCATGATGTCGAGATTCAGAAGCAGCCTTTTTAGTGGTGCCAGGTGGTTTTCACTGGCAACAAGACGGTCATGCAACAGGGTGCCCAACTGATCACCAGTATTGCACTTCAAAGACTGCATCTGTAGTATCAGGATGAACTCATGGAACTTCATGCCGGGACCACGAACCAGAGATTGAAATGATGCCTTTTTGATTGCCTGAAAATCAGCAAGAACTACGTGGCCTAGCAGCAAGCCCTCAAGTCTTCGAGGGAAGCCGCAGCGGGGGTTCTCGGATGTGCAATGTTTTTCATCAACCAGAACCGCAAGCTGCCGCCAGCGGTCAGGGACAGCGCAGTTTGATGGTCCTTCTTCACATCCTCTCGTATACGGCAACATAACTGGAACCCTTCAAAACAGTCGTCAATTTCAGGTGCAACGGCGAGCAGATTCAGATGTTCAGTACGAGGTAGTTTCATGACGCGGAGCCAGATATAACATCCGCAAAAGCCGGATTATGGGGCTTGGCGAAAGCGCTCTCACACGGAACCACGAAAAGCCAAAGTAACGAGAACACCAAGGAGGCGAAATATCAAACTGATTGTATTTTTGGCGTGGTTTGTATTGCTAAGTTAAATCAAAGAATATAACTGATGGTCTTAGAGTCCTGGAAGCTCAGCTGAATGGAGCTGATCTTCTATGAAAAAACCAACAGTAAAGCGGTTAGAGGATCACATCTTTATACAGATGGGAATGAACGACGCTCGATAACTTTTCCCTTGAAGCCGACGATGGAGCTGAGGTGCAATGAACCCAACAATTTCGCTTAATTTTAATACGAAGTGCACTCGTTAACCTTGCCAGTAAAAGAGAGATCATAACTCCAGTTTTGATGACCCTCCAACGATTGTGGGGAATAAAATCCTCTGGGACCAATGTCAAACTAAGGGCCCTAACCCTGCTCTTTCTTTGGAACCAATCACTGTGAAGTAAAGACCCAAAGAACATTCAAGGGCTAGAAGTTATTTCCATCTCCCCTTACCAGTGGAAGACTCAGTTCCAACCAACGAAACTATACGATATTTCATTTCCGGGAGCGACCCTCGGCCGGTCCACGGGTCTGGCAGGTCTGCCCGTCATCGGTCCCGTCGGAGACCTGATACCCAATTTGCATCCTAATGTATTTTCATTTAGGTTTTAGCCAGCCAATAATTCTCTAATATGGCCCTTACCTGTTTAATCTAGTCCATTATAATCCAACCCAGTAGAGTGACCAACAAATAAAAAATACCGCGAAGGGGGCTCCAGAAACTCCTACATTTTAGTATCACAGAGATATATGCGAAATTCCTCTTTCAGGCCCATCTGTTCTACTCGTCTTTCATTCTGCTCGCCTACAGGTTTCCAAACCGGTAGAACTTAATTTAGAAGTATGAACTTACCTTAAATCATGGCTTGCGCTTGTGATTCTTAGCCGCATTGTGAGGCTGCTTCCAAGCAGCCATGCTTACAACTTCTGGGTCTGGCAAACCGAAGGTTTTTAGAGCATAGCGTCTAAGGCTTTGTTACGAACGTCCATGACTCACCAGGGCTCAGTTCATGGATTACATTTCGTATGAGAAGGAATTAAACATGGGCCCCGGGAAAACTTGCGTCAGTTGTCAAACTGTTAAAAGATTTTCAGGGTTTGGCTCAAATATGACTTTAACTGATGTAATATTAATTACGCGGTGCTAGCCAATTTGAAGATGGATACTGGATTTGCTTCCTCGGTTGACCCTTTTCTTTGATGCCGTCCAGTGAATACCGCTGGCTGTCAAACTTTCGCCAGCAAAGCGCTCCTTTACCTCGGTCTTGGCCCTGTTCCTTTCACTAAGCCGTCTACTATCTACTGTGAGCTCCATTTACTTGTGTTTTGATGCGAGAGCGTCCCAGCCTTTGGTGATGAAAAGGCGGATGTAAAACAACTTCGCGCCCTCGCAGTAGGTTCATAGCTGTCAAGGAGCCACAATATGACACCTGAGCACAGTACCTGATATTTCATGAGCCAGTCGCTCCATAGCGAATGGGATCAGTATTCGGTATGCGCTTTTGCCTTTCTATGGAAATTCTTCCACATGTTCTTCTTATTGCCTTGGCAAAAAATACGAGAAATTAATCACAAGATTTATAAATCCTCCTTCAAACATGCAAATGAGTTCAGGTGGACAACGCAGAGGACCCATGAGTCGGATACTAGCCCGAGGTTCTGCTTAACACTGCGGCCTATCGCGTCACGCTTAAGGCCAATACGGAATAAATTATGCACACGAGCAAGTGGTCAGCAAACTTTTGGGTCATTTTTTGCCGCAGAGATCAGTAACGGAGAGCTTATCACTTATTCCACATACATTATTTACGAGAGTGGGGTAAGTTCCGACCTGGCTTAATGTAATGCAGACATCATACAGCTGACAGAAAAGCTTCTGAATTAAAATGGAACAAAAATGTCCTGAAAGTGTGCGTAATGGGAGTGACTTTTATAAACATATATTCTTTATTTTTGGTGAGTCCTGTTTTTCTCAGTCAAATCTCGGTAATTAGCTCTCCAGTCATTGGCTTAGCCGTTGCTGATTGTTGATTGGGTTAGTGGTCATATATAACCTGTTGCACGAAGTTCAGTCCCCACTCGCCGTTCCCTGCGGCGCGGTTACCGGCTGTTTGGTGTGTAATGGGAGATCCGGCCCAGTTCCCTAATTTGCCTTCGATTTTCTGGAATTCCAACCAACCAGATTTTACGTATGCGATTGGCGAGCAAGAGGAATGGCTTCACCGGCTCGGGAGGAATGCGTACACTGTCTGGCTCGATGACGAACGTGGAGGACTACGTGACTGTTAACATGGTCCCTATGGGGCCACCACATTTTGATTACCGTGTTGCTTCTCTGAAGCCGTTTTGTTGTTGCCTTTACATTTCTCTTGCATGTGAGTCTCGTTTCATGTGCGCAAGTCTGGGAATACTAGCTTCATATAGGGGGCGATCATTTGCGAGTTTGGGCGTGGTATATAGAAAACTCCGTGCTTTGTTAAACATTTCGTGAAGATCGACCGACGTTTAACAGCTTCAGAAGATGGAAAGGAATTAGCATTCGATTCAATCCGTTACCCAAATCACGTAAGTTACAGTACTGAAAGCATTGGTAGCAGGAGCGCAGTTATCTACTATGTTCAGACAAGAGGATCAGCTAGTTAATTCAGTGAAACTTTGCTGCTGGATACATATATATATATATAACTACGGTCGTATATATATATATATGCGTATAGTTATGCATATATATATATATATATATATAACTACGGTCGTATATATATATGCGTATAATTATGCATATATATAATGACCATTTCGTTGATCGAGATGTTACTACCAAGGAAAAATCGCCCATTTTTTTCTTTTTATAAATATACCAAGTAAGTCACTTAAAACCCAGCAAGTAACTCGTATTTCAAAATAAGCTTGGCAGATCAATTCCTTGTGTTTCAAAATTGGCGCCCCAGAATTCCAGGATTACTCGCCAATTCAAAAATATCCAGGTCGGAACTTACCCCTCTACCATTATTTACCGGAGCCAGTTACCATAATTCGAACGAGAGATGGCCTTCAAAAACAGGTTATTATATCAGAAAAAGTAAAATGCCATTTGGGCGCGGAATTGTAGCAACCATTTCACATCCTCACTCTTGGTATTGTTGTCCGCTGGGAGGTTTCTGTTTGGGGGGTGAGGTGGATGGAGATGGTAAGAATAATATGAAGAAACTGGCTTACTTAAGTTTGGCATGCCAGACTCTTTGACGGCATGTTGATGCAGTCACTGAACCAGTTTACTGACACTGACACGTTATTTTCCACTGCTCTCCAGTCAGGTTGATCTATTAGCTATGGTTTACCTAGTACGGAATTTCAGTTCAGTTCAGTTCAGTCTGCACAGGACAGGTAATGGCCACGGCCGATCGAGCGTCCAGAATTCCTTCGATGGTATGCACACCAGTTATGCACCCACCACTGCCGAGTGTATTTCGTCGAATCCCCGCTAAAAATGAGAGGGAAACGAAAAACCTCATCACACATCAACTGCGTGAGACATTATGCATCGTGAGCGTTCACTGAGACAGTGTGCAATGAGGGAAAAAGTCTGCTAAAACATACTCCAGAAGGACCACAGTGCTACCCGTCATCCATCTAGTTGATATATTCAAGGCTCACTACAAGGAAAGATCTCGTACCACTTGCGATCTAGGGCACCTTTGAAGGATTGGACTGTCTGCAGATCTACCATTTTACCAGGCAGACCGTTCCAACTGTTTACAAACCTATTGCTGAAGAAATGCGATTCAGCCATCAACCTAGATCGGGCTTTTATCAACTTCTTTTCGTGTCCCCTTGTTCTGGAGTTTACGGCGACTTGGAATAGACTAGCTGGTCTAAGGCCAGGAAAGCCCTTCATTACCTTGAACGTTTCTATGAGATCCCCTCGACGTCTCCTCCTTTCCAACGAGAAAAGATTCAGGTCACAGAGTCCCTGCTCGTAAGTCTTACCCCTCTGCCCTTCAACCATTCGCGTGGCGAGACGTTGGACTTTCTCGAGGCGGGCGGCGTCCTTTTTGTAGAAAGGTGACCAAGCCTGCACACTACCTTCTAAGTGAGGTCGTACTATAGCCATGTAAATAGGTACGAATACCTCCGGCTTCCGGCAAGACAAAGCTGATCGCAGTCTAAAGAGCTCCCCACGAGCCTTATGCGCAGCAGCATTGCATTGCTCCGACCATTTGAAGTCACTGTTCATGATGACCCCCAGGTCTTTAATCCTACTGGCTGCCTCTACGGTGAACAGCCCTTGATCATGAGCGACAGTTAGGCTCTCTGTTGCCCTTGACAACAAATGGCTTTTTTGAGCGTTTAGAGGTAAGTCCCATTTGTATTCCCAGTTCAGGACGGTACCTATTTCCCTGTCCAAGTCCGCCCTACTCTTAGATCCAACAAACTTCACATCATCCATCATTTATAATTACCGAAGTTGCCGCTTTGACTGACCTTTAGTATACTACCACCTGGCAGCATATCTTCAGTCCAGTTCAGTTCAGTTCGCACAGGACAGGTCATGGCCACGGCTAATCGAGCGTCCGGAGTTCTTTCGACGCTACGCACACCAGTTGGGCACCCAACCCTGCACAGTGTATTTCGTCCAATCCCCGCTAAAAATGAAGGGAAGCTTTAAACCCGACTGCATATCAACTGCAAGAGATAAAGTGCATCATCGGCGTTCACCAAGACAGTGCGCAACAAACAGGAAAGGCAATTTCGGCACACGCCAGACGGACCACGGTGTTACCCGTCATCCATCTAGTGCACATACTCAAAGCTCACTACCAGGAAATATCTCATACCGCTCGAAATCTAGGGCGCCTTCGATGGACTGGAAGGTCTGCGGGTCTATCGCTCCACCAGGCAGACTGTTCTACCTGTTCACTACCCTTTGGCCAAAGAAGTGCGATCTAGTCATCAGCCTGGCTTGAAATCTTGTCAGCTTCTTTCCGAGTCACCTTGTTCTTGAATCTTAAGCCGCCTGGATTAGGCTATCCGAACTAGGGTCAGAAAAGCCCTCAAAATTTTCCATGAGATCCCCTCAAATTCTCCTTTTTCCAACGAAAAAGCCAAAGAGGGGAGGAAGGGCAAAGATTATGGAGGGCAATTAAAGAGGGAGTGAAAATGAATCCAGTAGATGAGATGGAAGAAGAAAAACAAAGAATAGACAAGAGCATAAGCAGCTTAAGCCAGCGATGGAGCACGAAAGAAGAAAACAAAAGAGACGAATAATTGTCAGCTACCCCTCTCACAGGGTTGGTCAGATAGAAAAACGACATGAGTAGCCAGGTACGGCAATTTGGCCTTCCCGAAGCCATTGGTTGCCCACCTACTTCTACGCACGCACAAGCCAACATCTTGCACCACCCTAACATGCTGTTGGTTAACAACTTTATGGTCTAAGTTGGTTACATGGTAGAAAACAAGTGTAATGCGGTGCAGGTGGGACCCTCCATCATTGCCCCTCTTTGAGTGACATCCATGGGTGGATTGCACGCGAAAGGTGCCTGAGTTGTTTGAGTGAAACCAAAAGTATCCTGGGTAAGCTGTAGGGCGAGTGCCAGCAAGAAACCTATTAGGAGCTCGAGGAGCCGACGGTAGTTCCACGATTTCCTGAGCCTTCCTATCCAAAAGGTGGACTCCATGAATCGAGTCCTTAAGAAGGGAGATTGGTAGAGTTTGGGGAGATGTGTCGTCGGTCCAACGGAACTGACAGATCTGAAGATGCTAGTTGCTTATATGCCTCGATTCCAGAGGGAGCTGGCAAGATGAAGCCATGATACTTAGCCAGAAAATCTTAGGTTCATCTAAGCAAACATCATCCAAGCAGTTAGTCTCCTACTTGGTTTGAATGCATTCAACGTTTTGAACGTGTGATGACTCACTGATCTGTCCTAAACTGTCCGTGACTTGTGGTACAGCGTGTCTAATGCAAATCGTCCGAGCAATTGCTGCACTTCATGAAGAAACTACTGTGACTTGGTTATGCTGGCGGTTGATTTGCTCCTGATTCTGGGCCGCTTCTAAATTCAGGTAACTCGGTGATCCTAGTTGCGGCAGGGTAGCAAATGCTACTGGTTGGTGATTACCTGATGCTGAGTCTGGATGAGCTCCCGGCGGCATCTGAAAT
This sequence comes from Fasciola hepatica, assembly GCA_948099385.1. Taxonomy (NCBI): domain Eukaryota; kingdom Metazoa; phylum Platyhelminthes; class Trematoda; order Plagiorchiida; family Fasciolidae; genus Fasciola; species Fasciola hepatica. The sequence goes on along the minus strand of CANUEZ040000140.1, from coordinate 13,079,658 downwards.
TCTTGTGCAGTCAAAACTCGCTGGCTCGAAGAAATGATTCAAAGATTTTGGTTTTTTGCATCTCCGAATAGAATCTACAATGCTCATATGTTCATCTTGGTATTATACCTGCCTGTGGATGGAGCTAAAAGCTGCAGAGTCTCAGCTTATAACATCGAGTTTCTCGCAGTGCCCCAGAAAGCACATCTCCCAGTATGTTTCCTCATTCCGTTTTCACAGAAGACCCTTTCTAGCAGAACGGAAAACAGGTGTCTCAACCAAATCTGCCTTTTGGGCCGTATCAACGCCGACACTAGAAATCAGTCAATTGTGGGGACCTCCACGGAATCTTGTCCAACACTGAGCGGTCAACTCGGTGATATCATCCGGGCCATTCGAAGTCTGCCGTTACCCGTAAAAAACGGGGTCCCGCAAGGATCGTTCCTAGGTTCTATTCTGTTCTTGATCTACACAAATGATCTTCCGACAGCCTTTTCGGTAAGCATTGTCGTGTAGGCAGACGACGTAACCCCTTGGAGTTCAAGTGTTGAAAACCAGCGAAATGCAACTGGTCCGGTGATTGAGATCCCTCAACCAGTGATGACAAATGAGTGGGCATGTTCTTCGGCAGACAGACTGGTCACACCTTCTCCAATAAGCAAACAACCACACTGCCTGTGGGCTACCTTTAAGCAATACGTAGCCAAATTCGCAACGGCTCCCGAAATCTGAAGGCGATTATCCGTGAAATCCTACGATAATAGACTATCAAATGAACAATGACACGAAACAGATACAAACCTCAATTATGCGATCACAGGGACGCGAAAACGAGAACCAAGTTGCGGTGTTCCAGAAAGGAGCACGTGAGTCACGCAGGTCCAGAAAAAGGATATGACAGTCAGCGCACTGGACGCGAACAAACAAACGACGGTTCGTAAAAGCATACAGTGCATAAAACAAGTCAATAGTGTAAATAAGTGAGTGATGTTAAGGGAACATGGAACTGCGGTGTTTTTGGGGGAACTCCCACGACCGGTCGTTACACCGCCCACCGAAATTCTCTTGGGTCCTAACAGAATCAAAGGTTTGGAATAAGGGTACTGATTCTTTCTACCGACCCAGACCCTGCTCTCAGTGCGCGTGCCTCATACCTTGTCGTCAACATTGTACTCAAGATCACACTTGATCCGGTGACCACACCGGCGCGGGGTCACTCTGCATCGTCCATGAAGACGGCTGATCGACGGCGGGCTTGAAGGAGGAACATAGGGGCTGTCCTCGGGAGAGCCGTTGTGCCTCGGTTGTGTTTGCTCGTGTGAGTGCGCGTGCATGTGGGTGCCGTGGGTGAGGTAGCACTCTAGTATATGGGCAAACGGTGACAACCATCACTCACGGGAGATATCATCAATAATGTCATTGATAAACGAGGAACAATCAGCCCTTCGGCTTGTTTTTATGGAAGTCATGAAGTATGAACGCGTATCATGTGGGATTTTTGTGTGTCTGGGTGTACGATAGAATCACAGCTACTAACACATGCGAAAAGCCCTCTATAACGTCAAAGAAAAACGGATGACACTGCAACATGTGTGATGGAGGTCATGAAGAATGGAAGTGTAACACGTAATTGTGTATATGTCAGGGTGTATGATGGAATCACAACCACTACCAAATGTGGGAAAAGCCTTCTGTAGCGCTAACGAAAAACGGTGAGCGCTGCAACATGTTTGACGGAGGTCATGAAGTATAAGCGTACACCAGGTGAGTTCGTATGTGTCGGGGTGTAGGATAGTCTGATAAGTCAGTAGGTCGTAAATGTCCCCCCCAACCACTTGGAAGACGAATGAGGAATAGCCTACTGGGATTTTGTGTTGTCGGCTTTGCTGTCTTCGCTCTCGAGGAGGCTGGTACTGCGTACGCCGTGGATTAGCTTTCCGTTGGCGGTCTTCACTTTCACAGTTCTCATCACTTTGTTGGAGCATTCGATGGTTTCCTTAACCACGTTCAAGTGCCAGGGGCTGAAACGCGCGTGTTCATCTGTGATCATCACTACGCCCCAAACCTTGAATGGTCTTGCTTTTATCAGCCACTTCTGTCTAGCTCGCAGGACCGGTAGGTACTCCGGTAGCCATCGCCTCCAAAAATCCTTGGCAAGATAGTTGGCCTGCTTCCATCCGTGGAGGTAGCTCCCACGAAGGTTTATCGGTCCTTGGAATCCCTCGTTTGATCGCAACATAAATAAGTCGTTCGGGGTGAACGCCGGATCGGTGGGGTCGCCTTTGGTTACTGGAACCAGTAGGCGGTTGTTAAGAATTCTCTCGACCTCAGTCATGACGGTGCTCGTCATTTCACTGTCGGTCAGCTGTTGCTCAGTGATCGACAGCAATATCCGCCTGGTGGACCGGATCAGGCGTTCCCACATGCCACCGCGATGACTCGCCTGTGGGGGATTGAATAGCCATCGTATACCATAGGCCACGGTCCGATTCTGCGGTTCGTCCCTAAGTATGCTTTCGTGTCAGCGCTGCAGTTCCCGGTGAGCGCCCACGAAGTTTGACCCATTGTCGGAGTAGATATCTGCCGGTATGCTTCTTCGGTTGATAAAGCGCTGCAAGGCCGGGAGGAATTAGTCGGTTTCCATCGATTGCGTAACGTCCAAGTGTACGGCACGTGACTTCATGCCTGTCGTGAAACACCCGTATTGCTTTTCCAACCTCTTCCCGCACTTGATTCACAAAGGCCCGAAATATTCCGGCCGGTGTCGCTGAACGGCCACCAGACCGGAGTTACCCCACATCCCGTCAGCCGGGCCATGTGTTGTTTGCCTGCTGTGACATTGCTTCTCCTACAAAGTACACAACGTCGGATTACACGTTCGCCTCAGCAACCAAAGGCGCTTTCGGAGGACTCCCTCCACGTTACTCTCCCCGGCATGTCCCTCCACGGCATGGACGTGTTGGATCATTGGCTCTATCAGAGGTTGTGGAGCCGGCAGCAACATGGGGCACTTCGTGTCAAAGCTCGGGTGGGTGTTGGTCAGTCTACCATCTACCCGTAGCAGTCCATTATTACGTTTGGGGTTTAAGTGCTTCAAGTAGCCTCTCGGAGATGATATTCTTTTGTCGATTGGTCCCGCTTTTTCCTCCATCTTGAGCTCCCGTGTGGAAGCCCCCTGTTGTATCATCTTGAATATATCGTGTTCTGCAGCTCGTATTCCTTTGGGGATTATCGGGCCCACTAGTACCCGGCCGGAGGGGTGGATTCCTTTCATGACTAGCAAACGTCTCTTGAAACTGGTCATCCAAACTAATGAATGAATTGTCTTCATCCAGGAGGAAAACCTAACCAATTGTGACGAAATGAACTTCGCTTCGACGACAGCGGCCGTCTTCATTACGCCTCTGACCAACAGTTTCTTACACGGGCCAGTCCTGCCAGGGCATTTGCAGGAATTTTGGTCCTCCCGCCCACGTGTCAAATTGTCGGAAGTTCGTCGCACCTCGAGAGCACAGATAGGCTGGGTTGTCGCCATACCTGACATGTTTCCACCGGTTCACAGCCGTTTCCTCGTGGATGATCGTGAGTCGGTTAGCAACGAAAGTACTAAAGCGGCGTCTGATGTTGTTAATATAGTACAGTACTATCGTCGGGTCCGACCAGAAACTAGCTGACAAAATTCGGAAGACGAAACATCTCTTTATCGCTTGTACCACCCTGACTGCTAACACGGCTGCGATGAGTTCAAGGCGCGGGATCGAAACCGAATTCAGTGGGGCAACGCGGGCTTTGGCGAACGGGATCCCCGCAGTATTTTGTCAATCCCAGTGCACCATCGCCCGTACACCACAGCACCGTAACCGACTTCGAATGCGTCAGAAGAGGCATGTAGTTCTCCCGTCTGTGTAGCGTGACCAGGGGGCGAACATCGTGGAATCCCTATGTCCCCTAGTCTCTTAAAGTTGCCTAGACGTCCTTCCTGTCCAAAATGTCTTCGCAGTCCAGTGGCTGATCCCAATCGACCTTCTTACTGCATAGCCGCTGAAGCAGGAACTTTTTGGGCAACAGCCAGGGAGAGATGAAACCGAGCGGGTCGAACAGACTAAAGACAGCAGATAGTATGCCACGACGGGTTATTGGCAGCTCGGGAACGTTTAGTTCGAAAAAACAGTCCTCCGTTTCCGCGTCCCATTGCATTCCTAGAGTGCTTTCGATAGGAAGTGGAGAGTCGTCCGAATCTCTCAACCTTTCGGCCTTTCTGTAATACGGAATGACCTTTAGAACTTCTGAAGCGTTCGACATCCATTTTGTTGGATGGAAGCCGCCCTCTTCTAGCAATCTCGTTAGGCTCCTGAACTGCGCTGGGGCCGAGTCCATGTCATCGAATGACTCGAGATAGTTGCCGACGTAGACTTTTCTGCTGATGCTATCCATCACCGACCAGTGGACCAAATCTTCATGTTTGTTCGCTGATTCTCGAAGGGCGTAGTTCGCACAAAACGGTGATGATGTGACTCCGAAGAAGTGGACGGTCATCCTATAACTTATCACTGCTTCGTCCCGGTTGTTCTCTTCCCACCGCGGGAAATGCGACGCATCTCGTTCTTCTGCCGGTAGTTTCACCTGGCGAAAAAGTTTTCTTACGTCGGCGGAAAAGCCCATTATACTCACTCTGAAACGGCACAAAACTCCGATCAGTGGCTTGGTCCGGTCAGGTTCTTTTAGTAGGCGATCGTTTAACGACTTTTTCTGGAACTTAGCCGCACAGTCTAAAACCACCCTCAGATTTTCTGGTTTCTTGTGGTTGATAACCAAGTGGTGAGGCAGATACCAGATACCCTTTTTGCCGTCGACGGTAGCAGGCCCATTTTCAGAGTAGCTGAGAGCTTCGTTTCGCTTCATTAATTCTGCTTGTTGTTCCCATAGATCCTGGTCTCGAAAAAAGCTTTATTTCGGTCCTTGTAGTCTTTGCAGAGCATAGTTTCTGCTATCAACCGAAGAGCCAGCTGGTTTGCTCCATGGGAGGGGAACCTGAAACTGTTTTCCAAGGCCTCTAGCTCCTTGTCGTACCGTTTGCAAAGTGGAGTGGTCCTGTTCCGACAACGATAATCTCTCGTCCGCGATGTCGTGAAACTCATTTTTATACAGCCGCTGTAACTGATATTCTGTGCTGTCCCTTTTCGGCTGATATGTAATTCACTAAACCGCGTGTCCCTACTGGACCATATAATATCCATCCCAGAGCTGTGCGTACGGCATAGGGTGCCTGGTGGGTGCCCTTTCCCCGGTAAAGTACCCAATGTGACTCTGGCACGTTGCAGCCGATGAGAAGGTCCACTTTGTCGTCTTCCCAGCCTACAACGGTTACATCCCGCAGGTGGGGCCACCTAGTCAAAATTTAATAATAATAATATTGGTATATTTCTCGGCCATGGTCGAGACGCACGCGTTAAAGCATGATCATGGTGTACACGTTACTCAATAAGATGAAATGTTCACATATTCTAAGTATGAAAGTCGAGAGTATTAGAGATGAAAAAACAATGACAGGAAAAGTTTGAATGGACCATTCTGATAATGGTTTGCGCGGCAGTTTTAAACCGGTTTCGAATCCGGATCAGGCAGCGGTGCGCGGTGGAGATATTGAGAAAATCGTTAGCGCAGTGCTAAGGAGGCATTATTAAGAAGAATGATGCAAGCCCAGGAAACCAGAGGCCAACTGAGGTTCTGCAGATGGAATAAATTTTGAACAAGAAAAAAAGGGTGGAAAATCGACGCATGCGAAGAGGATAGCGATCCATGAAGACAATGCAGACCCTGAATGACGGATTTACCGGAGTTCTGTAAACGGAATGAGATTTGAAGCAGGGGGACCTGAGGCCAGTTTCGTGAAAGTGAACACCGGTGGATGTGGGAGAAACAGCAGTCCATAAAAAGGTGAGTTTAGATTCAGGGCCAGTAACATGTACTATTCAGAAATGAGAAGGCGCAACTGGAGGGTCTTCGAGAAATGGAGAGTCAAATTCCAGCCGGCTACGGTTCGGAGAAAAGATAACCTGTGTTAACGGATAATAAAGTGGGAAAATCTTCGCATGGACTTCAGCGTTATGCTGCTTCAATGACAAATATATATGTATGTGATGACGCATTTGCCTTCAGTGTTATTCTGGTAACGTACTACATCGAATGCGTAAGTTTCATCTGACAGGGCAAAGTATGTGTCAGTCAATCAGCCGAGTGTGGCTGTATGTTAGCGGCATGCGCGTGAGCTGGAATTCGTGTTGGTTGCGTTAGAAAATGCTGAACGATCTGATAAGCAATTGAGGGTATCTCCTGTTGTGTGGTTGGATTTCTGTCCCAGTTGCCATGGTAGGTTCCACTTGAGTCTCTGTCCGTACGAGTCAAAGCGGCCTCCTTGGTTGGCCAATTTGGCGACTCAGATAGTGGGAGACAACGACCTGAAATAAAGGGAGATTGCAGTCTGGACGTGGTTCCAGCTGTGGGTTATGATAATATGTGAAGACAATAAACAATGGATTGGTTAGGTCTATGTGAGTGGGGCATGGGTAAAATAGGCTCGCAGTGGATTTGAGCTATACTGCTGCAGGCTGATGAAGTTGCGTACACAGGCTTGGTAGCTGTATGCATTTCAAAGGATTTATGATTTGCCCGTGGTTAGTAATGATAACCTTCAATACCGTTTGCTTACGCAGAACGCAGTTTGGCACGAGGCGATAAGATAGGTTTGAAATAACAGACAGAGCGAGTAGGACTATCATACTGTTTGCGTGGCGCTACGCTGTTACTGTCTCTTTCGGTATAGTGGTTGTTCTATACTGAGGAGTCCAAGTAGAAGGAACTATTGGGGTGACAGTGGTTATAGATTAGAGGTAATTATTCTGTTTAGGCATTGTAAACTGTTAGGTTTACGCTTAGGTGATGGCAACTGCGGCGTATGGTGTGGCACATCCTAGATTCTCAAGGGTTCAGGTTAGTATCCAGCGCTTTCCTCATAAGCTCTATCAAAAGACATATAAGGATTCGTAAGAGCGATCAGTTTTTGGATGTCCAGAGCTACGTGTAGTCCAGGCTTAAACATAATCAGGGAATCTACGGAACGGACTTCAGCTGGGAGTTTATTCCACAGGGTTGCATATCTCAGGAGGAAGAAGTTGATGGTAAAAAGTTGGGACTTTTTTGCTGTCCTAGATCGTATGGATGAACCGCTGAGTTTCGTAATTGCTGCAGCGGTGGGGCCAACCCTATGCGGGTCTAATTGAGCCTAGGTTGCTCAGAGCGGTTATTCGACTTATTAGTACCCTATACCTACCTCAAAGGCCTGAGCCCTTGAAATATACGGATTGTATAACATAGTCAGCGTGTCCACCGTTAGGGCTATGCTTATTTCCTGTTTGAAAGCCACCGATGTAGGTGATAACGCCCGAATTCGTTGTGGTAGCTTATTCCACAATGAAGCGTACTTGTTAATGAAGAAGTTTGACCGAAGAGCAAGCTTCGGCAAAGGGACAGACACCAAGAACTCATTGTTACGTAAGGGATACGTAGAAAGGGTTCTTACCTGCGGTGCTGAACTACATGATCTATTCTTCAAGATGTTGTGAAAGAATAGCAGGTTATTTCTTACGCGGCGTAGCCATAAGGGATCGATTTTCAGCCGCTCACAACGTTCCATGTAATTAGAGGGCGTAGAAAAACCTATGAGCTGTTTCGTGAATGCCCGTTGTACATTCTCAAACGCTATGCGGTCCCTTTGTCGCATGTTGGAACAAATGATTGCGCCGTATTCCAGAAGAGGTCTAACATGGGACTTAAAAATGTTGAGTTTACTTTCTGGAAAAATAAATGTTTGGTGTATTAGCCCGATCGTACGGCGTGCTTTAGCCACCTGGATGGCTGCGTGTTCCGAAAAGTCAAACGTACATGAGTAGTGTAGACCCAAGTCACGTACCTGAGAGTTATTGGGGATGAATTTGCCGTTTATACTAAATCTTCCAGTGGGGACGTGACATTTATATGTAATAATATTACTTTTTTCGGCGGAAAAACTCATTTTCCAATCATTACTCCAGGAGCTGAGAGCGAGCAGTTCCCTTGTAATGTCCTCTACGGTAGAGGCTAACGCCACGGGATCAAAAGTGTACACGATTTTGATATCATCTGCAAACAGGAAGGGAACTCCCCGTTGGAAAATGGTAAATATATCGTTAACGTACATTAGGAACAGTAATGGGCCCAGTACACTACCTTGTATCACCCCACTGGTTACGGGACGGGGTTCGGACAAATTTCCACCTATACTTACAACCTGGTCTCGGGATGTTAAATAGGACGCAAACCAAGCGAGCATTGGGTCCACGATTCCATAAGTTTTAATCTTCTGTAGTAACCGGACGTGGGATACCCGGTCAAACGCCTTGGTCATGTCCAAAAAGATCACGATTGCCGATTTACCAATATTGACAGCCTCTGTGACCAGATTGAGGAAATCGGTCATGCATTTCGCACATGATCTGTTTTTCAGAAAACCATGCTGACCAGCGTTGATTAGATTATTGTTAAGAAGGTGACGTGTCAGCCTTTCCTTGATCATTCTCTCCATGATCCTGGACACGACCGGGGTGTGGTTCACCGGCCGATAGTTAACTGGATCTAGACGTGATCCTTTTTTGTGCATCGGTATGATAGTTGAAGTTTTCCATTGGGAAGGGAAAACACTGCACCTGAGTGACAAATTGAATATGTTTGTCAGCAACATTGGAACATCTTCGCCACCTCGACTAAAAATGGCCGGTGGTAATGCATCTGGACCTGGCCTGCAGGACGGTCTTGTTCTTGCAACATGGACTGAAACCTCCTCAGGGTAGAACACTACCGTCGAGAAAGTTACTGATGTCACCGGATCTAGAACGGGGAAGGATGTGGCGTCATCCGTCGTTAAAGAGGAGGCAAAATAGGTGCTGAAAGCCTCTGTAATCAAAAGAGGGTCACGCAAGCATTTATTATTATAGTTCAAATATGGGATGTCTTGGTTAGGTTGCTTGTTTCTGACCTTCATTAGCCTGGCCAGTGCTTCCACCTTGTTTGGGTGGCTTAAGGCATCTCGTTCCTGTTTCTTCTTAGAAGAATCCAAGCGCAATTTAATCGTACGGGATATACGTATTATTTGAAGATACGACGAGAAGTCCCTCGTCTTAGTGAATCTTCGTTGGAGTTTGGCTAGGTTACCGTTAAGACGATCTAGAGAGTTCCGCTGTTTGCGTATGATAGGCCCCGAGGCTGGATTGATTTTGTCGAGGCAGTAGTGAAGATTAGTATACAGTTGGGCAGCTGCTATCTCTAGGTCATTAGATAAAAACGATTCGTCCCAGTTTAAGGAACGGATAAAAGAGGGTAGACTATTCCAGCAAGCTTTATGGTATTGCTTATTGGTGGTCGGAAGGTGTGTTTCTGCTGACTTATCAGTGTGAGGCCAAGGTGCAGTAAAAACACAGGATACCATCTTATGGTCACTACCGGTGAAGCGACTTAAGATTTGGGTATCTAAATTCTTGATACCAATAGAGAAGATAAGGTCTAATGTATTTCTCCCTCGAGTGGGGGATAAAACATGCTGTACCCAATTACCCACATGGATACACGAAAGGAAATCATGGAGTTTTGGGGGTGATGTCATGGAATGCCAGCATATTTCAGGCACGTTGAAATCACCAGCTAGAATTTTAGCAGTTACGGGGAGGTTAGAGACATAGTTGAATGCGTCTATTATTGCTGTCAACTCGTGCCTGCCCTGGTTTGGAGGACGGTAGATACATCCTACGAGAAGTAGTTGTTGATCTTCTTTGATAGTGAGCCAGACCGAGTCTGGAATGTTGTCTAGAATAGGATGATGGAACCTACTCGCCGTGAATATGTGTTTGGTGTAAATGATGCAGCCGCCTCCTCTTTGGTCAGATCTACTGTTGGCAGTGGCCTGATAGCCGGGTATGGATACGTGGTTTAATGGGGTGTGATCCGTCAGCCACGTCTCGGTAACTAGTAAAATGTCAGGGTGTAGGTCTAATGTAAGCTCTCTAAGCAGGGGCAATTTTGGAAGGAGAGAGCGGACGTTAAGTAGTAAGAGAGACAAGGTGTTTTTGGATAGGTTCTCAGTAGACTGAGCCGTAATTTCGTTGTGGTGAGGTGATGAAGGATCGTCAAATAAGGCGTGGCTTACGATGGGCAGTCGAAGCTCGACCCGTTTTAACCGCGTTTCAGATGAAGAGTTTGTGCCTGTGACTAAATGCGCCGCTGGGCTTTCAAATTGGGCGTAATTTGAAGAGCGGTTAGGGGGTTCTAATTGAAACGGCCGAATCCTGGAGGGGGTAAATGAGGCGCGGAAGGAGCTAGGGGGGGATAGAGGTGGTAAGGACTTATGGACATTTGGTGCATTAGCCCGGGGCTTGATGCTATACGTGGATTTTGGTTGAGTGAGGGATAAAGACGAAAAAACGGGAGCGGTCCGGGGGCGGGGTGGAAGTTGAAGCTTGTGCCAAGGTTGCGGACTGCACTGAGGTAGTCCACTGAAGGAGGAAATGGGAGTATAGGAATATTCGACAGGGAGGGTTGAACCTGGTGGTGATATGGGTCTTGGAGGACCCCCGGAGAGGTAGAATCGAATACCCCGTTTCGAGAGGTATAGGGCACGGAAGCGAAGGCATGTTGGGCCAGTGGTGGAAAGAAAGGTCCGCCCGGCATCATATTTGGTATCGGGGCAAACTGTATTATCCGTGGAGGCATACGTGATGGTGTTGAACACGGGTCGAGAGCCGGCCACTGGGTCTCTGGGAAGGCTTTATATTGAGTGGGATTGTGCGTGGGTCGGACCCTATTGTGAGTTGTCTGACAATTCGAGCGCAGCTCGAGTGGGCTGGATGCTTGTATCTTTGAGCTAGTGCCCTCTGTAGGCCTAGAGTCTGCACGGTTAGGTTCAGGTTTGTGGGTGGATCGGTGCGGTCGCCTCCGAGAGCCCACAAATATTTGACAACTGCTTTTTGGTTTTACTTCGGATTGCATGGTAGGATGGCCCTGGCAGTGAGGCCCCACTCTATCTGTTTGTGCGTGATGATGGGCCGGAATGGGCCTCGCGCTTGCACGTTTTGTTGGTCCTGGAAGGTTCGTGGAGGAATTGAGAGATCTAGTAAGGGCAGGAGGGACAGGCGGATGGGCCCAACCGGATGGAGTAGTGGGAGTAGAGGTAGCCTGCATCCTACGAACCCGCTTACTTGGTGGAGGGATGGCCGGTGATGGAGAGGCCCCTAATGCCCGATCAACCGTGCCGTTGTTAGGGGCAGGTGATGAAGATACGCTGCGGGTAGGGGTCGAAGCTGCATCTAGAAGTACCTGTCGTCCACTGGATGTTACCTGGGGGTCCGACAAGGGTGAGCTGTCAAGGTCGACCGGCACCTGAATTGGTACGGAGCGTGCCGGGTTGAGGGGAGGTGATCGCACGGCTGAGGCTAGCCTCAGCCGAGGGCCGGTTTGTGAGGTACTAGTGGGAGTTACTGCTGTCCTTGACGCCTCTCTTTGGAGAGGAGTCTTGTCTGCCGTAATCCTGACCGATTTATAAGCTGTGTTGAGGGCAAGCGACGATTGCCTTTTGATAAATTCTCTCGCTATTTGATCGGAAGGGAATTGGAAAAGGATGGGACATGTGTGGCGTGGTGAACGTTTGTGTAACCTTGTGCACGTGCACGGATGGTGTTCCATGCCAGCTGCCCTGAGCAGGGTGGATTTCAGTTGCGATACTGGGGCCTTGTCCGGGAGATTGAAGGCTATCGCATTTTTGCTATTTGAGATGCGCTTAAAGATCTCGGTAGAAACAGAGTTAAGGAAGTCCGTGGCTGATTTAAGCTGCTGTTGCGTATAGCTTGCCGCGGGGTCCATTAGGCACAGTAGCGGAGCAAGCTTGGCGATACTGTCATCCAGAATCGTGAGTCTTGTTGAGATATTCTCAACCTCTTGGTGAATACGAGCACTGAAGATAGCGTCGTTCGCGAGGTCCACCAATGGTATAGAGCATTGTTTCAGTTGTGTTAGCGGTTTCTTAACTCTAATCTTGGGTCGAAGTTTTTGAGTAACAGGCATGATAAAAATATTGGAAAAAAAATCTTTGGAATTCTTGTATTGTTTTGGGGTGATTTGTCTTTTTAAATAACTAGCTAAGTTCCTAGAAACCTATATAACTAGCGAGAGATAACGAAGAACACCCCGTGGCGGTGTAGCGCAGTCTAGCTGTCAGAATACTTTCACCGACCTTGGTGCTCGCATGGGGAGATCAGTTAATATAGATGCATCCGTTGATTCGATTTGCTCGGAGGTATCTAAGACGATTGGCCTTAACCTCAACCGGCCGACGGTCACTACTTGTGTTCCGCCCACCGTGTCCACTGCTAACGAAGTCGCACATTAATCGGGCCGGCTTTTGTCAGCAAACCGCTTTTTCTCTAAGGTAGTGTCCGATCCACTGTCGACAAAGGCCGGAGCTTTGATCACCCCAGTTGGGGTCACCACTCCCACGGCAACTACCCCTAAGCGTACTGGTTTGCTGGCGGGTCGTTACGTTGAACAAATCTCGCTGGGCTTGGAGTTCTTCGCTGGTGATGCTTCTCTCGCCTGGTGTAACAATCGGTAGAGTCTGCCCGCGCAACCCTCGTGACCACACCTGTTCCTTGCTCGACAAGCTGCCACCCGGTGGGTGAAATTGAGGCATACGAAGCACGCTTTTGTCGTCATCGCCATTCCCCAACGTTCTTCTGTTGTGGCGTTCATGAACCTGGGACATTCTAGTAGTCCATGGCTAGCGTCACAGGATCTGCAACTTGGATGCGCTATAGCCTCGAGTGAAATGGCGTGTGCATTGGTCCGGGGTGGATGTTTCGGGTGTTCTCGAGCGGCCGTTTGAGCCTGGCTAGCGCTAGATTTGTTTACTCGGTTACTGTCCCGGATGAGCCGGCCAAATATACTGTCGGCTGTCTTAGTTTGCTTGTCCGAATATTCGGTCAGGCCCTTGAAGTTGGTCTCACGGTCGTCTCGGCTTATACTTTCCACCTCTTCCGACCACTGACCCTGTAGTTCGAGAGGGAGTTGACGGACTATGCCCTCTAAGGTGTGCATGGCTTCGAGGCCAGCCCTATAACCTAAATGGTCAAGGGCTATGGAAAACTTCCGCATTTTGATCACCAGGTCGGCCACTGTATAGACTTCGCCCTTGGTTCATTTGGCCTCCACCAGGACGCTCTCTACTAGACTGCGGGCTAACCTGAATGGCTGGCCGAACAGGTCCCCCAAGATCTTCCTTGCCCGTGTGTAGCCCTGTTCCAGGCCGAGCATGGTACACCCATTGATAGCTTCTCTTGCTCGGCCTCGGCCTTAGTGAGTCAGGTGGAAGAGCCTTTGCCCAGGGTCAGTTATCTTGTTTTTGACGAAAGCTTCGGACTGTCTGATGAACTTCCGGTAATGTTCAGATCGGCCGTCGAAAAATGTCGGTTCTACTCTCGGCAGATCGACAGTTGGTGGCTTCCATGTTTTACATTCGATGACTGGCGTAGAGTTTCCCATTTTGATTTGTCCTGATCGGTCAGACAGGTCATGGTCGTTGGTCTTCTGCTCACGCTTGTTCTGTATACATTTCTGTTCTGCTTCCTGGGCAGTTGTTGTTCTAGGTCTTGTATCCTTAGCTTGAATAGATCAACATTGTTGCAATCCATATTACCCTCAGCACTACATGAGCTAGAGCCTACAGGACTAGGTGGCCTGGCATTAACTGAAGAGCCACACGTACCCAAAAAACCCCAGCGACTTGCCTTATTGGTTCATGTCCAGAATATAATTGCTTCGGTCCTTTTCTTGGCATGTTGCACAGTTCCTCATTCCAAGTTGGTCAGTTGAGTATTGAAAGACACCCTTGGGAAATACGTAGCCAAATTCGCAACGGCTCCCGAAATCTGAAGGCGATTATCCGTGAAATCCTACGATAATAGACTATCAAATGAACAATGACACGAAACAGATACAAACCTCAATTATGCGATCACAGGGACGCGAAAACGAGAACCAAGTTGCGGTGTTCCAGAAAGGAGCACGTGAGTCACGCAGGTCCAGAAAAAGGATATGACAGTCAGCGCACTGGACGCGAACAAACAAACGACGGTTCGTAAAAGCATACAGTGCATAAAACAAGTCAATAGTGTAAATAAGTGAGTGATGTTAAGGGAACATGGAACTGCGGTGTTTTTGGGGGAACTCCCACGACCGGTCGTTACACTGCCATAGGTCACCGACGCAAGATGCTCGTTTTCTGATTAGATTGTAAGTCATCCTCCTCCCATCATCACCTAATGGCGAGCAAGTATACTTTTGGAGTCCTAGATATGATTCGAAGTTCCATCCCAATCAATGCTAAGGATGATTGCCCTATTGTTTTCGGTACGTATACTAGTCTTCTGCTGAAGTACGGTAAGGAGATAGTGCACTCTGGTCTTGTCCGAGATGGTTAGATCTAAGAAGCTGTTCAGAGGGCCTCCACCGAGGCAGAATGGCGTGTAACACACGTTTGAGCAACGCGTAGCCAAATTCGCAACGGATCCCGAAATCAAAAGCAATTATCTGTGATATTCTACAATACTAGATTATTGAATGAACAATGACACCAAAAAGAGATCACAAGGACTCAACAAAGGAGAAACTGAATTGTGGCGTGCGAGCAAGGAGCACGTGCGTCACGCAGGTCCAGAACAAGGATATGACAAAGTAGCGCTCTGGGCGCAAACAAACAACAATTGGTACATAAAAACAAACAGTTTCTAAAGACACGTCAATAGTGTAGGCAAGTGAGCGGTGTTAAGAAAAACACTGAATAGCAAAGGTTTTAGGGAGATTTTCTACGGCCGGTCGTTACATGGGGTCTGTCCCACCTGAGTTATCCCACCCGCCTCTCACTTCTCCATCACTGAACCCTTGACTTAGGCACGTATGAGTCGATTTTTTTATATTTCACTTTTTGAATCAGGTCAAAGCGATTGCTGCTTCCCCCTCTGTCCATCATCTTCTCTCAGTGGCAGCGGCACAAGGGCTTTTAAGGTGAGATAAAGCATTTCTCACAGATCAGTATTTTTAGCTACAGTGTGGAACGCTCTTTTGGAAGGTGTTGTTCTCTAGCAGAAGGAAATTATCTTCAGGAAAAATTTGGACCTCTACCTTGGCTCCTCCCAGTAATTCATCGTCTATAAAAACACAAAAATGGAGGTGATGTAGATGTCTTCTATTGCATTTCTATTCCGATACATGTATATGGATATCACACCCTCCTCCTCCCTAAGGCACTGTTGTGACCTCGATCGTTCTGAGAAAATGACTGTTTTCTGAACGTCATTATGGATCTACTTTCTCCACGATCTTTTCTGAAGTTTGATATCGACCTCATTGTGTTTTTCGGTTGCGTACGTTGTACTGGACCGAGGTTTCAGAGGTTCCCGTCGATCTCGTTTCAAATCACTTACACTCTCGTTTGTTGGCCGATTATGCACACTCGCGGTTCGCTTTCTGCACAGCCTGTTTCGTTTTCCGTTCTGTGTATCTCTCGTGTCGGTACTGTATCTGTGCCACGATATACATAATATACAACGAAAGAGATCCGACCAGGTATTGCACAGGACACGCCCCTTCCATACTAGACCTAGTCATCACCAATGATCGGTTTCTAATAGATGTGGTGCATTACTTGCCTCCCCTCGGCAAAAGTGATCACATTCTCATTGGATTCGATTATATCGTGGAATGGCCTCCTCTTCCCTCAGAAACCAAAATTTTGAGATTCTTCAAAAGGACAAATTTTGACCAAGTCTGTGCATTTAATCGCTCCCATCTAAACTCAAATAACCCAGGCAACTCTGCTGATGAAATGGTGGAGAATCTCAGAGAGTTAATCTCCTTAGCTGATAGCATTTTGTCCCCAGAATTCGCCGTCCACAGACCGCTGAGCGGCCCCTCCCTCCCCCATTAGGCGCATTCTAGAAGAAAGCGAACTGCTCTTCGCTAGATATAAAGCCACAGGCCTTGCCCGTGATGCAGAAGACTTCAAGATCATAAGGAACATATGCAGGGGCAAGATAAGGTCCTATCAGATTGCAGTCCAACGATCCGTACTTGATCGAGCACGGACCAATAAGGCATTTTTCTTTCAGTACATGCGCCGTCTATGGGGCACAGCTCCGACGCCACTAGATCTCTAAGATAGTGCCGAATCTCCAATCACTTCCCCTAGCCAAGTAGCCGAGGCATTCAGCTCCTACTTTCGTACAATTTTTAGCTCCATTCCCATATCATCCCACCCTACCATGCACCCGTTATCTCTGACCACTACCCTTAACCGCGTCACTATTCCAACTGGTGATTAGCTCAAGGTTTCTGACGGCTCAATCTATATTTCTCCATGGGTCCTGACCTACTCCACCCCCGTTTTCTCAAGAAAGCCGCGGACACATTAGCTGCTCCTTATGTCTCGCTTTTTTAGCAATGTGTTGACGAAGTAGTTTTTCCCATTAGCTGGAAAAAGCGGTCATCGCATCCATCTATAAGAAGGGTAAAAGACACCTTGCTCCTAGTTACAGACCCAAAAGCCTCAATAGCATCCCAAGCAAACATTTTGAGGGAATTTTTAAGAGTGAGGTTCTTTCACATATGCATAGAAATAGGATCCTCTCCCCGTCCCAACATGGGTTTCTTCCTGGCATATCATGCATCACCAATATGCTTACTGTCATGGATAGTCTAACGAAAGCCTATGATGATGGCCAGCTCTCACACGCTGTATTCATCGATTTTGCTAAGGCCTTCGATAAAGTCCCCCATGCCCATTTTCTTTGTAAGCTGCAGACATACGGGATCACAGGCCCCATGTTGGCCATCCTACGTAGCTTCCCTACCGACCGCACCTTTGTGGTTAAAGTGGGGAATCTTTTGTCTCAACACTCCCCAGTAATAACTGGGGTCCCCCAAGGGTCGGTCTTAGGTCCTCTTCTTGATCTATGTAAACGATCTACCGACAGACCTTCCTGCGAACATTGCCATGTAGGCAGATGATGTAAACCTCTGGAGTTCAAGCGTTCCAGACCTGCAAATTTCAGTTTGTGAAACAAAACGCTGGTCCGTGGATTGGAACCTCCCATTTAATGCTGAAAAATGCGTGAGCATGTCTTTCGGCAGAGAGACTGGTCACACGTTTTCCATTAATAAAGTAACCACACTGCCTAGGGTTGACCGACACAAGGTGCTCGGTTTCTGGTTAGATTGTAACTTATCCTTCTCCCATCATCACGAACTTGCGAGCAAGTCAGGCTGTTTCTGCTATGGATGGTGTTATAGAAGACGTTCGAGAGCTGCTAGTGGACGTGTCTCCTATTCGGTCTGGCAGCGAAATACCAACTATATCCCCTCAATCGGACGAACAGAGAAGACACATGTCGGTTTACAGATGTCTTGAAGTCCTGAAGTACTACGCCGGTTCGAGGCTTTGAGCCAAATTGTCCCGGTTCTTGAGGAAATCCTTGATCTTCTGTCGGATTCACCGAGCTGAAACGAGAGTAAAAAGAAGCGGGGAGGGGGGGCGTTGGTGGCAGCGAGAACAAGATAGATGTAACATCATGCAAAGTCTCACTGTGGACAGTGCCTAAAGCTGAGTGGGGTGCGACATTCTTGAACATATCAGCGATAAAAGACATCTACTTTGTTTTTTTGACAAGGAATTATTGGGAGAGACCCAGGTAGAAGTCTGGCTTTTTCTTGAAGATAGTTTTTTTCTGCGAGAGAACGATATCTTCCGGAAGTGCATTCCACATAGAAATAACCCTTTAGCTAAAAACGTTAATCCTTAGTGAAGTGCGTGGCCTCGGTTTGAAAACCTTTCTGCTGTGACCACCGAGAGAAGAGGCTGGACAGACGGAGAAGAAGCAATCGCTTTGACCTGATTCAAAAAGGTGGAACATCAAAAATAGATCACCTCTTATGCGTCTTATGTCAAAGGGTTAGAGGTTGAGGAGTGAGAGGCGGACGGGATAACGTAGGTGGGATAGACCCCTTATTGCCTTGGTGGAGGCCCGCTGAACTCTTTCTAGGATCTCACGATCTCGGACAAGACCAGAGTGCAATATCTGACTACCGTACTCCAGTAGAGGTCAGACATACGTGCCGAAAACTACGGGGAAATCATCCTTAGATATGCGCGGGAAGGACCTTCGAATCATATTAAGGACTCGAAAGGCAGACTTGCTCGCAAGTTCGTGATGATGGGAGAAGGATAAGTTACAATCTAACCAGAAACCGAGCACCTTGTGTCGGTCAACCCTAGGCAGTGTGGTTACTTCATTAATGGAAAACGTGTGACCAGTCTCTCTGCCGAAAGACATGCTCACGCATTTTTCAGCATTAAATGGGAGGTTCCAATCCACGGACCAGCGTTTTGTTTCACAAACTGGAATTTGCAGGTCTGCAACGCTTGAACTCCAGAGGTTTACATCATCTGCCTACATGGCAATGTTCGCAGGAAGGTCTGTCGGTAGATCGTTTACATAGATCAAGAAGAGGACCTAAGACCGACCCTTGGGGGACCCCAGTTATTACTGGGGAGTGTTGAGACAAAAGATTCCCCACTTTAACCACAAAGGTGCGGTCGGTAGGGAAGCTACGTAGGATGGCCAACATGGGGCCTGTGATCCCGTATGTCTGCAGCTTACAAAGAAAATGGGCATGGGGGACTTTATCGAAGGCCTTAGCAAAATCGATGAATACAGCGTGTGAGAGCTGGCCATCATCATAGGCTTTCGTTAGACTATCCATGACAGTAAGCATATTGGTGATGCATGATATGCCAGGAAGAAACCCATGTTGGGACGGGGAGAGGATCCTATTTCTATGCATATGTGAAAGAACCTCACTCTTAAAAATTCCCTCAAAATGTTTGCTTGGGATGCTATTGAGGCTTTTGGGTCTGTAACTAGGAGCAAGGTGTCTTTTACCCTTCTTATAGATGGATGCGATGACCGCTTTTTCCAGCTAATGGGAAAAACTACTTCGTCAACACATTGCTGAAAAAGCGAGACATAAGGAGCAGCTAATGTGTCCGCGGCTTTCTTGAGAAAACGGGGGTGGAGTAGGTCAGGACCCATGGAGAAATATAGATTGAGCCGTCAGAAACCTTGAGCTAATCACCAGTTGGAATAGTGACGCGGTTAAGGGTAGTGGTCAGAGATAACGGGTGCATGGTAGGGTGGGATGATATGGGAATGGAGCTAAAAATTGTACGAAAGTAGGAGCTGAATGCCTCGGCTACTTGGCTAGGGGAAGTGATTGGAGATTCGGCACTATCTTAGAGATCTAGTGGCGTCGGAGCTGTGCCCCATAGACGGCGCATGTACTGAAAGAAAAATGCCTTATTGGTCCGTGCTCGATCAAGTACGGATCGTTGGACTGCAATCTGATAGGACCTTATCTTGCCCCTGCATATGTTCCTTATGATCTTGAAGTCTTCTGCATCACGGGCAAGGCCTGTGGCTTTATATCTAGCGAAGAGCAGTTCGCTTTCTTCTAGAATGCGCCTAATGGGGGAGGGAGGGGCCGCTCAGCGGTCTGTGGACGGCGAATTCTGGGGACAAAATGCTATCAGCTAAGGAGATTAACTCTCTGAGATTCTCCACCATTTCATCAGCAGAGTTGCCTGGGTTATTTGAGTTTAGATGGGAGCGATTAAATGCACAGACTTGGTCAAAATTTGTCCTTTTGAAGAATCTCAAAATTTTGGTTTCTGAGGGAAGAGGAGGCCATTCCACGATATAATCGAATCCAATGAGAATGTGATCACTTTTGCCGAGGGGAGGCAAGTAATGCACCACATCTATTAGAAACCGATCATTGGTGATGACTAGGTCTAGTATGGAAGGGGCGTGTCCTGTGCAATACCTGGTCGGATCTCTTACGTTCTTCACCCATGAGTTTTTCAGTAGGAGATCAAGGAGGTGTTTACCGAAAGTGATATCCGGGGCATCAGCTGTTTGCCAGTTTGTACTGTGAGAGTTGAAGTCACCAGTGACCAACAGATGGGTGAAGTCTGTGTAGCTCTTCAGGGAACCTAATAAATCTATGAGACCTAGGCTATCAGTTGAGTTGCATACGGGAGGACGGTAGCCAACCCCAAGCAATAGGGTGTCTGTCCTAGAAAGGTTAAACACAGCCCATAAACAATCAATACATGAAAAGGTTGGGGTTGTCAGTAAGGTGGGAGGAGGGATCGAAATACAGTGGTATATGATGACCCCGCCGGCACGACCTCTACTGGAGTCCTGCCTTACTGTGAAGTATCCCGGAATGGATATTTCGGCATCAATTATGTCAGGGGTGAGCCAAGTTTCTGTGAGGGCTATGATCTGAGGCTCCTTATCCACTGCAAGCTGCCGAAGCTCCGGGATCTTATTCAACACACTCAGACAATTGCTGCAAAAACACTTGAGCACATGCTCAGGAGTTGTTGCAGAATCGCCGGAGGCAGCTGGTTTTGGGTTTGAGGAGTGGAAAAGAGGGGGGTTTGGGGATGGAAAGTAGGTCCTGGGAGGGTCGGGGGCTGAAGATATTGAGGGGCTAGAGGGTAAGCAGACTGCTGGGGGGACCGGTAGGT
Organism: Fasciola hepatica; assembly: GCA_948099385.1. Lineage (NCBI taxonomy): Eukaryota > Metazoa > Platyhelminthes > Trematoda > Plagiorchiida > Fasciolidae > Fasciola > Fasciola hepatica. The sequence goes on along the minus strand of CANUEZ040000140.1, from coordinate 13,058,957 downwards.
TTTGATGTCTAGTAACCTGGGGGGGGGTATCAATCCAGGCGGACGGTCTACATCCTTCGGTCTCCGAAAAGGGTGGGCTGCTTTTTGTGGTTTGCCCTTCTGAGCACTGCGTGATGCCCTGTTCTGAGTTTTCTTGTTAGAGAGCTTATTTTTCATGACAGCAGCAGATACATTATCTGGTGCGTTAACCTCCTCACTGCTTCTTTCAGTAGAAACAGGTTGCAGGTTTGTGTCTGGGCTCAAGGATGGGTGAGTCTAGTCCGCTAAAATAGTCTTATTGTCTGTAATGGGGCCTGGGTTGCTTTTCGTAGGCGACAGATGTTTAGTGGCACAAGACCTACTACTGGGAGTACTTTCGGCGACGGGAAATGGTGTCATTGAGGAAGCGACGGATGGTGGGCATGCAGCTCGGTCCTCAAGGCGAGTGACCTGGACAACTGGCAGCACTCTGAGCTTGGGATCGGCTTTTTGTGGAATTTCTGGCTTAGCCTTCTCCCTGCGGAGCCTCAGATGAAGTGGCTTATCAATGGATACGCCCTTGAGCCCTATAATGTCCTCCTTCAGCTTTTCGGCCGAGGAAACAATTCGTTTGGCCTCATCTGTGGAACCCATTACAATGAGAATACCGTGGACCCGGTTGGTGCGTTTGGTTGCCAACCAAGTGGATCGACCTTTAAGTGGGAAAGGGAGCTTAAGGCGATTAAACACCTGGGCGTATGTGTCCTGCGGGTGATCTGAACGGAGGAAGCGACCCCAAAGAATGACTCGCTTGGAGCAATTCTCGGTACCTTGTAAAATCTTTGCGGCGTCAAGAATTTGCTGCTCAGAAACTCTACACACCTGATCGGCTGCCTGGGACACCGGGAGGGATTTGATTACCAAACTCCTCAGGCTGGTCAGCTCATCCTTAAGGGTGCGGACGGTGGCCCTTAGCTCGGCTATCTCTGCTGCCTGACTTTGGACTGCACATTTTAGTGCATCCGTTGCCAGCGCATTATGAAGGACCGTTTCATCCGGATTGAGGAGTGAGGCAGTGGCCACGGAGGGGGAATCGCACTGCCTCATAGGGAAAGTAGCCTCATCTGAGCAAGCGGTTATATCAATGGTGACTGGCTTTGATATTATTCAGGATCCAGTAAGCACAGATAAAGATAAACTTAAGTGGAGGGGGACGAGCTGTGTGTTCTAAAAATTTCAAAAACAGCTACACTCACCGAAGGAGACGACCGCACCGCTGGTGTACCGCATTTCAGTTCAAGCGTCGGAGACCTGCAAATTCCAGTTTGTGAAACAAAACGCTGGTCCGAGGATTGGAACCTCCCATTTAATGCTGAAAAATGCGTGAGCATGTCTTTCGGCAGAGAGAATGGTCACGCGTTTTCCATTAATGGAGTAACCACACTGCCTAGGGTTGACCGACACAAGGTGCTCGGTTTCTGGTTAGATTGTAACTTATCCTTCTCCCATCATCACGAACTTGCGAGCAAGTCTGCCTTTCGAGTCCTTAATATGATTCGAAGGTCCTTCCCGCGCATATCTAAGGATGATTTCCCCGTAGTTTTCGGCACGTATGTCTGACCTCTACTGGAGTACGGTAGTCAGATATTGCACTCTGGTCTTGTCCGAGATCGTGAGATCCTAGAAAGAGTTCAGCGGGCCTCCACCAAGGCAATAAGGGGTCTATCCCACCTACGTTATCCCGTCCGCCTCTCACTCCTCAACCTCTAACCCTTTGACATAAGACGCATAAGAGGTGATCTATTTTTGATGTTCCACCTTTTTGAATCAGGTCAAAGCGATTGCTTCTTCTCCGTCTGTCCAGCCTCTTCTCTCGGTGGTCACAGCAGAAAGGTTTTCAAACCGAGGCCACGCACTTCACTAAGGATTAACGTTTTTAGCTAAAGGGTTATTTCTATGTGGAATGCACTTCCGGAAGATATCGTTCTCTCGCAGAAAAAAACTATCTTCAAGAAAAAGCCAGACTTCTACCTGGGTCTCTCCCAATAATTCCTTGTCAAAAAAACAAAGTAGATGTCTTTTATCGCTGATATGTTCAAGAATGTCGCACCCCACTCAGCTTTAGGCACTGTCCACAGTGAGACTTTGCATGATGTTACATCTATCTTGTTCTCGCTGCCACCAACGCCCCCCCTCCCCGCTTCTTTTTACTCTCGTTTCAGCTCGGTGAATCCGACAGAAGATCAAGGATTTCCTCAAGAACCGGGACAATTTGGCTCAAAGCCTCGAACCGGCGTAGTACTTCAGGACTTCAAGACATCTGTAAACCGACATGTGTCTTCTCTGTTCGTCCGATTGAGGGGATATAGTTGGTATTTCGCTGCCAGACCGAATAGGAGACACGTCCACTAGCAGCTCTCGAACGTCTTCTATAACACCATCCATAGCAGAAACAGCCTGACTTTATGTATATTTAGTTTCGGTCGCCGCCCACGACCCCGACCCAGCTTCCCTTTACTCCCGTCCCATCTCAGTGAATCGGACAGACTACCAAAGACTTCTTCAAGGACCGGGACATTTGGGCTCAAAGCCTCAAACCAGTATAGTACTTCAAGACTGCCAGGCCCGCCAATCCTCGTGACTCCCGTGAGAAGACCCCAAAGTTTACCAAACCTTGATTTCACCTGCGCCGAACGGGAATTTCTGAATGCGATCAGCAATTTTTGAATCAATTTGTTACACCACTGTACGACTTTCATTCACTAAGGTCATCGTACAGTTGGGCCAATGGCACTCGACGCTTTATGTTCGCGTCGTAGAATCAGCCAATCAGGTTTTGCTATTGGGGTGTGTACTGAGTAGGTGTTCGGTGGACGACCGTTGTGACGTCCGAGTGCGCTTGCTAAACGTTGGTTTATGGTTAGATATGAAGTTTCTTCCCTGGTGTCGGTGGCTTTCTGAATACATATGATATTCAGTTTGCGTGTGTTCACTTACACACTGTCGTTTACTAGAGAAACAATGGGCATGTTTTAACGTTTCCTTAAAAAGCCGACATGTCGTTATGAATAATTGATAATAATAGAAAATAACTAATGTGATTATCTCGTGCACAATTTGTAAATTCCTCTTCGCTTTTAAAGTGCTCTGCTTTGTAATCAGTTTTTCAGTGTACTGTGGAATAACGGGTTATTTCGTACCAACGGGTGTAACAAAATAACCTCTTGATGAGCTTTTTATTTGGAGAATCTTTGTATTCTCCTCTTATATTCTTGAGTTTTGTGTAGTCTTTTTGCTGAGTAATCGTCTTCCTTGATTGGTTGATAAATTACAGGTTCAGACGATCGCATTTAGACTTTATGAATCGTCTGCTTTTTATGTCCAGTACCTTTTTGGTTTATTTCTCACTGTTATTTTACGCTTTCCGTACCGCATGTAGTATGCCCCTGCCTGTTTGTTGGGCGCGGGAAAGAAGTAGGAGCGACCCTTGTAGCACACAACCCGTTCGTAACATTGTAAGGTTGATTAAACCTTACCAAGCTGTTTCCCTGTTACGCTCGTTCGCTAGTCCTTCCCAATACGCTTGGACCACCTATTCATTACAGCGGTACTCTGCAATACACCACCACGATCACCAGGGCGATGTTCCCCGCAACCCATGAGAAGGAGAACACTGGGTAGGGAGAGATTGGTTAGCGTATATTGTAAAAACATGCGTGTAGCGTGCACGGGCAACGTTCAGATGGCCACCGCGCTTGGTGGCGCGAGTTCAGATAAGCTGTGGTGTATGTTAAACAAAATAACCAACGTTGAATTCCACTGCAACGTCGGTTTTCGACTGGTTCGTCTGGAAACCATCTTGCACGGACCAAAAGTAAATTGAAACGGAGGAGGTCGACAACCGGAGTAACGTACGCTGCCTAATAAACATTTAACTTCAATATATTTATTTAATACGGTGAAATGCCCTGAAAAACCAGGTTATAGGTCGCTCTATTCCATGCCTTTAAATGGGTGAAATAGGGACAGTTACCAAAAAAGAATCATTTTTTGAGGTAAAAGTGAGCATGAAAAAACGTAATTTGGGAAATGTGACAGAAACTAACGAAACATCACGTATTGCACGCGATTAGAATAAACTGCTTGCAAATCGTTCAGAACCCACCTAGAAACCGCTCGAAAAGCGACCAAAAACCGATCGGTTTTGGAGCTGTTCCGCTACAGTAGAGGTATTGAGTGAGATGTATGCAAAAGTTGAGCTGATGAAAATTCCGTATTCGTTGTGCTATCAGAGCAGCTGAGTCGATTGGGTCTGTGATCTCTGCAAGGAGGTTGCAAGATTAGCCCGTATAAAGCAATCCCAACCGGATGAGGTTCAGCTTCCTCCTGAAGACTGAAAAAGCACTGAGCAAAAGACCGCCGCACGGTGTGTTAACACAGTAATATGCAGGGGTCATAGGTACGCATGAGAAAACAGTCGTTGGAGTAATAAAGGACCAGGCAGGCGGTCGCCCTGCAACACTTGGTGTGCGACTAATTGCTGCGGTTCAGTAGACAGAACAAACCTAATAAGAAAAGACAACTTAAGAAGAAAGCCAACTCAAAAGTGAAGGAAAAGTCTTGAAGGTGGATGAATTTAGTTGCGGTTATCTCGAAATGCAATAGATGGATCTGCAAAGGCAGATTCAGTCACAGGGGCGAACACCAAGGCGAAGGCTGCTGATGTTAAATCAAGAGAGACCCTTTATATGGGAATATAATGCCAGAAGGGATATAGATGGGAGACGCGTACACAACGTACCGTGACCTACGATGTTCTACATCCTGTTTCCTTTAAAACGAGTGCACAGAATGAGGACGTGGAAATCTCTGTTCAAGAAAGCGAGCACTTGTATCACACGACCAGTGCTGGCCGAATTCACCCATGAGCATATGGCGGACATTCTGCTAGCTAAAGTGGCAATGGTATCCCATACCACCAAGGACAGATACCAGATCATACCAGACGAACAACAAGTGGTGCCAGGTAGTTTACTGACAGGTGAAAACCTGGCTAAATTCTCGGGGGAACTAGAAAAAGGTCACTAAACGGAACCGAAGGCCACGCCCAGCGTCTGGGTTACGTCGCGTAAAGAGACTGGATCTCCGCAGCCATTTTGAAGACGTACTGGAGCGTAACTCGGATTTTATTCAAGCAGTTTCACTTCTGCCAGAGGGTCGTATTTAGAACATCGGTTATGCTTCTTTAGTAACAACCGGTTAGTATTCAGAAACCAACTAGGAAGGGATGCTCCAGTAAAAGCTGGACGGCTGTAAGCAAATGAGCGTTCATAAGGTGTTGCATTGGTTGCTGTGCAAAGAAGAGAATGTGTGGAGTGTAACGCATCTAAGAGAACAGCTCAGTGTCGAGTTTCGAGTCCTCATAAATTCAGAGCTAGAGTACTGGTCTTCCACCGAATAACGGCGGGTATAGAAATATCTGGACAAGGATAATCGAAAGTAAAACGGGGAAGCTCGTCAACGATTGTAAGAGGGAATTTGCTGTGGGTGGGCGATGTCACGTGCATTGCCTACTGAATATGGGCCCAATGCTCATCTACATTCCTGTTCGTCGTAGTTCCTAGCTCATGTGCCAGTTTTTTTCATTGCGGGCACATACTTCTGGGTCACACAAACGTTGCACAGCTAACCAGGTCTGCGGTTTGCGACGGTGACCATGGAGCTGGGGAGGTAATCTTATTAGAACTAATGCATGGTCTGACTCTACGTACGTGGACCAGTGGGATCTACAGTTCTGAACAGAACTGCGCCACCGGTAGCTTACTGCGATATGATCAATCTGGCTTAGAGTACCTGGAGCTTTAGAGCGCCATGTCGCCGTGGGACGCGACTGTGTTAGAAATTAGTACTAAACAGAAATAGCTGATTGTCTGCACAAAACTTGAGGAGCTTGTCCCCGTTATCTGTACGCTCAGCGGATAATGCATGACACCCACCTAAACAACCTTCTAACGCACTAAGTTTACCATCTTGTGCATCAAATCATCAACTAGCGCTACAATGTCAGAGCCTTTGCTGCTGCGAACGAGGGTGGCGATTTCATCGTAGAACCCATTCTTCTGCGTGTCAGGGCTGCAGTTTGTTGGGGCGTTCTCCGAGATCACAAACAAATTGCGCTTAACACAACTATCCTCTCGAAGGTCGACTTACAGCACAAAATCGACTGTTAACAGGGATCCAGTGTAAGACAGTAATCCACTGTCGTCTGGATCGTTACCACACCCGACCCATTGGGACCTTATGTGGTTGTTCGCCACTCCAAGTCTCAGGGTTCGGTTACCGGTTATCCCCAATAGTGCTGTAGGCCCTCGTGGCTATGGGGGTATATACCCCTTCTACTGCACTCATGCACAAGCCTGTAATAAAAAAAGAGAGCACCATCAGTCTTGTTAGTCAAGACTATCCCTACGCCACGTTGACCCGCAGCCCTAGCTGCTTCGTCTCCTGAAGTGCGCAGAAAATATCTTGATAAGATACCAGGAGCAGTTTGTTGAATCACACTGCTCGAATCCTGGATACGCGTTCCACTCACGCAGCACACATCAATTTTCAGAGAGTCTATTGTGAGAGCTAGGCAACCCTGCTGGCCGGCCTGCATGAGTGTGCGCACGTTAGAGGAGTCGAGGTTCGAAGGCTGACGAGGCTTGAGCAAATGTGAGTTACAAAACAGTGGATTATTCCCGACGCTATTTGACGATGAGCCGTTGCGAGTACAGGGCGTGTTGTCAGTGGGAGCATTATGGGTGGATAGGTGGAGCAAAGAGAGGTGATTGAGGACAGAAGAGAAAGGTTGAATAAAAGAGAGGGAACTCTGAGCAGTAGCCCACTTATCACTACCCACCCCGCTCGATGCAATGGGTAGCGCGGTCGTGTTTATCCTGCTCGACGACCGATACAGTATGGAGTTCTCTGTAGTTGTGCAGTTCATGGGAGATGTTAGACTGGTATTGCTAGGGTGTCCAGTCACTAAGCAGGAGAACGATTAGGGTTCTCATCGAAAGCCTTTAGTTCTTACAAGAACCTATCCGCAAGGCAGCGGGATGGCTTAGTAGAAGCCCATTTGCTTGGATCAGTTGTTCTTTCAATGATTTTACCGACTGAGTTGCCAGCTCAAACCGACCCCCAACCTGAACAGTCAAGAGAGTAGACTTTGTTTGGCCTCTACCCATTGATCTGTCAAGCATGGTTGCATCTCCGGCTTAAAGAAGCCATGCTTTTTTTTTGTTACATGCTTGCACATAAGTGCAATGGAATGGGCACTTACCCCACAGTCACGAAGGCCCACTGCACTGGTGGGGAGAACCGGCAACCAGACCCTGAAACTTGGAGTGCAGAACCACATAAGGTCCCAATAAGTCAGGTGTGGTAACGATCCGGACGACAGTGGATTACTGTCTACCAGCTCTTTGGGTCATAAAACCACGCAAGCCATCACACCTCGTCAAGGTGCAGTAGCGACTCATCGATCTTTGATTTCTTATCTTCGAACATTGAGCACTTATATGTGTCAGATTCAAGGTGACATCTCAGGAGATTGGTTGATTCATTCATCGGACACTTCGGCCCTGGGGCGCGAAGCCAAACATTTCGCCGTGGCCATTGGCGATCGTTTAGTAGCCAGTGTCTGTTATTTGGCGACCAAAACCTAGATTACGTTAACCATACCTTTCCGTCACATCCATACCGAAAAAGGTCATATGACGTGTGAGTTGTTGCTCCTAATTACAGGACTTCGTGGTCTTGTGCGAGTTGCCAACTTGAATACGCCGGTACTGCAGAAAAATTTCAGAGTCATCTAATAAGATTTTGTCTCATCGAAGAAAATCAGGTTTTTTGTTTGGTTGACTGTCCTTTGGACTCCACGTTTCACGCACAAACCTCAGGTCATCCGACCAACCTGCACTCGGGTTTACCAATCGGAGTAATTTTTCGAAGGTTCAATAAATGTGAAATTGTGTCTGTCAAATGCAACACATGAAATCGGCGAAGTCCGATCAGTTACTTGTTTGCATAACTGCACCAACATCCCGAACGTATTTTCTTTAGTGGTTTGATCTTCCGGAACGCTGCGAATTGTGGCTCCATTTTTTGTAGAAGTGATTTGACAGTTCCTTTAAGAACACTGAATGCCTTCTTGATCGAACTAAGGAATGAACTACAGGGAGGGAAGTGCCGAACAGCGTGCCTGATTGCCAGCAGTGCTTTACCCGCCAGTCGGTGAACTGGAGCATTGTCAAACAGAAATACGGTATCAGTGGTTAGTTGTTCGATTGATACTTCCGAGGAATACCTTCCAGAAAGCTATTGGGAATGTCGGCGTTCATTCTAGGGTGGTATTCATAATATAGCATACCCATTGGAGAACAGGAAGCAACAACATTACTGTTTGCGCTTTTATTTAGTGGTAAAGTCCTGATTCACGTTCTGTTTTTCATTGATCGCCCTCGTGTCCGCGAGCACCATCTGTTGCAATTAGTCTCATCTGTATAAAAAGAAGACGGAGCTACTATGCTTCTGTAACCACGTCGCGTATTGAGTTCGTCTCTCTTTGACATCAGCCCTGTTTCGCTCGATCGGATGAATACATAGTTTCTTCGTGGTATAACCATAGCCATCGAGAAGACGATCAATGGAGGATAAACTGATCGATAGATTCGGGTGTATCAGTTCCATCTTTTTCTTCATTCCACTCAAAGTGGCCGTTAGATTCTCCTATACCAATAAGCACAGTTCCAATACGAATTCATCGGAAACTTTACGTTTTCTAATTCTTTCTTGAATCCAGATTTGATGTCCCGTTTGGCGATGGTTCTGCAAGTTTTTTATATTAATTCCAAGATGGTAGGAAAAAAGCTTTAGATCTTCACCTTTCCTTGCACATTGGACACTTCTACAGTGGTCTTAATCACTAATTGTTTTCTGGTTACAATGCGAATCTGTATTTACCTGTTCGCCTTGATCGATTATCTCACTTTCCTCCGCTGACATTTCTGCAGATGTTGAAGCACTCATTCAGCTGGTGACTTGAAATGTGACCGTGATCAAATGTGCATCGAGTCCCCAACCACTCACGTGACTCAGAAGACTACCAAGTCCCGTAACTGGTAGCGATAACCCACACGTGATGTGACCTTATTCTGAGTGTATCGGAAAGGTTTGGTTACTGTACCCTAGGCTGTGGTCGCTAAATAACAGACACTGGCTACTAAACGATCGCCAGAGGCTACTAAACGACCGTCAGTGGCTGCTAAGCGACAGGAGAACCCGTAGTTGACCTCCCCATACGTACATCCGATCGAGCTGGTGATCGTGCTCATAACCTGAATCTTATTCTCACTTCTGTTCCTTCTCTTGTATCCGGCAACTCCTCCCTTCCTCCACTTGGTTCATCTGACCACCGTATTATTTTCTGTCCCACCAATTTTACTCTCTCTGATCCTCCACCCACGCCAAGACACATTCTGGCGCTACAGTTCAGTAAACTGGTACGGCTCCGCGACTTCCTAGCTTCCTATCCTTGGAGTGATTGCTGCTTTGCTTCGGATGTTTCTGCTTCGTCTCTAACGTCACTTACATTGCTCTTCAAAGTATGCAACTTTTTATTCCTCACTTCCGAACCCGGCAAAACTGAATCCCCCGAGTAGTTCAGCCATGCGTGTGGTCGTGCTGTACGCCTGAAGCGTGGAACGTTTCGCCGCTGGTGCTGCTCGTCCAGTGCGTACTCCCACCGCCGCTTCGTGGAAGCCAGGAACAGATGCTGGTCAACCATACAAAGAGTCAAAGAACGCTTCGTTCGCTGGGAAACTGTTAGGATGTTAAAACGAAAAAAAACCTTTTTTTAGGCAAGCCATTGATCAACTCGAGCGTGTCAGGCTGGTTTGAACAATCAATAGTCAATAAATTATCAAGCGACTCATGACGTAACCCTTTTTGCTGATCGAGCATTCATGTACAGTCCGACGCAAATTGGGTCAACGGATCAATAGTCCATCCGGCAAAATATTTATTTTATCAACCTAATCTGCCCCACAGGGCTTGAATCTAACTGGACGCCCGAGTTCGGGGATATCCGATTTTCCCTTTGTATACAGCACAGTAATTTCTGCAAGGGACACATTTTTGGCGAGTCAGGTTTTGCCTTCTGATTTTCCGTAGCGGGCTGGAGCGATCGGAATCGCAAGCTGAGGTTAAGTGCGCGGGTTTCACGAGAGTCATAACGTATTAAAAACCAAAAACGCTTACTCTCATCTGCCGCCGGTAGCCGAACATTTTGGTCCCTTGCCAATATAGTCCCCCGCAGTTTTTGCCCTTCCAATTTTTCTCTCATCTGTTTTTCCCTAGTGATCTTGTTTGTGAACCACATAAAAAACTGTGGTTTTCGGTTCCTGTTTTGTCTGCAGCTCTGCCTCACTCTCTTATCTCAATCATTTGGTTCTTTCTGTTCCCTCTTTACCCCAGTTTTTACCTCAAATTAACATTGGGAAGATCCGTCAAACTGCGTTCTCTGAACGTATGCAAACGACCAAGTTCGGGTGGTATACCACCCATCGTCCTTAAATTGCGTGTCTTTGAATTGGCCCATCTCTTACGTATTTTTCCTGGCCTCTCTCTCTCTCTCCCCCCAACTTTCTACTTTTCTGATCTCGTGAAAACACTCCGTAATTTTTCCTGTTTCCAAACGGGTGATCTTTCTGACCCTAATAACTATCGTCCAATTTCCCCCACGCATTATTTCGAAAGTATTCGAAACTATCATCTCTGACCAGCTACGTACGGTTCGCAAATGAGAAGGACTACTGAGTGATCGCTAATACGGGGTCCAGCCTCACCGTTCCACTGGTGATATTTTTTTTATTACATGCTTGCGCATGAGTGCAGTAGCGGGGGCACTTGCCCAATAGCCACGAGGGTCCGCTACACTTTTGGGTATGACCGGCACCCAGACCCTGAGACTTGGAGTGGCGAAGAACCACACAAGGTCCCAATGGGTCGGGTGTGGTAACGATCCGGACGACAGTAGATTACTGTCTACCACCATTCTGGCTCTCGGTACATACTGCTGGCTGGCTGTATTCGAAAACCACGGAGAAACATGCATGGTCTCGCTCGACGTCTTTAAGGCCTTTGACTGAGTTTGGCACAAAGGTCTTCTGACAAAACTGCACACGTTCAGGTTCTGCTCCGCTCTCGTAACGTGAATATCAAGTTTCCTCAGTAAGCGAACCATCTCCTTCCGAGTTGATGGGGTTCTGTCCCAGCCATTTCTTGTGAATTCTGGCGTTCCTCAAGCTTCAGTACTTGGACCCACCCTATTTCTTTTATCTAATAATGATCTACCCACCACTTCCAACCCAATCCATTCCTTTGCCGATGGCGCCCTCATTTTCCCCTTTCCTGCCACACTCCCCGCCTTGCCAACGCCAACATCGATCGTGACCGCAGTGCACCCAGTGTATCTTTAGACTCCTCGAATACATCTCTTTCTGAGGCTCCTGCAATCATGTTGCATTTAATGCCTCAAAAACCTCTTTCAATTTCTCAAGCATCACCCATTCTACCCACAATGACCCTTTGACTTAACTGTGCTGGGTTCCACAGATTCTATCTCTTTTTTGGCTTATCTGTAACTTCTTCAAGTCGGTCCCCTTTCATATCCCAACTCACCTCTCGAGGTGCGCGCGAGGTTGTTTTTTTATTTCGCGTCTGACGCTTCTTCACATCAGCTTATCTTGTTCTGCTGTACAAGGCTCAAATCTGTTCCGCATTTGAATACTGCAACCACATATGGGGTGGAGCTTTGTCTACCTCTCATCCTCTTGACCGGGTTCAGCAAAAAGCCATCCGGGTGATCGACGACCCTTTAACCTCGAGTCTGCAGTCACTAGTCCATCGCCGGGCTGTCGCTTCGTTGTCTCTCTTCTGCCGGTACTATTTTGGATTTCGTTCTTCTGAGCTTGTTTTGGTGGTCCCCTTTCCTGTAACTTTTCCCCGACCTTCGCGCACCCAGACAGCTAGTCATCCTCATTACTTTTCTGTCACTGGATGTCGTACTTATGTTTTCCAGCCTTCTTTTTTCCCTCGGATCGTTAAACAATGGGACTCTTCTCCTCTTGCTGTCTTTCTACCCCTTCTACGACCTCTATCGCTTCAAAAGCAGGATCAATAAACTGGTTCTTACGTGTATATTCCTCTACAACCCAGTTTTGCAGTGGTTTTTTGATTATGGGGTTTACCCTCTATGCTGTAATTCACTTAACGTATAATGGAAAAGGTCAGGTGGGATAATGAACCGCATAAAGGTGGGTTTCTATCTACCCGGTAGCAGGGATTCAAACCCCTGACCTCCGAGGTAGGAATCAAACGCTCTTTACTACTTGACCAACACCCTGAGTCTCACTGTGCATAAACGACTGTTGACTGGGGTCCATTCTAGTGGCGCTGCTTCAGCCTTTCACTGAGAGCAAGACCAAAAGCTGTAGCCTCAGATGGGGGCTTCAATTGAGTGATGAAACTGGAGTCTTGAATACGATTCTCTTTAATGTAACACACATCTATGATAGGAGATTCAAGTGTACGAGCTAAACCCACCCATTGACCTATTCGCACCAGATTTCGCAAGTTGAACGTGGCTAGTTTGAATGGTCATTGAGGAAGCTCAGCTGATGATAGCAGGTTCGGTGAGGCTCGGAAGTTAGCCGAAGAAGGACGAGGAAGAGGATAGCCAGGATTTTCATCAATAACACTACATCGGGCACGGTCGACCGAAGATCCCGTGGGGTCTGATGAAAGGAAAATAATAAGGGAAGAGAATGGAGATGTACGATAAGTTCTTGTGTGCGGTGTAAGAGAGCGTCCATGCGTACTCGAGACGATTGTCAGTCATTGCGTTAATGGTCTGATCAGTGTGTATCAGCTGCACAAAAGGCACACGGTGATCTCTTGATATTGAGATCAGTGTTGTTGTGCCCGAAAATCAAAGGTTTTCATACCAGTGAACATGGGTAGAGTTAGAAATCTCATAACACGGTGTGCAGGCATGGTCACCCCCATACAAAAAAGATGCCGCAGTGCGTGTGATGAAAAGTCAGAGAGCCAAGACGTACGAGCAGAAACTCCAGGGCCTCAGACTTTTCTTCATGAAACGGAGGAGACTTCGGGGGGTATCTAATAGAGACATTTAATTATTAGAAGACCTTTCTGGTCTCAGCCCGTAGATTCTATTCCAGATAGCATCAGATTCCCCAACAGGTCACGGAAAGAAGCTGATGAAATTTCTATCTAGGTTGATAGCTAGATCTCACTTCTTGAGGTGGTAAACTACCGGAATAGATTGCCAGAAGAGGTGGTAGAACTGAGGACCGTCCAGGTAAGCAAGGAGTAGTAATCATCTTGGAATCAGCTTCATTCAGATAGCCATCAAGGTATTAGCCTCGATTTCGCTGCGTCGTCTGACACCGGCTCGCGAGAGGAATGTCCGCGAACAGCAGGCTGGATTCCGCTCAGGTCGAGGATGCATCGACCAGATTTTTGCTGTTCGTCAAATACTTGAGGCATGTCACGCACACCGTCGACCAACAATCATGGTTTTCCTTGACTTGAAAGGCGCCTTCGATTCAGTTGATCGAACAGCGCTTTTCAGTGCTCTTCATCGAAAAGGTATGCCCCAGAAGTTCGTGAATCTAGTGAGATCATTGTATTCTATTAATTCTGGTCGCGTAAGGGTTAACGGTGAACTATCCGGTCTGATCGAAACGACCAGTGGTGTTCGACAGGGATGCCCTTTGTCTCCATTCCTTTTCAACTTCGTCATGGACGAAATAATGGAGAATGCGTTGCAACATCTTCCCAATGTGGGCGTCGAACTAGGAAACAGTCTAAAGCTGTGTGACCTAGATTACGTGGACGACATTGTCTGCTTGTTCGAATCCACGGAACATGGTCAGCGTGCACTAGATAGACTTGGGAGAGCTGTAGCTCCATTCGGCATGCGCTTTGCACCTTCAAAGTGTAAAGTGATGATGCAGGACTGAACATCAACGATTCCGAGCTTGCTGCTCAATGGAGAGATGCTGGCAATTGTCGACCGCTTCACTAACAGGGGTAGCGGCGCGACGACGGATGGGAGCACAGTAGCAGAGGTGAGCACGCGCATATTTAAGGCTCGAGCGGCGTAGGCCGGACTGAAGCACCTGTGGCGCCGACTTAATATTCCACTGAAGTTGAAAGGTCGTGTGTACTGTGCCACAGTGCGTTCGGTTTTGTTGTATGGTCGCGAGACTTGGGGTCTGCGTGTGGAAGATATTGATCGTCTTGAGGTTTTCGACCACCGATGTTCGCGTAGTGTCGCTAAGATTGAGTGGAAAAGCCGAGTGAGCAATGATGAGGTCAGAAAGCGATTACGGGGTACTAATTCGGAGAACGTTCTGTCTCAGCGTATCCAGCTTAGTAAACTTCGTTGGTTAGGGCACATGTTACGTATGACAAACACACGTCTACCATACTATGTCCTATTCTCCCTTCCTCCTCAGGAGTAGAAGAACCCACGTGGAAGTCAACAAATGACGTGGCAGCGAGGAATGAGAAAATGTACAGTAAACTGAGGAAAAGTAGTTGCTTCACGTCTTCGTGGTTAGGGTTCAAAAGATCCGTCCACCAGTTGGTTGAAGACACTGAAGGAAATGGTAGCGAACCGTGAACAGTAGCGATCGTGTTGTCACTTTCTATCGAATCAGAATGACTGATCGATGTGTGTTTGTACAGTTAGACTGTGCATTCCGTGTGTTGGTTATTAGGGCATTCTTTCTCTTTCCCTCCCGTATGGGCCCACTCTCTGCCCATCTTGTATATTCATACTTTCTAATTCCACGTACAACATGGTGAGAAAGGCAGTGGTCAGTGGGGCTTGTCCTACTGTTTAACGCTGTACGATGATGATGATGATGAGGTATTCAAGGGGTTCCTAGATTGTAAATTGAACGACATCGTCCCTCACAATGGGCTTTGAACATGTTTTCTAGACGAACAGATGAGACTTAGGGTCCGTATGAGGTTTTTGCCATTGAACATTTCTGTTCGTTGCATAATGACTCAGTGAATGCTCACGATGCATAATATCTCCTGCAGTTGATGTGCGATGTGGTTTCACGTCTCTTTTATTAATAACGAGGAATCGACGAAACACGCTCCGCAGCCTTGGGCGTCTAACTTGTGTGCATACCGCCGAAGGAATTCTGGACGCTGTGTTGGGCATGGCCATTACCTATCCTGTGCAAACTGAACTGAAATGAGCGTGCGTAATCACAGTTCATCATAGTTCTTTTCGGTACATGACTTAAGCCACGCTTGTGGTTTCAGCCCTTATCCCACCAGCTGGGGAGGGGTGTTGACATTTTTTCACCACGTTCTTTCCTCAGTAAACTCTTCAGTCCTTTCTTTTATGTTAATCCTAGGCTCGTCAAAATGCTGATACGCTAACCAGAGTGACGCTTCCCGTGACCCGTGAGAAAGGAAAGGCGCACCTTCGCGAATGGGAGTGAAAGCGGTCAGTATGCGTGTTTGTGAATATGCGAGAGAAGCATGTAAAAGCAACAGTCCAATGGAAACAGCACTTGACAGTCAATATGTGGTTAAACGAAGCACTAAACAAATAAACGAAATTAAATCTTGCTACGGTCCCCTGAGAACGCTGATGACAGCTATCGACCATTATGAAAGTGTTGTAACTCATGGGTAGCAGTATGAATACTCGAGAATGAAAGCCCCCATCAATATTAATTAATATAAAAATGTAACCAAGAGAAAGTTATGTAACTGCAGATTTCTACCAGTAAAATTGTTGATTGATATTTTGTATTTCATTTGAATGTCATTCTGTAGGAAGTTTGGTAATTTAGTGAGGTTTGTTTCAGGAGAACGCACTATGTCTCATTGCCTGACTGTTCAAGAATGTGGTCCAGGGATTCTCACAGTACTGTGTTGCTGCAAGCAGGGGTTACGAAGCTACTGTTCTTCGGTATAGGTTCGTTTGAGCATGATGTCCTCAAGACTGATGGAACTTGAGTTTTAGAGGCCTAGGCCGCAAATACAGGATAGCGTACTCGCGAAAAGCATAATAATAATATAATGTAGTATATTATAATATCTAGATTTCGGGAGTATTGTCCATTTGTGATAGTATGCAAATAAGAACTCGGTTTCAGGTTGGTGTAAACGCTGTATTTGCGTTCTTCCAAAAGGCGTCTGAGGCGACGGATGTCCAGGTAGGTGACAAGGATTTCATACCAAACAGATACACGAGGTTTTGGGAACGAGAGCTTCACCGGTTGCGAAGTAACGCTCTGCCCTCAAACTTCTTGAACGGTTACACTGCGAATAACTGTCCCATTCAGTTTTTTTTGCCAGCCGCCTTCAGAAGTTCTTCGATTAGGAGGCTAGTGCTGGCTCCGCCAAGTAACTTCAAGCATCACTGGTCTCCAATCAAGGTGCTCTGCACTCGTTAAACTGTGGCCTGACATTACATGTCTTTCATACGCATACTTGGTTTGCGTGCTCCACTGAAGTGATTTAACCGCTAAGAAGTACACCATTTCGTCGATGGACAAACGAGCAAGATTGACAAGAAATAAACATCACTTCATAGACAATACCACTTCATCCAATATCCGAGCTTCGGGTGGATTGCCGCTACCTGTATAATGGGGATTTCCTGTAAGATATTGCTTTCCTTGATACAGCAAGGTTCGATAGACAAACCGAGTCCTGCAGCAGCCTATTCACCGCAGGTACGAAGCTCGTTCCGAACGATGCTATGCGTTTAGTCATACTATTCAGGAAATTATTGGCAAATGCTGGGTGCCCAGTTAGACACCACGTTCCACGTACTTAGAGTCTCACCTTTTCCATCTGGAAATATTTTGGTGCATCACATGAGAATATGCTGGCCTCCATAACCTTGCGACTAGCAAAGTGAAACTTTTCGTAGTAAGCCCTGATAAATAGCTATCGTGAGCTCGGACTCAGCTCCGGCTATTCACATACGGGGCCTAAATAGTTAGCACACCCTTAGATGAAGGCAAAGCGAGAAAACCACACGGTCGACTGAGTCGAAAACTGCATTCAAATGGAGGAAAAGATGCAAAGGTCTTGAGTGTCTTGGCATTCGTTGGTGGCCTCTTCAAGACCAGTACCGGAGCCAAGAAAAATATGAATGTTCCAAAATATGAGAAGGCATAAAATGCAAGTAAACCCCACCGGGTCTAAGTTCAACGTGATTCTTACGGGAGTGTTTAAAAACCATCGAGGATAACCTTAACGAATAGCTTGGATGTTAGCCAAGCTAATTCCCGACCCGGAAACCCTTGAACGTCAATCACTTAGGGCCTCGGAGGGTCATGTGTGGTAATTAGACGGTAAGTGATCGTGTGGCGTATACGTTAAACACATACAAGGTAAGAGGTTTGAATCCCATCACTACCAGTCACTTTGGTGTTTAACGGCAGTCTTCTGTCGTTCGTCTCGGTGTCATGGCTGACCTATTAGAAAATTAGGTGGTTCTCCACTCCAAGTCTGGGGTTCCAGTTTGCCATTTCTCGCTAATGGCGCAGTGAGTCTTTGAGGCTGTGTGGTATATTCTTCCACGAGCTGTGTGAACACGTAATAGAAAAGGCTGCGACTGCGCACGTTTTTCTGTTCTCATTGGTGTCTGTCACTATAAAAGCGAAAACTTACCATGGACCCGTTTCTATTAACGTTCTGCAGTTTTGTGCATATGCGCAGTATCATCCCTAGAATACGACTTCAGGGACCAAGGGTTCAGTCAAAGCATTGCAGTTTGGCTTTGAACAATAGTGTCAGGCCGGCGGCACAGATGGTTCAAATTGGTAAAAGTCAAACGCGCAGCTGGTAGATGGTCCTGCCGTCGCCCGGGATAATACCACCGCCTTTCTTATTGGAGCCCTATGTGGTTCGTCATTCGAAGCCTCAGGATTAGGTTACTGGTTTCGCCAGAAATTCACGGAATTCACAACTCGCAGAAAATCATCGTGCATTTCTACTCAGTAGTCACACCAAAAAGAAATCCTAGCTCTCACCGGAATTCGCTGTTCGAACCACAATATTGATTCTGTGCATCATTTCCTCTACTCTTCTCCCGTTGCCTTATTCTTGACTGAGACTCAAATCTCCCCCTCGTCGGATAATACCCATCCTCAGTTTCAGAACTACTTTCTCCATTCCTCACTTTCTCCTAATGCTGGTGTGTGCTCCTGCATCTGCCAGTCTGTCACTACCTCCCTTACCCCACACTTCGACTTTTCCGGCCGTAAGTTCCAGCTGATGTGGCTGGAACTCCGGTTTCCTTTGTGTAGCCATTACTTTTGAACCACTTATCACTCTCAGCACTAGCAATCCCCCAACTTTTGATTTCCTGTCTTCTGATATTGAGGAGTTTTTTCGCATCCGACTCCAATCACCAAGTTACTATTCCCGATGACTTTATTACCCGCAATAAAAACTGGATTTTGCACTCTTCTGACACTACGACTATGGGACGCAAAGCCGAAGCCTTCGATTTGGTCAACAATCTAAGTCAACTCATTGGCTTCCCCGTAAGCATCATTGATCGGGCTGGTGGTCATTTAATTACCCCCGATCTCTCTCTTTTCTTCTGTTTATTCTCTGATATTCCTTCCCTTCCTCGACTTGGATTAGCGGACTACCGCATTATCTCCGAATTCATATTTGCAACTTCAGACGCGCCTTTTTTGCCTTATGGTTCAGCCAATTGGGCTGGTTTTCGTGGCTTTCTGGCCTCCTCTCTCTAGGTGTTTTACCTTTGATGTTTGTACTTCCTTTTGAAACTTTGCTGAAACTTCTCCAAGGCGTGCTTCCTGCTATTCCACACTTCCAAACCCGGCAAATTACGTTCTCCCGAGTGGTTTACCATCGCCTGCAGTCGCGCAGTACGCTTAAGGAACTCAGCATTGGGGCGTGTGTGCCGACCTACTACTTCTCCATCTCGTAATCTTCGTGCAGGCCAGAAACAAATGCTCGCTTTCTATCCAGAAATCCCAGTATCGTTCCATCCGCTACAAAGCCGAACGTTTAGTTTCTTCCGCTACAGATGTCCGCTTATTTTAGTCTTTCGCTAAAGCCGTTTCCCGTAATTTTTGCCCCTCCAATTTGTCCTCTTTCTCTAACTCCGTTGGCTTTCTAGTATGTAAACCCCATTAGTAAGCTGAGTTTTTTGTTTCCCGGTTTGTCTGTGATTTCAGTTTACCCGACTCTTCTATTTTGCCGCCTCCAACCACTCTTAGTAGCCGTTCTTTTATTGCCCTTATCACAACCAGAAAGGTCCGCCAGACCTTACAATCAGTCCGCCAAAATAAACCACCTGGTATTCCGCCGATCTTCCTGAAAATGTATTTCGAGTTAGCACCAATTTTACGACATCTTTTTGCCTTTCTGTCTAATGTGGTACGTTTCCCACCCTACCTAAAGAAGTCGTAATTTCCCCTACTCCCAAACACGGCGACTCTTCCGACCCGAACAACTACCGTCCTATTTTCCCAATTTCTCTCATTTCGAGAGATACGGAGACCATAATTTCTGACCAGCTGCGACCGTACCTCGCTCGTAAAGGAGAGCTAAGCAGTCGTCAATATGGGTTCCAGCCTCGTCGATCCACAGCTAATTTACCTATGGTCTTACGCTCCTGGTCAGCAGCACTCGATGACCATGTAGAAATATACCTGGTCTCACTAGACGTATTGG
Source organism: Fasciola hepatica (assembly GCA_948099385.1). Lineage (NCBI taxonomy): Eukaryota > Metazoa > Platyhelminthes > Trematoda > Plagiorchiida > Fasciolidae > Fasciola > Fasciola hepatica. The sequence continues at coordinate 13,039,169 of CANUEZ040000140.1, read as the reverse complement.
AGGCTTTTGACTGTCTGGCGCAAAGGTAGCCGTTTGATCCCAACAGATTTCATCCGCCTATGCAGGAGTATCGGTCTTCGCATGTTGGGGGCCGTCACACCGAGGGTTTTAGGCCTTGATTACCCTCAACCCGGTTTGGTCCGCCTTTATATATATATATATATATATATATATATATATATATATATATATATATATATATATATATATATATATATATATATATATATATATATATATATATATATATATATATATATATATACAGTGCAGCAAGCCTTTAGAGCTATGGCGTATATCCCTCCCACTGCACTCACGCGCAAGCACGTAATGAAAAAGTTAGTGATTGAAAGATGAGTACAGATAACCATACAGTGACATGACGAAAAGATGCGAATACCTTGACCGGTGGACTTGGCTATGTAGGACGTGTTAGACTTCCGGCTTGGAGTCCACGAAAATCGGCCAGCGGATAGTTGGATATATTAAGTGACTTGACTGGATGCCGAGGTCTGCGGTGTAGTTGGGTTCAAGCCCTTTGTTTATCTACATGATTTTCACTTATAAATTTTTCCCTTTCGTTTGCTCTTCTGGTTTCTGTTTACTTCGTTCTGGGCTGAACGATGCTGCGAGATAGCAACCGGAAACGGAATGCAGAAGTGAGAGGTAACGGTTGCATATTTTGTCTGAAACGTTGTGGGTGTCATTGAATCGTTCATTTTCATGTGTCTGCATTCAATTGTGTTCAGGATGAATACTCGGATTACTTGTGAATACCGATGGAAATAGGATCAACTGATGGTCCCGACGTCTCGGAGGACCATTCAAATTTTCAGTGCCATCAGTCTTCCACAACAATGCCCCTGGGTTTGGATTTAAAGCCGTGGCTTGGTCATCATGTGCTGCTCTTGGTCAGTGGTGAGTGTCTGCTAGTCACTGGCATGTAACTTTTCGGTTAAGGTTTGTACCGACCCGGAATTATCGTCTCCGTAGATTCTCCGCGCTTCCAAGTTTCCATCAAATTGGAAGACGACGAAACAACAGTCCAAATTGATTTATCAAACTGCGATCCTTTACCAAAAGTCATCGATGATGCGATTCCGCATACCAGTCAATTAACTGAGTATGTTTTTTGACACAGTTTCAATAATTATTCTCCTTCAGAGGAACCCGAGTATGTTACCGTATCCCCATCGATCAGGGACTTGGTTATGCCCCGGGGAAGCTGACCACGAATTCAACATCTTCAGCACCAGGTTGCAGTCAGCGGTTATATCCGGTCCAGACTGACGGGATTGCGCCTGACGCAATAAGCCAACATCCTCGCGTGAATCTTCGTCTGCTGCTTGCTCCATGGCAGGATGAGCTTGATGAAGTAAGTTTTCTGTATTCATTAGCTTGATTTCGTGTTCGTGAATAAGTTAAATGAAAGGGACAGACTTTACAGACTTTAAAATATTGCTGAGAATAGACAACAACCTTGACTGGGAATCTTGGGTTGGTGAATCTCAAGACCTAGTGGGTTAAACATTATATTGGTTCGGTCGAAACTAATGCCGTCTTCAAAGAAAGTTGGTCGTTGATGGTGAGGTTTGAGCCCTACACTGGGATATTTACCAAAGGCTCATAACGTTCGACTATTGACGCTCGGGTGTTTTCTTATTACGTGCTTGCGCATGAGTGCAATGGAAGGGATATACCCGTAGCCCCACTGGACTATTGGGGATAACCACAGCCTGACCCTGATACTTGTGGTGGATAACCGAATAAAGTCCCCATGGATCAGATTTGGTAACGAGCCGAGTAATAGCGGGTAACCGTGTCATTTGTCTCTTTCTTTGTGATTTCCGCTTGTTACTTCGTTTTCGGCTCTTTTCCGCTTTATACTTCTCTTCATTCCCTCCTCAACTGCGAGGTAGCAACCAAAACCTAAACGCAGAAGTGCGAGGTTAACGGTTGAGTGAACTGAACTGAATCTATTTCAAAGAACGGACTGTTCGTCCATGCACACTCCTAGTTATTCAAAACAGAATGAAGTACGAATATGCACGATGGAATGTACACTTGTAGGTATGGTTGAACAGGGGAAAATATGATGAGCGGCAACAGCCGCGAAACCGGTCGTGTGCTTTTGAGGGGATTTTGTCCCGTCATCCACTCACGATACTACTTATGTCGAAAATCCTACCATTGGTATTCACTTTCAGACCGATAAATGATGCGATGATGATAGAATCGGTGCATATAAGATTCGCTGTTCGAATACTATTCCTTTCTGTCTCTTTTCCATTTCTTTCCTTATCACTTATTTTTTCTTTTCTTTGTTTATTATTAACACATGCATCTCGAAATTTTCAAGGAGTAGAAAAATCCGAATTTAGTTTAAAGACCGATGATGAACTGAGTGCAGCGATCTTAGTGGCTGTCACTCATCAAGGGTCCCTATGTTGGGAAAATCAGCCCATCGTACCTCAGAGTACACAACTGTTCGATCATCGGTAGTCATTTCATTTCTGTTTAGTCATCAGTCTCGCACTTTCGTGCTCTGGCCTTGGTTGCTACCTCCCAGCATTGTCAAGTTAAGAGCAGAATCAGTAGAAGCATATGGTGAGAAAGAGCTGAGAACAAAGTAGTAAACAGAAATCATGAAGAAAAGAAGAGATCGAATGCAACTACGCCACTGGTCGTGACAACTAGTCATATCACCAACGGTCTGGTAGCGGGTCTGGCGGACCCGGGGAGTCTCAAACATCCTACTCGGCGGAGCCCATTGGTCAAGGTTTTCGTACCTTACGGTTCTGGCGTGACAGGAAGCCGAGTACAAAAGTTCAGTTATCTAGACAACTGCATTTCACCCGTAGGTCGGTTATCGGATGGAGAGTCTTTGCGCACACAGAAAACGCGTTTGCTTTTTGCCAACCTCAGTCAATTGTCTCAGTACAGTCGAGGGTGGTTGTTCCGGGTTTCGAGATAGCTACTCGTCCTGAACGCCTCTCTAAATGCTCTCAGAGCGCTGTGCGTTTTCTACAGCCTCTGCTGAGGAGGTCCTACTCACTGGCTTCTTGTGGCGAAAGTATTCTCACTAAAGGGAGAGGACGAAGGCGAATGTCTGGCGCTCTCTGTCGGGTTCGCTGACTGATAATCAGTCTAGGGGAGACGAATAAACCCTAATTCCAAACCAACTACCAGTGGCGTGTAAGGCGCACAACAGTAGGCTCGCCAGCATCTGTGGGGGAGGTATGTACCGGGCATCCAGGATGTTTAGCCTCATCGGAAGGGCGTATTAACTGAGCAATCAGTCACCGGTCCCCTGAGGGTTACGATACCCTCACATCGTCCTACTGCCTTGTAGGTTAGGCGTTCTGGTCAACGGCTCGTAGTGGGGCGCCTTAAGTTAGCCCTCCACTTCGATCTGGGCAACCGGGTAGTATTCAGCCACATGCTTGCATAGAATTTCCACGCCCGACTTTATTCACTCACTCAAGCTACACAAGTTATGGCCGAGGTACTGGCGGTCGGACAAAACCAACTACCTATTACCAAACCATCCATTTTCATCCACTCTTTTACACACAACGATATAAATCCTGTTCCATGTACTTCTCAAGTTACCGTCGATGGAGACGCTGTGCATGCAAATCAGATTCCTCCTCCAGTTATGTGGGGTTCATCAAAATCACTACTGAGACCAGATGTGCAACTGAAGCTTGCAGCCTTTAGTGTGTGCACTCTGATGCGAATAGGCCAGTAAGCAGCTTTTGCGCACACATTCGAAACACTGGCCATTGACGTCTGCTGCTTGTTGGAGACTCGCATCCAGGATCCCACCATCGTAGTTCATCTGAATTCGCCCCCAGGACATGCTTTTACTCTGCGCTTTTCCGGAGATGCCGCGGCTTCTGCGTCTGTTCATGCAAGAGTAGGAATTGCTTTGAGTACTAAAGCTGAGTCTGCGCTACGCGACTGGATCCCAGTCAACAGCAGGTTATGTGCGATTCGCTCAAAGGGTTCGTTCGAAGCTAAAAAAAAGCGGCGACGGCAATCGTTGTGTTTGTTGTCGCTGCCTACACCCCTACTGACCGCAGTCTGGATACAGTCAAAGATGTATTCTAACAGCAACTTCACGAGTTTCTTGAAAAGGCATCTTGTAGAGGTATAGTGTTACTGGCTGGAGATCTGAACAGTGAGCGGAGTGATCCACCGGCTTTTACGGTGCATGGATCGATGGGCAGACCACTTTGAAGAGCAGTTTAGCTGGCCTTCAACACCAGCGCCCCCATTCAGTAGTCCGTTTGAACCAGTTTATGTTCCATGGACAATCTGCACTACCCCACCCACAGAAGAAGTCGCAATATGCTCCCGGCCCTGACGAACTCCCTCCGGCCCTCTTCAAGGATGGTGGTGTGCGCCTCTCAAAAGCGCTCACCAGTCCCTTTACCGAGATTTGGCTCCACGAATGGACCCCAGAAAGTTGGAAGTGTGCATCCATCATCCCTGTATACAAGAAAAGGGCTAGAAACATCCGTTGCAATCATCGAGGGATAAGGTTGATCTCGGTCGCATCGAAGCTGTTGGCGTCGGTAATCCTACGAATATTGTCCCCAGTGTGCGAACAACAAGTCCGTGAAGAACAGTCCGGTTTTCATTCCAACCGAAGGTGCATCGGCTAAATTTTCACCATCCGTCTTATACTTGAGCTCCGCCACACATATCGTAGAGCGACGGTAATCATATTCTTGAATATCCGAGCAGCTTCTGATTCCGTTGATAGGGCGGTCCTCTGGGATTGTCTCATCAGACAGGGAGTGTCTAATAAGTACGTCAAAATCATCCAAGCTCGATACCATCAGACTTCAGGTCGAGTACAAGCATATGGCTCATTGTCACCTCACTTTCCAGTTAGAAGTGGCGTGCGTCAAGGTTGCCCACTGTCACCCTCCCTGTTCACTTTTGTGATCGACGACATCCCAAGAGAGGCACAAGGAAATCAAACGAGTCAAGGCGTTAAGCTTCTTACTGGTAACAGACTTTTAGACTTAGACTATGCAGATGACATTGCATTGGTTTGCGACGATGCTACTGTGGCACAGTGCATTCTAGACAACCTCGCGCCGTCTGTATTACTCTACGGAATGTGCTTTTCACCTTTCAGTTGTAAAGTGTTTCTACAAGATTGACAGGAGTCCCTCCCCGCATTTACCCTCGGTAATGATCGGTTGGAAATTGTCGAAAAGTCTTTTTTACTCGGGAAGCTGCATGACTGTCGATGGACCGATCGGAGGCGATGTGAACAACCGAATAGCGAAGGCTCAAGCGGCGTTCTGCAATTTACGTCACCTATGGAGACGGCGTGACATCTCTCTCTTCGACGAAAAGGTAGGGTGTACAGTGCTGCTGCGTGTATTGTGCTGCTATACGTTAGTGAGACCTGGTCTGTTCGAGAGGTCGATATCAACCGGTCGTCCGTGTTCGATCATCGATACCTGAGGAGTATCTCTCGAGTTTGGTTCCAGCAGCGAACAGGCAATACCGCGGTTCGAACGCGCATCTACGGAACCGGGCGTGCCGCGTACCCAGTTAATGCTACCATATCACTCCATCGACTCCGTTAGCTGGGGTATATGCTACATATGCCACCTCCCGACTTCCCCGTCACGCTCTATTCGCCGAGCCTAAGGCTGCCTGAAAACGACAGCGTGGAGACCAAGCCATGACATGGCACTGGTCTGTCAAAGTTTGACGTCAAGACTTGCTGCTGTCGGTTCCTCGCCCTTGCATGTTTGGAGGCCTCGAGATCCACTACGCAGTTGGCTGAAAACTTTGTCGGATATGGTTCAATGTAGTGCTTATTGACGGTTATGTTGTGACAGCTTGTGTTTGAACTCCTGCGATGCTTTTTCGATTCTTCCATTTTATTCTTCTGTTTCATGTTTTTGCATGGCACCACGCCTCTGTACATTGTACCAAGTTATACATATATATATATATATATATATATATATATATATATATATATATATATATATATATATATATATCAGTCATCTGTGGTGTCTGCGCAATATCCGTTCACGAGTCGGGTGCACGCTGTAGCAGTGTAAAATGAAACCGAAAGTCCGTTTAGGGGCAACACTATATTACGTGGCACAGGTTAGTGATTCGGTGGTTGTTCGAAATGTTCCTTCCGTGGAGACGGATGGCAATTCTGTAACCGAATGGAAAGAACGATTGACGGAGACATACACACGTTTGTGTACTGACAAAGCCAATAATTTAAACTATTCCGTTGCTACCATAGATACAGCAGTCTTCGCGCCACATAGCTTCCCCTTCATTGGGCACCTCTTTGGTGCCTGGCCAAGCCACCACGACTAGGCGTCTCTGGTTCCTCTTCGATCTTTTGCACGCTTCTCCTCGCTCGAGACTAGGTAACGATATCGGATCTAAGTACCGACTTTAGTCAGTGAGAATGCACAGTGAATTGTGGTCTTCGGTTGGACTCAATGCGTGTAACGCACAAGTTCTCAGAGATTATTCGTTCTACCGCCCAAGGGCCTTTCCACATTTTGTTGAATTTGTTTCGAACCCCGTAGGCACTGTCTCAAACTTTAAGAATACCCTGTCCCAACCTCTGAGGGAGCGTCGTTTACGCCGCGGTCATTATACTCTTTCTGTCCTTGATAGCTTTCTTGCAAGCGTGTGTCTTCAACAAGGTTTCTTTCGGTTCCATTACGTAGTTGGGATAACCGGCCCAAGTGTGGCGTGCAAAAACCTCAATGTATGCGCGATTCCTTCCTGGTGTGTCCAGTGGAGGAATACACGGTGCAGCGGTATACCATTACACACTGTTCCAGCACTTAATCACAATGTCCTGTCTCTTCTACGAATGCTTTCATTCAAGCTTTAAATGCGCGATTGGTTAGTTCGACTGACCTGTTACCCTAAGAATTTTATTCCATCGAACAGGTTTTGTCGATCTGTAACATTTCGCGTAGTTCATGGACTATGAACTTTCCAGAATGCAGTTGACCAGGCACGCCTCATCTTCAAATTCTGTCTAGTTCTAATTTCCAACACAGCTCGCGTCCCACGGCGACATGGCGCTCTAACGCTTCAGGTACTTTAGGCCAGATTGATCATATCGCAATAAGCTACCGGTGGCGCAGTTCTGTTCAGAACTGTAGATCCTACTGGTCCACGTACGTAGAGTCAGACCATGCATTAGTTCTAATAAGATTATCTCTCCAGCTTCATGGTCACCGTCGCAAACCGCAGACCTGGTTAGCTGTGCAACGTTTGTGTGACCCAGAAGTATGCAACCGCAATGAAAAAAAAACTGGCACATGAGCTAGGAACTACGACGAACAGGAATGTAGATGAGCATTGGGCCCATGTCCAGCAGGCAATGCACATGACAGCAGGTTTCACCCGTGGTCCCAGATCCGATGTCCATCAAAGACACTGGATTTCTCAAGAGTCGATCAAGCCAACAGAGCAAAAACGTCAGCTCTCTAACAGTAAGGGGATGAATAAAATACGAATACATCTACAAAAGTTACAAAAAGCCTTAAGATGGATGATGAAAAGTGGTGGGTCAAGGTAACCGAAGAAATGGAAATAGCAACTGCTTCAGGTAACAGTCAAAAACTGTCCAAACTTATTCGTGACACCGGTGAACGGCGAACCCCGGTGAGTGGAACGACATGCGATAGAAATGGAAAACCCATTCATGGCAAACAGCAAAGGCTGAACCGTTGGGTCGAATACTTCAAGCAATTTAGTTGGCCACGCGCTAGTGTAGTTACTCCTGTGTCAACTACTGCGATTTCTTGGGTGGTATCACTTGAGCCCCCACTGGAAGTTAAAGTGGAGTCATGTATTCGATTATGAAAGTGAGGAAAAGCGGCCGGTATTGACGAACGTCCCCAGCTCTTTTCAAACTGGGTGGTGAGGCGTTGATAAAATCCCTTACCGCCTTGCTCCGTGACATTTGGAACGAGGAGCGTATTCCGTTAATATGGAGTGAGTCATTGATTGTTCCCATCTTCAAAAGAGGAATAAGCAGTGATTGTAGTAACCTTCGTGGAACCAGCCTAATTCAGATAGTCACCAAAGTATTAGCTTCGATTTTGCTGCATCGTCTGACACCGGCTCGCGAGAGGAATGTCCGCGAACAGCAGGCTGGATTCCGCCCAGGTCGAGGATGCATCGACCAGATTTTTACTGTTCGTCAAATACTTGAGGCATGTCACGCACACCGTCGACCAACAATCATGGTTTTCCTTGACTTGAAAGGCGCCTTGGATTCAGTTGATCGAACAGCGCTTTTCAGTGCTCTTCATCGAAAAGGTATGCCCCAGAAGTTCGTGAATCTAGTGAGATCATTGTATTCTATTAATTCTGGTCGCGTAAGGGTTAACGGTGAACTATCCGGTCTGATCGAAACGACCAGTGGTGTTCGACAGGGATGCCCTTTGTCTCCATTCCTTTTCAACTTCGTCATGGACGAAATAATGGAGAATGCGTTGCAACATCTTCCCAATGTGGGCGTCGAACTAGGAAACAGTCTAAAGCTGTGTGACCTAGATTACGTGGACGACATTGTCTGCTTGTTCGAATCCACGGAACATGCTCAACGTGCACTAGATAGACTTGGGAGAGCTGTAGCTCCATTCGGCATGCGCTTTGCACCTTCAAAGTGTAAAGTGATGATGCAGGACTGAACATCAACGATTCCGAGCTTGCTGCTCAATGGAGAGATGCTGGCAATTGTCGACCGCTTCACTAACAGGGGTAGCGGCGCGACGACGGATGGGAGCACAGTAGCAGAGGTGAGCACGCGCATATTTAAGGCTCGAGCGGCGTAGGCCGGACTGAAGCACCTGTGGCGCCGACTTAATATTCCACTGAAGTTGAAAGGTCGTGTGTACTGTGCCACAGTGCGTTCGGTTTTGTTGTATGGTCGCGAGACTTGGGGTCTGCGTGTGGAAGATATTGATCGTCTTGAGGTTTTCGACCACCGATGTTCGCGTAGTGTCGCTAAGATTGAGTGGAAAAGCCGAGTGAGCAATGATGAGGTCAGAAAGCGATTACGGGGTACTAATTCGGAGAACGTTCTGTCTCAGCGTATCCAGCTTAGTAAACTTCGTTGGTTAGGGCACATGTTACGTATGACAAACACACGTCTACCATACTATGTCCTATTCTCCCTTCCTCCTCAGGAGTAGAAGAACCCACGTGGAAGTCAACAAATGACGTGGCAGCGAGGAATGAGAAAATGTACAGTAAACTGAGGAAAAGTAGTTGCTTCACGTCTTCGTGGTTAGGGTTCAAAAGATCCGTCCACCAGTTGGTTGAAGACACTGAAGGAAATGGTAGCGAACCGTGAACAGTAGCGATCGTGTTGTCACTTTCTATCGAATCAGAATGACTGATCGATGTGTGTTTGTACAGTTAGACTGTGCATTCCGTGTGTTGGTTATTAGGGCATTCTTTCTCTTTCCCTCCCGTATGGGCCCACTCTCTGCCCATCTTGTATATTCATACTTTCTAATTCCACATACAACATGGTGAGAAAGGCAGTGGTCAGTGGGGCTTGTCCTACTGTTTAACGCTGTACGATGATGATGATGATGATGATGATGAAGATGATATCCATCTATCATGCACACTCGTTCATTCTTGGTGTGATTGGTGTAATATGCGGTTATTATTGAGGTGCATTTCGGATGCTTTCTTTGCTCAATTACGCCTGTTCACTCTGTCAAAATATCCTATAGGAATGATCTAATGACGTCTAACTTCTGTCTTTCTCAGGGATAGAAAAGGAACTAGCTAGTGGTGGTGGTCGAGTGGTGTAAACGTTTATTGCCTCGAAAGTCAGTAGTTCGAACCCAAACACCGCCAGTCACACTGATGGCAGGGGGAAATCCGCTGTCGTCAATCCCTTTAAAACAAGCATTGAATGCCCAGGTCGTTCAGCTCAAAGCGATACTAGGATACGAATTTCACATCCGACGTTTTGACACCAAACCTTGCATGTAGTTAACAGTATCCGCTAAGAGCTTCACGTTTCAATTTGATGGCGGGCTACTTCGGTGCGACCCAGATTGGTGCCATGTATTGGTCCTTGCTTAGTTTTCTACTTCAACTCTCGGTGTATTAATTGCGGCGTCGAGAGTGCAGCGGGCATCTGCTGTTGTGTACCGAATGCTCTACACATGCGTAACCGAGGATTGAAGAAGAAACTTCTATCTACCTTGGCAACCAAGCATCCTTCATATATATATATATATATATATATATATATATATATATATATATATATATATATATATATATATATATATATATATGGTGCTCAGTGGACTTTGGTTTCATGGATGCACTGTAAAGAAAGTTAGAACAAAATGTTCACGTCGAAACCAGTTGTTTGATTCTGATTTTGAGGGTAAAATAACAGAAGGCGGATGAGAGAACGTAAATTTTGAGGTTTTCCACAACTTCACTAGGATAACTCGAAGAACGGTTCCCGGAATCCGAAAAGTCTAATGTACCTAACGAGTGATCTGTGATCCTTGTACTCAAGATTTGGTAATAGTATGGTGGTTTGCACCGCCCATGTCTATCCACCGTTTGTCGTATGTGTTTACCAAATTGTTCTCATTTACATAATGCACGATGGGATGTTGAGCCTATTTTAAACTTAGCAGATCTCAGTCAGGAATGGTAAGGCTTGATTCATGCCAAAAACGGTTGAGGTCAATAAGAGGAATATCTATGGATGTTCTGAGGCTGGAAATGTAACGGCGATATTAGGCGCTTTAGGGAACAATTTTTGGTGGCAGTGTGTGGTCAATGCATGTTCTCCGTAGGAACATACGAGCATTGGGTGAGTCAACAATGGGACGTGGTCATCGATATTGTGAATAGAAAACAGTGTCGCCATATTCTATGTTCAAACCGTTCAATGTCTGAGGTAGGTAGAATGATAAAAAGCGAAACAATGTTAATTTCTATTCAACCCAGTAGATTTTCTTTCGTTTGCTATGTAGTTCTAATTCATTTTGAACTTGTACGGCCATCGTCGAATCACCTCAAAATTTGTACCGTTCGTCTAGTAACCATGTTCATTATAAACTTGTCCAGCATTTCGGAATGAAGGACCTGACTTATAACTACGGTTTGATTTTATCTCCTCCAGATGTCCAATTTGGGTTCGAACACGGACATTGCAGCCAACACAAATTCTACAGTTTGTTTGTCCAGTGCTTCAGATGGTTGTCAATCGGCTCAGTTTGATCCGGTGCGACCGTGTAACCCGAGTTCGTTACACAACACAGATGTACCCAGTAAGCACACGTTTTCTATCATTCATATTACGAATTTAGGTGTTCTGCCGTTGCCTTTTGGCTTGCTCACAGTTTGTTTTCAAGCCAATTGGTGATTTCTTTAGACGATCATCGGTAATCTTAGAGGACTAATGCTAATCGTCCTTGTCTGCATGTGCAATTATCGCGGTTTTACACCATCTGCAATTGACAAACCTCATTCTGTTCCTGAACTAGTGTCGCATCCGATACCATGCAGCTTTGTTTTTGTGAGCATCATATGGCGATTGATAGGGAAATTTAAAAGGAAAGCTCTTAAACTGCGGTTAGCAGAATGCTCTTTCTCATCGCGGCATTCCGGTTTCTTTTTACCTCAGGTTAGAGAAATCCATATGGAGGTCAGTTGACGGACGATCCTCCCCAACTTCCGGTCTGTACCTGCAGATTCATTACCAGGCGGTAGATTCACCTCCCTCTTTTATCCCTACTTTTGTTCTTCTAAGCTTGCCCCGGTGGTTCCTCTTGACCTTCAATCGTCCTTCTTTCACACAGGCTGCCAGTCTCCCTTATCAGTTTTCTGTACTGAGGTGTCGGAGTCTTTCAGTCTCTCTCTCTCCTCAAAACAGTCAGCGTATATCGCACGATCTCACGTCAGTTTTTCCACCTACGTACGAGCTTTCTCTTTTGAAAGACAGGATTACTGAGGCGATTTTCCACGTGTATTTCCCGCAAATCTCTTTACATGTCTTCGATCATGGGGCTTGTTCCTTTTACTAAGTTACATTACATGTGTGATACGAAACTAGGCAACTCATCTTCCTGGTTGAACTTTGTAAGATGTTGTCACCGGTCGCTTTGAGTAATAGTGTATTTTTCAGGGTTCGTTTGCGGTGACCGTGCAGGGGTTCCGTTCCCAACTGGCTTCACTGAAAACATGCACATATAGTTGAATTCGCTCGAAACTGGATCTAATCCTAATGCTTGCACATAAATGCAGTGAAGTTGATATATACCCATAACCTTAAAGACCCACTACGTTATCGAGGGTAAGAGGGAACTTGACCTTGAGGTCTGGAATGGAAAACCACATAAGGTTCGGATAGGTTAGACGTGGTAATATGCTATGCCGTCACTCTTTTCAGCAGCTTCGTAAAATTGTCGAACTTAGCGTTAATCCATGGAGTCCATTTCACTATCACCGTATTCCAAGTACAGGTAGCAGTCGGTTCATAAGGCAGACCTCGTCGTTGGTTTATTTGGTACTGTATTCGCACAACGACGCCAAAGGGATTGAGATCGTCTGCTTTTACATACTGATTGGCGGGGTTAAGGGTCACAGACACTGGATTTTCTAACGCGCTCACTGTTGTTGTTCGCTCATCTACTGAAAGTCCTGAATGACAGGACATACATTCAAATATCGGTTGCATATCATTGAAAACGAAAGATAAGTTTGTTATGTGGACGCTTTTTCTGAGCTGAATATTTTTCATGCTATTTTGTATGACATGGATACGGATATCACTTTTGGTGCTATCTAAGTTCCGGTTGAATTTCGTAATATCGTGCAAATCACGTCTCACCCACAGATCTGGCTTGTCCACTGGAACTAAATAATCCGCAGAATCGTCCGCCGAACGTTTCATGTACTACCCCTGTTCCAAATTCTGAGGCCAATGAAGTAACAAATCCCCAGTCGGTTGCGGAGGTCCAGGCATCCGAAAACTCACGTTCGAGTTCAGAGCACCCCGGTCAATCCGGGACAAGTTCAGCTGCGTTGGATGTTCACTTTCGTTGTCCAGGTACAAGTCAACGCTCATTCTTTCCGCCGCCGCCACCACCACCGCCACAACCAGCGCCTCTATCCTCGGATGGTTCGGGACGCCGGCTAGGAACTAAATTTGGAATGAGTACCAAATGGCTTGCCACAGGAACTTCCTCGTCCCCAATGACCATATCTCTATCGGCATTGGGTAACTCACAGCGTTTTAGAAAGGTACGGTATGGTCTGAATAATTGTTGGTTTAGTGCCGAACATTCACAAGGGTTTTTAGTTTTTTTTATACTTCTGTTGTCTTTCCAACATAACTCAGTTCTGACGGTACAACTGGCTTAATGGTGCCTACGAAGCTAGATAATCAGCTTCCAGAATTCTTGTTTGAGTTGCAATGGTATAAATAACCTGATATTCCGATCCAAGTTCATCATTCTTACATTCTGTTTTCAACTTTCGTTTCCGTTTTTTTTCACTACCCACTGAACTTTCCCGGGAAAATTGTTTTCTCCCTTTCAAATGCGGTCTTTTATAGGAGACGAATTGAAACAGTTCTCTTACAAAAGCTCTCGGGGTGCAAAATTCGAGGACCCTTTGAAACAGAGAGTCTCCCTTCACTTTATCCAAACCTGCCGTGGATCGTAATAATTACCTACAACCTGTGCTCAGTGGATACTCATTATGTCCGGGAAGCTTTCCACACAAGATCACTGACATTCACAGAGCCACGTAAACGGCGCGGAAATGAATTCATTGAACCTTCGCCGGTTGTGCTGAGGACTTTACGCACACAGTCACTCCATATTAATGGGTGCTCTTTTCTGTGTTGAGTTTGGTTCGGTATACCTCTGTTTAGATGAATAATGTGGTTGAAACTACGTGTCGTGAGGACGTAAATAGGTTTCTTTCTCTTTCATTCTTTTTCTCCTTTATTCTTTACAATGATTTGTGTATTTTTACTTCTTGATTTTTTTTTGCAATTTTATTTGTTTTCCCATATTTTCCAGGGTGATGTAGTCAAGACTCCGAGTGGGGTGCGAAAAAAATTCAACGGAAAACAGTGGCGCCGCTTATGCAGTCGCGAGGGTTGCACAAAAGAATCACAACGGCGTGGTTTCTGCTCCCGTCATCTGTCTATGAAGGTGTGTGTTTATGCGTATGTGTGCATACTTTACTAACTTTGGATGCGTTTGCGCAATATTCTGTAATCTTAATCCGTCGGAAGTTTTCGGTCGTCTAGTCGGTTGTACACAGATAGACCAATCAGCCAGCTATTCAGCACGCGTATTCCGTTGGGATTACTCTTATTATTTGATATTCTGCTTCACATTGTCATCTCTTTCCTTTAGCACATTTTGACACATTTTTCTCCACTCGGTTTGTATTGGGAACATGATGTTCGAGATGAATGACTGAGACATCCAGTGCAGTATTTGCCATTGTTTACGAGGCAATCTCCGTAGTAACATAAAACCGTCATTTTAGCGGCGCGCACCATCATGTGCTAACCGGCTACCACTCAGATTGCCTGACTATTGCAATGTATGTAGCATTTTTACACAGACGAACATTCACGCAATATCATATGGAGGTTTCATAGTCTCGTAAGCGCATTGGTCAGCGTAAACATTGTCCGCGTGCTGAGACATTTTTCTGTTTTCGAACCAATTTATCGGTTTTCAAATTGGCACAGACCTAGCAATGTCTACTGCGCCTACCTAGCGGACCGATGAGGTGATCGGATGCGTTTAACAAAAGCAAAGTCATGTGTGCGGCGGATGTCATCCGCGCCTCAACGACTGAACAGCTCCCCGAGGTTGGTGCCCTGTCAAGGTCGTACAAGATCCGGTACAAAAATGTGATCAGACTTGATTGGTGTGATATTTCTAAATGAGAATCCAAATGGATTGAAAGCTCTTGTTGATGGCACGAACAATCGCGTTTCGTTTTCGAAACACATTTTGCACCTAATCAAATGCAAAATGCTACTGCACGATTCGGTGGCTCCAACACTAAATGTTACCGTGTTAGCGAGAACAAGGCATTAGGTAGCAAAGTTTTGTTATTGACGTAGCTGCACTTCATTCGGTGTTTGGATATTGTCCGAGATATCGTCTGCTGTACAACGTACGTGTAGCTTTAGCTAGCCTTAGCTGTATTTTTCGGACGTGTCATCTGTCTGCTGTCAAGATTCGACTATAAACCGCAGTTTTTCGATCGTTTCTATATGACTCAAAAACTTGGCCACTAATTGAAGAACAAAGGTTGTCAGTATTTGAACATCGATGTTTTCGATATGCTGTGCGCGAATCTAGTAGAAACCGTTTAAGTCTTACCAAGGTCAATCGTAGAAAACGGAGTACACAAATTAAATGGTTATTTCGAACGCTAGTGCTCAACAGGCTGCAGTAGTTGGAACCTGTGTTGTTGGTGTCCCCGAGTAAACCTCCTCGGTATACGGTGTTTGGTGAGGTGAATGTTGGTTGGAAGATGAGCCAAGGTGGCCAGTCCGTAACATCAGAAGATGCATGGACACCGTGTTGCACTTCCAAAAGGAAAGGATGCATGGTAGACATCACTTCTCCATCCGAAATAAAGGTTATCCGATAGGCAGGTTTTTTGCAAAGGTACAAAGCCGCTAAACCGGGTTGGTTTTCTCTCTCTTCAAGGATGGTGGCGAAGCTTTGGTTTCGGAATTAATACAACTCTTCCGGGTAATTTGGGATAATGATCGGATTCCGTGGTAATGGTATGAATCGGTGATTGTCCCGATTTACAAGAAGACAGGACCCCTTGTGAAAACCATCGAGTATCACATTCAAACTGCTCGCCGAGATTATTCTTCACTAATCATTCAGCGTCTGCAAAAGGTGTACGCTGAGAATGAAGCTGGTTTCGTACCTGCTCGGAGTTGCATGAATCATATCTTTATCCTCGGACAAATTTCAGAGCTCAGTCATGCCTTCCGTGGGCCGACAGTTTCTATTCTTTCTTAATCTAAAACCGGTGTTTGACACAGTTCTCTGACGATGCCTTCCATTGAGAGGTATGCCAGAGAAATTTATTTCTTTCTTCCAACCTTTGTATACGAAAAGCCGAAGCCGAGTTCGTGCTCACGGCAACCTTCACCCGAGTTCATCACGAAAAGTGGTGTTCGTCAGGGTTGCCTTTTATCACCCTTTTTCAATTATTTTTAATTGAAAAGGTTTTTGAGGTAGCCCTATTCTCGTGTGAAGATAGCGGTATTGATCTGTGTTCGGGCAGTCGACTGTCTGACTCAGAATACACGGACGATGTTCTTTTGAATAAATACCCCGGTAATGGGAAGTTTTTTTAGATAGTCTACTTCGTTTTACACCTTCAATGTGTAAAATGCTGCTGCAGGACTGGGGTAGTGCTACATCTAATCTTCGTAAGCGAAGCTTTTGCTGGGAAAGATACGTCTTGTTACCTGGGTATTTACATCCCACCAAGGGCTCAGATAAAGGATGAAATTTTTCGTCGCATATAGCGAAGATACGATTTGTTTTTGCCAGTCTCAGCGGTTTGTGATCCCAGCGTGACATCCGACCATCTGTCAAGGGTCGAGTGTACACTGTGGTGGTTATACCCGTTGTTTTATGCTGTGCAGAAACATGACCCTTAAGGCTAGAAGATAGGTGAAGAATACCGGTGTTCGAGCATCGATGCCTTCGTAGTATGGTGACAGCACCGTATCAGTAATGCCGAAGTTACGCGTAGGGTGTTGGAAACCAGTGGTCAGTCACTGGAACAGTTACTGAATCTAAACAGGTTAGGGTTTTTTCTAAATGCTTGTGTATGAGTGCAGTGGGAGGGGTATATACATTAGCCACAAAGGCCAACTGCACTATCAGGGACAACCGGCACTCAGACCGTGCGATTTGGTATGGGGAACCACATAAGGTCCCAATAGGTCAGGCGTGGTAACGAACCGAGCAACAATGGATTACTGTCTACCAGGTGGCTGGGGCATGTGTTACACATGTCCATTGATAGACTTCCTCGGGGTACGCTGTTTTCCGAAGCTGCCGGTGATTGGAAGGTAGGTCGAGGTGGTCAGTCCATGGCATGGCAAAAGATATGAAACCTTGAACAGTGGACTTGGCCATATAGGCCGCTTGAGATTCACGAGTTGGGATAGACGAGATCCGCCTACCAGTTGGTTGGGAGCACTAGGTGATATGGCTAGGTGTCGCGCCCTGTGTCATAGTTGCATTCGGGTTCTTTGTCTGTCCTCGTGATTCCCGCATATTCTTTTGTTTTTGGCTCCAGTTCATTTTTTCTTCAAATGTACGATGCTGCGAGACAGCAACCAAAACCAGAGGACAGAAGTGCGTGTTTGATGGCTAAATAGACTGAACTGAACTGAACTGGTACTCCACCCCTAGTCTTGAAGACATGGTTACCGCTGCTCCTCAACGGTCCACTGTGTCCCTGCGGTTGAGGTATGCTCCTTCTACAGGGGGAAAAAAGTGTTAGCTTTTAATTAGTCGCAACCCCTAACATGACCATATCCACTGACTAGGATTTTCATGCATTTCTTCCATGTCATGGAATTTCCGCTTTCACGGGTTTCAACTACCCGTCTCACCAAACATTGCGCTCCGAGGAATTCTATCCGAGGACACGCAAAACATGGGTCCCAACTACCTCTGCCTTGTGAGATTTTGGCGTTTCTTCTCGATTTTTTTGTGTGCCTAACACTGTCCACCGAACCCCCGGATTGCTGGTATATTGTTTCCGGATTAACCAAATGATACGGAGGCCCCGGTGTTCGGACGTCGGTGATCTACGTGTATCCTCTACCCCCACGTTGGTGAACCGTGCGGAAGCACTGGCCTAACTGCTGCGGCCTTATGTGGTTCTCCACTCCAAGCCAAGGTCCGGTTGCTGGTAATCCGTAATGGTTCAGTGGGCCTCCAAGGTCATGAGCTCTGTACCCCTTCCACTGCACTCATGCGCAAGCGTGTATTCAAAAAGCGTACACTCGACCCTTAATAGATAAAATCGGCGCCACAGTTAACTGAGGTTTACAACAACTAGGCGCACTTTCTGTGTACGCGAAGGCACTCCATCCGATATAAGACGTCCGATTAGGAACTTTTCTACTCAGCTTATTGGTGGTGACTGTAGCCAAGGGGTCGGTTGCAGATAGCAGAGCTGTATGCTACCGACCTCGTCTCCAAGTCGTGTATAAGAGGACGGTTACTTCGGCGGTTAACCGCGAATGACGTTGATTCATCAAAGTAGGCGGTCGTGGACGATCAGCGACAGTGCTCGAGGATGTGGTGGGATTTTCCTTTTTGCCAACCTCATCCACTTTAAAACGCCAAAATTGTGTAAATGGCACTGACGTGGCAGGCGTGGCTCGCCACTAAATAACGCCACAGCTCCTTGATGTGTTCCATTTGTCCTACCAGGTTTTCCAGAAGAGTTAAGGAAACCGTACATGAGCAACCGGTTCATCTAGGTCAACGCTGCTGCCTTACTGGAAGAGCTTGGGTGCGCAAAGGTGCGAGGTATACCCTCGAATAAAAGAACCTTCTCTGGACCGGGCCGCCGAGTAGTTCAGCAGCCTGCAACGCAAACAATCATGGAAGATATCACTATGACTTTCCTCATGCTCACGCACGAACGCCCTCTTACAGCATACACAAGAACTTGCTTTTCCGTCTTCACGCCCGTTTCACACTCCTTCCCTTCACCGCACCTCCGGGAACTTCGGTTTACTGTTCCGACTGAATTGGAATCTCGTGACGTGGTGGGGAAATTGTTCTTTTTATCTTCTTAAAATCTAAAAAGTCATCGATTGACTTTCACACGGCTAACAGTAATCTTAGCAAAACGCATCTACTACGTGACTAATACCGATGAACGACGAAGCCATTTGTTGTACGCAACAGTGTAACTGAGTCTAAATCTGTATTGTGGATAATTCGCTTGTATTTTTCACGTCCGAAATTCCAGCGCCGCGAGCCGGCGACATTCCGCTTACCGGCGTTGGACTTTTGGATAGGAAGAATGCAAGTGAATTTTCCATTATATAAGATATGGGCACAATTTCGTCGTCATCATCATCGTACAGCGTCAACCAGTAAGGCAAGTTCCACTGACCACTGCCTTTCTCACTATGTCGCATGTAGAAGTAGAAACAGTGAATATACAGAAAGGACAGGGAGTGGACCTACACGGGTGGGAAAATGAAACAAAGCCCTAGTAGCCAACACACGGAATACACGGTCTAACTGTACAAAGGCACATTGATCAATCATTCTGAATCAACAGAAAATGACAACACGAACGCCACTGTTTACGGTTCTCTGTCATATCTTCCAGGGTCTCCTGCCAACTAATTGAAGAATCTTTTGGACCCCAACCACGAAAACGTGAGGCACCTACTTTTTCTAGGTTCACTGTACATTTTCTCATTCCTCGTTGCCGCGTCATCGGTTGACCTCCACGTGGTTTCTTCTACTCCTGAGGAGGAAGGGAGAATAGGACATAGTATGGTAGACGTGTGTTTGTCATACGTAACACGTGCCCCAACCACGAGGTCCGCTGATCTGGATACGTTGTGACAGCACATTCTCTGAACTGGTACCCACTCCTCTGTTTCCGACTTCAGCATTGCTTACCCGGTTATTCCATCCAATCTTAGCGATACTGTATACAGATCGGTAGTTGAAAAAATCAAGGCGACGAAGATCTTCCGCACGCGATATCGTGATATGCCGTCAATAGCTGATCGTTTGACGTTATTTTGTTTATGGATTCAAAACTTGCTGAAATCATTCAGTCTTTAGGCTGTCCACGATTCCCGTTCTCGAAATATTCTGCAGCGTTGTAAATGAAGAAAGTACGGAGATACTAACACCTCGCATGGGCGTTACCTTATCTAAGTGGGTTTTGAAAAGGAAGTCTTAAGAGACTTCAGCTGGCTTAATGTTTCTCAATTACCAGCCGTGGGACGAACTGGAGGATTGATCAAGGCCTTACTGCATAACAACGAGACTTATGTCCTCATTGAAATTCTCGGCATTTGAGAGGAGATACGGTTTTCTGGACTGCATTGTGTATTGAAACAAGAATGCACATGCCAGGGGTGGACCGAGAGTCACAAATTACCTTACAACTCTGCCTCTCAAGTCCAACTGTAGATCTGAGTCAGTTTATTCCTTTTCTTTGTTTTCAACTGCTCAGTATTTCTTTCATTTTATGGCGTATGTAGGGCAAAGAAATTCGGGCTCTGGGATACGCAGCTGCCGTAGCCGCTCTCTCATCCTCGGATGTCGGTTATCATACGCACCCTCCACAGCATCCTTCATCTTCACCTGGAGTCAGTTCAGACTCCGGTCGATCGACCGGCCCTGTCACCGGTCTCATACCCAGGGGTCATGGAGTTCCCGTTAGTTCGATGCATTTAACCGCCGTTCCGTCGGGTGGTTCTGGCGTGTCCACCATGTACGAATCACACCCTCGACCGTCCAGCTCGTGCTCGCCGCAAACGGTGCCAAATACTGCACCAAGTGAGTGTTTGATGTTTCCAACCCCCTATACAATTATCGATTTCAGTCGTCGTTGTATCACTAATTTGTATGCCCGATGACAGGCGTGGTCAGCTTTACAGTCACTGTGCTCTCGTAAATGCTAGGGCTTACACAGTGCGATGACACGTTTGGTTGTCCTATTTGGTTATTATCTTACCAATGATCTAAAATGTAACCATATCGCAAAAACTGTAATGCTTACACGTTCACCTCAGGTCTGAGCCGTTTGGCTTCAATTCTGGTCCCGTCTGGTGCAACCGGCTCACCAACTATCGGCTCTCCGAAAACGTCGGGTTTCACTGGCTCCGCTCCCGGTAGTGCTCCTTTGGGTACATTCTCTCCCATCGCCAGTCCATTGGCTCTACTCCCGGTTTTGTTTGACTCAAACTGTGTGGATCACTCCTCTCCCGTGATACCTTCATCAGATGGACATCAACCCGGTCCGACGGGACCTGGCGGTTCATCTGGCTCTGGAAAACTGTCCGCGCATGGAAGAGACAGTCAGACCAACCATAATGGTGCGACGTCGTCATCACACTCGGTCCCATCGGACGGTGGTTCTGTTGGCGGCGTTGGTTATTGTTCGACATCGGCCCCATTTGGAACTAATCGACACAGAACCGCTGCGGTACTGGCCAAGCATTCCGGCCCTTTCATATTGCCTGCTGCCGCCGGTAGCTCACATTCCCAAGGTAGGTTCCATATTGCTAGTCTTTTACCAAGGGCTGGATGAGCTCGCTCGTGTGTTTGAACGAGGAATTGTATTCTGGTATTTTTTCTCGGGAAGAAATTTGTTCCTCACACTGAGTATTCACGTATTATATGTACTGCTATTACTACTACTACTGGCGTTTGTATCTGAATCGACGCACTGTTCATTGCATTCTTTCGAAACTACTGCGAAAGGCTTGACGGAGCAGCTTTGTTATGGTTGGATCATCAAACACGTGATCGATTGCAGCCTCGTCCTGTCGTTTCGCACACACACACACACACACACACACACACCACCTCTTCACATACTCGCATCAAAGTTCCCTGCATATATATGCCACGTTATGGGTACATTATCTGCTTCTTAGCGGCTAAGGCACTCTTGCGCGTGATTCGGCAATCGCCCTCAGTCAAAAACCTGGCATTGGTGGTCATGAACGGATTTCATGCTGCGAATTGTTTGTTTTTCTTCCTCTCGTTTTCTGCTTCTCTGCGAATGGTACTAACATTTTCACTGTTGATATCATATGAAGCGGGACAGTCGGATGATGATGATAATGGTAATGAGGATGATGATGATAGCAACTCCGATGATATTAACAAAATTGACCATTTCTGCCTTCTATTGGTTGCGCTGGACACAGTCCATCTTCCTTTTCCCTCTGTCAACGAATTTAACTTATCTGGATACTTGTGATCCTTTTGGTTTCGTCGTGACACGCTTATATCATAGTGGTTGTATATTTTGTGTTTCCAGGTTCAAATTCGGATGACTTTTCTGTGCCTCAGCCACTGGCACCTTCTGTAAGTTGATGCCAATGGTTTCCAACCTTGTCAGTGGAAGTTTAATTTGTTCATCAATCAGATGGATGTGTACAGTTATCTTGTCACCACTACCATCACCTTGTTTTTCTGCTGTTATTTCTCTCGTTTTTTGAAATCCAAACTGAGAAAGTTTGGGCTGGCACATTACCAATATACGGCCCGGTTCGTTTAGTATACAGCACGATGGTTTGGCGAGCAGCCAGCACGCCTTCGCCTGTCCTAAATCGAGAACAAGATTGGCGCGAACAAAGCGGACCGAGTAATCAGTCAAGTGCCGACAGCCGTCTGCACGGAATCAACCAGTTGAGTTTGTAACCAGACTAACCGTTCAGAAGAGCTCGTTGCGAATAACAGGTGGAGCAATAAGTTTGCGGGACAGGATTTTGCTATGACCATCATACATCTTATATAGTGTACGAAATGTTATTAAACCTATTCCACTTACTGAATCAAACCAATTAGGGTGACCGGATTTGACATCTTGATATGCCAACCAAATACGTTCACAGATTTGAAGCAAGAAACAAAAAAATCGATTTTTCCCGAAAAACATGCTTCGCAGGGTGGGAAATGCTGGTAAGCGCACTTCTGAATAAATGGCAAAAGTTCTAGCTGGTTACGGAACTCAGTGACCTTTGTTTTTGATGACTGAAACACAATATCCAGGCATGCTTCCGTTGATATTCCGGATGGTCTTATATTCTATGGTTTCCTGATGTAAGTAGTATGGTATCGTGTGCAGATGACAGGACAAACTTCCCCCGGAACACACGACCGATTTCGCGGTTGTTGCCGCTCATCAGGCATGCGTACCCGGTACTCTTCTATCCAATCATCCCTATACTTGGTTCCCATTCACCGGGGGTGGTGGGCTTCAAGTCGCGCAAAGTGCCGCACAGACACCAGATATTTTCAGTCGGTTTCGAGTCTGAACTGTGAAGAAGCCGGTCCATAGTCTTCGGTGCTCCGGCACGATGAACACATTCTTTTGAGGTTGGTCATATTTATAGCCGCGTCGTGATGCTGAAATGTCGTGGTCGTTGTCGATTTTCTGAAATCTTCGGGAGCAGAAATTCATTTAGTGTTTTGATGTATGAGCCAGCCGTCTGCTTCCCCTCTAGGGCTGGATCGCAGAGCCACCACTGAAGGTTCGACAACTGAAGTTTAGCTTGGTTTTCCTGAAGTCGTACCACTAGTATATAATGGTACCGGGGCCAGCGAAATTAAACTGTTTCTCATTGCCAATTATCACATCATTCCAAGTGGTGTGATTTCCGGCCTATTACTCTCGAGTTTGAAAGTAGTGATCGGGCACCCAAAGCGATGATTTCATCTTTCCGTACTGCAGATGTCGTGCTGACTGTAGGAGTTGATCTGTACGTCAAATGCCTAAACTGAGGTACAAGAACCTTCGCTTCTTTGATGCACCCGTAGGTTCATTCAAAGCACTATGCAAGAGTCTTCTCGTACCCTGCTTGGAGATTTTCTATCAAATGCTAGGTTTGTTCTTGGTCATATAGTGATCGAGGTCCTTCATTAGGTTGCGTATAACTACTGTTGATCTGAAAATTTGGCGTATGTTCATCCCTAATTCTTTATGCGCGAGTATTGTTCGTTGTTTCAGCTCAGAGAGCCTTGAACCTCGCACCATCCCTCTGTTTTGATAAATGGAATATCTGCATCACAAATAAGTATGTATAGCTTAAATGAGATTCGTTCACGAATCACGTGTGACGTGAACACTGTTCAATAACACGTCCCTGATCATCGTACATAAGTCATTAACGGCGAAGGTCTTTGCGTTTGCCTATCAGTTCGGTGTTTTGCCATTTGACTATCATCTTTTCCGACAACGCTGTGTTACCGAACAATGAACACTTACGTATGACATATCCCTCTTTGCCTCTTTTTTCGACACACTCCGAATCAATCTCGGCTCCGATACAATAATGAGTTTATTACCATATCGCACCCCGTGAGGCACGTTTTCCGGGATAAATTGATTTATCTGTTTCTTGCTTCAAATCTATGTTTTTATTCGGTACAGTAATGGATTTGATATATCAGCCTGCCAAATTTGGTTCGAAAGTTATCGCAGAAAAATGGAGTGGGTTTAATAGTATGTCGTGTACTATATAAACTGTCGTTTTGGTACTAGTAAGTCGAGTTGGTTCGAAACGGGAAAAGTTTTATCACTAGAGCTAGTGAGTGACAATAGAACACAAACTGTTCCAACTTTTAGAGGTGAAACTCAGTCTCTTACGAATAGTCTCCTGATCGTACAGTTAAAAACAGTGGAATAAACCACTCCCACAGTACCACAAGATTATCAAATTGAATAACGTAGTCCACGATGAAGAGTTTTCAATTCCTGTAGCTGGAACTTCACACAACAGGTGGATATCGTAGTTCTAAAATACGATTAACACGGTTGTGGTACAACTGGATGGATAACGCAGCGACTACTGGGCATGACCTTGTATTTCTGCTGGTTTTTGGGCTTGAAAAATTCCCCACACTGTGGGATCATAGCTAACCAACCATGTTCGCTTGTAACTCACTAAGGCCTTTTCGAGGTCCTAACATCAATAACCGCTCGGACGTAGAACATCTAACCTTGGCTTTACCTCCGGATACACCAGTCCTTACCATATCCACCCAGAGTTTAGACTGGATAATCTCCCACTATAGTGTAAGCGTTCAGTCATCTGTACTTTATGCTTGACGATTTGGTAGCTCCCGTATCATTGTCACCCCTAATTTTTGTGTTGTTTCAAATTCCAAACCTCGGACACAACACAATTGTCTTTCTTGCAGAGCGTTCATCGGGATTGTTTGAAAATGGGATCTGCTTCTTACGCCACGCTTATGTGCTATTGTGGAGTTAAAGAAAGAAGTTGTACCTGAGTGCTATGGTATCATTTATTGTACTGCAATATATTTTGTATTTAGAAATGAGGAATAAATTGGTTAGAGTGAAAGTCATGTATGAAATCTGGCCAAACGTTTATACTGTGTTTGGGAAAGATGTCCACAACGGAAGCTTTCATATGTGCGATTGGTCATAGAAGTGAGCAACGCGGATCAATTTGTCGAATCATCAGTTATTGTCTGCACGAGAAAAGAAAGATATGCTAAACAGTCTTGTTCTTACTTCTTCGACTTCTTTGCAAATTATTTATTAACCAAAAGCTCAGGTACCTAGAAGTGTCTCACACGCGAATTGTGGAACAAAAGTGTTTAATGTATAAGTAGATTTGGTGCTACCCTGTGCACACTCGTCTGTGAAATGTCACACCTCTCAGGCAAAGAAAATGTGCTGCTGCATTTCAAAGTGGTGGTGTTTTGTCACTACTTCTATGAGATTCCTGATGTTCCTGTCAGCGAAGTCGAAAAATCGCAACTGCTGTATCCTTTTATCTGTTTAACAAATTTTGTTGTTGAATATTTTGGAGTTTCTTGATATTATGGTTATTTGTAAGTTTAAACGAAAATCTCGTCTTCACGTTTAGATTTCTTCTCTCCTGTTTTCTATGCAACACATGCTCGATAGATTTACCACAAACAGGCCACGGCCGACTAATAACCTACTTGTGGGAAAAATAAACTAACGGTGAGGTGTCCCCGATACACGTTGGTAAGGTCCGACACATAACCCTGATAGTGCTACACCTTCAGTTTTTCGCTGCCCTTACGCACTCGGCTCCTTTGATTGTTAATGGAACCCGTTTCTTCGAATTTCCTCGCCAGTCTGTGTACAATTCAGATAAAATGCAATTTGGTTAAAACTCAGTCTTCCTTGTTTGAAAGTCGAGTGACTGAGTAAGCGGATCTGATTATCGGTGGATAATTCGCTCGCCCTATCCCACGACGAGTGACGTCCGTGGGAGTCCCCTCCAAAAACCGGTGACCCATTTTATCTTGGTATTTGTCACCTGAACCAAACCGAGTCCTGTTCTCGTGCAAAAACGAGGTGTCTTCTACCCTACACGGAACCCTGTTCTGAGTAAACACTGCTCTGACCAATGTGCTGGATAAAAAGCAGTCATTTCGCCCTTTTATGAACAATTTATGACAAAACACCCATCTCTCCTTAAGAGTGTGACTCGCTTGGAAGTTGAATGTCGCGTCACGTGAAACAAATTGATTATTTCCCAGTCCGAACCGGGTGGACCTCCTGACTGGATGTACATCGTAATCGAGAACAATGTTGAAGCACCAGTTTAATCCGTTATCAAAAATCAAAATGCACACGTAAACAGTAGACGGTTTCCCGGGGAAGAAATCGTAAATTTCTCTTTGTTTCACTTTGTGCTTCTTGATGAATAATGGCCTTAATCGTATCACACATTCCATTGTTTCGCCTTAAGAAAATGGCCGCGGTTTCGCATAAATCTTGATAATTTGGATGTTGAGTGAAACTTTCTCCATGGTTTTCGTACCAGTGTCACTGCTTCCGATTCTTTTTCCTCTTTTGAATCTTTTTTGGCATCTTCTGTCGTCTAAGATGGGTCTGTTGCGTCTCCTTATGGAGAAACACACATGATATCAACACGACATCGAAAACAATGAGAGTTACACAGAACGCAAACTGGACACACGGTCGTAGACTCTTGGCCGTAAGCGCACGACACTTGGGTGGCATGCCGGAACACAATACGGGCGTACAGGAATCAAGGCCAGATCTTCCACTAGCTTGAGAGAGAACACACTCAGCACACGATAAACGTATAGTAGTGGCTCAGCGGAACACGAACAAAAAGAAGTCGTTTAAGCAGGGAGCTCTACCGAATACCGTTTTACTCGGCAAGGGGTAGCTGACCTTGTAAATTGATGTGAAAGTAAAAAAAATCAATCCATCGAGAGAGGAGTGGCGTCGGATCGGGAAGTTCAAATCAACAATAATACGGAAGTACTCGAAAAGTCAACGGTCTTAAGGAAAGATAATGTCTAGAATGAATTCAGCACATCAATATTGGGGGGACTCGGCCGTTTACCCAACAAATCAATATCTGTTGCTGTCAAATCTAAACAGGAACACATTTAATTATGGAGCTCTTACACAACGTCATCGGTGTTTGTGTCAGTACACTGCATCTCTTCGAGAAGATCGTCGAATGCAGCACAGTCGTTCAGGGAGATTTCCGGATACTTCCAGCATCCGTTGTTGCATGCCACGCCTTATGAAAGGCCTTACTGACAGTGCCAGGATGTAGTTCTGTTTTCTTATGATTCATCCGATGGTTCAAATCTCCTAACCACCAACACCAGAGGATAGAAGTCATCCATGCATTTCCTGAACTAGTATTTGCATGGTAGGCACCTTATATCCGAACCCCTAAAACAACGTGGATTCGTATATTTTACAATGAAAAAAGAAAAAAGCTTTTCAGCAAAAGCACTGCAACAGTGTAGCACTGTTAGTCTGGTTTTCGAAACATTCTTTCCGGAGGCCCAAGCGCGACACCTTTCTGAAGCGCGTTTGGACATGGCACGACAATACACTGTAGTTGTATCAGCTTTCAAAGTAGCCGATTCCGCAGGGAGTTTGGAGTCACATTCTGAACGGTTTTTCTCTCCAAAACACCAAAATGTTTTGCCACTAAGTTTTGTGTTGCCTTTGGTTCAGAAACCATCTCCAGAATCTTCGTCTTCTCATTTAGTGATAGTTTTCTGTTCCTGATCTCACAATAAGAGTTCTCACTGACTTCCTGATGAATGGACTCAGAATCTGTTCACGTCTTGGGTACCAACCAACGGGCTGATGGTATTGATTGATCCTCCGCCAACGCAGCCTATCTTTGCTAGCAGACCAAAGCATAGACCAATACTTAATCGGTTGGTTCAATGGATGATTTGTTTTAACCAATCACAAATGAGAACGGCCCTAGCCAATCGGGCGCTGTTCTTTGTAAGCTCGGTATCACAGTGATCCAGTGAGACTGGTTTGAGCGGTATTGCGAACATTTTACAGACTGTGGATTCTTGAGGGTATGACATTTGACGGACTTGAGTGTATATTTTTTGGTGCTAAAAGTACAAGTTGGTTTCCCATTGTGTAAACGGAAGATTCGATAAAAGACTTATTTTCACTTTTATCCTAAACATCCAGACTTCTTCACTTGACGAATTAAACGCTACTTCATCACCAGCACCTTCGATGCCCCCAATAAACACCGAAGACAGTCCGACTTCCAGTGGTTGTACCACCAAGTTGGAGATTGCAGAGTTGGTCCCATCCGGTGAGCAGCGTGTTGTGTATACCCCGACATCGGGCGGTAAACATATGCGTCGTCCAATGAACGCATTCATCTTATTTTCAATGCGCCATCGTGGCGAGGTACATCGGCTCTATCCAAATAAAGATAATCGAGTGGCCAGCCAAATTCTCGGCGAGTGGTGGTACAAATTGAGCGTGGAAGAAAAAGCAGAGTATCATAATTTGGCACGCGAGGTGAGTCTAATCACAGATGTCCCCATGATCGCAATTCACCGTTTACTCATGATGGAAATTTTTTTATTTCCCCTGACTAACCAACCGCATCATAGTTGCCTTGATCTTACTGATGTAGTATTTATGTGGTGCGAATAATCCCCGACACACCGAACGAATACAACAGAGTACTGTTTTCTGCTGATTGTGAATCCACATCACAGTCAAAGTAACCAACACTCATATTGGAAGGTTTAAACGTAGAATAAGCCTAGTGCTGCAAAAATCTTGCTGAACCTATTATGTGCAAGATACTTTTTAAAAGTAAGAAGGCCTACATTTTATTTCTCCCGCTTGTGGCCCCTACGTTTTTTCATTCTTGTTTGTGTGGTTTTACTATCTCCCTGTCATTCTCCCTTGTTCGCTTGTCAAAAACCGTGTTAATCAAGCGCTCCCTGAAATGCATTTGTGTTTGTAGTAGTATATCCTACTTTGAGTTAGTGAGTTTCGTGGAAAAATCCATTTCTGTGCATACAAACGGCTGTTCACTACTATACCTTCTGATGACTTAGCCGCTACATACATCTCTGTCACACACACACACACACACACACACACACACACACCGTATACCCCGCTTCGCTACGAGTAGTAAATCGTAACTGATTTATTCCCGAACCACAACGTTTTATACCGCGGTTGTTCCACGTCTAGCTAGGCTATTGGTTTCTGAAGAACATTCAGTCACGGTTGTCCATTTTCCATTTGGTTCATCAACAAACACCGCCTGCCAATTCACTCGTTATCGGTTTTCTTTATCACATTTTCATCAACATTACAAAAACACGTAATTGGTCATTTTTCACTGAAAATTCGCACTTTTCGGACAAATAAAGCGCACCTTGATTAGTAAACTTTCCTCGGTTTTGCTGGTAACTAGTCATTCCTTGTGAGGTGTAGTAGTTAAGCAGTTGACGCTACAATTTTCAGTGATTGCCTATGTACCTCGTTTGATGAAATCGATTCCGTACTATGTCTTAAGTAGCTTTATGACAATGAAAAATATCTCGTTAGATCAATAAATTTAACGCGAATCAGGCCGAGTAGTTTTTGAAAACACGACCACCAGATAGTGGTCTGCTCGCAGTGTATGACGGAGCGGACACAGATACCATGGAGCGTGACGCAATTCACCCACCAGCAAGCACAGTTTCTGCTGTTTACAGTATTGCTGGTATTTAGGCGTCCAGTTCAATTTAATTCAGAACTATCACTACGAGGTTTAGATTGTGTGCAGAAAATTAAATCGTGAAACATCGGGATCATTTGCAATTTGCATTAGTTTGTTTACATTTTTTGTTCTCTGGTGAAAGTAGGGACTGGAGTCATACTCATCTTCAGACATTCGAACAGTGCGATATTCGTAGCTCAGGCAGATGGTGGTCCTCAGCGGGTCCTGATCGCGCTGACTTTGGTGTTTAGTTCGCAATTTTTTAATTGTCAATCGAGATGAGATTACGAGGGTGCACTTAGTGCGTTTCGTAAGACATTCTGAAGCCGGTAGCAAGCACGGTGGTTGGTTGTAAGGAGGCCCTACAATCATGCGTCCTTTGCGTCTGTTAGTGAAACCTCAAAACTGTGGCTCATGTGTGGTGCAAGCACCGTGTGAGCGACGATGTGCTTTATCGTCGTGTGGTGAGCGTGCATAACCACCCTTAAACAAGCTACTTTACTTTTTCCGGTGCGAATAACTCCTGTGTGATAATGAGCCTACTTCTTTAATGTCTCTGATGACGGCTTTCCATGCGTTGTGATCGGCGGCAAACTCGAGGCACAGTCAGATTTGGGGTTTTCGCCAGACACGAAATCCGAAGATTGACCGAAGGTCTAGATGTTCTACACCCACTTTGACTGTGTTGACTCACGTTTTAGCTGACCGCCTGGATAACTCTTCCAACCTGGTCAAGGTGACAGTAGAATACCTCCGTTTGTATGTTTCGCTTAGAGTTGACGGAGGAAATGAACGGATCATTAGTGACGGAGCCGTTGAAGAAATGCGGACGCCAATTCTATGTTCGAACAGTGTTGTCGGATGTCATAGTTTGGGGCGTCATCATACCATTTACTGTTGATTGTATAGAAGGCACCAGTAATCGAAACCCTCTAGCTTTTTCGTATCATCTACCCTTAGCGGCCAGGTTTAAGAAGCGTGCGTGAGAACAGGGCGAAGTGCGGGCCGAAAAATGCAGTTTTGTGTGGAGGCCTACTTCAGTGTAGGATCGCAGTTTTTCGCAAATTTATAGGAATACTGTCTTTGCCTAATCAGCATGATTTAATTTCGTTTTTGATCTGGACGTATGGTTGCACGGTAGTTCGAATGCACTCGAAAGTGTAGTCCAGTTCCAAGATCTTACTGCCATTGTGGGTGAAACATGTCAGGTCTGTGGAAGTCGTGGAGATCTCGGTTTTTAAGGTATGTATCACCAGGGCCATATCTTTGGTCTCGCACTCCATAACGTTGGGAATCGGCTGCACACCGTTAGGTTCATCTCCCAGAATGTCAGTCTGTTAGCGAAATTGAAGACAGCTCGAAAGTTAATGAAGCAAGCTGTGGTTGGTTGTTTGAATTTGTAACGGTGTTCGAGGCTTTCATCACAGTGTGAAGATTCAGCTCAGGTGACCTCTCCCTCGGCGAAAACCACATTGGTTGGAGTTCGTTCGCACGCCCCATGTAGCAGCAAAGTGATTTACGGTAATGGTTGAGAAAAGCTCCGCCACTATGTCATTGAGGTCGATGCCCCTGTAACTAGTGCACGTGGTTTCGTTGTCATTTTTCAACATTGGGATCAAATTGGAGGTTGTCCAATTTTTATGGAAAATCTTACTTAGAAGGGCGCGTGGCCGGTTCTCGGTTCATTGGCTCCTTTGTAAATCTTCCTCTGGCCCTCCGGGCAGAAGCAAGAGACAGTGGCCTTATCTGGTAGCAGAATACATTCGCATATGTCACGCCGTCTACAGACTATTCGATGGTGAAAAGGTTCGTTGTCAAATGAAACCCCACCACGTCGTCGGACAATAGCCGCTGATTGTCCTCGACCGCTTATTTAAATTGTTTGTGCTTTGTTTTTTGTGGCTGACTGTCGGAGTGGTCATTGTCCTATCCGCGACCTGGAGACGCGCCCCGGATCATTCAGCTGTGCTACCTATGGCTAATCTGTTGGTTGCAGGCCGAAGTGAGGTGCTTATTTTGCACTACCTCTGCTGATTAAGGCATGTTTTATCTACTTTTCTGTACTCTGCTTTCACGCCCTGTACAAGGATGGAAGAAGCAACGCAATGGTCAAACCGTTAGTGCTTTCTGACTTCCCGGTTTAGATCCCGTGTGTGAGGATTGACATTGTTTTTGACCCATCAAGGGGAATAACTCAAAATTGAAGCCAGCGATGTGAATGTTGCCAGGCATTCACACAATGAGCACAAAGATTGTGACGAAAATGGTTGTATGGAGTAAATAACACTCGTAAGTGAAAAAATGATGGATGCAATGCGCCACTTGTTTGTTCTCACGGGGCACTTATCCAGTGAATTTGAACATGGGTTCAAATTCGCCTTGCTCTAATGCAATGAAGTCAATTTTATCACAGGGCGATGCAGACCACTGGTGAGTTGAAAGTTTGATGGGCGACACAGGTGAAAAACGGAAGAGTGCAGTTATCATTTGCAGTGCAAGTGGGTAGCCAACTAAGTGGTAATAATGTCTTCATGCTGAGGCTTTATTTCGCATCCATCGTTCTGTTGATTCTTTGCAACGTCCCCGTGTAGGTCCGAAATTGCAATTTCTCTTATTCCTTTTGATGACGATATAGGTTTAGTTGGTGTGCAATAAAACGTGTCAAAAATGATCACATTATTTTCATTGTGTTTTCGAATAATATTTCCAAAACTTCTCTCTGATTTCATTGATTTTTTTCTCTCCATAACTTCTGGCGCTGTCAGTGTGACTTTATATTGGGAATGAGTATTCTATTGTCCAGGGCTTTCTATTCTGCCTCACACTATCATGCATATCACTGTTTTCCCAGTTTATGAATCAACCGTAACAACCTTTACGTTTCTTCCGCAGCTAAAGGCGATGCATTTTCAATGCAATCCTGATTGGAGGCGTTCTTCCGCTAAAGAACGCCGAAAGTCCGAGCCGTCTACAACTTTGCACGATGCGCCGACTGCTTGCTCACCAAAAATTACTTCCAGGGCTGTCGAATTGCTTACATCTTCACTTCTACTTCGTTCGAACGCGGAGAACTTGGGGGAAACACTCGGTTCGAACAAGTCTGCGGGAGTTCATACCACTCCAGTTGATATAGGTATGTCTCATCACTCAGAATCTACCGGGCTATTATCAACTGTGAAAACTGACTTCTCATTAGGTCGAATAGTATCATGAATCTTAAACCGAAGGTGGATGTCCTATGAACTGCTAGTCGTGTAACGCTGACTGGCTCATTCCAAGTCAGATCGCTGAGGAGTCGAATTCTCTGCCCGTCCAACGGCGGCTGTTTGGTTTTTGCTCTTGATTGATTGCGATCACCGGAGCTAAACAAAATCGGTCTCGGTCAGTACTACTCACGTGGACGGTCGACGGATTATTGTGTGTTTTGACTTTTCAGTTTATCCCCGTGATAGTCGCTGGCTAATGGACCTTGCCACCAGGGTCTGTCTATTTTTGCGTTAGGCCGTTTTACTGTCACACTTGAATTGTTGATTCATGATTGCTGAGCAGTAAGATTATTTCTTTTTCTGTGATATTCACCCATTTCTCTATATTCCTTAGTGAGCGGTTTTTCAAAATTAAAAGACGGACTTGAGCTACTGAACCGTATCATGTGCACGGAGTTGTCACGTATTACTGTGTTCGTTATTCAAGATTTGTGTTAGCTGAAACGTACCAAAATTCAACATTGGAAGCAAACACCCACTAAACTTGTTTTTTTACTAAGCACAAAGTGGATTATAATGAAAGGGATAAATCCCATGGTTCGGAAACATACTATAAGAGGAGTTCGTGGGAAACATTCCCGTCAAAACCAGTTTGTTGATTCCGCTTTTGAAAAGAGGAAAGTTGTAGATGGGTGGCAAAACAGGGTGGGGACAGGTGCTCCCGTTCGGCAAAAAATTGAAATGTTGAGGTCCGAGATCGAGCGACACAAATCTGACAAGGGTGTCCAGCTGCCTGTGCTGGGAATTAGCGTTGCAATCCAATGGGAATAAGAACAGTCGAGGCAAGTTTAAAGGAACAAAAGCCAAAATATCAGCGGTAGAATAAAGGCAACGAAGCAACTACCCGGCGATCGGCAAGTGGCTGCGGATTGGAAGTTAAAACTGAGTCATCCACAAAATGAATGGCTTCGTCTTGGACCCGATCGAGAAGAGATGAAGAATACGACGAAGTTACATCGCACACGTGACAACATTATTCAAGTGTGGGATAGATTTTAGTCTTGTACAGTAAGAGGTGGGCTGATTTGAAAAAAAAACGTTTGGTGCGGAATAGAAAACCAATCTGGTTCGCACCACGAGAAGCAAGTGAACGAGAGTATAGGGAGCACGATAGAAAGAAGACGATCGAAAGACCCAGGAAAGGCATATAGTTGAACGAACGAAGGGGAACCGAATCGAAATCTAAGTGAGGAGAGGATGAATGGTGTTTGAGTAAGCGGGAGAAGAGCTATTTTAGTAGCGTTGAAGAGAACACGGTTTTGAAAGCCTTAAGAGACCTGTCCAAGATTCAAACTTGACGATCTTGCAAGAGCATAATCTCCACGATCGATGTTGGTGGTGATATGGCGGGAGGTGCGATGTGAAAGGGAGTAGTGTACAGTGACAGCGTCAGTATTAATGTTAGTGGGGTTGGAAGTGATTGATAAGAGATCTTTAATGAAAAGCAGAAAGAGAGTGGATGAAAGTACAAAATTTTGGAGAACACCGGGTTTCACAGAAAAAGGTTGTGATTGTGCTACATTGACTCTAATGGAGATGGTCTGGATGCTGAGAAAACTCGACGTCCACAACACAAAAGCTGAAAGAAACTCAAAAGATATTACACCCTGTAACTTCCGATTTGCAAGCACCTAATATTGATTATCTCATTATTTTGGAGACGATGGTCTTCATAGAACAAGAAATACGGTTGTGTGTTGAACGAAATGCTGCCAACTATGTCGATTTTAAATTCCGTTTTTCTTATTTTCATGCCCCTCAATCCAGATGCGGAACATTCAGTTCGCCCTGAACTTCCATCTCATTTCTCATCGACTCCGGTCCCATCGGATCCAATACCGACCGGTTTGGAGTTGTTGGCTCATGCTGTGGAGTATTTACAATCACATGATTGGCCAAATGACCAGGATTGTCGACCTCGATCTGAGCCTTCGTGCTCCGCTCTGGACCCCATATCTATGGTTGATTTGGACTCATCAAGCAAGTATTTATATAAATTATTGAATAGATATCATGAAACATCCCGTCTCTTGATCGTCTCGACCATCGTTTACGGTTGCTTTTCGGTTGTAACATGTGATTTGATATGTTTGGGTCCAGATCTAGACAATCCAGTAGAATGATATCAAGATCACTGTTCCATGTTTTTTTTCAATCTCCAAGACGAATTTCTCACTTCTTGTTACTACAGTGCCTATCAGTTTTTCCCTGGTATCATCGTACACGTCGATGAGGTTTCCCTTATTGCCTTTAACTGTCCATTTTTCCGGACTTTGTTTTAGGTTCGCCGCCGCCGCCATCCTCCTCACCACCGCTAATGACTTCCTCTTCGCTGACATCGTCTGATTCTCCCTCATCTGAAGATGATTTTACCACACGTTGTGCGAGGACTATGCTCTCACAAGAATCATCTGTGACTTGTAAACGCGCTGGTCCAGTTTGCGTACCAACCAGTTCCCCGTTGATTATTATTTCCAAGTTGAATTTGCCTA
The DNA here is from genome assembly GCA_948099385.1 of Fasciola hepatica. Taxonomy (NCBI): domain Eukaryota; kingdom Metazoa; phylum Platyhelminthes; class Trematoda; order Plagiorchiida; family Fasciolidae; genus Fasciola; species Fasciola hepatica. The sequence goes on along the minus strand of CANUEZ040000140.1, from coordinate 13,003,536 downwards.
CCGCTGGTCAGTTAATTCCATTTGATTCGTCGCGTCTGTTGACACTAACCCCCGTAATTGCTGCGCCATGTCAACGATCTCACTCACCCCCGGTGGTGTCCGCGATTCAGACATCAGAATCAGTCAATAGAATTAACGTGACCGGAACGAATCAGCCCACGCCCACATCCACACCACAAAATAACGACTCGTCGGACATCAGCCAGTAAGTGTTGTACATGTTGTAACAGTCTTTCGTGTTGCGCATGTGTTCGTGTGCTGGTTTTCGTTCCATCCTTATGCGTAAATTCTGTGGTTGGGGTGTGCCGCATTGCCACAAAGGCCCACATCAATATCTGAACCACTGGCTATCACGATCCTAGGAATCCGATTGGTCAATGACGCGGTTTTTCAGTAGGGTGGTACGGTGACAATGCTTGTGACAGCAGACTGCCGCCCACAGTGCTTAGACTCTAATGTTTTAAAAACCAAAACACCGAATACCGTTCTAGATGAAATATATGTCGAGGTTCATACAGTGTACTAATTAGTAGGCTACATTACGAACGCTTTCAGGTCCGGATATTTGCTCTGACCACTTGATTATCGTCCCATATATTTACCGTGCCTAAATGCTAATCTTTCATTTCATCCACAATTATATTGGCGCGCCATAAGGTGATCATTACTGAGATCTTGTACAACAATCATACGACCTGCGCGAGTGTCGGTAATTTGTGTTACGTAAGTGCCATCATTTGGGTCAAAGTGTCAGGCATTCAAATCGCCAACGACAGTAGCCAGGTTCACTTCGGCCAATTTTACGGTGTCAACCAACAAACTTGATCACACTATGTACCACCACAGATGACCGATGGCGACTTAGTAATGACGATGATAATAGTATGTTGCTGCTTGAATATGTACGTATATCACTCCGTATAATCCGGTCAAACGGGGTAAAATTCGCCGATTTTCCATATTAGCTATTCGCTTATACAATTTGAATAATTTGCGAAGCAGTTAATTCGTGGTAATGATATTCAGTCCCAGTCTTTTGCTGTTGATGCGGGCGGAATAATTCGATTTGGTTTTATCTGCACCAAACCGGTCAGAAGCATAAGACTGGTTCGTCCGACGGGTGGACGGTAAAACATGCAAGTGATGTCTTTTCCCTATCAGGTGGATTATACATATTTTGCCCGAAACCGATCATCGTTTGCCTTAGCACGTGCTATTCATGCACTCTTCATGACCACAAGGAGTTTATGTCTTGTCGTGGTGGTGTGAAGAGGCTGGCTTCTGCGTTGATTTCATTTAGTACGTTTTGATTTCCCGGTTGAGGACTGAAAAAATGCGGGACTATCGTTAGTGTCACACATTGAGCAATATACGTATTGCCACCAGGAAGCCTGAGAAATACTGCGGTACTATCCGGGAATAATTATTAGTTCGGTTCCAAGGAAAAACCGGCGAACAGCTGAGTCCTCGAACAGCGATTTTGCGGGATCCCTCAGTATACCTTCTTCTTCCTCAGTTTTCTTGCATTCACTGGCAACGTGCAGGTCCTTATGCGGTTGTACAAAATGATAACCATGTTCGTTAAAGTGAAATTTGTGTGCTTGTTTCGAGGGCACAGTGTACATCGAAAGGTTCGAAAAATCCCAACCTTTGTACCGAAGGCAACGGTCACAATAGGTGAACCTTTTTGGATCTGAGTATGTTACATTCATCATTCTCTATTTTACTTCCGTATCACTCTTAACTCTTAAAAAAAGTCTCCCTGACCATTGTAGGATACATGAGGCGTCCTGTATCCGCTTCAGCTTAGAAAAATGATATCTGTCTGAAGTTTTGACTTCTGACAACGCCAATCGACTTTTTCTGTTTTCATCTTTGTGCACCAACTGTATCCGCTCGGTTACAATTATCCGGTTTTACCTGATGGATTTTTCGGAATGCGGTCGTAGTTTACACGATTATCTTGAACGTTCTCTTTTGTTGTGTGGATGGAACAGTGTGTTTACTTTTGTGTATATGCTTTTCATTTTCAGTTGAGTATCTATTTGAAAGACAGTGCAAAAGTCAGGCTCTTGCTCTGATGTATCATTCATCCATATTGATCACTCGGTCAGTAACCACAGTAACTATATTTATATCCGTTTCATGGTAGACGACGGCATCGTTCATATATCACCATTTCCTAATCGCAGTCTCGTCAATTTCGCAGAATGGAAGCCACATGTATATATCTCTGTGTTTTGACCTTTTCCAGACTGATCACAACAGCACCTACCGTGCCTGTTTCACCAGTTCCAAAGGAAACCACGAGAGCTATCGCATGTGTGAACACTGCTTCGTCGTCTTCCACTTCTGTGCCTTGCGCCACGCACACTTCTCTCGGCCCCACTGTCTGCAAACCCGTTCTGGCTGTGCCCACCCCAATTCTCTCCAGCTGTTTGCTTATGGACTCTTCGTTCGGTCCCACTTCGACTGTGGACGCTAAGGTTGTGCGCGACACGGCCACACAGCGACATACTAATCATCAGTCCAAACAACCGGAGCATCACCATCAACAACAACAAGAAACGACTGTTCTACACCCGGTTACACCCACGCTTTTGACTCCCGCAGCATCCATTGGCGAGTTTCCTATACAAGTCCAATGGTCGATTCTCATTTGTTTTTATGATTCGGACAAATGAAATTGGGTTGACCACTTTTGAATGTTCTGGTACGGTTTACAAACTAACTAAACGGATAAAAGGCTTTAGTCTAGTTCCACGGAGGTCAGGATACCTGCCTGATCACAACGGCCACGTATCGAATCGCTTAACGCACGTCCGGCTCGTTGCCACACCTGACGTAATGAGACTTTATGCGATTCTTTGCCACTCCAAGTCTCAGGGTGCAGTTGTTGGTTAACTCTAAAAGTATAGTGGGACTTTGAGGTTGTGTGGTTTGTCCCGTCCACTGTATTTATGCGCAAGCATGTAGTAAAAAAAACTTGAGACGATGGCTACTTCTGACAAGTGAAGTTATTTCACTAACTTGAAATTCCTGGTGTCCGTTTTGGCGAAGCAACATTAAACAAATGTATGGGGTGTCTGAGAGGAGTAGCACTTCTGAGGTGGTAGACCTTGGGGCATCCTCCACTGCCTTGGCTTCCATCATTTACTCAGCTCTCACTTGTAGCTCTACGAAGCTGAAGCATGCATCGGCGGCCCCACCCCGGCAGGTGGGCTGAATGAAGTTGAGGATAGCCAAGGTTTAAGAAGCTCGACGAGGCTGTATTCAACACGCGGAGACATACGGCTGAATGGGCGGACGAGACCCACTAATCCAACGGCTGGAAAAGAAAGTTCTTTAACCTACCTGACTCGGTTTTCTGGAGGAAGCGAACGAGCCGCACTACATGCCGCCGCCTCATCTGGAACAACCCTGCTGCCTTGCAGGCTGCAATTGGTTGTGCAAAGGCTAGAGGTGCATCTTCAAACAAAGCGGCCGGATGAGGAACCGTCAACTTCCTACCCCGGACTGGGCGACCGTGTAGTACAACAGTCCCGAGCGATGCTGGGAACACCACCTCGTGCTATATTCCCGAGAATCTCCGTGAATTATCTTCTCGAGATTCAAGTAGCCGACTTACTCTCTGGCAGGAGATGGTGGCCTGAGAGAAAGGATAAGTCAAGTCACAGACCCGTTTCGTTTGTCCTCGAGAGAGCGAACAACCTTCAGTGAAAACTATAGCAACAGATTTTAACAAAAGTCGATTCAACGGACAGTGAAAGAATGAAGTATGATCTTCCGTCAGAAAGCTACCATCAAATAAAATGACTTCTAGACAGGAAGATGGCTTATTGGCTTACTTACAGAATTGTGTTGACATTGAAAACAAACTGCTAATTCGCTAATATTTGGTCCGAGAATTCGGATTAGCTTGTGTCATGTCTTTGATCTGACAGCATCCCTCGAGACTCCGTTGAATGTGATATATTGCTGTGTGAAATCATGGGACTTACGCTCCTTTACATGGCTATTATTTAGTTTCGGCGGTTGATCGCTCTCCTACTGATGATGATTAAGGGGCGTGAGTTTAGTTATCTAGGCGCTCTCAGCACCTTTAACCAAATCGGAATTCGGGTGACGTACGAGAGGCGTTCCTGTCAATCACTCGGGTCCGATCGAAAGAGACCCAGGCTGGTCTGTTGTCCACAACAGGGGTGGTCTAAATAAACAACCGCTATTCTGTGAGCCAAAGCGATTCGTAAGATCTCCTTAATCTGTTGTGGCAGCGTGTGTGAATTGCTCTCACTGAAACCTCTGTTATCAAATTCACACTACACTGATAATTAACGCAATCCAGTGTGTATGGTGAATCATCATCATCATCATCGCACAGCGTTAAACAGTAGGGCAAGCCCCACTGACCACTGCCTTTCTCACCATGTTGCACGTTGAATTAAAAAGTATGAATATACAAGATGGAGAGGGACTGGACCTATATGGGTGGGAAAATAAAAGAATGCCCTAGTAGCCAACACACGGAATACACAGTCTAACTGTACAAACGTACACCGATCAAACATTCTGATTCGACAGAAAGTGACAACACGATCTCCACTGTTCGCGGTTCGCAGCCATATCCTTCAGTGTCTCCAGCCAACTGGTGGACGGGTCTTTTGGACCCCAACCACGAAGACGTGAAGCACCTACTTTTCCTAAGTCTCCCGTACATTTCCTCATTCCTCGCTGCCACGTCATCTGTTGACCTCCACGTGGTCTCTTCCACTCCCTGGGAGGGGCGGAGAATAGGACACGGTACGGTAGACGTGTGTTTGCCATACGTAACACGTGTCCCAACCAACGAAGTCTACTAAGTTGGATACGCTGTGACAAAACGTTCTCTGAATTAGTACCCAATACTCGCTTTCTTACCTCATCGTTGCTTACTCGGCTATTCCACCCAATCCTAGCGATACTACGTAAACATCGATGGTCGAAAACCTCAAGACGACGAATATCTTCAGCACGCAGACTCCAAGTTTCGCAACCATACAACAAAACTGAACGCACAGTGGCACAGTATACACGACCTTTCAACTTCAGTGAAATATCGGATCGGCGCCACAAGTGCTTCAGTCCAGCGTACGCTGCTCGAGCTTTGGATATCCGCGTACTTACCTCTACTACTGTGCTCCCATTCGTCGTCACGCAGCTACCGAGGTAGGTGAAGTGATCGACAACTGCCAGCACCTCCCCGTCGAGCATCAAGCTCGGAATCGTTGACGTCCAGTCTTGTAACATCATCTTGCACTTTGAAGGTGCAAAACGCATGCCGAATGGAGCTACAGCTCTTGCGAGATTATCTAGTGCACGCTGAGCATGTTCCGTGGATTCGAACAAGCAGACAACGTCGTCTGCGTAATCCAGGTCACATAACTTTTCACTATCTCCTAGTTCGACGCCTACATCCTGAAGATTTTGCAGCGCACTCTCCATTATTTCGTCCATGACGAAGTTAAAAAGGAATGGAGACAAAGGGCATCCCTGCCGAACACCACTGGTCGTTTCGAACCGACCGGATAGTTCACCGTAAACCCTTACGCGGCCAGAAGTATGAGAATACAATGATCTCATTAGGTTCACGAACTTCTGGGGCATACCTTTTCGATGAAGAGTACTGAAAAGCGCTGTTCGATCAACTGAATCGAAGGCGCCTTTCAGGTCTAAGAAAAGCATTATTGTTGGTCGGCGGTGCGTGTGACGCGTTTCAAGTAGTCGGCGAAGAGTAAAAATCTGGTCGATGCATCCTCGACCTGGGCGGAATCCTGCCTGCTGTTCGCGGACATTCCTCTCGCGAGCCGGTGTAAGACGGTGCAGCAAAATCGAAGCTAATACTTTGGCGACTATCGGGATTAAGCTAATCCCACGATGATTACTGCAGTCATTGCGTATTCCCTTCTTGAAGATGGGAACAATCAATGACTCGCTCCATATTAACGGAATACGCTCCGCGTTCCAAATGTCACGGAGCAAGGCGGTTAGTGATTTTATCAATGCCTCACCACCCAGTTTGAAAAGAACTGGAGGAAGTTCGTCGGGACCTGCCGCTTTCCCCCGCCTTAGTAATCGAATACATGACTCTACTTCTACTTCTGATGGGGGCTCAAGTGATACCACCCAAGGAGTCACAGCTGTTGACACATGAGTAACTGCACTAGCGTGCGGCCAGCTAAACTGTTCCTTGAAGTACTCGGCCCATCGGTCAAGCCTTTGCTGTTTGTTATGGATGGGTTCTCCATTCCTACTGCAAATCGCTTCACTGACCTGAGTTCGCCGTCCACTGGTGTCACGAATAAGTTTGAACAGTCTTTGACTGTTACCTGAAGCAGCTGCCACTTCCATTTCTTCGGCTACATTGACCCACCAATTTTCGCGATCCTTCTTAAGGCTTCGCGTAACTTGTCTTTGCAGCTTTCTCCGCATCTTATTCATCTCCTTACGGTTCGAAAGCTGACGCTTTTGCTCCATTATACTCAGCGACTCTTGCGAGATCCAGTGTCTTTGATGGACAACGGATCCAGGACCACAGGCAAAACCTGCTGCAACGTGCATCGCCTGTTTGATATGAGACCAATGCTCATCTACATTACTGTTCTCCGTGGATCCTAGCTCATGTGCTAACTTCTGCTCATAACGGGTGCAAACGTCTGGATCACACAAACGTTGCACGGCTAATCGGGTTTGCGGTTTGCGACGATGGCCATGGAGCTGGAGAGATAATCGCATTAAAACTAAGGCATGGTCCGACTCTACGTACGTGGACCAGTAAGATCTACAGTTCTGAACAGAACTGCGCCACCGGTAACTTACGGCGATATGGTCAATTTGACTCAAAGTACCTGTAGAGTTAGAGCGCCATGTCGCTGTGCGACGCGAGCTGTGTCGGAAATTTGTGCTAGACAAGAACAATCGATTGTCTGCACAAAATTGGAGAAGCCTATCCCCGTTATCTGTGCGCTCAGCGGGTAAAGCACAACGCCCACCTAAACAGGCTTCTGACACACTGAGTTTGCCAACTTGTGCATTGAAGTCACCAGTTAGCACTACAATGTCGGAACCTTTACTGCTGCGAACGAGAGTGGCGAGGGCATCATAGAACTCATCTTTCTGCAAGTCTGAGCTGCACTCCGTTGGGGCGTACGCCGAGATCACGAACAAATTGCGTTTAACACAACTATCCTTTCGAACGCCAACTGACCCTTGGAGTCTCACAGCACATAAACGACTGTTAACAGGGATCCAGTCTAATAGGGCAGCCTCAGCATTGTCAGTCAAGACAATTCCTACACCACGTTGACCCACAGCTCTAGCTGCTTCGTCTCCTGAGGTGCGCAGAATATACCTCGATGAGATACCAGGAGCAGTTAGCTGAATTACATTGCTCGAATCCCGGATACGCGTTTCGCTTAAGCAGCAAACCTCAATCTTCAGAGAGTTCATTGTGAGGGCTAGGCACGCCTGCTGACCGGCCTGCATGAGTGTACGCACGTTGAAGGAGCCGAGATTAAGAGGCTGACGGAGCTTGAGAAAATGTGAGTTACCAGACAGAGGATTATTCCCGACACTATTTGACAGTGAATCGTTGCGAGTATCGACCGTGTTATCAATGGGAGCATTATGGGTGGATAGATGGGGCAAACAGGGATGGTTAGGGACAGAAGACAAAGGTTGAATAACAGAGAGGGAACTCTGAGCAGTAGCACACTTATCACTACCCACCCCGCTCGATGCAATGGGCAGCGCGGTCCTGATTAGCCTGCGCGACGACCGATGCAGTATGGAATTTTTTGTAGTCGTGCAGTTCATGGGAGATGTTGGACGGGTACTGCTAGGGTGTCCAGCCACAAAGCAGGAGAACGATTAGGGTCCTCATCCAAAGCCTTTAGTTCTGACAAGAACCTATCCGCAAGGCAGCGGGATGGCCTGGTGGAAGCCCATTTGCTTGGATCAATTATTCTTCCACTGGTTTTTCCGACTGAGTTGCTAGCTCAAATCAACCCCCAACCTGGAGGACCAGGAGACTGGACTTCGTCTGACCTCTACCCATTGACCTGTCAGGTATGATTGCATCTCCGGCTTAAGAAAGCCATCCTGTATAGCTCTTTGGGTCATAGAGGCGCGCAAGCCATCACACCACGTCAAGGTGCAGTCTCGTCGTGATGGTGTATGGTGAATGAACATTCTTAGATCATTCTCACTGCAACCTACACAAAACCAATCTCCGTAACATATTAGAATTAATCCTTACTGTGCAAATTGTCAATATTTGTTCATGGCTCGCGGCACACTACTATTACTATATACATAATATATGTATATACAAATATATCATGCGTATTTGTTTTTCTTCCCTCTCAGGATCAAACAGTCTCATTTACCTGAAGCCGTTGGTTCAATTTATCACTCCTCCGCACTCACCCGGGTCGGGTCAGTTGCAGCCGCTTACCAGTCCGGTGTTGTATGCTCAGCTTCGTCCGGTCAGTTTATCACAGCAGCCTTCACCTACACCCCTTTTGTCCGGTATGGTGCACGCTGAAAAACCGATTGCTGTGGAGGTCTGTTCCACGCAGTCATCGTCACCAGCGAATCTTGTTGCGGTTAACAGTGCTCAATCTAAGGAAGAACTGAACAGCAATGGACCGAACAATAATGAGAGCAATGTGGAGACTAATAGAATATGCGACCCGGAACAGTTAAATGAGAATTCCGTGAGTTTTCCTGAATATTCTGTTCACACGGTAACTGGCTTTTGATTATTCCCAGTGACGATTGATTAGCGCAAGTGACGCTCCACGTAACATTATCAACAAAAACTGAAAACAAGCAGGGCACGTTACGGTATCACCTCTTACGTCATGCAAGAGTTTTTTTTAACGGATGTACCTCAAAGTCACAGGGTTCCACTGTGCTAACAGAAAATTCGGCAATCGTGACCACAGCCATTTGTCGTCTCGATCCGGTCGACAGTGGAATGCTCTTTGCGAATAAAGTTGATAGGCAGTGGTGGGTTTTGGGCTTCTTACCCCTAACTTGATAACTGAACGTGTTTCGCTTGACTGTCGCGGGTTGTTATCCATTTTTGTCCACGTGGTTTTATTGTGAGACACCACTTCCCATCGGTTTAATATATGACCCATTACGGTAGAAGACACATTTGAGATGAAGGCGGCTGCGATCCATTCTACTCTTTTAACCACCCAACTGGTCATGACAACTTTGTGGCTTGTTCGATCGGATCGTTTGAAATGATGTAATGAGAACAAGTAAAAACGTGTGATTCTGTGTGGTTTGATACTTATCTCTGTTAAATCTACGGTTCAAAGTGAACCGTCGTACACCGCTGGTTAGGTCATAGAAGACACAGTTCGCCGTCATGCTTTGCCAAGGAGCAGTCTCGTTGTGGTTATGCATTACAGTCATACCGACAGCCGTTCTTCGTGTTTCTTGTTTGATACTACCCTCAAAGTTACTCCATTTCCGTGCGATGTTCGTTGCACTATGTCTTATACTAGCGCTGTTATTTCAGCGTTTTACCCGTTCGGTGTAAATTGCTGCTATTCTAATAGGCTCTGAGCTGTAATGTTCTAGTTTTCAGTTTTGTTAAACGCTGTAGTTGATGTATCAGAGTACTGCAGCAAGGAAAACAGTAGATGAAATCCTAAGTAGTAGGTGAACGGGAGTAAATGTGCAATTAGCAGTCCGAACATGCACGGACGGAGTTCAAATACCTTACCAATGACCATACTGCTTAACCATCTCGTGTAGACTCCAAGGTGGGAACACAGCAAGTTGTGGACACCATTTAGGCTTCCTAGAGAAGAACTTGTGCCGTGAAGACAGCCGCGAAGTATCATTACCCGGAATTCTCCAGCGCCCATTTGAAACGGCGCTGGACAGTTATTTAAGTGTTTCCGTTAATTTTTAACGGCAACCGACCATAGGTTCAACCGGTAACCTCACACTTCTGTACTCTGGTTTTGGTTGCTAACTCGCACTGTCGTCTAGTCAAGAGCAAAACGAATAGAAGCATAAGGAGCAAACAAACGGAAAATAAATTCACCGATGGTATTCATGAGCACAAAGAAAAGGTTCGAATACATCTACGCCATTGACAATGGCACTTAGCTATGTCACCCAATCTGTTCTACCTTTCCGTGTGCCGGTCTCACGGGGCACACCTCGGGGGCTTAACACACTCTACTCGCTCAGGTCCACTGATCAAAGTTCGCATACCTTTTCGTCATATCACGGTCTGACCACCTCGATCAGCCTTTTAACCCCTACCTCGGAAAGCAACATACACTGAGGAGTCTGTTTGTGGGCATGCCTAACGTGTCTCAATCACCTTAACCTGCTTGGACTTGGCGCTTGCTTCAGCAACTGGTCTCTGATTCCTGACAGCCTTCGCTTTACTTCAGCATTGCTGATGCGGTGTACTCACCGTACTCGGGCAATACTGCGGAGATATTTATTCCCAAACAGCGACAGACGTCCACCCGTAACAACCATCTTTCTGAGCCATATGTTAGATCTGACCTAGCTGCGGTACTGTAAAATCAACCCTTGATGGACAATCAGACGCCATACCGGCGCAGCAAGTAGTTCATACTAGCAAAGACCAAACGCGCATTGTTTATGCGCTACAGAATGTCATTCGATATCTGACCACCCAGTGAAATGCAGCTATCTAGGTACAAAATCTTATCAAATTCAGCTAGGGCTTTCCTCGCGTGGGTTGGTGTCGGGTCAACCCAATGCTGCAGCAGAATTTTATACTTCGAAAGTGGAAAACGCATCTCAAACATTGTTACACTGTTGCTTAGACTATCTAGAAAAACTTGCCGCTCACGTGGTTTTTCACTCAGAAGAACAACATTACCCACCTGTTGTCAGTCAGCCAATTTGCTCTCTGATCACGAGTCAATACCGCTGTTTTCACTCGAGGACGGGACTATTTCTAGAAACATTTCAGTTCCAAAGTTGGAAAATAAGAGATTGAGTGCAACCCTGACGCACACCACTACTCCTGGTGACCTCGGGTGAAAAATCGGCATGAGCGAAAACACACCTTCCGTTGTTAGCATACAATAATGGAAAAACAGGTAAATTTCTCTAATGCGCTCCACAGTGAGAAACATCACCAAAAACAGTGATATACTGAGTCAAATGTCGCCTTCAGATCGAGGAAGACAAAGACTGTGGGTCTACGGAAGGTTGTAGGTCCATTGTTACACTGGTTTTATTTCTCTCAGTGGCAGTAGTCTTTTCCAACTAATTGCATCAGTTTCCGTTCATACAACCAATAACCTCGTACTTCTGTGCTGTGGTTTTGGTTGCTACCTTCGAGCACTGCCCAGTAAAGGGTAGGAAGCATAGAAGCATCAAGTGACAAAAGATCAAAAAATCAAAGTGATAGGCGGAAATCACGAAGACAAGGAAAGAGTTCGAATGCAGCTACGCCACTGACCGTGGCACCTAGCCATATCACTAAATGTTTCCAACCATTCGGTAGGCGGATTGCGCAAACCCCAACCCGGAAGTCTCCTTGTTGTCCATAGTCCATTGAGATTTTTTTCCAGTGCGCTGCTTCTCAAGTGCTCCATTCTAAATGCCTTTCACTGTGCTGTCTGTCGTTATTCTTCTCCCCAGAATGTGGTATGCTATTTTGCGCTCTGAATATTGACAATGCTTCATAGTCAAGCAACTTTCCCGACTTATTTTTTTTCTCTTCCGAGTTCTCAGATTGGTTCTGTGCAGAGATAGGCTGAATTCATGTTTTATCGACCATTGGTCGAGTGGTATAGATCATTTGATTACCAGCTCGGAGGTCGGGGGTTCGAATTCCCGGCTATCACTGGCAGAGTGGTCAGTGGGGCTTGCCCTACTGTTTAATGCTGTACGATGATGATGATGGTGACCGGTTACTTGAGTGGTAGACAGTAATCCACTGTCGTCTGGCTCGTTACCCCACCTGACTTGATGGGATCTTATGTGGTTATCCACTCCAAATCTCAGAGTCTGATTTCCGGTTCTCTCTAATGGGCAGTGGGCCTTTGTGGCTATGGGGTATATGTGCATTTCGTTACACCTATGCGCTAGCATGTAATAAAAAAAGGAGTCGATCGATGGACTAATGGTCACTGAAGCTAGCACGTCCCCTTTCCATACTCGTCTGTGATGACGAGACAGATCTGAAGCACGTGCGCATAGTGATATAGTCGAGATCGCTAAATGTTACAACTGATAATTGATTTGTCGCGTAAGATGCAGTACAGTCAAAAGTGTGCAATGATTCTCGTCGTTCTCACTGAGCTGTCACCAATGAAACTATGTATTGTTGTTCGTTAGATAACCGGGAAACCATTAAGCTGCACCAAAATTATCTACGGCTTGTCACTACGAAAAGTAAAATTAATTGGGGAACATTGAACCACATGAATTCCGATGTGTCAGATTTGTTAATGATTCGGACGACGGTGGGTTGACAGGGAGGTACTTACGTTCAAACCGTAGAGGTTCTCAAGTATGATGCACACTTTTCAGTTTCCAAGACCGGCTGATGCGTGTACCTGCATTCACTTTCTGTAGTGATCAGCTCGATTTTGCCGATAACTTCCAGTACCTCAAGAGCTTGATTACAACTGTAGGGTGTGTTGGAGAGATGGAGGAAGAGAGCCAGAGCAGTTTTCACCAAACGAGTATATATATATATATATATATATATATATATATATATATATATATATATATATATATATATATATATATATATATATATATATATATATATATATATATATATATATATATATATATATAGCGAGTGAATGTATTTTTTGTTTGGCATCCTTCAGTCCAATAAACCTCATTTGTTTTGCTTCGGGCTGGTAGTTTTCTAGTTGTCTGACAGTAAAATCCAATGGGAACACGAAAGCAAGGGTGCCTGTGGGAACATTAGGCCCTAGGAGCAGTTCTAGATAGGTAACCAGGCTGCGATGGTCGAGGCATGTGTCGCATGCTTCCCCGGATTTTCATGTACACCGAGAAAGGAAATGGTTGCAAGGTGGGCTAGATTGGCTTGTAGAAGCATAGATTGATCACATGTGACGTGCTAAGCTCTTTGGATCGGAACCACGAGAAAATCCACGTAGTCGGCGATTGGAAACGTTTGAGGTAAAAGCAGCACATCGTGACAATTAAATTTCTTGTATTCAAATTATTTATCACTCAGATGCTATCGTTCTAGTCATTACCTAGCTATTTTGCTTTCCGGTTATGTTTTCATTGAAAAAAATAGCAACCAGAAGTATCGCATGATTATTATTTATCCAAACTGAAACTAGGACAAACCGATGCTCAGTGTTTGACTAGTCTTCTTCCACCATCCAATGACCGCTTCCGGAACAGCACACAATGACTGATTCAATTGTTGCAGCATGTAGTACGAGACTAAGCTGAGGTTGTTCCCGTCACATTTTGTTTACATTAACTCTTAGCCATTCCTGATGGAATATTGTGTTCACCTTTGATAATGGGCTGTACAGCTGGAAATTCCCCCACACTGTCCTATCGATATTCGATTTTCGGTCCATTCCCTTAGTTTATATTACCATTTCTTAATTATATGCTTGCGCACGGTTGTAGTGGAAAGAGTTCATACCCCATAACCTCGAGGGCTCACTACAATATTGAGGATCACCAGGAGCCTAACCCGTAGCGGCTACGGACCAGGCGACGCTGGATTACTGTCTGCCACTAAAGTCACCGGTAGCGGTGGCGGAAATCGAACTGCTGACCTCCGGGGTGGGAAATAAACGCTCTGTATCGCACGACCATCATATTGGTTTCCCAGTTGTTTTGGCTAACAGTGTTCCAATAGATATGAGCTAACTGAGCGGTAACATTTATCACCACTTTATCGGATAGACGGTCCTAGGGAGGTCTACAATATTCATTATCCTTTAACCAATATGACGCGCGATGTTCTTTTCAATCCGAAATTGAAAGAAAGCTACATCCGTCAGACGCAGGAATGTTGAACGGCAGTGGTCTAACGGTCATAATGATTAACGATATACCTTTCCGCTCTAGATTCGATTCTCATCGGCACAGATATGTTTTGTCTTTTTCATCCCCCTGTTGGCCACGTTTTCCCCTGAGTAGTACTGTAACAATGTCATAAAGCAAGATAAGGTAAGCGAAAAAGTTATCTTGTGTACCGAGACAGATCAAATTCAATTCGCACCACTTTGCTTTCTTACCTTTTTCAGCGGCCCAATTTCGGATTGTCGAAACAGTCAACCATCACCCCAGCGGATGGTGCTCCTTCTGACAAATCCACCACAAATGCCCAACCTGCGGATTCGGTATCGACCCTATTCGGTCATGAAACAAAAAAGGCTACTACCATCAAAGTGCGCGTAAAACCACCACCGCTAAACCTAAAAGCCGCACAGCAACAAGTCTTACGCTGTGCCGCATCACCGTCCTCCATGGGAAATTCACCAACTCCTTGTACTATGTCCACTCCGGTCAGTCGACGCCCATTTTCAGCTAATCTGATCAACCGCGGTCTGAAGCGGAAACTAAACGATGCATCCGAACAGTAAGTAGTTTACTGGTATGCACGAAACATTTTGTCAACGCTCTAACGTCAACAGGCAGAGCCTTGTGATGACAGGCGTATTGTGGATATTCGTGAATCTGATATGGTTATCGGTTACACGTGCGCTATTTTTTCTAGTTTGCTATTGAAATATCCATGCTAGCTTAATCCGTCTGCTATTTGTGAGATCTTGTTTTCTCTACAGAATGCATGCACTTTCTATTGTTTGCTCGGATGTGACAGTCAACCTCGTTATCTCGGACGGGTTTGCCGTGGAGCAGCAGTTATTCGCTGCGTTGGTCACGAGTGTTAGCAAATCTTGCACGCCTGATTGTGTGATCCGTGTACCACTGACTGCCTGATCTGTAATGCGCGCGCATCCGCACGTCGCTTGTTGTCATTAAGTGTGATGCGAAAAATGTCTTACCCTTTCCTGCTGAGAAAAGCGATGACTATCTGCAAATGTGAAATTTCTGTCGGCGTGTGTGTTGTGTTAATTTCTACTCATAAGACTGAGAATGCTCCGTGATATGTCCAGCCAAATAAATATGAAAATGTGAATCATTAGTTTCTGCCCAGCGAGGTTTGTCAAGCTTACCGGTTGGGTGGACGAGACCCATCCACTCCATGGTTGGTGATCTCAGAAATTATGGTCATATTTTGCGGCCATTAGTTCTTAGTTCCTCAATTTTTATTGATGTAATTGACGCTGTCTCGTCCACTGCTGCGCCGTCTGTACTCAGTATTTTATTTTTCTAGCGGGTTTTGCTTCGCGATGAAAGCAGTCAAGCCCGTTGCATCTGGTAGTACCTTTCTGTAGAATATGTACATCTAAGGATCTTGTATACAATTTGTGCTGCATTCCACGTAGTTCCAACTGTAACAACGTCCCATCAGAAACCGTGAAAACAGTTTTAATGCAGTGTACGATCGATGATTCAATAACGAATTCAGAACAACAGCAGCATTTGGAGTGCAGCACCAGGCATCAGGTTAGAACTGGTGCAGCAAATAAATGTTACTACATTATTAAATGGAACGTACGATCAGTCGTGATATCAGGGTGTAACGGACAGCTAGAAAGTGAATACTTGTGAGAACTTGAATTGGCGATGAGAAAACAGACGTAGATTGCAGAAGGCGTAGGACAGCGTACGGTTCTGTAGCGTTTGCAAATTAAACTGCGCTTGTTGCGCCAGACGAAACACCTGAAAGCGGTGAGCAAAGGTCAGGGAAGAGTACCAGTGCTACGTGGCGTAATTGGCTGTCCGGTCAGTGTTGCTGTTATAAACCCCGATCGAATATCGCGAGACTGTCAATACGCAACTTCTGATCATGTGCGGTAGCAGGTAACTAGATTCGAAAGAACCCGCACACGGAAGGTAAGAACATCTGAGCCGTACATTCGGTGCTGAACCAACGGCGAATGTACAAGGATGGTCTGCTGCTTAGATAGAAATTCGTGTGACCTTGTGAATTAAAACAACGTAGCGCGCTCCGGCAGTGGCGTACTGTACAGTTTTGTCCGAAGGCCCAGTCGCGCATAATTCGAATTCCTCACCGTTGAGTTGTGGAAAGGGAATTTTTCTCCAACGGTTGAGGGCTGCTGCTGGGTCAGAATGCTGGTCTCTTGCGCGGTAAAAGGAACTGCATTTGGACTGGTAGTGTCACATCAGTGAATGGCCAGGAAGGAAAATAATGAAAAAACAGAGATGGTGAAAAGTGGATAAATAGTCGGTACTATGTGATAAGCGAAAACTATCATTGCCAGCACAGCGCAAGGATTTCGGTTTAGGATTAACCTCATTTGATAACCGGATGGAGTCCGTAATGAGTAATTGGCGCTCCATCTGGGATCGAAGCAACCCACAGTTCCAAGGTTTTCTGACCAGGTGCATGGTTTGTTCATTTTTGATCGTGTCTGATTTCAAAACGTAATTTTTCAATCACACCGAACCTCCCACACAATCTGCTCACGTGGTCACATCGAATATGGTTTCTAGACTATTGGTTTCCAATTATAACACTTCGTTTTTCACCGTGGTTAAGCCCTCCGCGGGTTGCGAGGTGTGAATGGACCTTAGGAACAGTGCAACCATTGAACAGCCTAACGGGAATTTAATTTTATTGTGATCTCTTCCTCACATGTTCGAATGCTTCCATGTTCTCCTCTTTTCACGATGAATTTTCTTCCTGGAGCACAGAATAAAATGTTCACTGTACCAGACGGTGACCGCTGTTTGCTCTGTTGTCTAGTCAATGCCGTCGTGACCTCGAATGCAAATTCGGTCACTCCCGACCTGCGTTATAACTGTCGTTGTTATGTTTTCCCAACAACCGCCATTCTAATCCTTGACTCATAATAATGAGTAATACTCGCAGAATAAGTTTAGGACTCGCGCAGAAGTGTGACCTCATACTGATGAAGTCTTGAATACAGGAAAACCAACCATTTCGCTTTGGACCGTCAGTTAACCGGCATCTGGATGAACCGAGCAGTGACTCATTCGAGGAACAGCTAGTTGCCCACCTCCTGTCCTCGATTATTGTGATCACTTTGCCGGAGGGCGCGCTCTATTTCCTAGACGTGTGGTCAATGCTCGCCTGACCATCGTCTGCTCTGTTTTCAACCCCGTCCTCAAACCACTCATCTTATATCGATCCGCATTTGTTTTAGCGGGCTGGGATTAGAATGGTATGTGCAGTTCTACTGACGGGGATATACAAACGTAATGTAGCATTCATTGCCCTTATAGTCCAATCCTGTTTTTTGATCCAAATTAGTAGTCACCCAGTTTTTTGTTGTTCATTACCGCTCTTGTGATTTTCCGGAAGAATATCGTAAGTATGCAATGGCTTGTTTTATTTTCACACATCATATTATATCGTGCAAAATATGATCAATATATCAGGGTGTGTGCTGAATGAAAGTAACTATTTGTAGACATCAAAGAAACAAGTTGGTTGTTTTGTTTGGGACTCACTTCTAATTTGATAAAAACATTGTGCGAATGTGGTGGTTTTGATCGCTACTCAGTAAAACATTTCTGTTGGAAGCCAGAAGGTTAAAGTTCGACTAGCTTCTGCCAGTCACAGTCGCAAATATTTCCCGTGCAGGTCGAACACAGCTTTCAACACCACATTGTAAATTAAAATTCTCTGTGACCACTCGCCCTTTGCACACTTTTACCAAAGAAAATTTCTGACCAAAGTGAAAATTTGCGTGCATTATGCCACGATGAATCGTTCGACCATACCTCAGTTCCTGGGCTTCCCCCATGCATATCATTCTCAAGCGCAGTGATAGTTGTATCCGCGTGTTGACTACCGCGCCCCGGATAGCGCAACCATCCCGGACCGTTATCAGATTCCATTTTAAGGGATTTCTCCAACAACCTGTGCGGCACGACCGATTTCCCTAGGCTTGATCCTGTTCGATCGTATCACCAAAAGACTGAGTTCCTTGATGCCGAAGATATGCGCTGAAAACAAGATAAAAGTCAAATGTGAAAATCAACACAGAGTATTGCTTAACGTACATCGGCAATGGTAAAAACCCACGAGATCAGGGGTCCGTAAATTTTGATCCTGTGTTCCCGTTTAGGAGCCGTTAGTCACGTGCACTGTAGCTTTGAATAATGCACACAGTGTATACCAATTGGAACGGTAATAACGCTAATCTGAGCTGCGCTATGAATCAGGAAATTCATTGAGATTGGACGACTCAACATTACTCGCTCTTCGCCATTCAATCCACCAAGCTTACAATACGTCTGCTTCTGCTGATGTTACAGCGCTCCGTTCTAATTACTGTTCCTAACTGTGAGTAATCAATGCAACTTAACGCACTACATCTGACAACGATTTGAGTGATCGCAGTCTGAATCTATCTGGTCACTTAAAAATTAGTGACATAGTGTCAGTCAACTGCGTTACGCCAACCACAACAAAAGCAAACCGAACAGGAAAACACAGTCGCTGTCAGATTAGGTTTCACAATACGCGGGCTTGGCTAAACGCCTGACCTGTCGGGGTTTATTGCAGCTCTCAAACCCTAGTGTCTGGGTCTTGATTGTTCGTCGTACGTGAAGGGGAGCAGGCCTTTGCGGCTCCGGAGTATAGACTTTCCATTACACACAAGTGTGTTCGTGGAATGGAGCTAGTCACTCACATTCTTTCAATCTCCTCTCGGGTTTGATTGTGCGCATGTCGTCAATGCTCCCCTTATGACCTTTTTTTCGTGTTTTTATCAGCATCATTACTTACTTTCGACCACCAAGACGGTCGGCAACAAGGAGGCATGAGAGTACGCCGTTCTTGGGTCGGTGACACGTTGACATGTACTCTGCGCTTGTCCAACCGCTGCTGCTCGAGTGGACATCGCTTCCCTTTTTTAGTAGTTTTAACTGGAAAGCAGGGCAAAGCTGATCTTGAACTGTGATGTAAAAAGCCTAATATTCGCATTCAGTCTGACAATGTTGTTCAATATATTTATGTCGAGGATCACGAAGATAAACAAGGTGTTAACCCTTATCAACCTGTTCTTCGGAGTAGATGTTTCTTCATCACTTATTTAGACTTCTGAACGCTCTCACAGAGCGACCTCAGTGCGTCCTTTTACTTTCCCACCCTTCCTCTCTCTCTCTCTCTCTCTCTCTCTCTCTCTCTCTCTCACACACACACACACACACACACACACACGCAGTATCTCTTTGTCCGTGATGTCCACCATAGAGGTTTCCCATTGTTTTTGATGTAAGTTTTTGTATAGCCACTTGAAACCATCATTACCAAATTTTGGAGACCTCTAGTGATAAAATAAATATGCTCCGACTTTCCTGAAATCGTCTTTCGTTCTCACTTTTCGAATAAACATGTTCATTATATGTATGCTCTTACCCCGTAATTTCTTCTCCCCTTGTTCCTAATAAATCAGATTCATCATCCGACCAAAAGTGCCACAGCCCTTTTCCAATTGGTCACGATCTGCGCGACTCGATCGGGCCTCGTTGCCGCGTCGTCCAGGTGAAACAGAATCAGTCAGTCATTTTGATCAGAGAAAAAGTAGGCTTCGAAAACCAGTCACTGAATTCTATATTTTTTTTTTCGATTGCTTCTCTGCTTCATTTTAAATTTTCTCCACGCACGGCTTCGGTACGCGATGCTCGACTTACTACTGCTATCGCATCCGTCCTTTCGCTCAAACCAAATTGTGTCAGAAAAATAATGTGTGGTAATGTCACTGTTGTTCATTATTGGACAGCGTGATGCTTCAAGTACAAGTGTGACCTTCAAGAACACGATTTCTTATTGGCACGAAAAGCCCGGGTCTTAGATAATGGAAAATCCACGTGCACTTTTCGTATCCAAATCGCATTGGATCGCATTCAACTGTGCACTGTTCGTCGCATTGAAGAGTGACCGGCGAAGCTAACCAAGTGATTAAAACCAGAACCGTTGCTACCTATCATTGGAATAGTAGTTTTCGCATCATTTGCTATACTTGACTTGACTATTCGCTTGCGTTATTTACACCGAACTGGCCATATTGCGATAGTTCAGCTGATAGAGCATCTACCCTGTAAGCGGAAGGTCGCCGGTTGAATTTTAAATGGGAAGAAGGTTAATTAGATTTTTCCACAGTCTAATAACCAGAAACACTTGAATATGCGTTCAGTCGGTAGCTGTTGTGTCTCCTTTTTCGGGCTGATTTAGTCCCATAAAGTGCAAGCTAACTGTTCTTTGCCGTCCCACCGACTCTAGCAGTAATACTCTTCTATCCCTGAACCATCTTGTGTTAACAACAAATAGACGGTTTATGTAAAGGTGGAAGAATCATTGTCATCGATCGTCGCACCACAAACTAATTGGTCCAAGTTGGCATCGGGTAGCGTCTCTTCTGACCGGTTGACTGGTGATGCGGCTAGCCATTAGGTAACAGGAGTCCCTTCTCGTCTTTTCGATCCGTTGTCCTGTCGTTCGTGATTCTGTTCGCTGAAACCTTGACCTGGGTTTAACCGCTAACGATATCTGACTATCTATCGACGACGAGTGCGCCCATGCCCTCACACTAACATGGGTGGTTGATTGGTTGATATTTGCCCGACTTCTCGAACTGTCTGTTCACGCTTTTTGGTGTAACTAGTATGATATTGTAGCTAAATGACAAGACAAATTTCTCCAGAATCACACGACCGGTTTTGCAGTTGTTACCGCTCATCAGTTTTGCCTGCCCGGTACTCCTGTTCAGTCATCGTTATAGCTGGGCATTCCACAATGAGTTCTTTACCTTAATGTCATCTTGTGATTGTGAAAATGTACTCTTCGTCCATTCACAATCCTTACGATTCAAATGAGATTAAGTTGATGGGTCTGTTGTGAAGTGCTCAAACATGGGGATGATTGGGCAGGAGGAGTACCTGGTACAAATATCCGGTGAATCGCAGCAACCGCGAAAAAGGTCGTGTGCTTCTGGGGACATTTAGTCCTGTCGTCTAGGTACAATATCACGCTACGTATTTCAAAAATCCAAACTTGGGACCACATACCCTCGTTCTTAACGTAATCCTTGTTAACCGGCGAACTAAGTTTTGATGAATCATGTTTGTTTATGATTTCCCGATCGAGCGGGCGTTGGATTGAAGCCAAAATTCATGGTACGTAGGCGGATCGAATAGATGGGTTTTCTGGCGTGAATCTCGTTCACTCGGACCTACTAGCGTGTTTGGATTCGAAGGGAGCTTTTGGAAACTCGGTGAAAATTCTGATGTTGCACGAACAAATCACGTTTCCTGTCTCCCATATACACTTGTCCGTTGATGTCATGCTGTGTTTGACGTCCGATTTTCCGTTATGCCCCATCCGCTCTGTAATCACAATATTGAGACTTTAGACAATCTGAAGTGGTGACGTGGAAAACATACATGAAGTCGATTTTTGAAAACCTGCCTAAACATTATGCACCTGCCTGCGCATTGCGGTTCCTAACGCTGTTAGGATAACCATCTATGATCACCAGCTACCTTTCAGTTTGGCACTGCATAAATCGTGCTATATATATATATATATATATATATATATATATATATATATATATATATATATATATATATATATATATATATATATTAATCTGACCTGCAGAAAACCAATATCGATCTTTTGCGGATAGTTGTATGTCGCAAAACCTTGGTGAATTCATCACACGAACCAGTGCGCGTTTGCCTCTCGTCATAGATCTTGTGCTCCAGCCCCCATATGGAGGCCGATATTTCAACAGTTTGATTGGTTGCATTTATCAGTTGTTACTCCGGGCATCGTCAGAGCTTCACGTGATCTCACCCACATAGGAAAGCACGAACGTGAGTAGGATGCAAATTGTTCCCAATCCGAAAATGACCTAAATTATCACATTGTCGCATGATGAAGAAGAAACGTAGATGGTTCCAAAATTTTTGAACTCAATATCAATGCTTCCATTATCGTGAAACCAAAAGCTGTACTGAGATAAAATTGATCCGCTCTTATGAGTATTCTGTTTTTCTGGAGTATTGCTTGCTTCCTCTCGAACAAGCCATATGCTCTGTCCCTTCCGTGTTTATTGGGCTACACAAAATCGGTCCTCCTCTGTTATGTTTCGCGCATCTTCCACTTGGCTTCAGGTGAACAATTTATTTCACCACCACAATGGTCTAACTCAACCTCTCCCAAGGATTCTTCAAATGTCCCGCTGACTTCTCTTGCTATCTGTGAGGATGATGTTTATACGGTAAGTCATCGATCACATTTTCACCCATAAAAACGAAGAATTACAAAGTTTGCGTGATGCTAGCATGTCACTTACTTTTGTAGTTCGTAGAAGTAAAGTCAGCCCGTTTGTACTATGACCAGAAATGCTGTAGACACCCACGCGAGGTCGAAATTCACAGCTTACTACTCACGTGCATGTTAGTAGGTCGAATAGAGAGAACACCTCGACGTAAATAATGAAGCCAGGTGTATGTTCGCGCGCTATTCGTCCGTAATGATGGTCGGGAGAGGCGCATTGTCAGACTTAGCCGATATTTCGCTTAGCTTTTGGGAGAAAAACAAATACCATATATTTCCTTCATGTTCACGGGGAGCTGTTCAAGATTAAACTTGATCCAGACGAGTTGTCACCGAGGGCGCGAACTGAATTGACTCTCATTTCATCCACAGTGTTGACATGTTTATTTATTCAACTTTTATTCTGTAGAAATATTCCGGATTATGTGACAGTGACAGTCAGCACGCTAGTGCCAAAGGAAGGAATATACAAATTACGTTTTACAAGGTGCATGTTAACTGCCTTGAAGATATTTGAAAAATTCTACAATCGATCACCTTAATTGCAGTTTATACTAGCAAAGTTGCAGTGGGATGCTCCGGAATATATCGCATAATCTAATGCTCTTCACTTCTGTGATGAGAGGCTAATGGTATCAAACGTTCTCTGAGATAGGGACTTACGACCCTGTCAGCCTGAGTATCGTCACCCAGGCAGTCCACTAGACTTATTTGTGAAATTCTACCGCAACAAGTGTTTCCATATCAAAATGTGCACAAAAATTGTCCCCGGATTCTTTGAGCACACTGTATATCCAACACAATAGATGTTGGCAAGGCTGCACCTTGTCATGCCGTGCTGAATTGTGGCCACTAACAAGCACGTGAGTAATAGGTTGCCAATTTCGACCTCCCAGGATTTCTACGGTATTTCTGATCACACATTTCAACGCATTGAAGTAGCGGTGAAAATGAGATTTTATGCCGGGTAAGTGAGCGGTTAGGATGTGGTTGTTTGACTAGAGCCTGGGCCAAACGGCTGGTTTGAATCACCCATTTGCCCAGAAAATCAGTCCCCGACTCGAGCAACAGCTTTGATGAACGCCCGCGGTTTTCGACTTCGTTGTATAACCACAGTTTGAACTATCCGGTCGGGTCACCTTGGTCATCTCATAGGAGGAGATTATGTTTGATAGTTGATACTTTCTAACTGTCTTGTTGTTTTAAGAGGACTCCATCTATGATTACCACCTCAGTGCATAACCTCGTCAGACGTTTGACACACCGGGGTTCATTTAGTTAATTCAGTAAAATAGAGCGAGGATAAGCATTTCGTTCACTATCGTCGTACGCGAACGTAAAGCATACCAGTTCTTACATAGTACCCTAAGTGAAATAATACAATGGGGCAGGCTTAAAGACCTGTGCACTACGTTTGTGATGCTGAGGGAGGTCTTTTAGATTAACGCCAAGGTTAACAGACATTTCGCGTCAAGCGTTGTATGCAAGGTACATTGTGAATTTTGTGATCACCTTGTCTGACTCATTCACAAAAACAAACTTGGTAAATGATACTTTTTTCATCTATTCCTCACGTGATGATCTGTTTTGCTACTGGATTCTCGAACCACTTCGTGCCTGCGCGCACAGCTTGTACACGGAGCATATGAACTCGGATGAGTGGTGCCCCTGCCAGCTGCTAACTATTTCGGTTTAATAATTACTCTTTTGATAACATCGCTTCACTAAAGTTTTCACCGGTACGACTTTTAATGGACACATCGTCAAAATAATCCAATGCGTATTTCCAGCTATTCGCAATAGAGAGTAGATCGTTCTTCCTCGCTGAAATCTCCATGATTCACAATTGAATGTATGAGGCCTTACCGTTTTCAGGATCTGACTCACACATCGGAGAACGAAACAAACAGCAAATCACCTTTGAGTTCCAGCTCGTTGGGGAATGTGTTTTTCGGTCCAGATTTCCCCAAAACGATTACGGATCTAAATCGACCGTTGACGGGTTCGAATAGCACAGACTCATCAACTGGTTTGCATACGACTGCTCGCGATTCAGTAACCATTCAGTTCGGAGCTCATGCTCTTCATTCTGCCTCGAGCGCGTCCTCGTGTTTATCCACCCCGACCAGTTCGCTTCTGTTTCCGTCACCGCAGTCACGAATGACTCCGATCGCTCCGAAATCTCCAGCTCCGTCGGGCTGTTCCGCCGCACCGACCTCGGCAGACCCGACTGTGACGATGGCTTGCCGATTTACTCCGTCGAAATCGGTGGTGGAAATGCGGCGCAAACTGGTACTGGATTTATTCAAACAGCATGGCTTGTTCCCCTCAAGTAAGCCTTGTTTAGTCATACAGATTCGAGGTAATGGTGATGATGACAATATGTGGTGTACTTGTCCGAAGTGGTTTGATTTATATTGAATGATACCATCAAATCTCTTATTTCGACTGTACTGCCCTTCCTCTCTTTTATTCGACCTTTGTCTTCTGTCCCTAACCATCCCTCTTTGCCCCATCTATCCACCCATAATGCTCCCACTGATAACACGGTCGATGCTCGCAACGATTCACCGTCAAATAGTATCGGGAATAATCCTCTGTCTGGTAACTCACATTTTCTCAAGCCTCGTCAGCCTCTTAATCTCGGCTCCTTCAACGTGCGTACACTCATGCAGGCCGGTCAGCAGGCGTGCCTAGAGCTCACAATAAATTCTCTGAAGATTGATGTCTGCTGCTTACTCGAAACGCGTATCCAGGATTTGAGCAGTGTAATTCAACTAACTACTCCTGGTATCTCTTCGAGGTATATTCTGCGCACCTCAGGAGACGAAGCAGCTAGAGCTGTGGCAAACTTAGTGTGTCAGAAGCCTGTTTAGGTGGGCGTTGTGCTTTACCCGCTGAGCGTACAGATAACGGGAATAGGCTTCTCTAATTTTGTGCAGACAATCGATTGTTCTTGTCTAGCACAAATTTCCGACACAGCTCGCGTCGCACAGTGACATGGCGCTCTAACTCTACAGGTACTTTGAGTCAAATTGATCATATTGCCGTAAGCTACCGGTGGCGCAGTTCTGTTCAGAACTGTAGATCTTACTGGTCCACGTACGTAGAGTCGGACCATGCATTAGTTTTAATGCGATTATCTCTCCAGCTCCATGGTTATCGTCGCAAACCGCAAACCCGATTAGCCGTGCAACGTTTGTGTGATCCAGAAGTCCGCACCCGGTATGAACAGAAGTTAGCACGTGAGCTAGGATCCACGGAGAACAGTAATGTAGATGAGCATTGGGCTCATATTAAACAGGCGATGCACGTTGCAGCAGGTTTCGCCTGTGGTCCTCGATCCGTTGTCCATCAAAGACACTGGATCTCGCAAGAGTCGCATGAGTATAATGGAGCAAAAGCGTCAGCTTTCGAACCGTAAGGAGATGAATAAGATGCGGAGAAAGCTGCAAAGACAAGTTTCGAAAAGCCCTAAGAATGATCGCGAAAACTGGTGAGTCAAGGTAGCCGAAGAAATGGAAATAGCAGCTGCTTCAGGTAACAGTCAAAGACTGTTCCAACCTATTCGTGACACCGGTGGACGGCGAACTCAGGTCAGTGAAACGATTTGGGATAGAAATGGAGAACCCATCCATAGCAAACAGCAAAGACTTGACCGATTGGCCGAGTACTTCAAGGAACAGTTTAGCTGGCCGCACGCTAGTGCAGTTACTCATGTGTCAACAGCTGTGACTCTTTGGGTGGTATCACTTGAGCCCCCATCAGAAGTAGAAGTAGAGTCATGTATTCGATTACTGAGGCGGGGGAAAGCGACAGGTCCCGACGAACTTCCTCCAGTTCTTTTCAAACTGGGTGGTGAGGCGTTGATAAAATCACTTACCGCCTTGCTCCGTGACATTTGGAAGGAGGAGCGTATTCCGTTAATATGGAGCGAGTCATTGATTGTTCCCATCTTCAAAACAGGAATAAGCAGTGATTGTAGTAACCTTCGTGGAACCAGCCTAATTCAGATAGTCACCAAAGTATTGGCTTCGATTTTGCTGCAGCGTCTTACACCGGCTCGCGAGAGGAATGTCCGCGAACAGCAGGCTGGATTCCGCCCAGGTCGAGGATGCATCGACCAG
This sequence comes from Fasciola hepatica, assembly GCA_948099385.1. NCBI lineage: Eukaryota > Metazoa > Platyhelminthes > Trematoda > Plagiorchiida > Fasciolidae > Fasciola > Fasciola hepatica. The sequence goes on along the minus strand of CANUEZ040000140.1, from coordinate 12,976,932 downwards.
ATTTTTACTGTTCGTCAAATACTTGAGGCATGTCACGCACACCGTTGACCAACAATCATGATTTTCCTTGACTTGAAAGGCGCCTTCGATTCAGTTGATCAAACATCGCTTTTCAGTGCTCTCCATCGAAAAGGTATGCCCCAGAAGTTCGTGAACTTAATGAGATCATTGTATTCTCATACTTCTGGCCGCGTTAGGGTTTACGGTGAACTTTCCGGTCTGATCGAAACGACCAGTGGTGTTCGACAGGGATGCCCTTTGTCTCCATTCCTTTTCAACTTCGTCATGGACGAAATAATGGACAGTGCGCTGCAAAATCTTCCCAATGTGGGCGTCGAACTAGGAAACAGTCTAAAGCTGTGTGACCTAGATTACGTGGACGACATTGTCTGCTTGTTCGAATCCACGGAACATGGTCAACGTGCACTAGATAGACTTGGGAGAGCTGTAGCTCCATTCGGCATGCGCTTTGCACCTTCAAAGTGTAAAGTGATGATGCAAGACTGGACATCAACGATTCCGAGGTTGATGCTCGATGGGGAGGTGCTGTCAGTTGTCGACCACTTCACCTCTCTTGGTAGCTGCGTGACGACGGATGGGAGCACAGTAGTAGAGGTGAGCACTCGGATATCCAAGGCTCGAGCGGCGCAGGCCGGACTGAAGCACTTGTGGCGCCGACTTGATATTTCACTGAAATTGAAAGGTCGTGTGTACTGTGCCGCAGTGCGTTCGGTTTTGTTGTATGGTCGCGAGACTTGGGGTCTGCGTGTGGAAGATATTCGTCGTCTTGAGGTTTTTGACCATCTATGTTTACGTAGTATTGCTAGGATTGGGTGGAATAGCCGAGTAAGCAACGATGAGGTCAGAAATCGAGTATCGGCTACTAATTCGGAGAACGTTTTGTCTCAGCGTATCCAACTTAGTTGACTTCGTTGGTTGGGATACGTGTTACGTATGGCAAACACACGTCTACCACACCGTGTCCTGTTCTCCGCCCCTCCTAGGGAGTGGAAGAGACCACGTGGAGGTCAACAGATGACGTGGCAGCGAGGAATGAGAGAATGTACAGTAAACTGAGGAGAAGTAGTTGCTTCACGTCTTCGTGGTTGGGGTTCAAAAGATCCGTCTACCAGTTGGCTGGAGACACTGAAGGATATGGCAGCGAACCGCGAGCAGTGGCAATCGTGTTTTCCCTTTTCTATCGAATCAGAATGACTGATCGATGTGTGTTTGTACAGTTAGACTGTGCATTCCGTGTGCTGGTTATTAGGGCATTCTTTCTCTTTCCCTCCCGTATGGGCCCACTCTCTGCCCATCTTGTATATTCATACTTTCTAATTCCACGTACAACATGGTGAGAAAGGCAGTGGTCAGTGGGGCTTGTCCTACTGTTTAACGCTGTACGATGATGATGATGATGATGATGCCCTTCCTGATTTTGTGGTCAAATGGTCAAAACGTGTCTGATCTCTACTGCTGCAGTAAAACGTTCATACTTCACCCTCTCCGGCCAATTTTGTTGGTAGGCAGCGGTCCCTCTGTCAAGCAGATCGATAGCACGCCTAAAATGCAAGCATGTTATATGGTTCTACGCTACAAGTCTCAGGGCCACGGTTGCTGATTCTATTGATGGATCATATGTAAACATGACATAGAAATAAAACAACAACGGTGCGATATGTGAATTTGGGAACTAAAACTTGAAATTCCCCATGTTATCACGTGTTTCTGTGTGAATGTGATCGTTAAAATGCATGGGACACTGTTCGTCAGTCAACCATTTTATTTGCAGCAATATTTGACAGTTGCTACTTAAAAGATCCGTGTTCTCGATGAAGACTATAATTGACGTGCTTTCTGACGCGACTTTGAACAACTGCGCGCAAATCTTTTATGTGCCCTTGACATGACGACTGAATACGATTTTTCGACTATCCCTGATGTTTTAGCTATGTGGTATCTAGGATTCCAACAAATTGAATAGGGAACACAAAGTGGATTACGGTAATTCATCCGCTGACTTCGATAAGGAGTTTCGTACACTTAGGTCGTGGTATGCGTAATAAATCACCCGAAGTGTATTAATTTTCACTCGCTGCTTTCAAGTTGGTACGTAGTTTGATCACCCTGTGCAGCAAGTTGGCTCACAGCAAACTGAGTTGATACCTAAGGTTTAATGGTTCAAAATTTGGTTTTTGGTCATTAATACCAAGATTTGACCAGTATTGCGAGCATCAGGTATGTTATGAATGGTACTCAGTCAAAGAAATCATGCGTATGATTTTGGTTGCACATTTTCACCCTATTTCAGCCTCTTCTTATACTCAACAACATTACCTACATCTTGCTTCCTCTAACCTTCCAGTTACTACAACGGTCGAATTTCAACAGCTACACTCAAACTTTTTCCCGAGTCGTCAAACATTGCAACTGAAAATCCGAGAGGTCCGTCAACGAATCATGCAATCCACAGGCTCGAGTGAACTCAACCTGTCGAGCACAACCTCTTCCAGTTGCTCCCGTGATCTGACTCTGAAGCTACTCCAGCAAACATCTGTCCCAGACACTGTGGGCTTACGCACTTTGATCCTCGACAGTTGTGCCCCAACGGGGTCTGACTAATATGTATACGGTGTCGCAGTGAAGGTAAACCCTCAGTAATTGTCATGTCATTTATCACGAAGGCTCTCGCACGCCCCACCAACCTCCCCTCTTTCTCACACAATGAAAAATGCATTTTTCATTCTTTCAATCGTTCTGTTCTAAGTTTGTCCTTAACGCACAAGTCCGCAAAGCCTTTTGAAATTTTATAAACTTTGCTGAACGGAGAAAACGCAATTTTCTTGTCGTTCACTTCTGTTAACTTACTCACTTCTTTATATTTTATACCCGTGTTCACCTGGGTGTTTCGGTCTCCCTTCATCTCCTTTTGAGGTGCGAGTTTCATCTCTTTCCCGGTTCTTTGTCAGTGTGTTTATGATGGAAGAACGTGGGCGAGGATGTTTTATTCCAGTCGGTGTTGAATTTCCTTACTCATGACTTTCTAGTATCTGCCTCGTTTTTTTGTTATTCGCTTCGTCTCGTTATCGTTCTCATCTGTGAGTACACGCAGTGCATCAGCGATTGGTTGTTTGTTCATTTTTGGGTTCGGGATGGCGCTGTGCAGGGTGACCCTGTGACTGTGTGCAGTTCCGAGTCCGCGTGCGAACGTCTATTGCGCGTAACGTCGCACCTTTCTTAGTCACACTCACTTTTCTATCGTTTCCATTGAACACATCCGTGCTTGTCTGACATTATCATTGCTGCTGATCTCGGTCTGCTCACATCTGATTCACATCATTTTCGTGTGCGTTTTGTTTTTATCTTTTTTTCTTTGCTACTTCCAAGTATTATGAATAGCATCAGCACCGTCATTTTCATCCATTTTGTTTTTTTCAGTGGTGTTTCCCCGCTTCGCTGCTACCGCTGTTATCATCCCGTTAATACTTTATGCTTCCATTTTAATTATTTAGTTTTAATTGTCTGTTATCTTCTCCCCCCCCCCCTTAATCTCTCGTAATTTATGATTCATTTTCATAGTTTAAAAAAGCATTTTACGGACAGTAATAATTTGAATCCTTTTTTATTGCGCATGAAGTAAATCGTAACTAAAGGTGTGAACCCCATCGTTCAAGAGCATACTGTAAAATAATTTTGGAGGGGACGTTCACGCCAAAGGTAACTTTGCTTCTAAAAAGTGAAGGGTTGTTTGTAGATGGAAGTAGATATATGGACAGAGCAAGGATGTTTTACAATTCTGGAATTCGAGGAAAGGAAGAGGGATAGGTTAAGGTCCGACACCCGGTGACAAAATTCTCACGCGGGTGGTTGGCTGTCTGTATTCGTAATCGGCGTCCACAGATTTTGATTGGCTGAAAAGCTGAGACAAGCTCGAAGGAGCAACCATCCGGTGATGAATAGGTGACTGCAGATCGGATGTCTATTTTGGGTCGTTGATCGGGTTAATGTCGTTACACTGGACCAGACAGAAAGACGAAGCTTCATCCCGTGTGCGACTACGATATTCCTGTATGGAACCACTTTGAGATTTCTTCAGTAAAGGGTAGTGGATGTTAGCGAAGAAGCGTTTGGCGCGAGGAGCAAAAAAAGACGTATAAAGACCAGGGTAGGGAAGAAACTACCGAGATATCCAGCGGAAGAAACCGGTTTGGGGGAGGTCGAGCTCGATGAGGCTTCATACGCATTGAAGAAAACAGGTCGCGGAGCTCCAAGGGAAGACTAGGTCAAGGCCAGAAAGGAACGGTCTAACAAGAGCACAACAGTCGCATCCAACGTTGGGGGTAGCATAGTGAGAGATGGAGAATAGTGTAGGGTAACATCATGAGCGATAAAATGAATTGATGGTGTGATTGGAATGTCATCAGCGGGTGTACAGTTTTTCCGAAACAGGGTAACGGTCCATCTTATATCCAGTTCGAAATTTATCGTTCGTCTTAAAGATTTCTTGTGGGCTCATCACTGTGATGATAATAGTTGTCTGTGCTCATTCACACACATCACCGTGCGTAAGTGAACGTGTGCGTATAATCACTGTTGGGTCGCCTGTGTAAATGCTCGTGCAGACACACCATGTCAAGGTCGAGGACCAAGGGGTGTGAGGGGCATTGGGAATGGCTCACGATGGAAGTTGGTCGTTGAAGACCAGATGTGGAACGTTTGCAGCAGCGAACCATTTGCAAGTCTTAACAGGAAACTGCCCATTTGCGGTTGGTCGGCGTAGCGTAAGGTTCCACATGTGAGCAAGGGTACTTCGTGCTTATTAATTTTTGAAATGGTAGTAATCGGGGTTGGTAGAATTACCTCTTTCTGAGGACGGAGGAAATGCGGGCAGGCTTCCTGCAGTGAGTTGAAATCTGAGATTAAAGAGGCTAACGTAGTTGGGGGGAAGTTGGTACACGTAGCAAACGAAGAATAATGATGATGGGATAATACATTGCAATTCTCCGGTGGTAACGGGGTTTGCACAAGATCTATGATCATTAATGTGTGAAGTGAGATCAATTCATGAAATAGTCACTTAACCCTTTGGAAAGCATTGGGAATATCCCTTGCTGATCTTAAAGAGAAAGTAAACGTTCTCTAGTGGACGAAATGATAGCCTTTTTAATCCAGGAAACGCAAGCGAATAAGTTTGCTTTTCTAGTCAATCATTGAAGCTATTGAATGGATCAGATAGGAAAAAGCAATCAGAGTAGAGGGTTTTTTTCGGTAGGAAAATTGGTTTACATCCTACCTATTTATAGCGGACCACAGATCGTCAATTACTATCCACTGGAAAGTCTTGAGCATGACTGACACGGATGTTATTAGAAGAAATTTGCCTTTATTGTTCGGTATATGAGTGATACCATGTTGACTCCAGAAGTCTGCGAGTTTTCCTGCTGACAGACATCGAGTGAGTATGGAGGAGAACAAAGGAACCAAGTGAGCAGCCCAAGTTTTCAGAATGTTAGAAATGAGAACATGGCGTCTGGAGGCTTCATTGATAATAATCTCGAAAACTTGTTCCGGAGGAAGGTACCGAGGATTTTCCACTTCGCGCAGGACTCCAGACAATTTCTGTACTAATCCAACTGAGCTAATTTCTGGTACAAAACACCTATTAAGTACCATGTGGTACGTGATATGTTTGAGGCACACGACCACATAAAATTTTTAGTCGGGAGGAGTTATCTTTGAGTATTGTACTCAAGTAGTCGGTTAAGATAAAGAATTTCTTGTTATAGGATTCTTGCGCTAACGATATGCTCGTTCCTTCACGCTCCGCAATTTCTCTAGCTTCTCCGAAACAAAACGGTCTTTGCGCGTTGTAATCCTTGTTTGTGGACAACAGGTTTCACAATGTATAGACACATCAGGGTGGTAAAATAAATCCAACTTGGAGGAGGCCACCATGCCTTCCACTTGAAGAATATTGAGTGCGTCATTCTGCCGTAAATGCAGCTTTCTCAGTGGGTGCTCCCATAAGCCATGGAGACGGCATTTACTAAACCGTTTAAGAAGAATTTTGACAACGAGATGATCGGAGTTTCCCACGGAAGAGACTCCTCACAGCATTACTGAAAGATGGCTCATTCACAAAGAAGAAGTCTAGAATAACACGTTCTCTGGTGGGAGAACAACAGTGTTATGGAAGGGCATTAGACTGCGAAATATCAAAATGGAGCTGTTGTATTTGGCAATCACAATAAAAAGTGAGTTGTCTGTCCATTCTATTAGTGTAGAATGGAATGAGAGCACGAATTTGGCTAGTTTCATGGAACTACAGTCCGGGGTTACGTACAGACTAGATATAACAAAACAAGAACGATTGAAAATGAAGCTTGTCTAACATTCTATGGTTTTGTAATAAACATTTTTATGTGTTGCTTGTGCAGTCTGTCCAAAATTTCGGGATCATCTCTATACGGTTGAAATCCTGATAAACGATGGAATTCCATCTTTTACTACTCTCTCTCTGTGTGTGGCTAAATAGCACTGTTTATTGGGTATTTGTAGCCTGTTGAGAGCAATATCAGTTGTGTAAACTGGGGTTCGACCGTATGTCACGATTCGGACCGAAATGAGGTGATCCCTATTTTTTCGGCAGACTGTACGGTGTGTTCACCGGAAGTGGGTCTACCTCGGGAGGGCCGAATTTCTATATATTCTACTGAAAACGATAGCAGTAGCTAGATGTTGACACCCAGTGAAAAAATGTCCTGGATCGTCCGCTTGAGGTGATGACCAATACCGGGATTTTCTAGTTAAAACCTCGAAAATGATTCATTTCAGCGTGGAGCAATCGCACAAAGCTACCGACGTGTCCCTACTACACTGTCAGTGATATATCAACCAATATGGACGCCCTTGATTCTAATAAACTGGTCATGTTGGTCAATGGAAAACCCGAGTAAAACAACGACTTAAGTAATGTACTCTCAGCAGTATGTCATCCTTTGGCAAAGTGTTTATCCCTAGCCAGTTCGCGGTTCAGTCATGTATATTCACATTGGTCTCTTGAGTTTTCGAGTATTTAGTGGATCTTTTCCATTGTAGCAACCATTTACGGTTCATTGATTGCGGTGGTTCATTGATTCCTAACTGGAATATCAAACCAACCCTCAGGATTGAAAGTTAGGGAGAAATGTAGGTGATAGTATCATTTTGGCTGCTAAGTTGTGCAACTTAAGTGTCTCTTTTCATGTCATGTAGTCATATCCTCCTTCATGGGACCACTGATTTAACGGGTTTCGTGGTTGTGTGATCCACTCTGGAAACCCCATAGGCTCTGAATGGCCAAATGCAATGGTTCGGCTTTTAATACCTTCCTTCCATGTTACGGACTGACCATTTAATGGCTTTTGTCGTATCACGTTTACTGTAGTCTCTGACGAGTGGTATACTACTTGTTTGCCAAATCAACCACCAATCAAACTGTGGGTTAAACCTCCACTGTGTTTGATCTCATGATTGCAATGATTTTGTTCAAAAGACTCGATCGAACCGTCAGACGGAGATGGACGAAAGTCACTTGAATCTGTTCTGGCGGAATACTCAGTAACTGTAATTATTGTGTGCATGATCATTCGCGTGTATAGTGTAAATTTGAACATAGTTCGTATGAACTCATAGTTGAGCAGTTTTCTGATCGTCCTGGTAAAGCCTATCAGGTGGCTTTGGAAAATTTTGGATAAGTCGGAAAATTTTTTTTGGCTTAGCTGCTCCTCTGTCTTTTTGCTGGCCTTCTAGTGAAAGATTTTCTTACTTTGCAAAGGTTCATTAAAGTTATATCACGTTCCAATGGTACCTTCCACCCTAAATTATTCAGTTTCCTAGCAGAGGAGCACTTTCGTTTGCGTAAAAATCTTGCAGTAACCCTACTGTTTAATGTAACTTGAGGGAATTGAAAAGTGGTAACCCGTTGGTTTAAGAATCAAACAGTTCTAGGGAACTGAATAGTCGACCACATTTTTGAATGACAACGTTATTTTGTTTCTTTAATTCGACATATGGATAACAGCACAGGATATGGAAACGCATGGAATACTTTTCGTAATGAGGACACAGATCAGTAGTTGAAAGACATTGTAGAACAAGCTACTACCCACACCCATTTATCTCAATATGTACGTGGTAGACCTGAGTAATCCTGTCTGCATGGTGCTAGATCGACCAGAGCCAAAGCTTCATTAACAGTGAAAAGACTGGAAAGCGCGACCACAGACCAGATGTAAGACAATTGGCCCACAGTTTGTTATCAGTTTTAATCATCTACGGTATCGCCTTTACCATTTTATCTAATTTCATCTACTTCCTTTTATTTTCTAAGGTATAACGTGCGCACTGAATAGAGTACGTGACAGAGGAAGGAAGACCTTGGGCCGATTCAGTAAAGTGAAAAAGGTCACTTGGAAGCACTTCGATAGTTCATTGCAACTAACACACAACAAACTCCGTGAACAAAGCTTGGGAAAAAGAAATAATGTGTCCATGGTTGATTCATAGATTCTGAGAACTGCCGATGCGGACTGATGGGAGAAATTGTTGCTTTGGGTGGGTGTAAGGGGTATGCGTGTTCGTGGGTTTATGTACGCTGGTGTGTGCGAACTGCAACACACACAGTGGAGAGGTAACCTCAACTCTAGTCGGATGAAGCCAGTCATTGGAGGACTGTAAAGCACCGGACAGGGCGAGTGTGCACGACCAAGGAAACCATTTGAAGCTTAAACATGAATGGATGCAGTGACCTAACTAGGAATAACGCGACTGCATTGCTAAGGTGGACGGAGTAGTTCCATCAAGCTTCACATTTCTTATTATCTCTCACCAAATGGTGCCCATATTCTCGAAATAAAACAAAACTATTGCACGCATATTCCAAAGAATTCAGTAAGTAGCAGATATCGGAAATTTTTGACATGAATAAATGGATACTAGACGACGCGAATAATAGGACGCACATTTATTTAATATTCCTCTTCGGGAAAGCAGCTTTCCATCCAGCTCAATGTTGGTGAATTTTTCAAAAACATGCTGTTCGATAATTTTTAATTTATTCCTCGCAGAATGAAAACAATAGCGTTATTCCGTCTATCTATGAAACTGAACGTTACCCCGCATGTAAATCGAAATGTGCGCATTGTACCTAAACATCGAGAACACAAGGCCGACGTAAAAGCGAATACTGTGAAGCTCAATGATGGGAATATGCCAAGGCGGTAACGACAGCACTTTCGCTTGATGCTAGTGTGATGGATACAACTCCCTCATATTTTTTACAGAGTGAAACTTGTATGAACAAAAATGTTACCATGGAAAATAAAACAAGTGCACATGGTTACCATCCTTAATGGAAACCAATCTGGGGAACTGCCTTTTTCCTATTTGTTTCCAATAGATCCTTTTGGAAGTCCAAGTGTTCAACCAAATATGAGTTCAGTTACTCATGCATTTTTTGTTTAACTGCAATACACAGTGTAAAGTCGTTAGTTTCAGTGACGTATTAGTTTAATCCACTAATCCGCTTGAATATCTTTCCAATTTTCAAGACATTTTTATACAAGGAGAAGTGTAGGTGTATCAGGAATTAGGTCTGCTAAATTACTCATACTCATCACTTTTGTTTTTCCAAATATACGCTTACTCACAAGCATTAAAATAGAAAGTTTCCAAATTCAATTAGCTCAGGTTGCCTACCGATTCATTGAGTGTATTTCAGGCGTATCCTTAAGCAGTCTTTGTTCAATGCCAATGTGAAGCGTAGAACCTTCAATCTCCACGATAAAGGGGTTAAGTTTGCTGATTTGCCTCCCCACCTTCAAATTTCATGGATACTGATACTGGAGAGTAGTGTAGGAGCTTGTGCCATTTTAAACAGGCCCTTTCTTCTCACCAGAACTTATCTAAGGAAAACCTTTCACTATTCAACCGCTCTTTGTTTCTCGCCACATTCTGGCTACAATCCAGCTTTAGCCTTTACCGTTCGGTGTAATTTAGGGTGGAAATTATAAACCACTTCATTAGAATTTGCTTTACCGTTCACTTCCATCCAGGAAGAGTGGTCTCATTGTATCTAAAATGATTATGCAGGAAGAACGGTTAGCCTAGAAGATGCATAACTCACCTGAGTTCAATAGACTATTAAGCTTGGTTGAAAAAAATCAAATGTCCGAATTTTATATTTTCGCAACATTTTCCGTACTCCAGGAACATCAGAGATAGATGTCAGGAGAGCAAACTATTATGTATCCAGAAGAAAAGTCTCCCATCATGGTACATGAATGATGACCATCTGAATTCTCTGTTTCTTCATTATTCAAACGACCCACTCCCAGTTGTCCATCGGGCCAACAATTCAGAAATCGTTAAGTTCTCTTCTGGAGAAGTTTTCAAGCTCCTCAAGTCCACTGAGTTAACCGAAGCTTCCGGACCAGACGACCTACCCTCGGCAGTACTCAAACACGGGGCTGGACCTCTCTCTAAACTAATGACTACAGTTACCAATCATTCACACGAATTGTTTTCCACTTCTGACTTTGGATATCCTGTCCCAATCCGTCCCATAACACAAGGGTCAAGTAATTAAACGGGGAACCAAGAAATTCGGCCCAAATGAACTGGCCTCGTAGGTGTTTAGGCTAGTTGAAATTGGTATAATTCAGAGCCTGCAAAACGTAATCAGAAGTCCCACTAATGGATACAGATTTGCATATAAACCCATGGGTCCTACAATCGACGCAGTAACGCGCACAGTCCATCACATTACAAAATTCCTCAGTGGCTCATACGGAGCAGTAAGATGTACATTTCTTGGTGACATATCAGCTTTTGAGAGCGTACCACTATCCCTGCTCTACAACAAACTGGAATATTTTAGCTACCTCACATACTTACCTAACTGGCTGAAAGACTACTTTTCGGGTGAAGCCCAATATGGCACAATTGGAAAAAAGGTTCCAGACATCTCGTAGGCAGTGCCCGTGTTCTCCATGGAGGTGTCCTCTATCCGTACTTATTCTCTACTTACCCTAGCGACTTTGCTGCAACCCATCCAGCCAGTCTAGTCTAGTGGAGTGTGCTGATGATGTTGTATTGGTTCGGTCTGTCTTCTAAAACCGCTAAATGTTAAGATTGCGTTTTTCCACTCCGAAATCTCGTTTTATAGAAGACAGTACCACTATTAACTCTACTTCCCTTGCAATTGTGAGCCATGTGAAATAATTGGGTCTAATTTCACAAGAGAACTTGCATTGGTCTCTAAATATAGAAATTAGTGTGGGAAGATTGCTTGGGCTGTCCATTCGAATTCACGAAACTCAACAGTCCAGTGCTTCGCAGTCTGTCTTTTCCTCTTTCTGATGCCAGTCTGTTAAAAAGGACTACATGATCCCTCGTAAAGGTCGGTGAATTGTCAATCTTGTTTCTGAAATCACGTTAAGAGACCTCATATCGGGCATACGTGATAAGTACATAATAGCACCTATTTCTTTTGCCGATTAGACTATTACGGACTGCTCGCACCAACTGCACTGCGACCTTTCCCTGGGCCAATCACACCCGTTGACCCGTTGCATGTTTTGACTACTTCCTTCAAAGTTCTGTCAGTTGCTCGTATTTAAACAACAACTGTGAATTTTTATCTGAAATTTTTAGCCATTGTGAGGTGTATAACCTTTGATTTTTTTATTTCGACAGCTGAAATGTGTCCTAATACCGTGCTGAAATAAGTGCAGTAATATTAATATTGAAAATAGATATTTCATTCCCAGTTTGTAGTCGTGGTACGGTTTTGCCTACTAGCAAGCATTCAAGTAGTAAGTTGTGAAAAGGTGCTTTTCTTCGGTGAACTGTGCGGGTATGTCCAGAAGTGGCCTTCATTCAATGAACACGGTTATCCAAATTCAGTACAGACCTTAGTCAAGAAGTACAAATATGATCCATACGAAACCACCTAGCTGACAAGCTTCAGTTGCCCCAAAGAAGCGAGCTCGTCTCTATATTTCTGCTTACCGTGTGATTGATTTTCGTAAATCCCATTAACGGAAAAGAATGACTAGCACACGTGTGCGCGTGAATCCTTTCATGTTCACATATGCATCGGTTACAAAATCGCCCTATTCGGGGAATATCGATCTGAGGCCATTTTGTTAGGATAGAATAACAGCAGTGCTAAGAGCAGAGAATGTTTGGGCGACCAAAAGGAGTCAGCAACAAAACTGCTTCACATACGGCTTTAAAAGGTACTCTTTTCGGTTCTCAGCAAATTAGCATATCTTATTTCTTCGTGATTCCTGTACAGCCGTTGGGTTCAAAACGGAGCAACCAAAATAATGGGGCATCGATTGAATTGCAATACAAGGGTATAAAATAAGGATGATGGGTGTAAAGTAACATTAAATTTAGAGGGCTTTTGAATCCACTTCGGTGATGACTACATATTTGGTCAACATTTCACAACGGAAGAAAAGCATCGGTGAGTTTATACCCAGTAGAGAACTAGTAGATGGGGGTATGACCCAATTGATAAGGCTTTCTAAACGGAGTAAGGGACTGTATTACATTTTGAAAATTACTAAGAATTTGAAATGGACTGCCTGAGTTTATCTGAAGTATAAACATTTGCTCACAGCTAGGCGAAACGTAGGATTTTCGTGGAAAACATGGTTACCCTCTTCGACGCTATATTATTATTATTATTATAACCATTTTTGTTATTACTATTATTGTCTTTGTTATTATTATGGTGTTATCATTAGGTAAAATGATACCTGATAATTCGGAATTTGAGCACAAAGTGATACACGTGCTTTAGAAGCACACCGGTAGACGGTTTTGAAATACTTACTTATTTCTTTAGTTATTCGGTGTATTGTTTCCATGTGACAAAGAAAGAGCTCGAATAAATATTCGATGAAACGGTGTTGTTGTGGAAGATGATAGGTAGTCAACATTTTGCTTATCACGTGTAAACTTCCTGAATACTGGTTTGTAGGCTAGTTGTGATTTGTTACAATAAAGTACGCTCTTGCTAATGTGGTCATGTAAGGTAGGTAGTGAATTGCTGATAACCACTGGTCTAACGTAGAGCATCTACGGACCTTCAGTACCCGAAGAACTCTGATGCGCAGCTTAACTGTCCAAATGTTTCCTCGAAGTCTTTTCTCCAAAGGAGCTACAGGTAGTCTGTTTCGTGGACCGGTATTTTGATGCAGTCAAGAATTTATATTGCTAGGATTGAAAACTGGTCTGTCTGCCGTTTATTAGTAGTATGGTATGTCTGTGTTACGCTCAATGAAAGTGACTTTCCAAAACCTATTGCCAAAGGTTTCTACAGGTCTAAGCAATAAATTTCTAGCCACAGGTCACTTATGTTACTGCTTTGCACAGTATACTAACACAGATACTCGGATTTCTCCGAAACTGGCAACCCGATCTGTTTCCTTCGTAAATATCTCCGGAATTCGGTAATTATAATTCATTGTACGTACACAGATTTTGATGCTCCATCAGATGTTCACATTGTTGTCGAGCTTTCTGTTTACACAGAAGCATTCGATTCAGGCACAATTCTTGTACATTGTCCAAGATACTTTGTGATATATCACGACATTCTTCCAAAATAGCCGTTTTCAAATGCAGCATTGATCATAGCTGCTTGGAGTAAACCTTGTGTTTCAAACACCCCACAAATAAAAATATCGTGGGGTGATATCAGATGAGCTTTGTGGCACCGGCGTCCTATCCATTTCTCGAGGAATAACTTATCCGGGAGTTCTCACATTATTCGTGCGTAATGTGGCGCAGCGTAATCCTGAAACCAAATCCATCAAGTACTCCTCAATAATCCAATACCGGCATCACTTCTTATAGAAGTTGCTTGTAAGATGGTACTGAAATTTTTTCTGTAAAATATACGTATTGCCCACATGTTACGTGCTTTTGAAAGAGAAGGGATCAGCTATTCTGGTGCCCTAAATTCCGGCCCACAGCTTCGGCTTTTGGTCAGACTATGTCTTCGATGCAGTTTGTCGTCGGGGACTGACAGCAACCCACAGTCCGCGTCATCCATGTAAAAGAAAAATCACTTCCTCACTGAATAGAATCCAAAATCTGTCCTTTCCAGCTGGAAACCAGAATCAAATTGATTCTCCTGTATTAGTTCAGTGCATTTTAATACTTGTGTCACAACCTCGGAAAACTATCCACTGACGCGCTTTTTCTAAATGCAACCGATGGATCTACGACTCACTCGACGCTGTATGGTCAGTCTTTGCGTATCATATTACGGACTTTGAATGATTTTACAAAAGATTTCGTCAGGGAAGCATTCGCCGGTTGCAGTTCAGGGTCTACCATGGTGGTGTTTGTAGTTCTCACTGCTCGCCTTCTCAAATTTCTTGATGAAAGCACTGATGGTCGATCTCGTTACTTGTCGGACACGATGGTAACGGCACTAAACTATCTACAAGTTTCTGAAATTCCACTTACAAAGAATGAGCCGCACTGAACTTCGCTCTTGTTCCAAGTTTGAGCCCACCCCTGCACATACACTGATGAGCTCACTCAGTCATTCTGCTTTTAAAGAAGACACTTCTCCTCTGTGGGCTTTGTGACTACCTGACCTTCCGACGACAGGTGGACTGAATTTCGATACTGGATAGAGCTGAGCACGTGGTGCGTTGTTCGCCTCAGGCGATCACTCTTATATACGACTCACTTGACATGTTCACAACAAGCATCCAGCGTGTAGCTTTAGAAGGTTACTCATGGGACGCACTAAACTTGGTAGTGTTTACGATATTTTACCTACTAGCGAGCTTTGAAGAGATAACTCGCAAATTACGACATCCCCAGGATGTCTAAAGTATTTCTAAACACACTATGCAATAGACAATGGGTATATTGATTTCCATCTGTTTATGAGGATAGAGAACCTTGTTTCCGATAGAGGAATAGGCATTGGTGGAATGGAACTTCGATAGTTGTACGCAGAATCCAACTGTCGGTTCAAACAGCAAACGTATGTGGTTATGATCTGAGTGTGAGTGCGCCTAAAGTCTACTTTTCCCCAGGATGTGCTTGTCGATATCCTGGTATACGCAGGAAAGATTTCCTCAGACCCCCAGTAGGTTAGGCGAGGTGTTGCTTCCTGTGACAGTCGACTCGACTATTCCTATAAGATCAGTTAACGTCTCACCTTAGTCCAAGAGTTCATCGCGGTCCGTGGATTTGTAATATTCCCCGGAAAAGCTGAAGGCTACTTTTGAATACTCAAACAAGCGTCAGTAGCGAAGTATTTGAACACGCTTTATTTTTCGGATCCATTATTGCAAGAAGTTACCGTTCAACAAGTGGACTGAGGCTTAAGAATGTTTTACAATTTTCTAAATTTATTTGTCCAAATAAACCCGCATATATGACTCATGAGGAGGCTCTCAGTCTGAAGAGTGCCTTTGCTGATGCTCATAATGGACGGGTAAAAATGTTACCAGGCAGAGCGATTTCTTCGAGCCGCTGATTTTGCTCCGACTAATCGCTGCTTGTGTGCTGACAAATTTCCGTCTACACTGGACAAATGACTACCCAACGATGAAAGAGAAGATTTGATGTCTCTCGAACAATTTCCCTGTGTATCTTTTCTGAGATTCAAGTTTTGAAACCCCCCAAGTACCGGCGGTTAGAGGTGGTTAGCTATCGCTAGGCTCGTTGCTACACCTGAGGACATAGTTATCAAATTACTGGTTATCTTCACCCAGTCGTTGAGATCTTGAGGCAATGGCTTATGTCACTTTCACCGCAGTGACGCTCAAGCGTGAAGTGAAACTAATAGCAGGAAACTTTTTCGTATCTCATTTGAAACACCTGACTGCAAGCATTTTTCACATGAATAAAAATAGATTATAAGCAATAGTTCACGTTAGCCTTACTATCTCGCAAACACCAGAGATCATTGGTACTGTTCAAGTGAGCACCACCTTCAGGAATACCAGCTGGCCGGTGTTAACAATCCATCTCTGGAACTGACTGCAGTTCCCAGATGGGCCTAGATAACGTTGCTAGCATATTCATACTGCTACTTGTGAAAACGTGAATGATACCCAGCGGTAATTATTATCACCTCAGTTTCCCTTCTTACAAGTAACCTCATCCCCAACCAAGGTACCTGTCGTAGGCCACATCACATCTGCTAGCAATAATCAGAAATGATTTCTAACTCTAAATGTCACTTCTCAGTGATGATCGGGGTTGCACGCTCTGAAAAGCCCAAGGTTCATAGAACGTTTATCGACCTAAAAAAGACTACATTGAGATGTCCGCCAACAATATGACCATTGGGTTGTGAAGGCAGAACAGTGCTGCACTTGACAGAAATGAAATTATTTTGTGATTCTCTTCTGACTGTTTCCAAGGTTACTTGCAAATATTCTGTTTGATGGGAAAAAGGTTTGAACCGCACCTGTGTTGCTTCTGTGAAAAACCTTTGGAGAATGAATACAAAAACAGTTGTTTCAGTGGACAACAGTGATTCGGAAGAGAAGTTTTTTCGGTTTGGTTATAATATTGATAGACGAGTGATAGGTAGCTTTTTGTCATGGCAAAGTTGGGTCGCCAAACGGAATTTACTTTGTTGACAGAATCTAGTCTGATTTCTGTAACGAAAGACTGCGAGAAAATTCATTCGTCAAAAGTTGGAACTGGGACATGGGTACGAGCGGCATGGGCAATTTGGGCTCGGATAACATCAAGAAGAACGTTGCCCACAGGTACTTCATCGAACCATTTTGTCCAGGATCCCATCAGTTACATTCTCTGTAGCTCAAATCATGAAAATTTTGAGTAAAATTCATTCTATAATTCCTAATATTTTGCTGATCAATAGCAGTGAATCCTTGCTGTACTGGATAATTCCAGCTTCATATATCCCACTAGGTTTTTGCGAGTCCGTAAGTTTTGGTGTTGTTTTGTATTAATAACTTTTACCAGTTTCTATGGGATAATCAAAGTTAAACCACATATAGTAGGACATGTTTGCAGCACCAGAGCTTAATCAGAGACCACTTCATTTGTCCTTTTAGGTATAATCAGGACTGCATATCCTGCCGGAGTACCTTATGTGACTCGAAACCGACCACTTTGACTGTTGGTCACGAAAGTACACCAGCAATCTACACGAACTAGTCATTATCGGTTTATTCGTCTATTTGTCGGGTTCTAGAGCAAAGGTCGATTCAGTTGCTGATGCTGTTAAGGACAGTTGATATACATCTGGTTTACAATGTGATATTTTGGGCAGAAGTGAATTACTGCCACCTACTAAATGTTCTCCCACAAGTTCGTCAATGCCCACGAATTTCCTCATACGACAGGAGCTTATTAAATGGACACAGTCCATTAAACTTCTGGGTTCTGGGCAATAAAACAAACAGTTTGCATATGACTGACGAGTATTAGATTTCACTCAATTATTTTGTAAATATACATTATCCCATCCACACTATGAAACCATCCTCGGTCAGCATCAAAATATGGACCTGCAAATTGCCGGTACATGAAAACGAATGAAGCTCTTGAAAAAAGGGGTTTTATCTGACTTACGTACTAAGGTATTGTGTCTGGGTGGCAGGAAGAAATTCCCCCGGAAGCACATCTCTAGTTTCGTAATTAATGGCGCTCATCCGGCATACATACTCAGTATTCCTCTACCTACTCGTCTTCATACTTACCAACTCCGCAATATATTTATCATCTTTAATTCATTTGAGTAATGGGGAGTGCGTATAGAAGAGAAGTCCAATTCTAGAATGGCGAAGTGATTCTTCAAAAGCTTTCTCGTTGGGCAGGAGAGTACCGGGTGCGCATACCTGATGTGAGATAACAAACGCGAAACCGGCCTTGTGCTTCCGGGGGAATTTATCCAGCTATCCAGATGAAATACGAGAAGACGAAACTTGAGAGCACGTATCCTCTTTCTGCAGGTTATCCGTGAACAACTGAGGAAATAAATTTGGAAAAAATCAACCCGTAATTCTGAAACTGGACTCCTCATCCATTCACACTCCATATGATTCATATGATATTGGGAGATTTTATTTGTTCTAAATATAGGACCTTATGAACTTGAAATCTCGTGCAACAGGATGATGAAAACAAGGCGAAAGTTGGTCAACTTTAACCAATGTGTGCACAGGCAAAACATCTTCCTACCGAACACTTGAATGATGAATTTATGTTTCAGTTCATGATTCCCGTGATTATTGCTTGATGGCAGTAAAACAATACTCTGAAAAGCAAATAGTAAGCCAGTGACCAAAGCAGTCATATTCCACTGATAAAAAAGCAGGTTGAACGGATCTTGGAGCGAGTCATGTCGAGTACAAAGTTTCAGTGAGAAGTACCGTATAATCAGGATAAAGGTTGAACATGCCGTCATTTTGGTTAGCTTCTAACTTGTGTCTTGCTGTTGACAAAGAATAATATCACTACATGGACTGGAAGTTCTTTGAGACAATCTTTTAGCTAATCATTTACTGCAATGTATGCATTGTGGATGATATGAACTTGTCCCAGGAGATTTACGAAACGGAAATATGACTGGATCAACTGCCTTCCTGGCCGGAAGAAAGCAAAGTTGGATTTAGCATCAAATTTCCCACGATCCCGTACACAATAAGCCAAGTTTATCGGGGTGTGTTTCCGTATGCGTGCACAATCCCAGCCGGGTGTGCCTGGGTTCTCAACTAATAGTTCCCATGGTCGGCTGACTGTGCTTTGCGCTCAATGACAGAATGAGACACGCGCGCGCGCACACACACACACATGCACATACGCTGCCCACATCACTCCATCAATTTCTGGTGGGTTACTTCTGTCAGGCTTGCCTTGTAAAAATGAAAATACCATGGCCAACTTCTACTTCTTCTTGACTGCCTTCCGTAGTTTGAGCGCATGACTACGGATTATTGAATTTTGTGATTCAGAGCATAGCTAGCTCGCACGGTTAATGCAATTAGATCCCGGTACATAGAATCACCCGCATGAGAACAGGACCAGGCGAAACGATTTTTACGGAATACAAAATCCGCTTGCATCATTCACATCGAAAAGCCGAAAGCCGAGAACCGAAATCGAACAGACCTCACTCGGCTCACCGTACAGGTGCTCTATCGACTGAGCTATTGCGGTTCAGACTGTCATATGTGAATAACGCAAAGTGAATAATCGACGATTTCTATAAGTCTATTGGAAATTGTAGGCTGCTCGACAAAAGTATAAGGGCCCCTTCATTTTTATGCATATTTCCTATTCTGTATTCCCTAACGAATCCATATCAGGAGAGGACGTCCGAATGCACAATACGATAAGGTATACCAAATTTCAGAACAGAAATATGCACTATGTGCTAACTAGGGCAGACAATGTAAATCAGGGGTGGGGGGTGGGGGACAAATTATGTGACCTCCCTTTCCGATACGGTATATCATATACTACGTCGGAAAAATTCATGAGAACCGGAATCACTTGAGTCATGTGCACTAAAGCACTTGATGCACCCTAGTGACCCAGATGACTTTCATTCCATTTGGCTGAAAGCTTACACCATGCAGAACTCACGCCGATTTTTTACTCAGTGACTAGCGGATATAAATTCAGGATTTCGAAAATGGCGGAATACCCGCGTTCTACCAAACGGAACCCAGTTGGTATGACATTTCCAGATAATGCAGGGGATCCGGAAAAGTAATAGTTGGAAAGTAACGAGCAATATGGGCCTGAAAAGGGAATGGGCTGTCCGAAATAAATCGGAGGATTGCAGATTAATTGGTCTAGCCTCCCGTAGTAAACGTTCTTTATCTATGTTGAAAACTTTGATCGGAGTCAGTGTTTCGAAAGGAAGGTTGCAAACAAGGCTAAAACATGTGCCCTGGATGAAATACAAGAAAAAGAAAAGCTACACCACCACCACTGCATAAAGAACGACACAGTTCGTGACCGAAAACCCCGCGTTGCACGGGAAAAAAGACAAAAAAATGCCTACTTCGGTGGCAAAATAATAATTTGGATGGACCGGAAGCTTGGAGTTATAACTGGCATGATACCAGGAAAAAAGAAATTGTTCTCAATCAAATGAACAAAGACAGGAGTACGTAGATGGTTTGGGGAACCTTCTCAGCCAGGGGCAAAATTGAACTAGTTATACTTGAGGGTATACAAGATTCCGTTGTGTATGTTCGTACGCTGGAACAGATTTTGCTCCCACTAGTGACCGACGGACCGAAAGATGGTGCCGTATTCCAGCACGAGGGTGCTTCTGCACACTGTTCATACACTACAGAATTTCGGCTGTTGTTCCTCGAGATCAAGATCAGGCCGTGGCCCCCTTGCAGTCCAAATACAGACTTGACGGAGAACATATAGGGCATAATTACTCGCCATGATTTACCAACCAAACAGTGAATAAATAACCGCCCATAACCGAGAAGGTTTTTTATTGACCTACGTGTATTGACAGATTTTGTAAAGAGTATGCCGAGAAGATGTATCGAGGTCCTCAAGAAGACTGGTGGTTGCACACGATAATAATTAGTAACTATTGAAGCCCAGTTGGGAGCTTGCTACACTCTTGTCGCCCTCTTTTTTCGGATATCTTGTTTAAATTCACTCATTTAATTTATCTTATTGGTAAATTTTGTATTCTGCATCGTAATGAGTATTCTCTCGTTCTGACCAAATAAAGTTTCGTAAAAGAACACAGAAGACCTTGAAAAATGCGGGGCCCTTAACATTTGTGGCTTAGTGTATTGCTCCGAGTCACCATCTGAAAGGACTTGAAAAATGATATACAAGACATGAAACAATCCCTGATAGGTCTAAAGTCGACCACACTTTTGTTGTGAAACTGAAAACTTGACCCATCCAAGGTACCTTTTCGTTGCTTATTTCGCGTGTATGTTCACCCTCTTTCTTCCCTTCCGTATAATCGCGTCGTATTTTCTCCTCATCTTTAAGATTACTGACACCAAAATTAAGATGCTAAACAATTCATCCAGATTAAATTTAAAAAACGCAAGTAGTTTACCTACCATCAATTTATCCAGTTTTGTGTACTCATTTCTCAGATCACAAAACATGAGGACTCATATGGCGATCTTTCGTTCAGATTAATGATCGAAACACCAAAATGACCAATATCGATTGCTTGCATGCGCAGTGGAAACTATTCACAACAGAAAGCTTCCATCAAACGTAAATCACCAATGTATGCATTGTCTGAAACTATCACAAAGATCACTTCCGTGTGTTTTGTTTTAATGGGACAAGAACACGATCTTCCGGTCAGGTTCCGGGACTAATCAAAATGTGCATCGAAAAAGACCTTTGGTGGAGTACCAATCAAAGCACCCCCACTGATCGAATGTGAAGTCAACTTTGCCAAAAACGAGTACAGCCAAATTGAAACTATCGTTCTTTTGGTTACGTGTTGATTGCTTGATCATGATTGCCAGTTGGTTCAACATGCTAGGGCCAAGAAAGCGATTGATGGACACACACGCAAGCGTGTGCCGATTCTATATTATCTGGCCGTGGGAAGACAAAAAGTCACGCTTGCATCAGCCCGTGAACTGCTCTCGTTCAAGCTGATCTCAGCGGTTGACCTACTAGTCAGCCTTTGCCTGTGGTTCTGTCTGATAGACTAGTATTCAGTTCATCTCGGAATTCATGGGTACGTCGCATGCAACTGCTCAGCCAGACAGTTAGTCTGTCCTCATAGAAACAGTTGACACTTCGAGTGAGCATCGGGAAATCTTGTGAGACTGAGACAAATCACACAGAAAGCCGATTACGATTCAGAACCGGGCACCAACTCGGTTGTCGAATTTCGGACCTGCTAACGCATCAAAACTAGACAAATCAACGGTTAGTTCCCAAAACAGGACAGCACGAGGTTATGAGCTAACTTGCGGCTTGGTGCTACGGACGAAATAATCACGTGATATGGACTTGGTATGTGTACTACTGGGCGAGGAGAATGGGTTTTTGGACAATTCATCATTCGCTTGTCAGTCTGAGAGTGTGAGACTAACCTTGAAGAAGAACTTATCTGCGCCTGTAACAAAAGCAAGCTTAGTAGTGCCCAAGAAAACTAGTAATGTATTACAAAATACTGTTGAAAGCCAAGTAAATGAACTTTTAAACGGGCAAGAAATTTCTACTAGAGAGCTTCCGTCGAGGATAGAAAGAAATTTATCAGTGGGTGTACTGAAGAAAACCGCCCTTGTTGTTTAATTCCTCAAGTCCATCCTGCAACTTACAAAAGGCTTTTTGCGACTGGTGTTCTTAACTCCGGTTTTGTTTTCCATAATATAGCTCTTAAGTGCGTGCACACGGTGACCGTAAGCTTATGAAATGCTCTGATCACATGATCTTCCACATGCCTTACCTTATTCAGCCTACTGAACCACTTTTACATAGGGCGTGACTGGGCTTGCTCACTGGTCCTCCAATCACAACCTCGTAATTAACCCATCGCCCGTCCACGGTCAGGAGCAAGGCTTTGTAGTCAGAATCAAACAGATTAGCAAAACAGTAGCATTGTATTGTCCTGCATGAAACAGTCAAATGTATAACATCTACCGAATGTAGAATTTGAGTCATTCAATAAACTATCAGGTTAGATATATTATGTTATCGGTCCAAACCCAAGTAAAGCCACAAAACACTAGTTCGAAACAGCAAAGCAGACAGCACGCGACTGGCTGTCCAGAATAGCAGACAAGGGTGCAGCCAGCCAAGCGGATCAATGAGCCAATCAGGTGCCAGCCGTTGTCTGGATGGACCACAGCCGAATCAACCAAGCGCGAAGAGATATCACAGGACAAATAAACAGTTATGCAAGGCTTCGGATTATGTTCAGAGCAAATCCGATATAAACAATATGATTTGTAGCTATTAATCGAGGTGGTTCGAAGCCAGAAGAATCCTCCCACAGGAGATAATAAATAGCTACAGAACATCACTCTTCCTCATATAAAAGCTGAGAGCGGAGGAAGTGAGTCGTCGGTTATTTAGCTTGAGGCCATCATGATCAGCTACCTCTCGAGGTCTGAACATTTCACCGCAATCTCCTTGATGGTGTTTCATGACTACTTTTTCGTCTTCATCACACTGGACACTTTGATTACGGCTACGTTTAAGTGCACACTGGCTCATCACATTTGAAACATCTCCCGGAAGACTTCATAAAGACTTTAAGTCAGTCATTTGATCTCGGAAATGCCTCTCTGAATACGATTACATAAGATGCAATCAGTTATTCCAATTCAGGATAACCCATCGTCACAACTCATGTATGAATTTCCTCAAGAGGTTACTGGATAGCCAACAGTCGAATAAAAATGCGTTTCTGGAAGTCCTCTGTAAGACTGATATTTCTTGCTGAATATCTCATACATCGAAAGCTACAATAAACCGTTTTTGGCTTATCGGCTTTTTTGTTCAGTAATTTTCCCCTATGTCCTGTTTTACATTTTGGACGTATGTCTTCCAGCACTTTCCCCAGAATAGCTGAACTGCTGAACTTCTGATTAGTTCTTATTTATGGAGCGTCCAGTAATTCAAAGTACAGATTTTGCGAAGCACTTTACATGCTCCTCGTTGACTGCGGCTCACATATCGTGCCTACGGAAGTATCATTCTGCTAGCGGAAAATGATCATTAGATTGAGGAGGACATGTAGATTAACCCGTTGGAACTGAAAAACTTTTCACGATCATCCAACTACCCAGTTATATTCATTCTCTTCTCACCCTGCTTAATGAGCAGTTGTCGATGTTTTGGGATGTGAACAGCATTCAATGGTCTCCACACCCCAAAAAGAGGAGGGGAGGAAACCTGAATAAGCAGTAATATCTTATGAGGGTATGGAATTGAAAATTTCGTTGTAGTGCTTGTTCACAAGGTATTTCACCGACAACGTTAAAATGTGTCCCAATTAACCCCGGGATCATGTGCAATACTTGAAACAAATCACATTTCACTCCAACAATCGCATAGGTGGAACTAATTCAAATAGCGAAAATCATTATTACTATCGAATTTGAATCCACATATGGACACTACTCACGATCCCTAATCACGTGCGTCCAATCATCAAGATTACAAAACTACACAGAAGATTTCCGACAGTTTCCAAATTACAAATTCTGTCATATTACATTTCGGGAATTCAAAAGCCCACAACTTCACGAAACTCAGCAATTACGTCCATGTTACAGTCTCAACTGTGACATATGACTTTCAATTCAACGGCTGATTCAGTGGTTTGTCGGTTTCCTAGTAAGTTTATTTATTTATTTATTTATTTATTTATTTATTTGTTTATTCATTCGTTCATTTATTCACTCATCCATTTATTCGTCCATTTATTCGAGAATCCACTCAATTACATCCATTTCTTAGTAGTTTCTAGTTCATTCGAATTTTGTCTTGTTTTAAACACAACAGGTTCCCATCAGAAATTATTTTCACCAGATATGCTACTGCTGGAGATGTTTATGAATGTGAACTATTTACTTGGAATATTGCACATTTGAAGTTGTTGAACAAAACTGTGTATTTATCATAGTTTGATGATTTTGGATTTGTGTAAAAGCAAGTGGCAAGAATAAATGGAATGCTTGCTATGTTTGTAGCTATCGTTACAATTTGCCTCTCTGCCCGACTAGCTCAACCCCGTCAATGACTCTGGACTCGTCCAGTGATTGGCTCTCATTGCCAGCGAATCCTTCCCCTCACACGGATAGCAGGTTAACAAACATGCGCACAAACAAGGACACTAGTTGATCTAATTAAAATAAACACTTCTACCGTGGACTAAGTTGCATACTCGATCTGGGTTCATCAGTCATCCTTTGACTGAGAAGAGAACAGACAACGATAAGAAAATACAATATCCAGTGGGCTCTTCGCTACGCCAGAATTTATCGAGGCCGTGGGCTTACCAACCAGCAGATGTCAAAAGGTCATCATGGTGAACTTTCAACACTTCTGTTCGAGGTTCGAATCCTGTTTCGGCAGCCAGTTGCCTTCCGCATTCGGTCAGCTTCTAATTGCCCGCAACCCCCTTCCTCAAATACTGTACCGTTATTATATAACAGAAGAAAGTAAACAAAAAGATAAAAGACAAAATGATGAAGGATTTATGCCTCCTGTTTTCCTATTCTTGAGTTCAGTCCCTTTTTGTGCATCTAGCTAGATATTTCTCAAAATGAAAGCAGTCCTAGCTAGATGACTAATACAACCCCCTATTTAAAGTTTTCAGTCTGCTCGTCAACTAGAAAGTAAGCCTGATTGCCACGATAATCAATTCTCTTGTTTCACTGGGCTGCTTTCAAATGTGTCTTTGAACAGAATGTTCAACATCTCCTACAAGCTAAAATACATACCACTCGCAAATCCCTTATATTCATAATAAACCATATGCTGCATATCACTGAACAAGTGGAATTGTTATCACCAGTATGTTGGGGGTCGTACAAACCATTTCAAGTGTGCTTGTAGCAACCATGAATGTATCACAATTTGCTGGTTTGGTTTTTATGGCAGGTGTTTACATTCATCCTCAATGAGATTGGGCAAAACGAATTCTCTTCTCGTCACGTTCATTTTCTGGGTAGATTGGTCAAATTTTTGGTGGTTTCAAATGTTGCTGATTAGAGAGTAAAATTAAATATATCTGATAACTCCGAATGCACAGCCAAACTCATTGAAATGTCAGATGAAAGTATATTTTATGTTGGAACAGATTCGGATATCATTTGGTTCGTGTGTGCGCATGTGTGTGTTTGTGTGTGCGTTTGTGTGTGTAATGCACAAAAACAAGGGTCAGTTGCTAGAGGCAATTTTTCAAGCCAGCTACTTGTCTACACTCTACGGTGCTCAGTTGAAATTCAGCTAAAAGTGACGAGGAATAAAGCAACAATTTCAAATGACCAGATCAACCGGACTCACAACATTCCTCTCACTGCTATTTCCCCAAACGGGGTAATAAAACAAGAAAGAAACCTGCGCTGATTTATCAGTGATCCGAAATAAGGAGAATTTTATACATCAATTTAAATAACCTAAAATTTCTTGTCGAAATGGGTAGCATTTTGTTAATTAGGGAATAAAAAGAACTTCCTTTCAAAATATTAATTTTCTGTTTTTCTTACTGGCACATCAGTGACTGATTTCGTATCAGTGTACACGGTGTATGCCCATTCAAAGTCTTATTCAGAAACGAGTCAATGTTCCCAAACAAGGATATGGTATATTCCCGTACTTCGTATAGGATGACAGCAGTTTCAGATATTACTCGATTATTTTATATTTATATTATATATTTATCTTCGAATCTGTGGATAGATAGTCAAAGGGTTTTGTGCTTCCAATTACCGTATTTTTACAATCCTCCCACCCATCCATACATTATTAGATCGCACACATTTCTGAACCGACTGTTCTACCCGGTGAATTTTTATTGCGTTTTGTTCAAACGATGATTCCTTGTGTTTTGATTTGATACGAATGCGAAGCAAAACAGAAAGTTGCCTCAATTTCTGTAGCACGACATCTTTGGAAACAAAATTTGACTCGGTGTTCGCCCAATACTTCTCTGACAAGTGTGTGTGTGTGAGTGTGTGTGTGTGTGTGTGTGTGAGAGAGAGAGAGAGAGAGAGAGAGAGAGAGAGAGAGAGAGATTGTTCAGCCTAATTAATCAAAGTGCACCTTGTTCTTTTCCGATTTTTTTGGGAGGTCTTCGATCTTATGGTTGAAATGTGCTAGCAAACTGCGTAGTTCTGGGGACAAGACTGCTATGCAACCCAGAGTGTGTAGCTATATCTGTCCTAGTTGTCAAACCGAATGGCGCAACTGACTCTTCAAAACTTTACTGAGCAGAGAAGTGTTGATTTGGCACCGCTGGTTGTTATCGATCAAGCTAGGGGTGGATTGAATACATGGTGCTCTGTAGTGAGCAGTAGTTGACTACTGTGAAGTAAAGTAGAATAAAAATTTATGTAAAGTAGTATGTTGTAGTGTGTAGCGGTTTAGCGGTGGGTACGTAGGCTAAGTTTAATGTACTGTGGTGTAGTGTGCTGTAATGTATTCTTGTGTTCCGTTAGATTTCATGACCACCAATTATTGGGAAACCTACCTTTTCTTCGACTTTCTTAGAAAATACAATTTGTTTGCAACCATTTTATTATTGTTTTCCTTGTCGATCTGAACCGGGGACAAGAAGAGCTTCCGTTCCTTGCCATCTCTGTGAGATCGCCAACTGTGGAGATCAATTGGGTAAGCAGATATATCGTTTATCTCGCTCCGATAAATTAACTTGGAAATAGACAACGTGATAAGTAACGTTTCCCTGAGCACAGACACTTCAACCGCATCTGTAGTGCTGGTCTGTCTAGATAGAATTGCGTCCAAATTAGCATCAGTGCCGAAGAAAAATGTCTTACGCTAGTAGTTCCTTAAGACTGTGAGGTCTTTGACACTGATCAATAACGTTTACCTTCCCCCATCAGTCGAAGATTTACTATTCTAGGATATCAAAGAAGGACGCACTGCTGAATTTCAATAATTCAGGGATTATTTCTAATTTTATTAGTGTGTTGTGGATGCAGATAAATGAGCCATGCCTAAAAGCAATTCATTAATTGCTTTGTAGGACGCATTCTAAAGCGGTTTGAAAAATCAAGTCGATGGCTAGAGAACTGAGTATGAAGTGTCAAAAGTGAAATTCACTCGGTTTCATTAAAATTATCTGTTGCACCCGGTCGGTTAATTCATCTTACACCAAAGAGACAGTGAAAAAATGAGATTTTTAACCAGATTACAATAGCCAAGAAATCGATGACGGTGTGGGCCTAGCGTCAGCTCGGTGATAGTCCTCACATCTGGGTTGATTGACTAACCCCAGCCGTAGTTCTACACCCTTTCGGTTCCCGCCTACCATATTTGAAGCACCTAATCATAGACAGAACCCATATCTTTTTCAGTAAGCATTTTCTTGGACAGCCTCGAACGTGCCGTCATTGGTGCGAGCTCCTGGCCTCTCTTGCCCTATCCGTGTGCACTTTAAGAATGCAGTTCAAATGATGGGCGCAGTGACAAACTGTCTGTGATGGTAAATTTACTCACAACATCACAGAGTGCCTGAACTGGTAAGCGGTCAGAATAGCCTTGCACATCGGGTTACTATCGTATCAGGAGTAGGGAAAACCCATGGAACAAAATGCGAAATGCACAGCTCTCTCACTCTCTCTCTCCGTTGTTGCGAGGCCTCCATTTTCATCTGTTGAATTTTCATTGATGATGTTCAGCAAACAAGAAGGTCATGAAATTCACGCTCCTGATACACGTACCGAAGCCTTTAACAACGGCAAATAAAAACGTCTGCTTGAACAAAACCACCCACAGTTGATGACCTACCCTCATTTTGGGAAGCCTCTGATCAGCTCATGCAACAA
Organism: Fasciola hepatica; assembly: GCA_948099385.1. Lineage (NCBI taxonomy): Eukaryota > Metazoa > Platyhelminthes > Trematoda > Plagiorchiida > Fasciolidae > Fasciola > Fasciola hepatica. The sequence goes on along the minus strand of CANUEZ040000140.1, from coordinate 12,948,379 downwards.
ATGGTACAACCGACTGGAAGATGCACATACTGCAGTCAGGTACCACATTAGAACGTTGTCAAACATTAGGAAAGCAGTAAAAGTTCAGCACTGTTTGACTTTGGCCTCATCTTGCCAATATTAAAAGTTTCAGTTATCGGTTTCCTCTTGGTTCACCGATAGCTTCCCTCCTCTTTCCAGCATATTCAAAGCACCGTAGCAGTTTATCTATCATGAACAAATAAATTGTGTAATAAATTGTGAATACCATCGGAACGTGGATGAATTATTTTTTAACTTCACGATGTTTAATTCAATACTCGTTCAGCTTGTCGGTTAGCAGTAAGCCGCTCATTGGAGGCTGATTGAAATTATTGTATCAGAACCGAGAACTGTTCGGATTGTATCGAAAAAACGATGCTCCATTTGATATGTTATAGGTAAGTTTTGATGTTTGGCAACATAGCACTATCGTAAAAGATGGTAGTCAATCAACATTCCGGTTATCGCGAGTGTAAACTGGTCTTAAGAAGGTTACCAGAAGTAGCCAAAATGTCGACTGAGTACCGTCTCCAAAAAATGTGATTGGAATCAGTGCTGGTATTTTTTCACTCTGTACTAAATATGGATTGAATAATCAGCTTCTTGGTCCGTTTGGAAAGAGAGCTACTCATTCTAGTTTGTATTTAGCCTATTTACCTTTATATCCACCACTTGATTCAGCTAGTTTAGAATCGTCTGCTTCGTTCCATAAAAACTGATTTTTTTATTACTTTTTGTTACCATCATTGAATGTTTGACTAGTAAACAGAGATTTGGAAATCAATTTTTAAGTGGAGTCACTAGTGAAAGGCACCTTGGTATACTTTCACATACTTTTGTTGTGAACGAAACCGATTGTGCTTGATATTGGCAGCTGACTTGTAGAACAACTTGGAACCGTGAAAATATTTTTTTGTGATAAAATTAAATAGGACAGGATGCTTCCAAAGCTTAGTACATTGCAGAAGTCAGTAAACCAAAGACGACGGAGATTAAATTTGTCCACATAATTTTCTGCCTGCCAGTTGTCGATAACAGTATAACCTACAGGAGTCTTACAGCAGACTATCTACATGGATCCAGCCACTTCATGTTCTCACACGGTAGAGCCACGAATTCCAGTCGATAATTGAATAATAGAAGTCAAAACCCCTTTACGTTTAAGGTAAATCATCCACGGAAATGATCTAATGGGTTAACGCGACATCCCTGTGCAGTGCTTTTCTTCGAAGTCCCAGGCCGATCATTTTCTGGTTCCCGTAGCTTGCGGAGGAATGTTTCTGACAACAAACTACCAGCTTATTCTGACGCAACGGAATGAATGGAGGGGATAAAAAATAGAAACGTTGGCAATGATTACACAATGTTATCACTGAATGCGTGCTGTAGATTTCTATTTTGCAGCCGAAAACAACCCACCAGAAATCTGTACAAAACTACAAACAACAGTCGGAAATTCCGAGCTGAGGTAAGCATAGGTTGCGAAATTCACAAGGCTCATCAAGCCATCGTCAGGTTGGATGAAGCGAGATGCTAAAATACCCCGTTCATACGACAGAACTGAAATATATCGTCCTTGTTATCGATTGGAATCACGCTATCTTACGGAATATAATCGGAATAGCACAGTGAGTTATTACATTTTGAAAAACCACCTAATCCTGATGGCTGGAACGGATAAAGTTTGCAATTATTCACTTTCTGTGCGACGGTAACCCCTCTTATAAATCTACCCCTAACCGGTACAGAACAGTGCAGGGTTTACCTGGAATGCTCGGTGAAATCTTTAAATGCAGGCGAAAGGAAAAATACTTCGAGCTACCACGTAGATCAACGTCTTATCCAGACCTGTAGGTCAACAGTTTCCTTGGGTTCAGAGTGGATATTTGCAGGGAAGATGCTTATGAATCCATTCATTAGTAGTTTACTGGCACTTTGAAGGAAAGAAGCACCAATAGGGAATCGCAATACAACATCGGAAACATTAGGAATGCGGAATCTAGTAAACTGTTATGGTTGTTGTGTTTGGACATGTGGAGACCTCCTATCATTCCTTTCAAATTCATCCACTTGATCCATGCTGTAATGTACTTGCGGCCTGGGATAAATCAGGCGAGATTCGTCCGTGAAGCAAACTTGACGGGAAGGTCGCATTCTGTTCATCTGCTGGCGGTGCGGTGAGCTTACCAGACGGATCCGGATGACATTTCAGTAGAGTGAGTAGACACGTTCGCTTGTTACTCACTCATCCGGAAGCAGTTGGAAAATTTCTCATTTCTACCGGCCCTGGTAGAATTATTCAAAAGAGCTGGGAAGCATCTATTTAATCTCTGAGAGAGTTTAAGGCCGGACACTATTGTAGACCTGATATCACTATATCAAGCATGTAAATATATACGTCATCTTCTGCTAACAATGTAATGCTAGGCTTTCCGAAGTGCATACAAGGCAACGAGTGTGCGTGGTAATTACAAACTTTCTATATTCCTTATAACACTTTGATTCTCAGCGATGATAAAATGGTTCATACATCTTTTGCGCTTATCAAACGTAAATTGCGCACTATTTCAGGATGGATACCACGATCCATGAAGGCTACTGTAAGATAAGCGATCACCGGCGGCAGGAATCGAACGTGAGAACTCAAAGTTCGATTTCATCCAAGGTATTCACTTCAGCACTGCCTCAATATTAAAGTACAAAGAGGCCAGACTTGAACCATCCACGTCTGAAGGAAATCAAAACTAACTGAAAGCTACTATGTCCAGCAGTTAGCAAACAACCTTGTTCCTTAGTTCTCAAACCAAATTACAGTCACTAGCCTGGTTTGCTTGACTCATTCACGAAAGAATTCATTTTCTCTGAAAAGTGACCCTATCGAAGAACCCTGACTACTAGTAGATGGATGGTAACCCTATTCAATCAAACGGGTTCATTAGTTATAAAATCCAACACTTCGGCATAAGGACATTCATGCTTTCTCACGTTTAGATACTATGAATGTAGTGAGAAATGCATCTGATATTTCAACCGGTCATAGAAGGTGATAAAACCACGCAAGTTGTAGATGAACACCTGTTTTTTTAGCTTATTTTTGTGTGAAAGACAAAAACGTTGATTAGAAGATCAGTTATTAGGGGTTGTTGCTTTTCCTCTAGCAGTTTCTTCACCTAAAGAGTGAAAAATTTGGCATTTATTTTGTCCCCTTGCCTACGCATGCTTGTAGGGCATTTAGAAAGCTGGAAGGTCCATCACATCGTAGAGGATGACAGACAAAAAAATGAATTTAAGACCTGGAATAGTGAAAAAATATAACTGCCTAGTACATCAGACGAGCTAACGAAAGGGATAAGAAAGGATTTATCTCCAATAAGGCTGTCACCTTTCTTGCTGATGGAATGTTTACGACCTAAATGCCAAGTTCAGCAATCAGGAACCTGGGAAAACCACCAGAGTGAGCTACGAACAAGTATAATATATGTATCCAGTACGTTGTCTGTTTCACTGATTCACGATTCCCAGTCCCGTAAGCACATTCTTCCTTGCTCTCCCAATTTCTTCATTTAGGACGACAAAACGGGGTCGGTTAGGTACAAATCAACTCTAGTGCGCAACAAACATCGTGCCAAATTCGTAAGTAACTTGTCAGATGGTAGTGGTACAGTGAGATATGAAGGTTGTAAAGCTGATCATCTTTAGTATCTCCCACCGTTTCTCGTAGCAGTACCAGACTTTCTGCGTTGCACTGTGTATGAAAAATCTTGCGAAAAGTGGAACTAGTGTGCATCACGTGAAGTGACTTAGAATAAATCTTGGGATACATCTTGATAATACAATGCTCAGAACTGGATACAAACTAGGTGTCATCAACAAACAGGAAGTCGAGCTGCGCATTCTTTCCTGTAGAAAGGTTTGAAATATTTATTAGCACCAGGTGGTTTAGAAAACTGTTATACAAGTGACTGAAATCTCCATCGACTACGAAAATCAAGCTTCAGTGTGTAGTAGTATTTCTGTTGGTAATGAGTCAGCGAAAAAGCGAATATCGTTTATCAATACTTTAGCAAGTTTGTGTTGGCTGTAGCTCAAGTTGGGGATTTTTAACCGCTTCTGATCGCTAGGCATAACTTTTAGGTCGCAAGCCTTCCATAACCAGTCGAGCAGACATTGTCATTGAGAGTTTTATGAGCAAGAAAGTGAAATATAAATATTCGTAGTGATAATCGACCGATATGTGCTGAAGAATAGCAGTTTGCATTTCATCGATAAACTAGCAACCTTTTTTCACTGCAGGCAGAAAAACGTTTTGGAAGACTTGAACTAGGAACTTTTAATATACTTGACTAGGCACCCTCGGCGATTCCCATGCTGACAGATGCAGTTAATTTGTTGAATACTGTTTCCCTCGAGTTCGATTAGCAAGACACAAATATCCAAAAGAAACACAGCCTCTTGAATCGCTATGATTCCAAAGGCGGATAAATTGAACCATCTTGAAAAACTGCTGAAGACGCCAAGTTTCCGCAATGGAGAAAGCATGTTGGTTGGGAGGATGAAGGATAAGGATATAGTGCGTGTGTGTGGTCTGAACGGAGTGAGACTACACACCAGTCAGCGTTGTGTTTCTAAGTAACACGGTATTGCTTTCACCATATTATTTCGTTTCTGTTGATCACTTGTCTGGAGGATTTGTAGGTGACCTCATAATCGCGAGATAACACATAAACCCTGTGACATTTCAAAAGTTACGGGGAGTAGGTAAAGTGAGAAGGAACTAAAAGATAATTTAAATGGATTTAGCACTAAAATTGATCGAAATACCAAAGCACGTAATTCAGATCATATTTTTTCCGTTTTATCGCATCTCCAATCCACATGGTTGTGGGCCCTCAGGTATTTAAGTCGGAAACACGTTGACTGAAATTCCATCGGATGGGTAGGTTTTTAAAGAGGAAGCGATTGGTTTTTATCGTGTTCCTTACCAATACCATATGAACCTTCGCAAAACCATCTATTGTACGAATAAATAGCTGGAACAAATAAGACTAAAAGATTTCCACGAGTCGGGAAATTTATTGCTTCCTAGAAGTTATCACGAACAAACTTTTAGCACTGAAAGACAGAGAAATTTCTTTTCTATATATAACCCCAGGCGTATACGTATATAGTACTGGGTAAGTGTGAGTACCTAGGTGCAGCTATGGATAGATATCAGCGGGTGGTGAGCAAGAAAGCAACAAATCGGGTTATTTTACAACACGCTGGAACCTAATGATTGTTGTCCGTGGTGCGAACGATGATATGTGGGAAATGTATGGATACATGGCAAGAAAAGACAGGCGTGAGAAACGAAGGCATGAGAAAAAGAAGGGACAAGGAGAGCTTGTTTATGGGAACTAAAGAAGGATCACTTATTTCGGCTAAGACAAAAAACAACAAAGAACTTAGTACACGAGGAAAATGTTTTTGATTTATCACCTTAGGTATTTTCGCACACAGTACGGGGTAAATAGGTGTAAACCAGTTCAGCTGCGCATCTTAGAATCCCAACGCAAATCAAGCTATTCGCTGTTCAGCAATGTGAAGAGAGGTGGCCTCAGCAGTCTCAATTATTTTAATCTAGAGCAGCGTACGTGTTCTTTTAATTCACAGTATTCTGACATACGGGAGGACCCCTGTCTATAAGAATATCATAACATGTTCTGGCTTCTTCGCGCAAAGGAACTGTTTAGATTATCAACAGCGTAATCCTGCAACATGTAGTTCATGGTGGACGTCAGATCGATCCAATGACAGCCTTGAAACCACCGTGGAAACTACCAAAGCGACGAAAAATCACTCTCTGTAAAAAAGGGAAAAATGTATCCGACTTATGTCCTTTGGTAATTTTCTCATTGTCAGCATTGAGCCCATTCAAATTATCTTTTAATCCTATCGCATTTCATGTCTACCGTTAACCTACTTCCAGCAAATTTTAAAATGTCACAGGCTGTATGTGCTATCTTGTGACAAGCAGCAGTACTGTTTTTGGTGGTAGACGGTAATGCACTGTCGCCCGACCAGTTACCACAACTGTCCATTAGGGATCTTATTAGGATTCTGCACTCCAAGGCTCAGACACTGGTTGCTGGATATCCGTAATAGTGCTGTGGGTCTTGGTGGAAACCTGGTGCATCTCTTCCACTACACACTTGTGCAGGTATGTAATAATGACAAGACTTTGCCGATTGCTAGATAAATAGCAAGCATTCCATTTATTCTTGCTACTTGCTTCTACACAAATCCAAAATCATCAAACTATGATAAATACACAATTTTGTTCAACAACTTCAAATGTGCAATATTCCAAGTAAATAGTTCACATTCATAAACACCTCCAGCAGTAGCACATCTGGTGAAAATAATTTCTGATGGGAACGTGTTGTGTTTAAAACAAGACAAAATTCGAATGAACTAGAAACTACTAAGAAATGGATGTAATTGAGTGGATTCTCAAATAAACGGAGGAATAAATGGATGAGTGAATAAATGAACGAACGAATGAGTGAATAAATAAATGAATAAACTAACTAACTTACTAAGAAACCAACAAACCACTCAATCAACCGATGAATTGAAAGTCATATGTCACAGTCCAGACTGTAACATGGACATAATTGCTGAGTTTCGTGGAGTTGTGGGCTTCTGAATTCCCGAAATGTAATATGACAGAATTTGTAATTTGGAAACTGTCGGAAATCTTCTGTGTAGTCTTGTAACCCTGATGATTGGAAGCACGTGATTAAGGACCGTGAGTAGTGTCCATATATGGGTTCAAATTCGATAGTAATAATGATTTTCGCTATTTGAATTAGTTCCACCTATGCGATTGTTGGAGAGAAATGTGATTTGTTTCAAGTATTGCACATGATCCCGGCGTTAGGTGAAGCTGGTCTTAATTCGCCGATCAGATGATCCGGAAGCTATTTTACCAACAAAATGGTAAAACTGTGTCCTCATCATATGTTATTGATTTTTCATATTCCTCTCATCTGTATCTAGGATAGAGACGTTTTCATACTGCTGACATCGCAAAAGATCAACAACAGCTCATCAATCAGAAGAGGGAGAGATAGAGAGCAGGAGAAGGTGACTTGAAAGGATAGTGAAAAATTCTTCCGCTTCCACGGTCAAATGCGCGCGTCTACAATCAACCGCGGATTTTCCGTTGACATCCTATTCTGTCTTGTGATTCCGCGTTTTTTGATCACGTGAAATCCGTTTACAGACAGAGACTTCCGTATAAGTGATAGGTGAGCCGAAACTGGCCAGGCATACCCTGCAAAATCATCTACAAAATATCCGTTCAGTGCTATTCTCAAGTAGCACCTTAAATCCACAAATTTTTTTTGATTGCCGTTTTAAGTTTCACCTGGTCTTATTTGTAGACAGAATTTTGCGTGACACCGAAGCCAGATTCCCTCACCGATCATGTACGTAATACATCAGATAAGACGGACAAAATTAGTGGAGCAAATAGGCAAATCGGACTGACTTGTGCAAACTCAAGTGAATCGTTCAAGAGACGTAAGTAGATGTGTCTTTTTGTGGGTGACTGAACACAACCATAATAAGCCCAACTTTAAATTACGTGCGATTCATATCTCATGCTTTTTTGTTTGTTTCTTCTGTTTTATCAAAACTTCGCTACCGTTAAGTGCACACGAAAAAGATTGTCTCACTGTTGGTGTTTGATTTCTGATTTGGTTGTTCAAATTTGTCTCGAAATCTGATTGTCCCGGGTCAGGCTAGATTAGAGTATGAGATATTGGAGTTAAATGAACTTATTTTGAAAGAGATCTTCTGACGAATAGCCAAGCAAATTGAAAAACGCTTGAAACGCGTACCTCTCGATTTGATTGTGAACAGAATTATCGTTACAATAATAGAACAATTTATCTCCGATTCGACAGCACTTTATCTCAGCGTGGAGTAATATTGACCCATGGTGTAAATATATACACATAAAATACCCATTTGGTTTAATGTGCTTGGAGATTGGATTGGAAGGCGAAGTGGGAAACAAGTTCGTTCTCACTGCCCTGTTTATTAGACAACAGCAACTCTTTTATGGAGGTTGGATAAAACAGACCCAAAAAGGGATTGAGATTGGGATGTGTAAAAGATGGCAAGGGTGAAGAGTATCGCATAAAATCGTATATTTTGTTTGATGTGATCAGCCGAGTCAAACAGTATTGATTCATCATGTGTGTTACGCAATCCGTTTGACCTCAGAGGGCCATGAGAGGTCTAGGGCTCTGACCGGATGTTTTGAACACCGATAGTCGGGGTTTCTCCATTTTGATGGTGGACAACAGCCGGCAAATGGCCTCTTTCGACCCCAACCCACTGACTCTCTAGAGGGATCTAAATGACTCCCGCTTATCAGTCGAATCAATAATCTCTACCAAGTGTGCAGTACTTACGGTCCGGTCGCTAATCGTTACTCCACGAGTGTGATCAGTCACTTGGTTTGGCCGGTTTATCTTGTCGAAGTGGAGCCAAGGAATTGATGAACGCAAAATCAGGTCGCCTCTACTAGAAGCCTGGCTTTAATGTGCAGTGACGTAGCTGAATTAAAAGTGAAAATGAGACACAGGTCTGCAGTGTGGCAAGATTTTCTTGCATTGCTTGGAATCCATTTCCTAGTAATATTATTGATAGGTCTCCTTTAAATAGAATAGACTCTTACGCCAGTTTTCCTTGTCCCACGGGTAAGTTGATTTTCGTTCCACTTGATTCCACACACTGCAGAATAATCCGGGTGGGATATCTGTTTGTGGCAGATATATCTTTGACCTTAGCAAGTTCTTCAGTGATTGCTTCAGTCGAACATATTCTAGTAATTTGCTGGACCATGTGTCAGATAAGCTCGTGTTAGGTTGGGTTGGGTAGGAACTATGGTAATTTGTGTGCTGTCCCGTGCACTTCGTTTTCTGTGAATGGAAAGTTGGAGTGGTTTATGTAAACGGCGAGAAAGAAATGCATCAACAAAGTCAGTCCGTCTGTTAATTTCATTTAGATTTTGAATAGAATAATATTGTGAACCTTGTTGAACCAGTTGCGAGGTTTTTCTGAATTCTTGGAATATTTCATCACGTATGTCATATCCTCCAAGTAACGGTCATGAATAGTATATTCTCTTATATGGTTTTGACAATATCCCCGTTTCTAATCGTACCATGGAAACATTGATAAGTACCGGATCTAGGGGTGGACCCATTGCAATTGCGTCCTTTTTGCGAGGTATATCATCTTTGAACTGGAAATGCGCATTGGACGTGTTTAGGTTGAGTATATCTTGGATTTATTGCCCAGGTAAGCTAGCTTTCTGCCCTGAACGATTACCACGGAGACCCGAAAGTTCTAGTTTCTTTTAGAGATGCTTTATGGGATCGCTAGATATCCTCGAAAGGAAACTTTTACCCTCCCGTCAGGTTAAAAATCATCGATGGAGAGAGAGAGAATTCGATGTCACGTGAGCTGTGCACCCCTATTTTCATTCTGTCATATTCAAGATTCTCAACTAGGCATTTTGCTAAGATACAGAGTGCTGAATCGCTCTTGTCGAAAATCGGACCTACCAATAGTCCTGGTTTGTGTACCTTTGACAGACGGTAAAGCCTGGTCAGATGTGTCCCCATTGAACATATCTTATCTGCCTTGAAGAAGTTAATTATGCCACTATGTTTCAGTTATCTGATAGATCTGAAAACACTTTTTTCCATCCTTTATGTCTCCCCTTTCTTTCCATCATTTTCGAGAATTTTGGTAGGTCGTGAAGCAATGCACTGATTTCTGCCAAACTATTATTTCAATAAAGAATTTCGTCTTCAGTCAACAGAGATGGTTTTCTGTGTGTTCCACTACCCCTATCATATTTTACTCAGATCTTATTCTGAGTCACTTTCTGCCGTTGCTTTATCTGATCCACATAAATGTGCTCTACTTGGCTAGTTAATGAAACACTGAAAACGAACTTGTTTGTACTCTTCCTTCACCAATGTCAAAAAATAATACGAAACAAAAGCCGCCAATAAGTCACTACACCAGAGTAAGGATAAGTACACAAGCAGTTTCCGCGGCTGCCGTGGCGGATTTTTTCACCGGTCTATGGCAGTGGTCTTGGAGACATTCGTTACTGCATATGTGACCCGTAGACAAAGTTTCGGTCTACTAGATATCGCATTATCAGGGGCTGATAAGTGAAGGCTGCCGATGGGATCTTAGAATGATCAGCTTTGTTGTCATGCATCTGACCTGACTCTGAATGCCTCGTGAAAAGTTGAACCAAATTTAAAAGTATGTTCAAGCCATCGATGGAGTAGTTCTCTCCCTGGTGAACCAAGTAAGCAGCTCTGGATCCGCGCTGAAAATTGTGGACATTGTTACACCCAGGGTGCGGGGGTCGAAATCGTTCAATATACAAAACACCACAAAATGTGTTCAAAGAACCGCTGATCAAAGAGGTCGGTTGAGTAAACAGTTTCCGGCATTACCTTTGAAAAAAGTGGTAAATTGTGACTCGTAACTTGTCTTCTTCAGGTTCGCCGTAACCTGCAAGGACTGAAAGGAGAAAGAGTTATTTATTGGATTTCTTGAACAAATTTCTATTGGGTTCAACCTTTGATGGCCCATTCGGAGTCAGGTCAAACACACGATGGAAACTTTGAAAATTATAACATCCCTTCGACAGCTGTTACCCATCATTTCCTAGTGATGTAAAATCCCGCGTATTTTTATGCCATCTACACGGCAGCAAATGCCGTAAAGATCAGTATCGTAAATCGATGGAAACATCCACTAAACCAGCAGACATGACTGTTTAGGAACTTTTCTTTACTCTGTTGGTGATCTTTGTTTTCCGTTGCGCCGTTTTACGTGAACCTACATAAACATCGTCGTTCGGAAATATGTACCACGAGGAGATGCAGCGATATCGTTTTTGACGGATGGCATAACGCGTTGATCCTCAAATTAAGAGACAGCTGAAACCGTTACTGGGACGAGCGGTGAGAAGTGAAGGATGAATCCAATTAACAGGCGGCTGTTCCGTGCTTGGTTGAATCTTTTCGTCTCACGTAATGCGCTGTAGGTATGTCATCCTTACTTCGCTTCAGAAAAAGCAGATTTCTGCAGTTATTTTTCCATAAAGGGACTATATTTTTTTCACAGGAAATTCAACCCCTTTGAATCATAGCGGAAAAAAGTATCACAATGTGTCAGCTTGGTTTCGCTAACTTCAATTACGGGTGAGACAAACAGCAGTACATACTATGAAAGCATGCATCCAAGTTTCCTTAGCAGAGTGATTCAAAAAGATTATTTCAATTTGCAGTTAGAACAGCTCTAGGAAACACCATAGTCTACAAAGTATTACGTGGCTACTTTGGTCCAGCAATGTGGTTACCGGAGTCAGGCTTGTGTGTTATCGTGTCTTTTCGTCTTTAAATTTTTCTTTTGATATGGAGCTATTTTTGGTATATATATATATACATATATATATATATATATATATATATATATATATATATATATATACTTACATATTTTCTAGGTCAGTGTAAGCCACTTAGTATATATAGCCCGGGTTATTGAACATTTTACAAGTATAAGTACAAACATCAAACCGCGAAAACAGTTCGTCCTGCTTGTAATTGTTGACCCAATGATTGTCTATATTTGTCCATTTTCACCGCGCTAGTGGATGAACAACAACGTTTTTCCCTTTAGTCCACCGTGGCTTCACTTTGTGGTGCCGCTTTCCGTCTGTGATCCTGGGAGGGGAGGGGTTGAACATCACGAAACAGCGGATGTAACGTGATGTCTACTGAGGGACCAAGTTGGAGCAACTAGGATTCACCTTCTCTAAGGCCATTTAGTATGGAATGGCTGTGAACTGATTTACATGCCTTTGACTTGTTCCGGAACAGTATTCAGTGCGTTTCATGACATTTTCCAATTCCTATTTTTAACTGTTTATCCGCTTGCCGACTAGCTGCGTGATTGATGCTGTTAGTGAGAGAGAGAGAGAGACACGGAGCAATGAGGCCTGTTTACATGTGCATAAATTATGCCATCCCTCGTGGACCGAAATTTGAACTCATTGTCAACATCGAGATCGAATTAATGCGAAACCTCGAGCAAAGTAAAATTTGGTTCCTTTATCACAACTACAGAACTGGGACTGAGATTATGGCCTTAAAACTCCGGCTATAATAAACCTCAATGGTTGAGGTAATCAACTAACCCCCAGGAGAATATATCCGTACACGAGTACTTGAAGAAGCTCACGGAGCGTAACAGACTAAGTATGAGTAAAATAACATCTCACCTTGAAAATTCAGAGGGAACACTGACACCGCCCCTGGGCAATGGTATGAATCAGTTTTGCTTGTTTTGATCGTCCTTTTAGCAGTTCACTCTACGCGTGGGAGCTCACTCGACGGATCGTTTTTGAACTGATTTCAGTTGGTCCGCATGTGTACACTTTTCTCCATTTACCTATATGTAACGGGCTGTCGGTGTGAAGAGTTAAAGTTCTCAGCGTCAAGAGATTCTTTTATCAATGAATGTTGCAAATGAATGTAGGTTATCTGGGCTTGTCAGTATGTTGAGACCGAGTGTACGAGAGAACGGAGCGGAATACTTCAAGCGTAAATCACGTTTCTGGAGATATAAATGTGAAACAAATGTTTTCCGTAGTTTAAGGCCCTTGGCCATCATCTGAACACCCTAGCACAACCGTTTCAGAACTCTGCGACAGGGTTCAAGAGCCAAACATCGTAACCAATTAGGTTACTGTACAATTTAACCTGAGAGGACCCCACTCAGCTGGTTTCGGAGCTTGCTACACCTCAATAAGAATCCAGAATCAAGTCGGGCCGGTACTAGATTGTATAGGGTATATCTTAAGTACCTCTTAGGCACGAATTATAAGGTTCAAATGTTCAAAGGAACACGATGGGACTTGGGTTAAAAGGGTCACGATCGGAATTTGAATGCAAGCATTGCTTCACAGACTTCGAAAACCCAGTCAGTTCGTATTTTCAAATTAATCCAGGACCGATAAACGATGATACATCCTATGTCTCGGCTAAGCCTTCTAGGCAATGCAAAATGTTGACGTACGCATGTGATAGTACCAGAAAGTCCCATTATGTGAACACAGACCTATTTCATTCCCAGAGTTTTTCCACAACGCCTTTCATAATGTCGCTAAAACTGCACTTTTCCACTTTGTCAGGCATAGATTCATATTCGCACAATCATTTCAATAGATTTTAGGTATGAATTTTTCTCCCACTGTGTGTTTTATATCTACGAATTTGTTTCAAAAGTTGGTGGTACATGAATCCCGTACTGTGGATAGTAAAAAGACAAATTTTTACAGGCCCTTTCCGAGAGATATCCTGAAAGAAGAATGAGATAAGAATAACAAGAAACCGAACGAAGGTAGAATGAACTGTAGCTTTGAAATAAGTATATTGATAGAAAGTATTATCAGCCAGACTGGCCGTGCCGCGATAGGTCGGTTGGTGGACCATCCGCCCGGTAATCGGAATGTTGCTGGTTTGATACAGGCTAGCAGCTTTCGACTTTTGAATACGAAAATTACAAGTGTATTTTTCATTATATGAAATAAATATACTGTTCGCCGTTTCAAAACCAACTAACCAGTTCTTGTTACCCAAGATGGGGGTTTCAAGAAAAATACTAAGACACTTTCCAGAAATATAAGACGTGGAACACAACGACGAGAGTTATTGAGTTATTCCCATTCTCATGATGGTTAGTACACGATTCAGAATGAATCTCTGAGGCATAGAAGAATAAATACAGAATACTGTTTCGCTTGTGACAGGCAAATAATATATATACAATCTAATAAAGTAGAGATAATTTGACAAACGATAAGGCCGTTAGCTGCTTTATTTGTGAGTCGTGCCTGCACATTACTTTAAACGTCTAATAAACAAGAAACAAGCTTTCCCCGTTACAAATTCGGAGACGAAAGTCACTCTGCCTGTGTAGGTGGCTGAGCACCCGTATGTGAAGTGATATAAGCAGTTTGATTCGGCATGGATAGGCGACGGTTCTTGCATCTACGACTTAGTTAGTTAGATTTCCCTGCGAAATAATCCCTTTGAATGCAGTATGCCCTTTGTAAAGATGCAGCGAAATGATACAGGATACATATCGCAATCTGTGTTTTTGACTTCTGATGTTGAATTTGAAAGTTTAGCTATCGAACTCTTGTTTGCTATAAATGAACTTAGTAATATTTTGTCAAAAATTAGGGGACAAATTGAAACCTCATGTATTTCAGTCTCACAAGTCTGATATGAAAATTTATAATATTTCCCAGTATTGATGGAAATTTCTTACATCCTGCGAATATAGACGGTTGAAGTGATAGGAATTCAGGATATTTTATATTCTTCACCATGCATACCAGGTTTATGAATTTATTGATTTACTTTGCAGCAGCGGCAATGGATGTGACCACTACTTTTTGATGGCGTGAATCAATCTTAGACCGGAAATGGTGTACTGTTTAATGTTATTTCTGTCGTATCTCTTCAGTTTCTTCATCTCTGTTTCTGTTCCAGGTGTATACACTACAATCATTGACGTACTTTATGATATATTGTATGACGATGCTATTCCAGATTCTCTCTCTCTTGCCCATTCTCTTGAGTGTTCGTCCACTGAACTTCCCGAGTCCAGGAATTAGTTGAACGATTACTAATTAATAGTTGCCTAATGACCTTCGACTTCAATCCAACGTGCGCTGAGTTAGTGAAAGTAAGGGCTAACGGTCTCGAATTCGTGTATAAATTATTAATTCCTAGTTTATCTTGTATTCATTTCAAATCGCCCAATACTTCACTCAGACTCCAGATTCTCTTTTGACAGTGAAATTTTCCATGGATTTCACTATCTCATACTGTGCGTATTAAAATATCAGCAGCCAGTTGTCTCAGTGTGATTAATTTGACTTACCCGCAGGCTTTATTCACGTTCACTCATTTCCGTCAGTCTTGACGTTGATTGGGTCCAGTAGAAACGTAGCTTTACTTTTCTGGAGCAAAGGTATTAAACTGAAACTAAACCTTTATTGGTTTGATATCTGGAAAAAAATATAAATCTAATAATTTGCTAGACTGGGGCCCAGTTCTTTTTGGAACTGTTGACCACATGAAACTAAGTCTCAGAAAAATAAGTGCAAACTTCTCCTCAGGATTTATAGAAGTTCGGCAGGATTAGGTTTGGGATTTGAGTTCACAATAAATTCTATTATGCAAGAAGTTTTTAAATCGGTTTCAGTAACCGTAATAAATTTGTGATTGTCCAATTAGATGAATGGGTATCAGAAATGTC
The DNA here is from genome assembly GCA_948099385.1 of Fasciola hepatica. Taxonomy (NCBI): domain Eukaryota; kingdom Metazoa; phylum Platyhelminthes; class Trematoda; order Plagiorchiida; family Fasciolidae; genus Fasciola; species Fasciola hepatica. Next base: position 12,932,935 of record CANUEZ040000140.1, on the reverse strand, counting down.
TGCATCCCGAAAAGTGATGTACTGTATAGAAAACACTACGCAATAAGGCGTGGCATATTTCCTGTTACTAATCTGTCACATATTAAAAATAACCATCAGAACAGAATGATTATTGGCGTGAAGCAAAGTCTACTTTCCTCTTTACCTTTAACTTGATTTGACTGCATTATTTTGTATCTTGAGCCAAATTTGCTTTGTGCTTTGCACCATGATTGCCAATCAGAAGCAATGCAGTTCTCCTCTGAGAGCCAAAACGATACCTGTTAGAGAAAAATAAAGATGCTGTTGTCCATCCACTGTCCAGAAGTGGTCAGGCATTGACTAGGATGATCTATCGACTGACTACCGCCGTCGAGACTGTATAATACGCGGTAAACACGATGATAGTACAAGGATCGGGCTAGCTAATGTTGACCAATTGTACCTTCATGCAACCGGTAACCGTATTTACTAATTTCAACTTACCTGTACTAAAAGAAGCCTCGGAAAGACAGAACACTATCTTTTTATTATGATGCTTGAGAATATCCCAAGGAAATTGAGTATTCAAGGTGGAAAGATAACATCCAGTGCAGCCACACTATACTTGATTGGTTTGACCCAACAACTGCTTTCTGGATTGTCGAAAGACCACAGAAGTCAGGAGGGGATATATCCTGAAATTCATTTTTAAAATACATCTGTTTCGTAGTTGGTTTTGCCATGGTAGTAATATGTGACCTTATCTTACTTTCCGTATCAACACCATCATCCTGTAATTCTAACTGGCTTGCATATTTTTGTTGTGAATACCTTTCACTGTTCGTCTGTTCGTGTGCCATTTGCCTTCTCTAGATACTGAATTAGACATCGTACTGGTTAAATCTACCTTGATTCTTACATTGTCTTTAGGCTTATTCACCCGAACGATAAATACTCCACATTGGGTGAACTTCGTGTAATCTTTCAGAACTGTTCAACATCATGCGAAACTGATGGACAATACCAATTCCTACACTATCCTTCTGGTTATTATCGGAAAAGACGAACACCTAAAAGAAAAAAGCCACACCATCTGACCAGTCCTGTTTTCAGTGTACAAGTATTAAAAGAGTGGACCGACAATCGGGTGATTTGTAGTTACTTTATGTCTCGATTTACCATTAGAAAACCGCTGTTTGCCAGTCCTAATCTGGCTTCTGTAAATATGAAGGGAGAAGGGGAGTGGGGCCCAGAGAGAACAGTAGATTAATAATTGGTTATGTTGGTCAGCAAATGAACGGCACGTAACGAAGTGACCTGTGCAATGGATGATTCGTCGCTCGCTCGGACAACAAACAACCGTGAAAAACCCCGGCCTCATCGATCACAAAACATTTCATGACATTTTTCATCAGACTGCTCTGGTTTGAGAACGGTTCGAGTGGTGCCATGAAATCGGAATCCAAGGCTTCTAATTTGTTGTGATGCTGCATTGATAGGCAGACTTGGACACTCCCCAGTGTGCACTCACGGAAGCTGTCAACCCAAAACGTGTATGCCTGCTCGTTAGTCAGTCAGACTTACCGGACCGTTTACTGATTTGCTCAACACGACCTATTCCCACTGAATTTCTGTGAGCTTCATTTGAACATGAATTGGCATATTTCACGGATGCGATTGACAGAATTGCCTCTTGCAGTTCATATGTTCTATCCTTTCCGGTTAACTGAATCAAGGAGGTCCGATGTTTACATTGACTTAGACAGATTATATGACGGATTGGAATGCATGACCAAAAACGAAACTGCAGTTATCTGGTCATTCATGCTCACATCCGTCTACTATTCTATCGCCCATGGCACTGGATACTGAACTTACAACAGTGCTTCATGCACGTGTCATTTGCTTCCTATCAGCCCCTTTACCAACAGTAAAAAGTTTACGTGATAGCAAGTTCCCGAGTTATCTCAGTGCGTTATTTCGTACACTTATCCGAAAAATGAATTGGAAAAAGTGTATAAACTTCTGAGATTTACACAAATAGCCGAAATTTGAATGAAAATTCAAGTTTTTGAATTAGTATCTTCGATATAACGAGTTACAACCTGATACGAACATTTTACGTCTGTGTTGGAAAAAGTGCATCAAGTTATTCCGCCACCATAATCAAACCAGGGTTTTTGTGGGGCAATTGCTTTCAGTGAACCTTTAAGATTTCCACGGTTTCGCTATCGTAAAGGCATACAGCAAGTCAAAGGATGTTTCCACTGCAATAAGCTTAACAATCCCATGGGAAGCGTAAACGGACGTACTACCTTGTAGAAACAAACTCCTTCTGGAAGAACTTCCATTCTGGCAGAGTGAAAAATATGTTGCTTCGGCTAGTTGAATTCTTTATTGTCCATAGTTTCGTAAATAATAACACGGCTTCAAACCGGAAGGTTATGGTTTATTCAACCTTACACCAACCATCATGATGCTTTTCATAAGTTCATTGTCACTGGACGAGTCTGCTCCTGAGTTTGTTTTCATAAATAGTGTTTTTATGATCCTCCCAAGACTCACCATCGGTCATGGAAAATCCATTCGAAGTCAAAACAAATCACAAATACATTTTAACTTATTCGCAATTACAACAAATGGCCATCCTTATTAGGTGTAAAACGCTGGATTTTAATTGGCCAAAAGGTTAAACAGTTCATTTTGCCTCAACCTTCCTCGTAATGGCGTGTAAGAATTGACTGAGAAATATTATTTCTGGATATTCACAGAAAATCAATACGGAGCGGAATATTTAAGCAATTTTCTAGTTTGCCCTCGGTTGCTTACAAACGCGGTTTGGTCAGAAGGTTTTTCCCCTAGGCCCGAAACATTGGTACTTCTGATCAACTGTAAAAGGAAGATTTTATCAAGGAAGCCCTTTTAGCCTTTGACTATTCAGAAGCATTCATTGAGCATCACAACAAACCACTATGCAAAATGGAACCCTTTTTGCCAAATGAACAAAAGTCAGTCATTTTATTCGTTCCTGTCAAAGCTGATCACATTTTTATTCGTTTACGTCATAACCTAAGCTCGGCTCTAGGCCGAACACAAGGCAGTCCAGTTACGTATAATACAGACCACTTATGGATCAGGAGTAAAAGATCACTCCGACAATCATATTGCTTTCTATGCCTCACACGTTGCATACCAGTTCACTTATATTTGCGGCGACACGTACATTAGCAGAACAGAACTATACTTGGCTCGAAGTGTGCCTGAGCATATTCCGAAATGGCTTTTGGATTCAATGACTCAGTTGGACTGCACAAAGCAAATTCCGGCAAGAAACCGAGCATCGGCTATCGCGAGGCATCCACTTCTGACGGGTCATCGAGTTGAACTGACCCGGTCATTCAAATATCGATTACACCCCTGAAATCAAAGCCGCTCGCGTTCAGCGAAGCCATTGTGATCAAGACAGAACCCCTCTTTGTGCGCAGAAACAGTTATTTCAAACAGTCTACCTTCTGTGGCAATAGCCACAAATCCCAGACAAATTCCTGTTTTTTGTAAATATTTCTCCCATTTTCCCACCATATACTCCAAGTACTGTATCCTATAAAAGCTAATATGTTTCACGCGATCGACAAGAATGAACGAAATGCTTTCATTTCGCAATATGTCTTCTTTCAGCTCTTACTAACTGGGTAAATGGGACACAGTGTTTCAACCTTCTAGACATATTTTGTGAGTCTTGGCCGTTTTTTTATTGAAAATCAGGAGACAACGTTATATACTTCAAAGGGTTTGGATTTTGGCCCACAGCATCTTGTAGTAAAAGTTTTTTACATCAGTACTACGAATAGACCTTTAGTCTTTTACGGGAAGGTTCAGAACACGAGACTGATTTATCATGACTTTACTGCTCTCTCAATAACCAGCTTTTTGAAAATTTCCTGTCATGAATGGCCATTTTCGCATCATTGCGGTAACAAATGGCAATTTCGATGGACCCCACTCGTATGATCGTTAGCAGCTTTCCTCTCGTGTGCCTACAATCAACCGTGAAGTTTCCAACAAACCGATAAAATGTCGGTTTCTTTTGTTATTTTCTGCTAATCACACATATCAGAAAAAATTTCACAAATGCATTCACTCCGAGAAGGATCAGTATTCGCTCCTCCGGCGAAAATCTTAAAATCATACATTTTGTCTGTCAAGCCTCAGTCAAAGTAACCATATTAACCGATGTTACTCATTTTTAACTTCACACTAGCGTGACTAACTTTCTGTTACCAAGAGTAAAAAATGACAAATCCATGGCATATAGAGTAGAAAATATTCTTCATTTGCATTTTGGTAATACCTATAATTGGCCTTCGTCATAGCATTTTGATTTCCGTCTTTGTTTGACATTTTCGTTTGAAGTGCACAGGGTGCTAAGTTGATGATGTAAAAAGAATGACAGATAATTTCTGCAGCTGATCTAATCCCGTAATCTGTAGCTTTTTATATTGGAGGATATTTTATTTGTGACCTCCAAAGGTCTCTGGAATTCAGGACTTTTTGGCCACACAGTTTATCGTGTGCTTTTATTTGCAACGACATATGTGGGGTCACATTATTCTTTTAATCTTTTATCCACTTTCATTTTGTCATCTAAAAATAGAGAAATATTTCAGGAAGAGGCTGTTGGTGTGGGAAAGTACCTGGTGGCAGCTGGATTCGTACCCGAAACAGAAAGATCTCAAGTCCACCAAGGTGACCGTTTGACCACCACCTTTTAAGTTAAACCGCTGGCTGACGCTAATCAAGTGGCATAATTTTTTATTCACTAGGAGGTGAGAAACTTGAATTTTCCACGCTGAAGGTGGACAGAAAAGGCGGTCACTTTGTTTGTTCATAGGCCTGGCTGGCTGGAATCCTATGAGGTTGATGCATTGTGGTCAAGTTAAAGGGGTACCCCTAATAGTGCCCTGAATCTTTTGAGGTCAAGGGGCACAAGCCACTTCTACTTCCATTTATTAGGAAGCAGTAATGGGAAAAATATTGACCGTTGATGAGTTGTAGTACTGTATCTAACAGAGCAGTTCTCCCCTTTCCTTGAAAAACTTCATAAGCAACCGTTGTCACTTTTTAGTATAATGCAAGTTTTGCCATAGAAATTGTTACTTGTGACCCAATGTCTTGTTGAACGTGGGTCACGAAAAATGTCTAGCTGTCCTTTCGATGGATCACAGATAAAGTTTACTCAAGAGAAAAACCTCCATGACAGAGTACAACATTTACCTAATAAATTCCGTGATAGCAAACTCGTTTCGAGATCACATCTTTAGTGACACCAACTAAGTATAGATGAAACATTTTGCCTGATATAAAGTTCATTTTACTGGAGTAAGAATTTGAAAGTCAAATTTCTGGAAATTTTCCGGAATGACAATCAGTTGGCCGGTTTTCCAATTGGTCTGACACAAAACGATGGGTGCGGGTATCAATGATCACTGGGTTGCCCTGAGTATTCGAGGTGAGCCCCTTAACCAGATAGACAATATTTCATATTTCTCAGTACACCAATGCTCCCGATCGAATACAAACCTTGGAAAGTGAACTCTCTGGCACTGGAAACCGTTAAAAATCGGTCTAGAATAAGTGGTAGTTTGTGAAAAATAAAATCCTACAGATAAATGGGCTCTTATTTTCAAACAACTTGATTTACTGTGTTTTCTTATGTTTTACATTTGAGATCGATTGTAAAAAAGTACCACATGCTGCGTTCGTCGTGGATTATGCCGGGTAATTATTCACTTCTCACGTGAAGTTGGTCAGAATCATTTGGTCGTGTTCTGTTCCTTGTTTGCTTGACCTTGTTGTCCACCACCTGGTACCCTTGTAAGTCCTGACCTCAATAACGATTATAGTTTGTTTATTCACGGGAACGGTGAATTTTGGCAATTGGTAGAGGAGTTGACCAATTGTCTGAACCCTGGTTTGTTGCGAAAGTGGATTTGTCCTTTGGATCTGGGCCATCTAAGAAGTAACAAATGCTTTTTGAACTAGTTTAGAATTCACATCAACGTATCGGAGGAAGCCCACATAGTTATTCTCGAATAGGCTCTTGGTAGGGGCTGCCGGTTGAGACAACCTTTGATGTACTTTAGTTAGTTACCCAGTTCACGGTGTTGTATTACTGTTGTGATTCTCCACCACATGTTCCAAGATCTTTCGTAACGGTCCCAGTTGATATTGCCCTTTTCCGTTTCCTGAGGCATGGAGCCAAAAATAAAAGCGACTGTTTTGTTTCACCTCCCGAACAGAGTTTCTGCTTATTAATTTCAAAATGCGCAAATGTTTGAGTTCCATTTTTTATTTGCGCATTGCCACGTCCTTTCCTCTCCACACAAACTGGCTGTTCATCGAAAAGCTCAGCACTGAGTGTAGTGAAGAGGGAAAACAAACCGAATCAGTGGAAAGTAAAGAAATCCTATAAACAGTTCTCCGGCATTAGATCAGGGTCCGAAAACATGAAAAGCGCTTTTTCAGGTTTTCCAGAAACCAAAGCGCTGTCCTTGTTTCATTTTTGCTCATATAATCAATTCAAAGGAGGACTCATTGTGCCATGATTAACAAAATATTTTCTGAAGGTTATGCAATTAGCCAAGAAGCAAGGCGTGGTTCGCAGTTGAATGTAAGTATTATTATTATTATTATTAATAATAGTAGTAGTAGTAGACTGAGCATGAAACCGAATCGGTAGAAAGGTGTGATTCCCTTAACGATAGCATATTGCACCCTAACATGTTTGGTTTTTCAGTAGTGTGTCTTTCAATTTGCTATTGAACTACTCTGAAGTACTTCAGTTTTTCTATCTGAATAGTATGGCCTTGTATTTGGATGTCAGGACGAAATGTTCCCTGAAGATCACGACCGGTTTTGCAGTTGTTGCCATTCATCAGATATGTGTACCCGGTACTCTTCCGCCCAGCCATCCTTATAAATGTGCATACTTGATGAGCGGCAACAACTGCGAAACCGGTCATGTACTTCCGAGGAAATTTTGCCCTGTCATCCAAATACAATGCCATACTCCTGAAGTCGAAAATCCATACATGGGTTGTGTCCTTATCTTTGAATGTAGATCGTGTTAAACGACGAGTCCATTTTGGAAGAATCACGGTATGATGCTAAAAATGACTATCAGTCCGAGCACTCTCTATTCCATTTAAATGGCGTTACTGTTGTATACTTCAATTTTTCTTCACTTGTACCATAGCCTAGTGACAGGAAGAACCTTTGTTTAACTCGCCAGTATATTATTAGTATTACATAAGTTTTTCCATATCAGTATATTATTTTTACTTCACTGTGTTATTATGGCGAACCATTTTTGTCATACTTTATTTGTTCATACGGACTGTACTTTTAATGGCTTTGGTCAACTGACTATCATCGAGAAGTTTATATCTTGAATCTCTGGGTTCGATTCCTACCACGGACGATTACTTCCATATTTGGTAGCCTGTGAACAAAGATGATCCTCTCCAAGGATTGTTACACGTTTTTTAGTGATATCTGAAAATGAAGCATTAAGTTATTAATAAAATAACTAATACTGGAGGTCGTTTTATTAGGTTCACGCAGCTATCATCACCTCGTTTTAAGATAACAAACATTCAATGGATTACATGCATGATTTAAAGCCACCTAAAGATCACGGCCATTAATTCGTGGCTCATTCTTTGGATACAGACCAGTGGTCACTTCACCCTCCTATCAACCCATACGTCATAGTGCGTGTGTGTGCGTGTGCGTGTATAAGCCGCTCGAGCATTACGGATACCAAGTAGACCGTGGAAAGTGTTCAAAATCGTTTGCTTTTTCCGATTTACTGTGGAAGACACTCACTAGCGGGAGCTCAGAAATAATAGCGTGCGATGAAGATCGATGTTAATTTTGCGGCACGGCACAGAAGTTTGAAAGAACTTCGTCGCTTTAATTTATCGGAATTCGATGACAAATCAAGTGAGCTCAGTTTCATCTCACCTCGATATAGGTCACACTTACTTGGGAAATATGCCGTTTTGATGTGTTTCCTATTACACTGATGATATTCCGACAGTCGATTGTAAATGACAGACGCTTTTATAGCCCGGGTGGAGAACATAATCCAATTCATACACACAAAGACTGATTTACAAGCCATTTCTTATCACTTCCGGAAAATCATTCAACTTGTCAGTGAGAAATAAAACCAGAAAATGCGACACTCTGTTACCACCACTGAGATCAAACTGTGGTAAACAGAAAGGAAAGTAAAATTTTGGTTCCCCTTTTGAATAAGAGAATTTTTACGGAAGAAAGTACTGGCGATAGCATTACGGATCATAAAAATAAAATTAAAACACTACCTTTTCAAATATCACCTTATAGGTTTTTTGAGCGAATTGGTTGTTAGCTCCCTTTTTATGCCAGATTGTATTTCCAAGTTTGTGGGCAACCGAGAATCGATGAAACAAGCAAGCTTTGGAGTCAGGTATGAATTTGTTAAGCTTATATATTTAGGAATCAGGAAATACAGTATTGTCAGTTACTTTCATCGTTGTTCTTGTGATTAACAGGCTATTCACCGGCTGCTGCCGAAATCAGTAATGTCTTTGAAGACTGTAAAATGAAAACACTGGAATATCATTGGCATTTTCGTTGGTATCATGTCTTCGATTACAGTGATGTCATTCATCTGACTTATTTGTTCACAAAAATTATCCGTGCGGCAAAACTGATTGGTCGATTAATGAATCGGATTGCTAAAATTCTGAATTTATATGACAGACTTACATCTTCCTTGAAACACTGTTCAGACCCGATTTTATTTTTCTGCACCAACTTATCACTGCTTCAAAATGAACCGATGCTTGCCTCCGGATCCTGCCCTTCCAATGAACCACGTGATGGACGACGCAGGCTTCCTAATATTGTTCTACGTGGGATCTGTTTTGGTTCACAGAATTATTGTTGACCGTACAGTTACTTGTTTGCAATTAGACGCAAGTCTGGTTCACTGGTATGAGTATTGATTCTAAGACAGTCAATTTTTGGGGCCGTTGAACAAACACGACATCCGTGAGTCCTTCGTCTGTCGTCATTAAGATTGCATTCAAAGCCACGCGAGCCATGTTTGCAGAAAACTTGATTTTTTGGCAGATTGACTATCATTCTGGCTAATTTTCTTATAGGATAGATAGAGTGAGTTGGTAGATAACATATTCATATGGTTGGATTCTCACTGTTTTCCCTTTGGACATTTTCTGGGAAATGTACGTTGATTCCCAAGATGGTACTTTAGATAAAGAATGAAAGGAGGATATTCCCATGAAATTGTTATTGTTAAGATACTCATCTCCACTCACATTATTTCAGTTGGAATTTTTCTGCCATAGGCATTCATGACACATCTGTTCGTTACTCTTCGTTACAGCCACTGAAGTGTTTACTCACCGTTTACAATAATTACCGAGGTCGGGTTTGTGAAATCTAAAAAAGACCACGTACACAAGGAAGTCAGTCGTTACTGTCTACCAGGTGTCTTGTTCGGTTTTCACGAGTGTTGTACGCGTACAGCCTAGTGGTCTTTCCAAGTCAGCTATGGGTCTCACGATAATGCCAGATGTTATTCCAATCCCATGGACATGCCTAGTGGAACTAAGTATGCATAATATTGTTTTGTGGGGCCGTATGGTTTCATGCCACTCTTATCTGCTAATTATCCCTCATGTGTTCGTGTACGTGTGCCACTGGGTACTGATTGTGTGTGTCCTCGTTCACACCCGATCTATTCCGGATACACAGAGTATATTTTGCGTCAAAAATTGAATTTTCCTTCTCTCCGCTTCGCGACTGTTTCTCGCTTCTCAATTGGACGATTAATTTGAGGATAGCGGCATGATAAAATTGGGCGAACAAATCATTAGTTTTGTGGTTTCTTTTCACAAGCTATAATTTTCATCGAGTGAGACTGCGTGAATCCGGAGCACCCAGGCGATTTCAAAACTGGGTGTTTTGGTCTACGAAGACAATAATTCTTCTTGAGCTTTGTGAACATTTTGAAATTTTTTTGGACGTGCTTACAGGAAACTTCAGTGCTCATCTTCATACACCCGTTAATGCTTTGGAGATGCAATTCCTCGTGTATATTTTTGGTCTGAACATGTTGCTTGAATTTTCGAAAAACTGAGAAAACTGAGTGATTAAGTTCTGCGCCTGAGGACAGCACAAGCACCCTTTTACTTCTTCTGACTTGGTACCCTTGATTTTATGTTTGTTTGACTGGTAGCATTCTTCTCCCGAGTTTGTTATGGTCCGTCCCACTAGGTCATTCAGAAGGACTCTCCGGCCTTCAAACCAACTCTTTTTATTGGCACCAACAAAGGGTTTATTCAGGATGCATGGTGATCACAGCGAAAACTGTGCATAAAGGCTTATTCTTCCACTTATTACTCATAACCAGTTCCTCAGAATGTTTCGTCTGGTGGCACTCGAATTTATTGATACTGTTCCGGTTGGTTCAGACAACTGTTGGCAAACTGTTTAGGCATTGGTCAGCTTCGCTGGCTCCCCTACTGTCTTCACTTCCGAACAGCCGATAACCTGCTGTCTGTTTCGCTGACCCTAACCTTGTTCTTCGTTCTTGATGGGCAATGGAGTACTTTCTGTCATCAGACCAGGCAGTCTGTAGACCAATTATTTGCCACTACCCTCTCGGTTATCTTCTCTGGATTGTACGTGAAAAGCTTCAGTAAATATAAAGCTAACTTAGGCACACGTACCACTGGTGTAGATATTTTTAGAACTCTAACAAAACCTTTGTTTCTCCATATCACATATGTGTTTTAAAAGACTTCCATCACCCAATTCACAAGGACCTAGTGATGTTTTCCTTCCCTTTGTACACTTGTAACAAGCGGAGACTGATGTACGCACGTAGGACTGCTTATCGATTCTGTGTCGTTATGTAATTTTCTCGTTTCTGACGTAACTCAGAACATTTTTGTTGCTGAACTAGAACTGCTCTCGGTTTTTCGTTTGAGCCCCCACTTCTCAGTTCATCGTAAATAATACGATGTTGTACGTAAAAGCTGTGGTATAGCTTCTGTGAGCATTTTTGTGTATTGCTGAATTGTGATATTGTATATAGTATTTAGTAATATCCCGTAAACGGAATCACTGAACAAGAAAACGCAAACCACACAAAGAGTACCTTCTTCTTTTATAGAGTTCTTACAAATAACTGCAACGTTATTTTGTGTAGTTGCAGTAGGAATAATAAGAATCATGTATGATCAATCATGAATACCACGAAGACCTTGTTCTGGTGAGACGCATGGGTCTGATAACTAACTTGACTCGAAAAAGCAAGGCGACTTTATTGTGCCCGTAAATTCAACGGAACCCATGTGAAACGAGGTGGTAAGTGCAGTTATCTTTGAAATTTCGGCCTGTCTTTTTCAAGGACGCTACAATTCTTTCTATTTTGATGATGCCGTGGAAGACATATTTCCACTGACGTGATTACTTCGTTTCAGCAAAGAGTTATTTGTGCTTTCACCTTATCTGTTTAATTTTTATTTCACTTTATTATATTTATTGCGTAATATAAACACGGCAAGTTTTGAAGGGGGCCACAGCTGCTTGGCTGCTGCTAATGACGGAAGATGGTCGACCGTCGTGGGAATCGAACCCAGGATATGGCAAGTTTGATCGAAGGTGATGGCAGTTTGGTAACCACCATTGTGATACGCAGGCGAGAAGTACTGAAGGCTGCCAGCCTTGCATCAGTGGTACATCCTGCTTTGACTAGAAATGGATGTATTCGAGACTGTTTTCCCAACGAAAAGTGGCAGCCAAGGATTTGGTCTAGTCAACCGACCAAGAACCACTGAGTGAAGAAAGAAAAATGCTTATTTCCAAACAACCGGTGATGCCGAAGACGGATCGTATTGAAAGTGTTATTCGCGGCAGATTACCAACTGGCAGAAATTTCTCCTACCTAACGGGCTTAAAACTGGGATGATGATTGACAAAACGAGGTGGTCAGCAGAATAAGTCTACCTTTGCAGGCACATGATCAAAAATAAGGTTTATTGCTGGTGTGAAGACGCACCACTTAAAAGGTCACTGGACTTTTGCCATTTTTGATTTGTCGGGCTCGGTTAATGTAGCCATGTCTCTCACCGTTTGCCCAGTCGTTATCCTATGTAGCATAATACAATTCTAATAATTAATTTTTTTAATAAACACGACTGAAAAACAAAAATTCAAAATATCCTTTGGTTCGTACCATTGCTTCAGCTAGTATTCCAGAAAATCACTACGATGAATTGATCTAGGAACATCATACTACACAAAAGCCAACTGTCAGTCAAAGATTTTCGAGACTGATTTATAACTCAGCTGTCTGAAGTTATCAAGCAGCTGAACCAAAGCTAACCGGATATTCCTTAGATTTCGTTTCTTTTGTGAGACAGAGTTTTGCAGAATGAACCATATGGTATCATAGGTTGTGGAATTTCGGGTAAATGTTTTTATGGTTTACTGGTTTAGTTATCCAATTTAGGGATGTGCATGGATTATCTTGTCGAGTTTTCAGCGCAACTCCCCAACACAGTTTGACATCGTGAGTGGCAAAACACCTTTATTGTTCGGTTTATAGCGTCAAAAATCGGATTTTGTCTGTATGCTGCGAGAGGGCTTGCGTCAATTGATTGATGGGTATACGCTGCTTTGTTCGGTTCAAGCCGTCACGTGCGCAAACGGACATTGACTGGTACGCACAGGCCTACTACGAGGACAACTGAATGATGTTCCTCACGTAAATAGATGTGCGTCTGTGGTTATGCACACACACAAACACACACACACTCTTACATATACACACACGATTCCTGACATTACTCGGTGTTGACCATTCACATCGCTCTACGTATCGATCGGGCTTGCTTTGCCTAAGCCGAAAGTACTATTGGCTTACCCTGGCGCGCACACGCGTAACTCTGACTCATTTGCATGCTTGCTTACCTGGCTATGAGCTCATTTGTTTGTTTAGTTGCACACTGAGCAACGGATTCCTTACGTATTGTATGCTCTCATAACCGTTGACTACACAAATACCATAACATTTTCCCTCATGAACTCCCTCAACTGGTTTTTGATGAAATAATCCTTATATCCTAAGCTATTTGTTTGTTTTCATCATTTTCGATATCATACTGAACATCTGTGCGAGGCAATACAGCACATTCACAAAAATGACAAGCTCTGTTATGGTCAGTAGAACTCCGTGATTAAACGTAACGTGCTGCGTGTGGAATGATCGCTTTCGACTCGACGGTCGGAACCGCGTTTACAACGACCATTTGCCTCAAACACCAGTAACAAGACATACATTCGCCTTCACAAAAATGCGCAAGATTTTTTCTCTCTGGTCTGTTCTGGGCGCTAGGGCACAGGTAATCAGCGATATAGACATAGACCAATACAAAATCCACAAACAGAGGATTAGTATTCCGTCCCAATTTGTATCGAGAGGCTGTCGTGATCCGGGACTGGAAACTCATTACCTAAACAGAGAATAATGATCTATTCATACATCCGCTGTTCTGCATCGTTCGCTGGACTGAAAAAAAAGATAGTATCGGTGATTATGTCCGCATCAGATACGCACCTTGCTTATACCCAGTTGCTTTTGTTTTGAGCGCATATGCACAAAAGGCAAGTAAGAGGTATTTCAGAAAGAGTAATATACGTACAATTTCACCGAAACAGCAATATTTACCATTTTAATTAAGTATGATTTCACTCACGTCTCAAATAATCCTGACAATATTTATCTCGAAAAAATTTCCTCTGTCGAATGGAGATGAAACCAATCAAAAATTACGTATAATTGCAGAATAATCTTAACTCTCGAGTAAATAAATACAGATGAGAAGCCAATGAAAGACAAAACTGACATCATAGAAAAAGGCACTATGGCGAACAAGCTCGTTTTCGGTAGTTTCATCCTCTGGCTAATACAGTTATATATATATATATATATATATATATATATATATATATATATATATATATATATATATGATAGGAATGCATATTTTCGGAACAAAATAGAGGGTATTTACAGTATCAAATTGAGATTGGTTAATCAATGCTGTAGGTGTTGTGCGGGATTATTCAGTGAAGACTAACATCATTGTTGTTGGCAATATTATTCATTTATAAAGTCGCTTGTATAAACTTAGGTAGTCAAAATGGAAATTAAAGAGAGTAACAAGAGCGCAGAAGCTTTGTTCAAACTAATGGAAAAACCATTCAGTTATCTGCCTTAACGCTAAATAATTCCCGGAACTCTTTTAGTTTACATTTTCAGAAGATTTTACTACAAGATATTCTTTTCAGTTGTTCATCCCAAAACCACTAAATTAATATAAGTCGTCTTGATGAATGAGACGGTCGCTTTTCACATAGGGGGCAGCAAAATGTCTATCATTTTAGGATAAAAGTCCGTTTGACTGTCGGTGCAAACTTGATGTGAAAAGGGTTTGAGAATGAATATTTATCAAGTAGTTTTCGCTTCATCAATCTTCTCAAGGAGCGATGGAGTGGTTGCATGAATCAGAAAATACTGCGCTTTATTGATCTTAGGTAAACGATAAACGCTTCATATAATAGCAATGCCTTCGGTGACAGACTACTGCAGTACTGCGGTGGGCAGAAATCTACCCGGTGATGGAGTGTCACATCCGATTTGGTGATGCGCATTCCTCTCACAAACGTTTTAAGCTGAAGACTGTGCAGTATGAAGCCTTTGGCCCAGTTGTATGTTCCATCATCTTGTCAATCGTCGGACAGTTTCACTACTCCGCATCTTCTGTCACTAACGTATAGTACTGTGTTTTTTCGGGCAGACCGCCGTAATTCCACTTGCTTAATTTTTCTCACCATTTTGTTGATACTGCTGAAGGAACCAAAGGTGAAAATAAGAATCCTCGTCTTTTTTTGACAATAGCTTAAACTAGCCTTTTGAATCCTGTTACTTCTAATATATTTCTGCCAGAAAAATCCCTGGGGATGCCTTCCGATACATATTTTTATCATAAACTTAATGAAGCAGACTTTCTGGTAATATCCAGCACACGTTATCATCTAAACATCACAGTTAAAATTAGCTGGCTTTCACTAGCTTGCACAGTCTACTTATATGCGGGAAACGACTGGTTATTGCTCCGAAACATTTCATTTTAGAACGTGGTGAGAACAATGCAACAAAGGGTCGTAGAAATTCATGCTTTTGAAATGAACTACAGGTGCTGTTGCTGTAATTCCAATGAAAATTATTTTCCTTTGCGAAGGGTAGTTCAAATTCGAATGCCTGTACGTTGTCTACCTTTCCTTGCTCTATTCTCACGCGCTTGGCATCACTGGAAGAAGCCATGCCACCGTAAGACCGTGACTTCTTGTAGAGGTATGAAGAAGCTAGCATGAGTGATGACTTCAGTTGGTGCTTCCCTGCTCCCTAGTTTGAGCCCAAGAGACGACGATTATTGTTGGTTAGAGACGTTGATAGACATGGCTGAAAATAGAAGTCAGTGGGACAAATGCTGCTCTGTCTATCTGTTAAACTCTCGTGCACCACCTTCACATAACTTACTGGGACAAACAAATGGACAAGACATTGAAAAGTAACAGGTCGTAAGAAGTTATACATCGTATCATCTAGTAAATACTTCTTATTCTCTGTTGCTCTTCGCACCCTCACCGCCATTATATTTGCTGCGATTGCTTTGGAATCATGCTTCATTCCAGGTAATGATATATATATATATATATATATATATATATATATATATATATATATATATAATTATAGAAAAGTCAAGGCGTAAACTGAGTTGTAAAACGTTTACTGTGACATTTTGAATCAAACTGGTAATCGCTGTCAAACGTAAACGAATGGCGGTGTGAATGGGACGGCTGATTACGCTTGTTTCGGTGTGTTGCCCGCCTGTCCGTTTCTGTACCGTTCGACACCAGTCTTGTCGGGTGACGTCATGTTTATCAACCTCATCACGTCGACTGAATGAGTTGTTCCAACGGGGCGACCGCTCTTGCACTATCGATTTTGACCGTGTGACCTGTCTGTACCCTGTGATTAAAAATCTGTGACTGTGGATTGACGTGTGGTAGTGCTAGTTTGTGTTCGTGTAGGCGAGTGCGAAGTTGTTTGCCTGTCTCTCCTATGTATTCCTTATCACATCCGAGGCACAGGATAGCGTAGGCCGCTCCTGTTTGTTCATGCTGGTCCACACGGTCTTTTCTGTTGAATAGGGCTATCTGCAGAGGGCTGACGGGTTTGTGGGCAACTAGATTCCCAACCTTTGATGCTCCTCGTATGCATGGTAGCATGACTATGCTTTCTGGGCTGTTTTCCTTTCGGCATTTTTTGTCACCCCGAATACAGGAGTTTACGAATCTCTTTGGGTAACCGCTTGCTATGAACAACTTGAAAAGTTCGACTAGTTCTTCTTTTCAGTGTTCGAGTATGCTTCAATTTGTCGTCCCGGTGAAGCAGGTTTCGTACACAGCTCTTCAAATGATATGTTAGGTGGTTGCTTTGAAAATTCAGTGTGTGGTTGGTTGTGGTCGGTTTCCGATAGACTGTTGTTTCTAGGTTTCCTTTTGGTTGTCTTATGATCTGAATGTCGAGAATCGGCGGTTTTGTCTCGCACTCTTTTTCCCGTGATATTTTTTTCGGGCACCAGGATGTTCAAACTTTAATAAAATCTACCTAGTTGAGACTTTTGTAATATAAGTAATGTGTCATCCACGTATATGGACAAAAATGACGTCTGACTGTGTCTGATGTCGGCTTCAAATTGCTCCTTGACTGCATATGCCAACAGGCCTAAAAGTATTAACCCATTCTGCAAACCTCGGATTTGCCTGCACGTATGAGGAGTTAATCGTCCGGACTTGTTTTGCATAAAACCAGACAAAGGTTGAACGAAAGGAATTTTGTGTTATTCAGTATTTTTTTTGTTTATCTCTGTTCTATTTCCGGGGTGGTTCGACTTGGGTAAACTTGCTTATCATGATAGATTTACCTGAAGCTTGACAGACCACTCCCAGTAAACAGTCGAACTTGAACACTGTTTAATTTCAGAAAGTAGATATTCATCACGGATGGTTTTGGTCATCGATGATTAGATTTTAATCCGATCAGGACCATTTGTTTCCACTTCGGTGGTGCTCGTACATATGGACCAAGCAGAAAGAAGGTATAACCATACGGACCCAGTCAGAGAATACCATATTTTCTCATGGTTTATTACCAAATTCGTGGTTGATATTGGACAGAGTGGGGAAAATCCAACACATCCATTTCGGACGGTGAAGTGTTTTCGTCAGAATTTTTCAAAAGAACGCCCAAAAAGCTATGAATGTATCAGGTGGGAATAATTTTCGGCAAGTTCCGGTGCAGCATTGCGAAGAACGAAGAAGTAAACTGAGCCGCTCCGTCTTTCGGTAAACTCAAAGCACACGGTTTACTTCCAACGAAGAATGTCAGTTGTTGCAGTCGCGAACAAATTCAGACAGCATAGTTCATCACGATGGTTTCTGAGTTGTATCTGGTCTAGAAGTGAAGCCCCAATGGCTCATACGCGTGACCCATGAAAAGACAGTCACAGAGGTCCCCATTTCGGTGAATTCAAGGCTGTTAAACACGTCAAGCGCGCCGATAAGTGCCGTTGTAAATCATGATCAACCTCACTAGGGGAGCCTTGTCCATGACACTTTAAACAGTAAAGAATCCATCGGATAAGAGAATGAGTGTTTCTAGTCTCTCAGATCCTGAATTGTACTGAGACGATTTCTTCATTGTTCGGCGATGGGTTGGGTTATGTCTCACATGGTCTGGAAGGTAGCTATTCAACTGGAGTAGGCTTGTCAGTTAACACTACTTTGAACACTTGAAGGTTCATCTTTCGCAAATGACCCGTAACGACCCTAACTTGATGATGTCGAACAATTTGCCCCCAATGTTGGATTAGTTGTTGCTTTTTGTTCTTATTTGACTCATTAGGTCAAATAATCCACGTATGGGAACAACGGATAACTAGCTGGGTTGGTAAACTCCGTGCTTGTGAAGACAAAATAAGTCAACAAGAATACAGACAAGTCATTTTTATATTGGACGGAGAATAATATACTCAGTGAATATGAAGGTAGAAGTTTGCATGTCCTTGAATACCTTTTATTTGTCCATTTGTGGTTCGAATTATCATACGTTTCTGGACCAGCCTCGTACAGAAAACCGGCTCCTTTCACTGAATTTATCTCGCTTCATTCTTCCCTGAGAGGAGGTATAGCCAATATTGTCTTTGCGCTGACTATCCATAGAGGAGTAGATTGTGACATGGCACAACGTTTTACACAGAGGATAAATTGCTTGTGAAAACTGTGATTTCTTTTGGATTTCGGCAATACCTGTGATCACGTTGCTACGCGTGGACCCTTTTTTTCACCCGTTTACCGTGAGCCTCATATTGGTAGTAGTATCCACACTTGTCAGTTAAAGGTTATAAAAAATGCGAATCTTTCATGGATGGAGGAGATTCGGGTTATAAACTAAGCGCAAAAATTGTAGCCTAAACCGAGGTTCCTCACTGTCATTCGCAAGTGGGCAATACGCAGACATTAAGCAACTATTCGGACAACGGGCGATCGAAATATCTAGCTGTTTATGTAGACGTAAACCGTGCATGGGTGTTGTAGAATGTTACTTGTGTGCTTGTGAAAAACCATTCTATCTGGTCAGTAATATTCCTGAATCTCCGTGGTTACGTAGGCAAGCAGTCATTTCTCGAGGGAAGATTTACAAAATCAGAGAATGCGCACTAGTCTGTGCGGTCGTAACAGATACTAATTGGGGAACGTCAATGGATTGTGATTTGTAACATTTTACAATAGTTAGATTGGTGAAAATGTTAAACTTCTTCAGAATCAATCGAGTATACGCGTGGACCGTAACTACGCTTCCATGCCAACAAAGTCCCAAGAATGGGCTCAGAGTTTAGAATATGTCACTAGCAAGCTAAAATCAAAGGTGTAAAATGAATCTTATTAGTTCACACCGAAAGAGGAATCTTGTCATGTAAAGTCGAACCTCATACACCGAAACTCGCTGTTGACTCTGCTATCTCTATTTGCCAAACTCCTTTGTTTTGTCCCGTCCCAGACAGCTGTTCCCTTATTTTATGAGCGATTTTCCGTGTGACCCGTTACTGATCTCTCCGATTATCTCTTTTATGCACACATACACACACACATGCACCTACGTACACCATCACATAGGAACACGCGCATGCGATCACAGGTTATTGCTTGCACGCTCTACATCTGTGATCTTTTGGTCAGATATGACCCCTGTTAGCCCCGATCGTCTGTGCTATGTCTCGGTTCTGACAAGTCAGTTGGTTTTGTCGGTCTGTTTCAATTGGGGTCGGTTGAAGAGGCCTGGTGGCCCTAGTTTTTCGTTACTTGTTTCCGCTCTGTTTCTAAGACATTGAGTACCCAATGAACTCCCCCGGAGGTTTGTGTAATTCATTATCAGAAACCAAGGCGTAGGCGAACATATGTTTCGGTGATTTCATTCTCAAGCCAATTACAGTCACATTTGTATGAAACAAAATAACGGAATGAAAAGGACAAATTCAATCAGTTAGTCAATCAGTCAGTCACTCGATTGGTTAGCCGACTAATCGACAGATGAACAGGGGACATGGTAAAATCACGTGTCGTCGTCGAAGGCTTGGATCGCCATCACATTCGAGCATGACATCATCGACCTTCGGCCACGGAACTTCAAGTGCTTGGGCCGCAGTAGCCGGATGCCGATCCAAGCCTCTGACGACGACACGTGATTTTGCCATGTCCCCTGTTCATCTGTCGATTAGTCGGCTAACCAATCGAGTGACTGACTGATTGACTAACTGATCGAATTTGTCCTTTTCATTCCGTTATTTTGTTTCATATAAATGTGATTGTAATTGGCTTGAGAATGAAATCACCGTAAACATATGTTCGCCTACGCCTTGTTTTCTGATGTTAATTAA
Organism: Fasciola hepatica; assembly: GCA_948099385.1. NCBI lineage: Eukaryota > Metazoa > Platyhelminthes > Trematoda > Plagiorchiida > Fasciolidae > Fasciola > Fasciola hepatica. Next base: position 12,912,824 of record CANUEZ040000140.1, on the reverse strand, counting down.
GGGCTTTTTCCGTTTACTCAAGTAATTCATTATCTTGTAGTATTCATTTTCATGAGGTGTCACATATATGCGCGTAAACCCTACGCTGGGTTTGATTTAGTTTTCTAAAATTGCGCGTAGCTGTTGTACTGGTCTGGACACCGGGGCGTAATCTATGGTGTTCGAATTTTTGTGTGGACTCAGCAGTCGTATTCACTGACGATTATCAGTGATTCCCGAAACACCATGCATACGGTAAGTTGTCATGTCGTTCTCGAAGGACATCTGCTTCTCAAAACCTATTCACATGATCCGATAAAGTTTGTAATAAAATAAAAGGATTCACATTATGACCTAAAGAATGGCTTCATGTATCTTGGCCGTGGACTGCATAATGAACTGTTCAATGAGTGCTGTTTTGCCGTGATTGTTTTGAAATGAAAATTTAAAGAACAAAATAATATACGATAGGAATGCATATTTTCGGAACAAAATACAGGGTATTTACAGTATCAAATTAAGATTGGTTAATCAATATTGTAGGTGTTTTGCGGTTCGGAAAAGGGGTGGGAAGTTGGTTGTTCGTGGTTGGGAAAACTCGGTGTTTGCTCATGTTCGGCAAGCTACGTAGGCAAAACGACACGGCAACTGTCCCAAAGAATCAAGGAACACAAACCAGCTTGGCTGAGAACAGGAACTAGAAGAACCATAACTAGCGCAATCGTAGCGCACCTTGCAGAGACAGGGCACCAGGTAGACAACGAAGCCTTCAAGATAATTTACAAAGTGCCTGTGAATTCTTCGAAGATCGTTCGCCAAATCACTTTGGGAGCAGCGGAGGCAGTAGCGATTAGGCTGTTAAATCCATCGCTTTGTTCACACAAGCGATTTGTCAAATCACTGCAGCTACCCTGGCCGCGATCGGAAAGTGGGGGACAAAATCATGGTGACCTCGACCGCGACCTTTCAGTCGTGACAGGAAGCAGCCAACCCACCCCAGATGTACTTTCTACACCGAGTTTTCCCAACCACGAACAACCAACTTCCCACCCCTTTTCCGAACCGCAAAACACCTACAATATTGATTAACCAATCTTAATTTGATACTGTAAATACCCTGTATTTTGTTCCGAAAATATGCATTCCTATCGTATATATATGTAACTGTATTAGCCAGAGGATGAAGTTACCGAAAACGAGCTTGTTCGCTATCGTGCCTTTTTCTATAATGCAATGGGATTATTCAGTGAAACAAAATAATAACTGTAAACCACTTCCATGATTCGAATTTAGCTGCGGGATTATGTATAAATAACGGCTTGTAATTTCCAGAACCATTCCCACTTTTCAGTCAAGATGGTCAAGGGATAATTTAGAGACCTGTACATCATACAGTTAACCGATTCTGCATTGACCAGTGAATCACACAATTAGCTCGGTTTCTAATACTTATTGAAAATTCAAATCCTTTTTCTTTTACAAGAGCAGACGAAAGTTCATTCCTGTTAGCTTCATTTTGTACTCCTTACCTGGAGAAGTTCTTCAAACAAATGACTTTTGTGTCCATTGGTGAACACGTATATTTTCCAGGCTCGTGCACCAAATCCCGTTTAAAAAGAAAAAAATATTTTCCGTGAAAGCTGAAATCGCTGAGGGAGCAGTTGTTCGGGGTTTGGTTTTATGACTACCCACTTGCAACGTGCACAACTAATTACTTTGCTTTGACTTTACTTCCATCTTACAGGCAACTAGAATACCTGAATACTTCATACGCAAGGCAATATCCAAACCCCGTTGTCACCCTTAGATCACTAGCTTGTGTCTACCCTTTCGTCATCCTCCGGCAGGCAATGTAGGATGGTGGAAAATGGCTTCATCGGAGACCATAATCATTATCACTATTTCCAAGTAGACGGTGGCCAATGGAGTACTAATAAAATGTAAAACCGTTTGTGTGGATATCACAAATGGTGTGGACAGTAGAATTACTCTGAGCGAGTGCGAAGTGCGCTTTAAATTAGGTGGATATTTGAGATGAAAAATATGACAATCAAGTGAAGTATTTCATCATTTCTCTGTTCACACCCACTGTATTTTGACCTTTCTTTTAATCATTCCTACCCGTTCGAGCGTTCTGAGTTTCGACTAATTTTTCCGAAAATTACGGTTGTAAAAATGTGCTGTTGCTCCTTGCCTTGTTGGTGTAATATAAAAATACGAGGATAAAGTTTTACCTGAACTGTTAACCCCTATTAGCGCTTAGAACTTTTTCTCATTTTTTCTGGACGATTGAAAGGAGCAGTAAAAATTAGCTCGAGTCAATGGGTAGTGATAAATGTACTGATCACGGAGAAAAACTTGTGTACCTGAAGGAAGAACACAGTAGCTTGATGTGACACAATTTATACTCGAGAATACTGTGATGTATCTCGTCAAGTAAATACCACAGTGATAATGTCAAACGAGAAAAAAAAATTGAATAACCATTACCGATTCTAAGCTGCTCGAGTCATAAGTGTCCATATTACTATGAAGGAAAAGCGAATGTGTCGAATATTTTCTATCGCTTTTACAATTCTCATTTCCACCTTTTGACGGTAATCTCACCTGCAGCTTAGAGAAGTTTGTTTTGAGTAAAGAATAGATCTCAAGCACCTTTCGGACGGTCGATGGTAGTCCAGTTTCTTATAATTGGTGAGTGACTTTGGAGTAAACTTTGGCTCCAATTATTCGACTGTGGTTCTGTCAAGTGTGTGGATTTACGAGAAAATTTGTTTCTTTGCTGAAAGTCTAATCTACCACTTTGTTCAGCTTAGGTGCATAGCCCAGTAACCACACGTGAATTTGATTTGACTGAATGCAAAAGCGGTTGCCTGACATTGTTTCAGGTAAAAAGATACCTGGCTCGACTATTTACTAGGCTCCTTTGAAGGACGTGCTAAGAAGATGTCCCATCTAAAAACACGTGTTATGATGCTCAAATGAAAGTTGTGGGAAAACAGGTCACTTTGGTATAGATATCTATTTCTGGAGGTTGGAGGCTGTACGTTTACCTTTCCCAAGGAAAGTATGACTCAGTCTTTCCGTCAGTGTTATCAGACCATAAAGCTTTCTTACTGATCCTGGTTATTGACAAATTAAGTCAACGGTGATGAGGTGCAATTATTAACCCGTTCACATTTGTTTTCGATAGGCGGATCAGCTAATGATTACGTTAGGATTAAGGAGTACAAATTACCATGTAAAAATAACATCTTTTCCAGGCTCACTGTTTGAGTTTATGTTTGGATGAGCGATGATGAGGTCGTAGAATAAATACAAAGCATCCAGGTTGGAGTCTTTTATGACGAAATCGTCGTCCGCGTATCACTTGTGCGGCTGCGGTTTTAGATGTTTGTCGCAGTGCAATGATTGAGAATAGTTTCGCCAAAATCTAACGAAAGGAGCTGTCCACAGACCGCTTGAGTGTGCGCCTGAAGACGTAGAGTTAACTTGCTTCTGAGAGTAAGTTTTGGGGAACTAGGCTGTCCTATCGGGAATATTCTGATACTCCTTTTAGAGTAATTTCCAGCAGGAATAGAAATTATCAGCCTAACGATGATACTCGCATCAAGCAACCAAGAATTCGGCACCTGCACATATTATGCCTCTGTCCACAAAAAGGTTCGTTTTTTTATCCAACTGAAGATTCATTCATATGCACTAAGTTGGCAAGTACCCTGAAACGCTTTTAAAGCACGCAACCATTTGTTATAAGTGTAGCGTACTACTCTGTCTATATGGTACACTAAATTAATGTCACCAATATCTAAGACGACACTAGCAAACTAAGATGGGCGGAGGAGCGTGTTGAGATGAAAGGCCAAACGGGTATGCACATTAGAAATTAAAATCAAACAAAAGGTCTGACACAAACTCACAGTTGTTCAGTGTTCTTGTGATCAGGAAATGAGCGCCAAAGAGCCAATATCGGCCAATGTCTTCAGTTCAGTTCGGTCTGACACCCATCCGTTGAACAGAACAGGATGGTATTGAGTGAAGTGCCAAGAGACGCCGTAGAAGCTTCTAAAATGTTTTGTTTCTCACAGTTAGTTTTGACCGATATAATTCCAAGACACTCCAAATCAGAAGACGAGACCGTGCCAGAATGAAAGGTTTATTGACAGCCTTTTTGTATTGCTTAGCGCTGATGTTCAAAAAGGTGTGTGTGTTTTACAATAAAACGTCGGTACAACAAAGGAGTGTTGTACTAAGGGACGTTGAGAATCATGGAAAAAGTCGGAAATGTACAGGTACCTACATAAGTGAACACAATCAGACGGCTCGGAAGAGGACAGAAATACTCGAAGACAATTCACTCAACAAATTAGCAAAGGGCAACTCAAGCTCACTATTTGATGACGCTAATAGTCTGGTTGCCATTGGATAACCTGGTACGGAGGTCCGCTACTGGGTGATACTAGTTGAAGGCAACTAAAACACGTTTTAAACGTTTACGACAAATTGTATTTCTTTTGAAAAGATAACACGTACTTTTGTCAGTTCTTGCTTTCTCGTTCGAAGACATTATACTCACCAGTGAATCCATACATGCTGTGACGTAGCAGATAAATTTCGGTTACCATTTTGCCTTACTAATAACGCCCAGGAATGACAATGAAATCTCCTGCACTTACTGTACCAGAGGCACGGAAATTAGTTGCTTTGGCAAGTTTGGTATACGTCTGACCAAAATGTGTCCCATGTTGGTTTGATGCCTTACTACGGCCCTGAAGATCGTTTTCACGTGTCCAGTAAAAACTGTGTTCCGGCTTGGTCTATATCGTTCGTCAAACGTGAGCGGGCAATATAACGTGAAACCGTAAATGAGGTCAGGACAGTCAGCTTTTCTTTGCCTGCACTGAGTGCAATAGACATGCACGGGTTATGGTGTTTCCCGTGTGTCTAGGCAGATTCATCTCCTTAGGTTCCCATTATCGTCCTCGGGGAATTATTGGGTCTTTCCTTTATATTTTCTGAAAGAACTATTTAGATTATTCGTCATTCATGACCACACACCTAGTAAATCCCAGTACCTCAACTACATTAATTGTGAACATATTTTCCTGATATTTGCCACACGATGCTAGCTAACTAGGTGGGTATAAGGCCCCGCCCAAGTTGGTTTTCACTGTGTCAAATGATTGTGTTTAATCATGGAATCTTGGTATTCTGATGTTCAGAAATTGAAACCAGTTTCCATCTTCCTTAATGACGAATAACTAATAGCAAAATAAGCTTTACTGAAAGCACTCAGTGACGTGTTCTGCTTTTTATTCGAAAGAACCGCTGCCTCTCCACGCCAAGTCAAATTGCATTTACCAGTTTAAGTGTGAGTGCTCAGCCACCTACATCGGCAGAACGGAGAGACAATTGCGTAATAGAATGGTTGAACATATTCCGGTTTGGTTACAAAGAACAATGAGCGGACAGATGCAATCAGTGGCATCATCGAGCGCACGCAGAACACTCAGGTCATCCATTACGAAACACCTGTGGGAGACAAATCACTGTGTTAATCTGAGCACGGCGCTCACCGTCGTTTATGTCACAAACAATCAACGATTACTGAGATACGCGGAGGCATTAGCAATTAACCAACGTCATCCTCAACTGTGCAAACAGCGAGAATGGATAATTACGTTAGCCTTGCCTTGGTAACGCGTTTTCATTTGCTATCATTAGTTGTGTGTGTGTGTGTGCACTTTTGCCTTTGATCTCATGAGAACGTTCAATTTACCATTTATAAATGATCACCTTGACTACAGTATGCACTAGTGAAGATGCAGCGAAATGGTCCGGAATACATCGTGCAATTTAATGCTATTGACTTCTATGTTCAAATTTGTGTCGGGAAAGCTATGTTTTCAAACACTTCAAAGCTTGTTGGGAAGTTTACTTCTCAAAATATTTTCAGACGCACATCGTCCCCTACACAGCAAACTTTCAGAAGCGGTGTCCACATCAAGTACGCGCTCAAAGTTTAAATTTCTATTTACTGACACTTCTGCATATCACAGTTCTGTTTAACTGTGTCATGCTAGTCTATTTGTTGATCCGATGAAAGTCAGTGTAGGCTTACTGAACTGTTAACGTATACGAAAATTACCATAATTGGTACCTATTTCGCAAATCCATATTTTTTATATCCTTATACTAGGTGTAAACGCTGAAAATCCACGCACTCGGGTGTATAAAGCTACTACCGACTTGACTTAAATCACATTTGTTTTCCAAGTTCAGCGACAAATATATCGGCGAGTAATGCGTTTAGAGGTGAACTTGTTGCAGCTCGATTGGTCTCTCCGTGTACCCTACCAACGAACCTAAACTGCAGATTCAAGAAACATCCAAGAAAAAATTCTTCCAGGTTGATAGTGGAGATCCTAATGATATTGTTGTGCGACGTCATATGTTTACAGAAATATTTGTCTCACGTGGGAAATATCGTGTATAAAAATGTAATATCTAAAGAAGCTCGTAGAGTCGCTGCTGTTTGTCAGATCGATACGTTGAAAATAATCTTTCAGGCAATAATAAGCGATGCACCGGCAAGGCCAGTTACTACGTTTCCATCAGCCATTGTGCTAATACATAGTATGAGGAAGCGCAGTTGTCAACAGCTGGTCTCAGAAATTTATCTCTTTTGTGTGCTTTGGTTAAACAGCCGTAAAAATGAATAGCATGAATAGTCCCATGGTCATGAGAACACTAAGAATAGGATGCTGGTGAGCGATCCGTGGTTTTCAATGAATCGTATAAGCGCTCTTACAACTTATATGGGTTAGGTGACACTGGAATGCGTTAGCCTTTGGAGGGGTAAAGTTAGTGCCATTGAAAATGGGATAGGGTAGCGTGAGTTGGAGGGGGGGGTGGTATTTCTCTGTTCTTTGCCTGCTGTGGTGAGAGTTTCATTCCCACCGTTACTGGTGGCTATCGATGGAGGGTTCTCGGGATTTGGTCGGAGATCCGGGGATTCCTGTTTGGCCAGGGCAGCTCGAGAGCATGGAGTGGTCGCTTTTGCGCACATAGTTCGAGGTTTAGTACGCGAATAGAGATTGTCTGTACGGCTTGTGGGGCTCAAAGTCGGACTGGTTTTGATCATTTTCGCGGAACCCCGCTATACGACTACGAATGCACGGTGGAGATATTCACCTCCCACCCCTCGCACAAGCACCCATTTCCAACTCCATGATAATGATCTTCACCCCAGCCAGGTGCTAAGGTATTCCGACTTCACATCAACCGTATGAACTGTAAAAGCACATGTAGGATTGATTGAAACCAATTATTGGCTCTCCATCGTCTTGTTCCTAATATCAAAACTCATAAGTCGCAGCCATTAGAAAGTCGACTTAAATAATTGATTTAGATCTAAAATTTCCAGGCCTTTGGTCAGACATTCTTCAACAATAGAGTTTCATTTTTTTATCATGAAATATTTTGACGATCAGACTTTCTAGAAAATGGTCTGCAGCAAAAGTAGATCTCCCTATTCAGTAATTCATATCAGGCCAATACAGTACACGTACGAGGTTTTGTAAATTTAATAAAGTTAGTAAATAATCCAGAGTGCATTGTATTGGTCTCTTGTGAAGTACCGAAGAGACAGATCTGTGTTTGCTGCATACCATTTTCTAAAAAATTTCCTTTTGGACTGCACTTTCCGTGAACTTAGTCCGGTCTTCTAAGATGCTGTTTATCCTTTCCACGGCGGTCAAGTGATAAAATTCGGGAGCCTTTATCCGATCTGATAACGACGATGTTTTCACTCATTCTAAGAGTTCTCATCCAATCTTAGCACCTAGTACCATGCGGGCTCTTGTGTCCATTTTTAGCTCGACCGTATTGATCCGTGCAATCTACAAGAGTTGCCCTGAAGTCCACAATTGTATTCGGTGTTGCAGCAGTCAATGCACAAACTAGTGAAAGTAGGACGTCACAATTATCTCCAGTTTCTCACTGGTTATCTTCGTTTTCAGCTGCATAAGTTTCAACCTAGAAACGGTACTTTAACCGATTATGATTTATAGGTAAACCAAAATGTTCCAGAATAAACCACTGTATTTCAACCGGAAATTCGCGCAGTGGTTTCAGCCCTTTTGACTATCTTGTGCATTCGTATCCTGATCACCTCCCTCCCTTAAAAACTACTCGAGTGTCAAACATTCATTCCCATCATTTAGCTCGCGACTTTATTACGCCTCGGATCCTGATCACGTGCTAGAATGGCCTCAGCATGATTCCCTACGTAACAACTTTGAATAAAAAAATAGATCTTATTGGTGTATTCCCGAGCCCCTGCCAGTAATCCTTCTATTAGTTTACAAAAAAACAGAAAAGGAATGGTGTAAATGTTTCTGTGAAGATGAAATTTTATTACAAAGGCGTATATGCGTGAGAAATGAGTTTTTGGTTACCCCTTGCTTAATCAACCGTCTGTTTAGTGAAGTGCGCAAATCAACAGCACGGTAAATCATCTTACTCTCAATCCGTCGGCTGCCCAAATCCTATCATATTTAACGCATTCCCATGGGTGCCTTTCCCAAGATGGCGTAACAAGTCGAATGGTATTGATAGGATAAAAATAATTTTTCTCCCTCATGTCGTCTGCATTGTTATTCTACATCTAGTGGAGTGAAGTGCGTCGGCAGCACAACCAGACACTTGTCCAGCTCACGAGCTTTATCATATATCGCTTACCAGAGGAGTCACTAGGAAGTGACTAGAAAGACAATGATCCATGCATTTGGTACAAGTGAAACCATGAGGCTGGATGGGTCGTCCAATATCTTTGCCCGTATGTTTTTAAATAGCAGCAGAGGGTCAGGCAACGAATCTTCCCCTCGACCGAGGAGATTTTGAATAAGCTAGATAAACCCATTGCTTGCTTTTGAGAAATGATCCAAAAGACTGGAGCTGTTGAGCCCGGCTGGACTCGAACCCACGCACGGTTGTCACTCACAATTTGATACCGCGTGTGCCCGACCAGCTGAGCTATGAGGCTACGCCCATGGGGTTCTGACTTTTTGCAAGTAAAAACAATCCTTCACGGCACTACAGGAGGACTGACAAATAGGGCCGGTGAACATCGTTATTGTTCTGTCCACACGAAGCAATTGTAACGGAACTGATGTCCACGTCAGTGCCTTTCTTTTAACATCGTGGGACATATTAGTGAGCGCAGATAATTCTTGGTGTAGGTACTGTTTTAGCCTGAGATGTATTGCCGAATAGAGAGATCTGTGTTTGTCACTTAGCTTCTTATGAAAATAGTGATTCCCTTAGAACTCTATTGGAGCTGTTCCGGGCATTTTTGAGATCACTCTGTCTAGATAACTTTGACCAGCCAGAAGACTTATTGGTCGGGGTGCAGTTTTTCATGCCACATGTATCAACTGAAAACTCCGGGTTTTGTCCTTCCAGTGTTCTTTTAAATTGCACTGATCAAAGTCCAATCTTTCCATTGAACATCTATGAATCCATAGCCGAGTGCTAAATCTGAAATGGACACTCATGAATCAACCAAACAGTGCCGATTTTAACCGGCAACGGAATGAGTCAAATAACAATAATGATGCTAAAAATAATAATGATAATATAAGTGAAAAACTCAGAACCTTTCCTGAAAGCAAGAGCTATACTCATATAACGGTTACCGCTATCATCGTGATATTATTAAGATGATCACAGAACGTCCGGAAACTGTCTGAAATTCACTGGTTTCTGAGGAATTACTCGTCTTACTCAGTCGCAAGCTAGGTAAAGAAACACCAGTCTATTAGTTTCCAGGATCAATCACATCGAACTATTATTTTGTCTAGCTTGGCTTGCGTATTGATCCTTCGATTTAAGTTAGTCTGGGCTATCATTTTCGAGTTGACCGGGGGCTAGAATGCAGCTACCTTCGATATGCCTCAAAAACAGTCATTTTACTTATCGGTGCTGTCTTTTCAGAATCACTGGTTAGACTGTGTTTAATTATAAAGAAAACACCAAGGTCGTGCTCATTGGCGGACTTTTGCCTAACTGAATACCAACGATTAGGACAAAGTAAAATGGTTTAAAAGTTTTCGTTTGCATATGAACTAGGGCGGAATGCACTGAGTATACTCATACAAACAGCTTTGCTATGATTTCGGGAAAGACAGTAGGGAAAAATCAAAAAAATTCCAATTTCCCAGTAAGTAGAAGCATCACGGAATCAGTCTGTGTTTTACCTTTATCACGGCTGTGGATCGAAAAATCCGGAAGTGTCAACCTCCGGTCTGACATCTGGAAATAACAAGCTAGTTGAATAAAACACAAGTTAAACATAGTTCTTCAAGTTGTCTGACAAAGCTCACCCACTGTTGGTGTACACACATCTGCTTGTTTTTTTGTTTGCTTTATAGTCCTGTTCAACATTTACCTGTTTGAAGGCCAATGATTTAATTAATGTGACTTTCAGAAAGTCCACATGAGGACGGATGATACAGGGTTCTGTTCAAAACCACACATAGCATGCAATAATTCTGATGTTTCGCCAGGTACATTAAAATAGTATCAGAATGAAAAAAAACGACTCAATTCTCATCTAGAAAATTTGCAAACTCCAGAATCTGCTTGGTGTGCTACTGGTTCATGATGAAATATGTGATGAATCACTTTTGAACTTTCATTCTTCCTATTTTAAGACAGCGTAATTCGGTGAAATATTCAAGTTACCTTGTGGTTTTACTTATTTCATTCAGGGCGATTTCAAATTCTGGAGTTTGCATCTTTTGAAATTCAAAGTTTGACCGTTTTTCTGGTCACGACTTTGAAATGGACATTATTTAAACTAAATAAGTGCATAGCTATTCGGGTCACGATGAAGACAAAAGAGCAAAAGAGACAAATGGTGCTACCAGAAGTTGCGAACAAAATCTCAGGTCAGATATACGTTCGAAATTCTCGTCATACTGACGAACAACCTCATTGACTGTAGATGGTCAGATGGACCTTCCTAGTTCGACTCAGGTCAGCCTAGATTCGTTCCACTTCATTTGGTGACAAGGAAATTGGTTTATTGATGAACGTTTGTTATTCAATTGACAGGTAATATGTGCGAAAAGTATCACTCGAGAAATGCTCCGAGAAATTATTGGAACTCCGGAATAGACTCAGAGTTTGCTTGGTAATTGCATAGAGCATTTTAAGGATAACGCAGATCACATGGAAGTGCAGGTACGTATTCTTTTAAATTCAGTAGGGATGATTATCTTTACTGCGTAACTAAGCTATGTCTAGAATATTCTAAGCATTATTAGGGAATCAGATATGCTTTTTGGATTTTTGGTCAAAAATGTGCATACTCAGCATTTAATTATTGTCATGACTTCGGAGACCGGTGTCCACAGCTCCCATTGACAATTCCCAAGATTCCTGATTATACGGATTTAATCAATTTAGTACCCTCAGTTTCAATGTCAAGTGAAACGTTTAGGTTATATCTAAGACCACCGTGTCTGCATACATGAACGGGCGGTAAAACCATTGCTCTAGCGCTGAAGATGTGACCACGAATGACGAAGAGGCCCGAGAAATGAAGAAGCAATGTCAATCGATCGATTAATTAATCACCAAAATAATAAGCTGCTGTGTGATGGGATTGAAAAGGTAGACGCAGACCACTGAGTATCACAAAAAGGAAAAACAGTGTTTTCCCATCGTCACTACACTTCTCGCAAAACAAAAGTTTGCTCCGACCAACATGGGGACGGCCTCATGAATCCAATCAAGGCTGGGTTCGGATTACCCAGGAAAAGGGAAAGACAACAAATATCTACTGAACGTTCATAGAAAAACAGATGCTTTCAAAAATGATCTTGGTTCATCAGTTCTAAAATGGAGTATTTCGGGTAAAATGTGAAATTAGCCTCTTAACTTTAAAAAACTTCACCCTAAAGGAAACATAATCATCCAGGAGCGTCGATCATTTGGGAACCAGTTGTTTTTCAGTGATTTTTGAGAAAAAGAAAATTACGGGCATGATAGAATGGCCATCATAGTTGGGATAAAAATGCACAGACAGGTTGAATGAGATGAAAAAGTGGGTTAGAGAAGTGAGAGAAAGCGGGTGGTTATGCTTTTAAAATTCGGTTACTATGCCAGTAGTGGTGCATATAGCTCAACCACTAAAACATCACCGTATCTAAATTTTGGCTAGTTTATTCAATTCATTTTTAAAGCACAATGTTCACCAAGATAATCAATCAAAACCACAGCTTTACAAGTTACACGTGAAAAAGATATTTTTGTCAGACCGGGCTCTAGGTCGGATGCGTTGGATCTATTCCCCGACCTTTATGCAACTCAAATAATCGTAAGTCTAACTATCGAGCATGCAGGCAATGACATGTTAAAGTACTTCGAAAAACCTATATAAATGTCAAGTGGTTTTGAGCATGCAATTCCTCAGCTTCGTCTTAATTCCTTATAAAGGAGCAATAGCGAAACCGAGTTACGATCCAGTAAGTAAAGCATGCACACCTCACACCCTCGAAGAATTAGTAGGATTACTATTCAAAACATTATTTACAAATGGTTCGTCTAGTATGTTTGCTGTATAATAGAGCGCGGAACGCCAGACATTCGTTCAAAGGTGTAAATGCAAGTCATTTTTCATACCGTCATTGGAGAGCACTCAGCGAATGAGCACATAACTCTGTTGAACCGATCATCGCGTAGATCTGCAATAAAATACAGGTATACCTAAAAGGGTAACCGCTTCAGTAGCAGTTCAAATGATATCAGTAGTGGTAATTCTCCTGAGGGTAGTCGGTAACCCAGGCGGAACTGGATGGCAGACTACACAGTGCAGCTGCACTCATCTCGTTGTGGGTCAGCAGGCTCATGGTTGAACCACAATCGAAAGCTCAGGATCAAGAATCACCTCAAATTGGTGAACAAGTATGACTGATCACGTCCCGCGTATCATACACTGGACAGTAGGCTAATACAACGATGGCTTTCGGATGCTTTTTCTTCATGTAAAGACCCGCTTCTTCCAGTTCGCAGAAACGATTTGCAATAAACGACGAAAGACATTATTGCCGAAGCGGAGAGAGTCCTTCCTCGTTCTTTTTTTACCTTGGTAAAAATACTGGCATTTTTGAGATGAACAAATCAGTGGCAGCATTTATTACATTTTTTATATTTTTACTGTTGTGCTCCTGAGGAGGTAAAGCTGAATATTTTAGATATGAATTAAAAGAAACCCCCGCCACTGTGTTTTTCATCCAATTTCCAATATGAACAAGTCGTTTCTTATCTCAGATCTAGCAGAACAAATTTTCAGTGTATCGTGAAGTTAATATTTACTGTGCAGCTAATTTTACTTTTGGTCAAGTCTAAAGCTTTGCATGTGTGTGTGTGTGTGTGTGTGTGTGTGTGTTGCTCGGTGACAAAGCGCACAACAAACGAAGCTTATTGATCATGTGCCAGTTTGCACATAGAAACGCGTTGCCTTGTTCCACAATTGTGCCATCGTCGTAAAACAACGTTGGTTAAAATGACAGCGTCTGACAACTACCCATCCAGATTTGATGTGGATGATTTCGTGCTTGTAGTCGAGATTCGAGGCCAATGTCTGTATTTGGAACATGCAGGATGACAGGTCAGCCCTAAATATCTGTTAGAAAAATCTATCCCAGTGTTCACTCACCAGTGTGGCGAGTTTGATACAAATTAAACGGGCCCTTTCACAAGCACTTATTTCATGGCTTTCTAAATGTTGGAAAAGAGTGAGATAACATTGTATGCCATGGGCTAAGAGGGAAAGGTATCTTTCGGAAGTGTAAAACGCACGTGCGACTTCTAGACAAAGGGATAAATAGCAAAATAAACGGCTCCTAGCTGGGTAAGAGATTAGCTTTTTAGATTTATTTCTTTAAGTTATCGTAAATGGCGATATTAACTGTCAGGCTTTTGTTTCTTGCTTGCACGTCGCTGTAAGGAGAGCAGGGACCTGGAAATCAACCAAGAGAGCTTCGAGTTCAGCCTCATTTACATACTATACCAAATTGTAAACCTATGATCAAGTAGTGTGCAACATATCAGGCAATTAGTAAGACCACTCCAGTCAATGAATACGTACAGGGGGAGATAACGACAAAACGGCGGGATGGAGGTTACGTGGGAAACAGGTTAAAAAAGAATGCCGACATTGTGGTCCGATGAGCATACGTGAGAAGATGAAGAGAGGATGGTAAATTACAAGTGGTCAAAAAATACTGTACTGTCGAGAGTGTATGATTGGAGATTAATTCTGTCTGCGACTGTGGCGTGGAATGTGGCCCGTGATGAAAGTCTATTCATTTTAGATTCTTTTTCTAGTACGTACTTCTCCAGGCTGCTCGAGCCAACCATCATTGCTGATGAAAAGTTCCCAAAAATGTTGATTCAATGAGAAGAGACAAGTGATCAACCATCTACTGGGCTTAAAGAAAAGCAGTTGTCTTTAGGTGAGAAATACCGAATATAATGGTGGCTCTCTAGAGTACAAAGACGGCACCTCTGGCAAAAATATCAAGTTACCTTTAATGAAAACAGGATCAGCAATATAAGCTGTTCGGATTTACTGCTGGAATAAAACAGAAACACTTGCCTTGGAAATGATCAAAAAGTAGACAACGTACTGAAGAATCGGAGGTAAAGAGTCGGGATGGGAAAAACTTGTTTTTGTCACAGAGAGATGCAGTGGGGATGTAGACAGCAAATAATGGAGCACAGCACCTTTACTTCGATTCAGAACTTCCTAGTGTTTTGAATGCTGAGTGAGAGCTTGCGTATGCGAATGAGTGCGTAGAAGTCCGAAGGCTTCGCTAGAATGAAGCTGGTCCTGACCCCAAAACGTAGACAGAAAAACTATAAATGGCCAGAATAGGCTCGGCCTGGCATTGCAGAGTGTGAGAGCAATGGCATCTAAAACCATGGGCAAAATGTTCGTGATTACCACAAAGTTACACCTGTTCGGTGAAGATTGTTAGGTTCAGTTTAGTGGATAAAGAATAGTGTTCCGTCAACGGGACTGAAGCTTTCCTTTTTTCATGGTTCAAAGAATAAGAAGAAAATATGGAAAACTCACTTCGAATATTCCAATCCAAATACGTCCACCCTTTCAAGAGGCAGCAAATTTAGAGGTTAAACTTTTTGGTTATGATCTTTAGAAGAATTATTGTAACATAATCTCTCTTCAAGAGCAGAATCAAATTGTCTGAATACTCAAAATAAAATTAGTACTATACCTGGGGCAGAAAGTACATAAACCACCTTGATCGTTCACTTTCATCAGAAGTTGAATGCTGCGTTCACTAAGTTGCTTCGACAAAGTGTTAGGAACGCACGTTTAGGAAGAATACGTTGATTTGTACGCTGATGTGTGTCT
This sequence comes from Fasciola hepatica, assembly GCA_948099385.1. Lineage (NCBI taxonomy): Eukaryota > Metazoa > Platyhelminthes > Trematoda > Plagiorchiida > Fasciolidae > Fasciola > Fasciola hepatica. The sequence continues at coordinate 12,897,397 of CANUEZ040000140.1, read as the reverse complement.
TGTGTGAGACATTTATCTGAGTAATTACTTGGTGTATATATATATATATATATGTGTACGAGCACTATCAGAATTTAGTTGAAAGATTATTGCTTTTAGGGTAGATTGCCTTCTTTTAGTTTGCTACGTCACGTGAAGGCAATTGGTGGAAATAACAAATTACCTTTTATGTTATTTTTATGGTGATTCCTAGCTAAGGGGTAAATAGACCTAGTAGTGCATAGTCCAATAAAGTCTATGGAAAAACAACAGAAATGCAAGATATTATCCACAGTTAAATAATAAGTGTTTTTTCCAGGCACCTAGACTAGAATTCCTGTAAATGGACCGTTATAATTCAGGGTAATGGGCACTGCCGTTGATCAAACAAGGCAGGATAACTTTTAGCCGTGAATAAGTGTGTCCCCAGGTCACATATTTAATACCATAAAAACCGTGAGAATTTCCAAGTTTAACTTTTACCGAATGCTAATTCTCAGCCCAGGTTTGAATGATATTGCGAATTTATTCTCAGTGCTGATATAGTTATTGGGCTTTCTCTAGATTGGAAGCTTGCAGTGAAAATAAGAGACGCAATGAAGCTAAGGATGACCAGTGGTATTGCATATAAGTTGTGGAATCCACATTTAAAAGCTAGGACAAGTCACTTAGAATAAAGGTTCGCCAATATGTTTTATTCCCAGATAAATAAATCTTGTGTAAAGCAGAGGCATAGCCCGCCATTTCCATACTCCATAAGTTTTGGTGCATGTTCATGCACTTACTGAGATTCGACTCATCGGATTATCGTTGCTTCTACTTCTTTGCAGATTGTGCTCGTGCAATCCCCACGGAAGGGCTTCCGGTGCACATCCGACTACCCTGCCACACTGTACGTCGGTGTGTCAAACCGGTGTCCCCGTCGTGGTCGTCATTATCATTTCCATCGTGCCATGTTCACTGCTCGTAGTCATCACAAAACTATTTTACACTCTGCTCAGCGAGTTTGGATGTGAAAACAGATATAACTTTTGTTCCATTTTACAAGGCAAACGGGGACATCAGATGGTTCATCACGATGATGTAAAAACTTGTGCCATGTTGCATAGATGAAAGCGGGATACAAACTGGTTGACAAAGCCCTACGATATCTGCCCAATTTCTTTCCTATATAACTTGGGACAAATAACAAACTAACGACGGTAAAACAAACTAGAAAGTGGCAAAAGGCAAACCGAAAATTGAAGACGTGTCAGAACATACAGTGAAAATTGTAGTTTGATACTACGTCGTACTATTCGATGGTCTGTGGCGTTTTCGATGGAGTATACTAGGAATGTAACAGCGCAAGTTTCACGTCATTTGGTCAGCTGATTATCATTCGCAGCCATGTTCCTAAAGTCTACGAACAACACAGATCCTCATCCTTAACTTCCAAATCGGGAACTCGGGAGGTACCGAACAAGGCCAGTGCCAAGATGAGGCTTGCCATATATTGACTTCAGATAATGGGCTAAATGACACATTGATCTTCTTCAGTCAAGTCTAGAACACGGAAACATTCGATTGAGGGCAAAATAATGTCTGCTGCACCAAAACTTCTAGCAACGTTTGACATCCATGACTTCTCATCATCTAAAGCGGCTGATTCTTGGACATAATGACTCGTTCCTCATCGACAAGATAACTTAGAACGAGTTATTATTCCTGATTGATGAATTCGTACCTAGTTTGAATACCTATCTAGTCCCTGTGGGCCGGGTTAACGAAATAGAAATTTTTGGTGAACAGCAAAACCTTTCACCTTCTGTTTGATGAATCATATTCAAGGACAAGTGGACTTTACCACATACATTGATTCGAAGTGTCAGCAGACAGGAAACAGATCTAAAAATTGCTATACTCGGCTGGAAAAATAAACCAGAGTGGTCAATTTACGGAAGGACTTTCTTCAATAAGTTTGACCAGAAAATAAAATGATTAGAGGCGCTCCGTACTCCGATTTCTGCAGTGCCAGTTGGTCAAAAGTGGCCTAGTTCCCCATACACAATCCGTGCGCTATTTCCGATCTCCGATGTCATTTTGTTTTGTGTTTTGTTTTATGAGTAATGTGGTTTCCGTTGACAACTGGTTATCAGCAGAGGTAAGGATTGGTTATAGGTACGACATGGGCTAACAAGCCAGATCATTCTTTCCCTATGTTTTTTATGATCTATTGCCACAATCTTTCCTAACATTTTCGTTCCCGCTTTCAGCTGCAATTTTCCAAAATAGCTTTTACGGCGATTTTGTCCAGGTACTTCTGCAATGCAAGGGATCAAAAAATGACCACTCAGAACAAAATAATCAAATGTCTCCAAGAAATACGTTTCTTGTTTGTAACTGATATCACCGTCTGTTCGCCACCATCATTTGTCCCGTTTCTTGGAGAACTTGAGGGCTTTTTGGCATACGCAGTTCGGAAAAAGACGCTACTGATACAAAGTTTCGCTTTATTTCCTTCCCTCAGGATGTCATTTACTGACAGTATTTTTGGAATAAAGTAAGCTGCTGGTAGAAACTGATTTCATGGAAATGCTTTTTCTGTTCTCAGAAAACACCTTTGGCTAGGCTCTGTAAGTAAAAACCAGAACAGCAATAAAACGTCATTATGAATGCACAATCAAAATTATCAAATCTGATCTGTACTGAACATAAACCACCAACATTTGTACAACTCAACTGAATAGAGAGTGTGAAACATCATTGAAATAAACCTTTGCACTTGCGACACTGCAGGTGTACCCAAGCTGCAGTGAAAATTCCCAACGTCCCTCATGTACATAAGCAAGTACTGAGAATAGGTCCATCACTGGCGTCGACTGTTACGTATGTATAGATTTGTTATTGTCTAAAGCGGGATATGATTGAACGTTTTTTCATATATTGCAGACGAAAAAGGATTACCTCTAATCATGATAAGCTTCTGGCACATTGACGTGACTAGTCTAAAAAAAGCCTGATGTGTCTCTTCTAAATTTTGGTGTGTAGTAGTAATGCAATCAAAGCAACACCGCAAACGCGATCATGATATTGAAATGGTAATTGGAAGGTTCTGTGTGTGAGTGTGTGTGTGATAACATCCACCCATGAATTAACTCCCTCGTGGTCCACATCTGATAGGACATGCCTATCCTTTTGTTTTTTTGTGCTAATATAAGCGAACGAGGATGTGGGCGTTGACTGAAAACCGACGGAATGTGATCGGTGTTTGTTGTTGTCTCTACGGACTTGCTCCCACTAAAACCACAATTTCGTTCCAATTACAGCCAGGAATGATAGGCTTTTTCGAAAACCAACGTATGAAACAGGTTACAAGTACTCTTAATTCGTATTGTATAATTAAATATTTTAATATTGGGCAGTTTAGTGCTAACAAATATGATTCCATTTCTGGAAAACATTTTAGGTAGTGGAAGCAATTCCAGATAGAATAACCCACTGGCCTATTTCTTTGACTTTCAGCGGTCACTCTTGATGACACGCGCTGAATAGAACAGTGCTAAGGCTAACAAATACCATCAGTTCGAGACTCTCTCTTTAAGGGCTTGGACCACGACTTTGTCATAAATCCCGTTGGTTATCTTTCTCCCACATATCGATCTTGCTTTGTGTGAGACCCGGTTGTGTAGCTCGTGAAAAATACCATTATGACACCGTAGAATCACCTTGTAAATGCAATACCAAGAATCTTACGACAACATATTTGGATTTTGTCATTAAACTACATCTGACCCCGGCCTAATACTATTTTCTTTGATTAAACTTGTTTACCTCTTATTTCCGGTCAAATATGACATTTTGAAAATGAAAAACGGTAGAATTCGCAGTACAAATAAATTGATTACAGAACACCATGACAAATTTATTCTAGTATACTTCATTTAAACCATCATTGCCGTATCTGATCGGGTGTTTACACGGAAAAGTGCATAAATGAAGTAAAACCACCACATCTATTAGATTCCCACTGAAATGGTGATGCACCAAAACGCTTTGGGCATTCGAATGAAAAAGTCGCATTTCCAAACCGAGTGAAGCAAAACAAACCATAGAAACAACTGAACTATTTTCACACGGCTTTACTTTTTGTGCACGACGGTATTGTAAATAAGTTATCACGAGCTTACGACGTTTTGCATCAGCCTGGAACCAGAAACAGCGCCTAAACCTTGAACAGAATCAGGTGAGATGAGAAAGGGTTGGGGCTAGAAATATAAAAGCTGACGTAATTAGTCATTTTCACAGTTCGTACACTAGGGTCAGTTAAGGAGTTATTCATTGTACAGATAATAACTCGGAATAAAGTTTTGTTATTCTTTCATTCAAATGGTGATAAGTAGCTTCCCAATGGCTCCGACTGGAAAGTTGAAAAGCAATAACGTGCAAGCAAGGACTCCAAGCCCTGCACTCCTTTAGGAAAATGTATGATTAGACCACCGTATGATTCTCAACAACCTAATTTAGGAAGCCCTGTTTATGAACAAGAAAGAAGACCAAAAACTTTCGTATGCTATATGTGCCCAAGACATTGGAAGCTGTACAGCTTAAACAGAATACTGTCATGTGCACCTAAGGTACAACGACAGACTTCACGATCGATCACAGAGTGTTTCTACTGACTAAGTGAAATGTTTTGTGAAAGGTCACGCAGATTCACAACCATAAAAAATAATGCACACCGCAACTTTGTGCATTAATGCATTCAAATATGACTGAATGTTGCCGAGATGCTGTAAGTTTCTCAGCTTGACCAACTATATATTTACTTACTACCACAAGTGATAAATCGGAATCTTATGTTGGGACGAGAATCACTCCTTTTGAACAAGCATCCAACATCTTACGTAGAGAGGCGGACAAAACAACACTACTTTGGCTGCAGCACTGAGAGCTAATGCATCCGTGGACTCACTGGAAATTGCGGCTTCATTACCACAATAAAAATGTAGTTTGACAGTTGCAGACGGGTTGTTGTCAAGTTTCCGAGATTGAAGACGCGTCGGTGATAAAGGGAAGCAAGGGTTAACGCCAAATCCATTTCCTCTTACGTCTATCAAAGTGCTCCCATTAAAAGTGGTTCAGATCAGCACTCTCGTACAAAACATCTGTTTGCTTGCTACTGCAAAGTGGAATTTCTTAGGATCGAATAGGCGCGAAAAGGATGGATATATTTTTTTTGAAATGTTGTTTTTTGTTTGTCAGTTTCGATGAGTAGAACTGCCAAACGTGAAGGTGGCTAAAAGGTCCGAGGAAAACGATAAATTATAAAATACTACAAATATTTCTTGTCGTTCCTTTTTATTTTTTATACGACGAAGTACAACAAATCAAAAAGGGGGCCATGGCCGATGATAGGTTACTAAATGGAAAAGTGACGGTCGCGGGTGAGAATCGAACCCAGGTGGTCATTGATCGTAGTGCAGGATAACAACCGCTAGACCAACTTCGAGGAAGGTAGTACGTTTGATATCCTGGAAATTCAGTGTGTTGGTAGGTTTCCAAGTTTATCGAGTTCTCTTCAATTTTAACTTTCGAAGGCAGTAATCCAATTCCCCTGAGTAAGTGTTCCGTGCTCCACATTTCATTACCGGTCAGAACCAATTCTGTTGCTTCTCGACTGTAAAAATCATTAGACGGCAAAAATATCAGAATTTCCACTAGTGCTATGGTTTTCTTTCAAAAAGATTCCGAATTAAAAATAATAGATTCAACTTTAAGCGGTAAAACCAAGTAATGTCTATTGTGATGCATTCGGAAATTTTATCAGTTTGTATCTTGAGTTTTATGACCTATAGAAAGCATATCACAGCACCGGGGAATGATATAAATTTATTCAAAGTTGCCCTTATTCACTTTGACTCTATTCAGCACTTCGCCTAGTTGAATGTGTGCGAACTTGGTTTCATAAGTTAAATGCTGTCAGCGGTGGAAGCTGCGAGTTACCAAGGTATGCAAATATGAATAAATAAGTAGATATTATCACAAAAATCATCATGGGTTCCATTTACATAAGTTTACTATCTAAATAGTTTGGTAGAAGCCGTTTCTCCGTCGGTATATGACGAAAAGACAAGAGCGTATCCGGATGATTTACCACATTTCGGTTTGTCTATGAGGAACTATCAGGTGAGGGACAATATCGGTTCCGCGATCGAGTGAGCGCAAAAAGCACAAGTAGTCATCCATTACGCAGCTCTTGTGAGAGACAATACTCGGTGCTAATATGAGCGAGGCATTCAATGTCATTTACGTCACAAACATTAAGATCACTGAGATGTGAGTAGATAATTACATTAAGATGTCATCACGTAAAATAGTGTAAATGGCGAGAATGGCCGTTTACGTCAGAGTAGCCTTTGGAATATGTTTCTAATTGCTAGGACTTGTTGTGCGACCCGGATTGTACTTGTTTGCCTTTTTTCTTCTGAGAGAGTTCAATTTACCCTAATGAATGATCTTATCGACTGCAGTGTTCACTAGTAAACGTGCAGTGAAAAGCTCCGAAAGGCAACTTAGAACCTAGTGCTATTGAAGTCGGTGCTCATGATTTTCATCGTTGTGTCGAAATAAAGTCTGAAGAAATTCCTCCATAAATGGGGAACCTGAAGCTATATGGCGTTTGATAATGCTTATTGTGGATGATTGTCTAAATTATCGGAAAAACGAAATTCCATTTCGCATTAAAGTGAAGGCGAACTTCGAGGTCATTAAGGTGCACTTCGGTGATCTCGTACATCGTCATCACAATAATGAGGAAAACAGTTAGCGAATTCGGAGGTTCTCTGCGTCTTTAGAAAGAGAGAGAGAAACACTTTAGAATAGGAGAGGCTCATTGATTTCAACTTTCCTTGACGGATCTTGTCCACCACCGCTTTGACCTATGTGGATGAACCAGTTTTCGTAAACTTCACGGAAAACCTCCCACAGTAAAGCATTTCACGGGGACAGGACCTAGCAGATTGGAGGATCAAAACGATTTTGAGCGCATTTCTTTAGACCACAGTGCCGCAAACACGAGGCCTCTATCCAGTGTGCGAATATTTCAAATTACTCCTATTCCCTGGTAATTAGAAATCAGCGAGTATCAGGTGACATGAAGCCTGACTTGAACGCTGTAGCGTACTACTCTGTTTATGTGGCACACTAAATTATTGTCAACAATATCTAAGACGACACTAGCAAACTAAGATGGGCGGAGGAGTGTGCGGTGATAAAAAGGCCAAAAGGGTATGTACATTAAGAATTAAAATGAAACAAAAGGTGTAACCGAAACTCACAGTCGTTCAGTGTTCTTGTGATCGGGAAGTGAGCGCCAAAGAGCCAATATCCGCCAATGTCTTCAGTTCAGTTCGGTCTGACACCCATCCGTTGAACAGAACAGAATGGTATTGAGCGAAGTGCCAAGAGACGCCGTAGAAGCTTCTAAAATGTTTTGTTTCTCACAGTTAGTTTTGACCGATATAATTCTAAGACACTGCAAATCAGAAGACGAGACCGTGCCAGCATGAAAGGTTTATTGACAGCCTTTTTGTATTGCTTAGCGCTGATGTTCAAAAAGGTGTGTGTGTTTTACAATAAAACGTCGGTACAACAAAGGAGTGTTGTACTAAGGGACGTTGAGAATCATGGAAAAAGTCGGAAATGTACAGGTACCTACAACGCCTAACAAAGGAGACCAGGTATTGATTCCATGAGAGGATTCAAATCACGATGCCTATTATTTTGGCTATGGGTTGGTATTTGATAAGCCATGGAAGGTTCAGAAAGAGTTATTTGGCTCACAAACGTCCCCCGAAAAAGTATCCCGTTGAATAATTAGATAACAAACCAACCAATTTTATCGATTTTGGTCTGGACAACGCAGGGTTAGCCTTGTTGGTGGATTTCAGTAGCAGGCTAGTCGAACAGCGGAAAAATATTTACCGTTATGACTGAAAATCCCCAGAATCGACAAAAATGTGCCACATCGGTGAGCACTAGCATTTCAGGATAGAGCTCTACGCCTTTTTGCAAGAAGTTTGTAATTTTTTCACGCGCATCGATTTTTCGCTCCTTATTCACTTTTGAGTTATGATGATGTTTTCTACTTCAAGGTTCAGTTCATTCCATAATCATAATAAAATCCAGATTTGGATTTCATTAAAAAAAGCTTACTTTTCGAATGGAGACTTCCATGAACTATCTATCTATCGGACAGTAGAGTCAAAGATGGGACATGTGAAGTAGCATACGATAACGGAATTTCGTAACCAACATGATAGAATCCAAGTCAAACACACTGTGACAAATCCTGAAGTATGAGGGCAGCCTCAGTTATTAGTTTTGTGTATGAAGTTATTCTCTGTTATTATTTGTTTCATTTTCATATACATAAATCTTGTTTTTCTCTCCTTCTTGGTTGTAGCCGATGGGTAAGAGAAAAATAGGGTTTCTTCTGAATCATGAACTCATTTGTTTGCCTCAGATAAGAAAGCAACAGTCTCTAATAACTTGGCTTCTCGTCACCAGTTGCTGGTTATAATATATTATATACATCCACGAGAGATTGGGTAGTTATGCTTCAATGATCTCGAATAGGCAAAAAAGTGCTTATCAGATGCCCACTTGCATGAGTTTCGACAGCACCTCTTTAAGTATTGAGCGTTATTTGCGCCTCCAGATAATACCTTACCCGGGAAATTTAATGAGTGATTTTCAGTAATAAAGATCCCAATTACTATAATTTTACGCTTCATTGAGGAGCTCCAAATTGTACCTATGAATAATATTTTAGACTTGGAATAATTCTGTTATTTTTACGGGAAAACTGAAATGAATATCAACACCTGAAAAAGGACGGTTACTGAAAGCAAATAATCAATTATCAAACCTATCTGGTACTGTGGTTGCACTGAAGAGGAATGAAACAGCGAATATGACTACCACGTATTAGCTTCAGATTCCCAAAAGCGTTTTCAAGGTTACGGTCTGAAGCCTTATCAAGTCATGTTTAGAACAAAGGTCGTTTTCTGAGTGACTCCATTTCTGAGATCATACTCATGCAGGCCGGAACAGTATGTTTGTTGTTGAAAAAAGTCTTTACTAACAATATTTTGTGCAGGCATTGGCTGTTTGCGATCACAATGAATTGCCAAAACTTGATGAATACGAATAACTCAAATCGTCCACGTTGGGGTAGTAGAATCTGAAGCAAGGACCAATAGGGGATGATAAAAATACTCCCAAATCAGAGATAGACGGTGGGCGGTGCAATACTGGAATTTAGGTATTTCACCACTCGAAGTGTTCCTCAACATCAAGAACACAGGCACAGGGGTTCGAATTTACTGGGAAATGTTCGAACTGAAATGGGTTTGGTTCCGTCTGGTCAGGTCTCAGTAATTATTCCTTAGAATAAAGATAACTGCCTGGATTCTTGGTACAGACACGTTTGGGTAGAAAGTCACTTGCGATAAGGCATGCATGAATACGGCACAAGTTATTTTTACAGTAAAAAAGATACCACTAGGAAGCTGATCAAAACTTTTATGTATAACTTACACCCGTAGATCTCACAAACAGCTACTCAGTCTGTTTGACGCGGATATCAGTTTTGTGGCAGTCTAACCACCTGATCTTTCGAATTCTATTCCGGATAGTCCTGAAAAGACCAACATTAAAATTATTTGAAAAAAGAACTGTTGAGGTTATCTGCCGAATTCGATTTTACGTTTTCATATCTTGCAGGTTCTCGTGAAAAAGTGGTAAGCACGATAAAAGATATAGGGCAAGCTATTGTACTACTTGTGCGGGGGGTGATGTAGTAAGACCTTAAATGGTATCAGTTCCTCGAAACACGTATGCATCAGGTAGGAGTTGTGCTTGTAGGGAAAAATACGTCGTGCTCACAGAGCGGAAAACAGTGACACAGCGACAGAAAATAGCCCGTCATTGGCATCTAATCAGTAGGAGAGACCAATGCATATTTACTGCATTAAACACTGAATATAAGAAGGACATTCTTTAGAACCCACGAATCTCATCCTTTTAACAAGGTACAGTTCATCAGCTCTTCTCATCTACTAACTTGAGACCAAGGTGTCATGGGGACTTGCAAGCAGTTAAAAGGTCCAAACACAGGTAATCCCTTCTTGATGATGATCTTGTATATGATGTATTTGGTGAATCTAATCTATCCAATGTGATACAGTTACGAGGGATACATTTCTACCTGGAAACTGAGTGAAACCAAAAGCGGAGAACTTTATTTTTACGATTTCTACGCACAAAATTGAGTGATTTGAAACCAACCAGTCACAGTGTAGATCAGTTCACCGGTGAACAAGGTTATGTTGCTACCGTAGAAATTGCATTGTTTGATCTGCGAGTTTTGTTTGTTGTAAGGGTTCATCTGATGCAATTAGGAAGGACAACTAAGGATGTAATACAATGGAATTAAAAACAATGCAATTTCGGTGAGAACAATGCATAGCAGACCAGTCTTTATTTTATCTTACATTTTTCAGAATTCCCTGTGAAGACGTTCTTTTGGTGTCAGCCTGTCAATCAAATATGATGCAGACCTTTGTCTCTCAACAGAGTTCCGGTGGGACGTGTATAAAACAAAGCGAACTTTTGAAACCCAGGCGAGAGTGTAATCTTTGATGTAGATAGAGTGGGTGAGCGATCATCTTGGTTTCCTTTTTCACCAAATCACAGTGTCTTTAGGCCAGAAATGGCTTGTTCTGTTTTGTTCGGAAGCAGAAATTCTCCCGTGAAGATGAATGCACAGAGCTTTGATGGTCGTTTGAAGATTTGAGAAATTTTTTCTATACAGTGTTAATAAGTGGATTTTTTTAGTAACTGGAGCAATATGATTACCTTTTTAGATGCAAGCCTTTGATAGAAAACCTTTCATTACCACCATTCAATGCTAATTACTTATTCTTATCCGAATCTGTTGCTTACTTTTCAGGAAACAACTTGCATAGTCTAGTCAAAAAAGTAGGCCTCTTTGGGACATTGTTTGTTGGCATTGCTTAGAAATGCAAAGTGTGGGTGTTTTCTCTCGTTACAAGGTTACGGCTCGAGTTGTGATAAGGTCAACCATTGGAGTGACTTGCAAACCTGTTTGACGGCTACTTTGTTGGTTCTATTCCCACCAGTTTCTCTTTGGCAGCAAGACAAAGTAGAGGTGATGGGAATTCTAGGGAAAATAAATATGTCGGGCAAAACACCAGGGGGAAATTTTCGCACTAGGTTTACTTAGCAGTCTAACTGTGTGAAAATTTATGACTCTACTAAAGCCGCTAAGAACAAAATACTTCTTCGCATGTACAACTACAAATGCTTAGAATAAACGTGTTCAAGAAATAAAATCACCCACGCCGTTTTGCGCTTTTGATTATGTTCGCAAACTCCCGAAAGCAAACGCAGACACAAACACAGACAAAATACGGACACACACCACGGGGCTATTTGTCCGTTGGCATACATTTTAGGAACAAAATATGGTTTGATCTCTGGCGGACTGAAACCGTATTTGTGATACAGAACCCGGTTACTGAAAATCTTGATGAACAGCACCAAGATCAGCTTCGGATGACATTACGTCAGGTCGTGTAGTATGATGCCATGCGGTGCAAGCCGCTTCAGTCCGTTCACTGTGATTCTTTCGAAACAGACAAATTATAGATTCCCGCACATTTTCACAGCTACATTAATTTTGCCTGGACTTGTAAATCACGCAGATAGGGAAAGAATGTAATGGGTTATCCGTCAGTGACGAAGTCACGATCGTTGCACAGTTGATGACGCAAGAGTATTTTAAGACCTAGGTGGATGAGCAAGAATAAGCCAGGATTGCTAGTCTTCCGTTTAAGCGGACATTACTCTTGAACGAGGATGCTTGACAGCGGAGCATTGTGCGACAATACCAAGGAATAGCTGTTGATTATTTTTATTTCCCGTGCTATTGAAAACTGGTCAGATGACCGAGGTCAATTTATGTTCAAGGTAGTTAGGTCAACGCTGTTCCTCAGTTTCTATGAGATTTGAACAGTCAGAGTTTTCTTGAGTGTTCATACGGTCCACTTTGGCCAGATACAAGCCGGACAATTATAGTTCTACGAAGTTAACCGAATGCACGAAGCAGTCGTTATCATTTAGCGAGTGCCCCAGTCGAAATTGGACATCTGACATATGCACTGCTCTTCAGCCGCATCATTTAAACCCTCGGTCGTTGAGACAGCCATAAATAACAAATTATGAACTGTTCTGATCAAGGTTTTTTGGCTTTTTTTCCAACTGTGTGAAATGTACTGCCAACACCCAAATCACAACTGAAAATTTTTAGTAACCTAAATGTGAACAGTAAAATCCGGTCGTCCGAACCGAGACTGATATCGATCATGGATGCAGTGTCAAGTAGTGCCGATGTAAACAAGTTTTCGATATACAACTCGGATAATCCGGTAGTAAGGCGTTCGATTCACAGTGATTTGCTCACAGATTGAGTCATAGAAAAGGCTCGATGAATGCGCGTTGTTGATATTTCTTGAAAAAATGACTCACTTGTAGGGTGATTTGGTAGCTTTTAGTGAAGAGTTTAGCCTTGATGGTGCAGGGCGCATCATTTCACGATCAAAGTAGACTGGCTAATAGAAATAATGGAACTATTATTTCGAAACGACTGTACCAAAATTTTGGACTAGTACAGTTGAAAACAGAGCTGTTCTAAAAGAGTTATTATCATTTCCAAAACCTCGATGAGGACAGTTTTTTCACCCTTGTTTTTCTGACGGAATTATTGTTGTTCTATCGGGCTGCGAGATTTTTCCACAAGCCGAAAATTTTATGTCGTTTATGCAAACGCTGACAGGCTTATTCAGTGCCATTCTTGTTGGTAACAGATGGAATGAGTTTTATATAATTCTCGTATATAAATCAACTACGATGACCAATATGTTACAGATATGCTCAGGTACGTATGACGCAAAACGACCATGGAATGAGAACTTGGAATTTAGTGCGTGTAGTTGGGACGGTTGAAAACATTATGACCGTTCCAGATTAAACTTAGGAACTGAGTCTCATGAGTTTAATTTTTCTCAGTTTATTAGAAAAACGAAGGACTAAAGTTGCGGAAAAGTGGCAAATACGTGTTGGTGATCAGTTCCCGAGTAAGGCCAGAATTGGTTTTATGGTTTGAGAGACTGGCCATAGATGGTGTTAGAACAAATAAAACGTTTTGCAGAAAATATCCCATACAAATTGCGTTGACCTGTTGCACCAAAGGAGGTCCCGACATCGGAGTCCAGTGGCAAAATTTGGCTGCTTTTTAGCAGGGTGGACTCAGTATCATGACTTTTGGAGACACAAAATCCCTCACTAGTTTGAAGACTTCCACTGGGCAGCAACGCATCCTGTCTTTAAATTATTTCACTGTTCGGGAGGGAAGTATTCGGCGAAGTTGGAAGCAGCAAGTGACCTCAGTAGCTCGATTGCCTAAATTACGAGCGACGCACTCAAATGTTTCCCGGATTCGTCTGAAGATTGCTTTGCTCGGATCAGTATTGGTGATCAGTTTGATCAAAAGATTGATCAGCAACGGATATCGAATTAAACGAGCAGGTTGGAAAAGCAGGAAGTGCAACTAATCCAAGCCTTCAACGAAGCCCGGTCTTGTGAAGTTGAGCAAGCAAATCGATAAATTTACGCTTGTACTTTCATGTAGCTTCCAAGTATTCGCAAGCCACCTACAATTGAGGTACGTAATCTATCAGTGCCTTCGTCGACGTTACGGGCATTTTCGATGTGACCGATTTCTTCGAGAATGATTCCGGAAGGTAGACAAGGTCTTGTAAGAATGTTATTGGGTTGCTAGATTTTTAACTCATTTCTAAGTCAACTGCGCGAAGACAGAGAAGCTACATTTTTGTGAATTGCTCCAGTAGGTAATCGGGAGATTCAAAAATGGGGATCGCGTCCTCGATTGTGTAAAATTTCGGTAATTCTGTGCTGCATTCAAAGTTTGCAACAGGTGGACTGGTTTCATAAAGCTCTCAAAGGTAGTACAAAAGTCCTTCCCGTGTTTACACTGTCCAGTGTAGAGCTCTACAAAGATGTTCATTCATTCATGATCTGCTACTTTAGCCTTGAGTTCAGCCAAGGTTAAGAGGGAACTATATATTGAAGAACAACACTCGCGTCCACACTGCCAAACTGAACCGGAGCTGAGGTCAGTTGGGAGGCGTCCATTTGTCCTTTTTACATTCTTGGGGGCGGGGTCAATGTCCTTGCTCGGTGTCGGTCAGTTTGGGAAAGCTTTATTGTCCGGTTGATCTTCTTGGGCTCCAAGAAATAACAAAGTTATGATCTTTTGCATCTGCACCATAGGTTTCTTATCAGAGTCAAAACTTCATGTGAAACAATAGATCGATCGGCAACTGGTTTCTATCCATCAAAACTTCACTAAAATAACTGCACTTTATCTTGAAGAAGATATAACCAATGAGAGTTTGTACTCCATTAATCTCAAATCACACTACTGTTTCGCACTTCACACTATGCTATTTGAGGACATGGAAAATCACCAAGGAAATAAATGATATGACTATAATGCTTTTTATTCGCTTTATGATGACCGGTGGTGGTGGACTGGTTTAGAGCGTTTGGTTACCACCTCGGAGGCTGGAGACTTGAATCCCTGTCATCATCGATTAATCTGGTGTCAGATAGTACTTTCCACAATTGTTAGGCTGGTTACCATACCTGACCCAGTGGGACCTTATATGGTTCTCCACTCCAAGTCTCAGGGTCTGGTTGGTGGTTATCTCTAATAGTGCAGTTGACCTTTGTGGTCAAGTGGTTTATACCCCTTCCACAGTACACATGAGCAAGCATGTAATAAAAAATATACTGGTTTGTAGCAAAATCTCGACATTCACCTGCGCTCAAAATGTGGTACTCTAGCTGTCATGGTTGAGCGTTCAAGAAGACAAGAGTCTACCCTAATAACCAGAATACTATGCCTTCAAAGCAGTGGTGTTTTTAGCACACATTTACTATCTGGAAAGTGAAGCAGAAACTGAGATATGTTGGCCAAATAGGACGATATTTTTGCCGTTTCTTGCCAAACTGCCGTTTTTGGCCAATGGTACAGTGAGCTAGGTTCAAGCTGAGACGAACAATACGGTTTTACTCGCAGGGGATGTTCCTTAATTCTGGTGGGCATATGGTGCCTATAACATAGATCACAACGCTGATTTCTCGTTGTGATGCATGAAAAAGCATCGTTCCAAATCTTTCACCCAAATCTATTTTTATCCTCACAGATTTCTTGGACCAAGCCCGACCACCCATTCAGAATGGTAGATAGGATCCCGGAAACTGACTGAAGTCGGCCCGAATCCAGAACTTGGTCACAGTCTATTTGCTGACCATATTTGCCTAATCATTTTGGACTAGGCAGAATACGGCATTCTCCTTAAGCTGTTCTGGACAAGGATAAAACTCATGGGAGGCAGAGTACATCTGGCTATCAACGGTCAAAACAAAATTCAGCTGAACGCTTAGCTGTTCACGTGAACCTCCAAAGAAAGCAACCGAACCCAGTCAAAACGTCTTAACAGTGAGCCTCATCCAAGCCAACGAATCATGAACTACACGACTGTAAGCTGCATGTGATTTAGGGGAAAAGGACGGATGGATAAAATTGACTTTTTTTCTCAGCCTTAGTTTTTTTGAACAAAAGTTTTCCGCGTGGTTGCTGCTATGATCTGGTGCATTCTCATTTGGTGCTTCTATCGACAAGGAATCCATTTTTCAAATCACACTGTGATTCATCCAAAGTTATTTTGTCGATTGACACGGCTAACCTTCACAACGAGGATAAATGGTCCCAAGTTCGGACTTACTGTTCATATGAGATTACAGATGCAAGCCAAATGTGCGTTGACCAAGTACAGAGAGGAGTGAGCAGAAGAGTACCGTGTGCGCACACCTGATGAATTGCAACAGCCGCGATACCGGTCTTGTGCTTCGCGGGAAACTTTGTCCTGTCATTCGGATAAAATGCCATACTACTCATACTGGTGGCTATTTACATCCATGTAGTTTTATTTGCGTAACCATTACTGTGTAGTTCGAACTGATCAAATAACTCACTGCAATCCACCCAATCAGAGAGGAAGAAGAGTAGTTTTTATATCGTAAGCGCATACGGTGATTTCCAAATCTCAAACCTTTACAGACAAAAGATTACGGGTAAATGCTTTCATAGCTAATTCAAATAAACCCCGTGGAATAGGGTGCTTTTTTGCTTCCCCTTGCACTTCGCCCGGTACATATTCCTCCAAATGAGATTTTCCCTTTCGTCCCAAATGTAGCCGGAAGCGGTTCCAATAATTGTCCCTCAAAGTCACATTTAAAATGAGCTCATGTGGATTTATGATTCTAATACCACTGGAAGTTTGGTCAAATAGGGAGGAATTCACATTATGTATTTTACACACAGTTACGAAGTCGTTTGGCCGAAAAAAAATTGTCGAGTTTAAAATGCAATAGTGTTCTTCCACAATACCACAAATCGTTTTGCGGAAAAGATCAAGAAATTATTCGTGAACCTTTAGAAAGCAACCGTTTTGAGTAAAACTTTTGCATTGCTCGAGTTATAAGTGAACAGAACAAAAACGCCAGAGTGTGTTCATCGTTGGGATGATTTATGAATCACTGATTTAACTACCGTCAAATAATTGATACACGCAATTAGCCGTTTTAACAAGTTACTGGTATATGCTTGTCAGAATATTCAACAGACAAGTTATACGCTGACAATTCGCAACGGAATTTCATTCGGTTTGAAAATTAGCTGAATTACTTCCATCAAAATGGTAACTCATTTATTTGACTAAACAAGCAATTTGCGATAGCTAATGCTTCTAACGTTCAACCATTGGAATGAAAATGCAAAAACTAGAACTCATTCACCGTTATTTGTCAAATACATTGCTAACTAAGTCCAAATCAGTTGAAAACACGAAAGGTCAGGCTGCTTGAAAAACTGCAAGTTTTCGTAGTTCTGATTTGAGAAAATGCTATGAACGTACGCAGTCCATTGGTGAAACCATATATATATATTGCTACACAGAATGTAAAGAAGTACACGGCATGTTTATGTGCATTTTCATGGCTATTAGCTACAGAGCATGAATCAGTAAAGCATAACAAACAATATTCTCACGGTATTCGAATGTTGCCTTGTATTCTGTGTACTTTATTGATGCAGAGGACACAGAAAGTAGCGTCATTTCTTCATGTCAGATACGTGATTTTTTCGTTGAAAGTTCAGTTACCTTATGCCAGAATCGATGCACTACTGTTTTCCAACTCCCACGGGAGCGAGCAGCTTTGGTCCGATTATCGGACGGAATGTACGTGTCACATGGAGCAAATTCGGTCGCTCATTGGTCCTTCCGCACACATTTGTTCAGAGGGTAATTTTTCATGCAGAACGTAAGTGAAGCTTGAGGATCTGATGAATATAAGCTTATGCGTTCTTAAAAAAGATATCAACGGATGATGGAAAGCAAACAGATGTAAGCATCATTGAGAAAAGGTTGCTATGAGTTGGCTGTTGACGCAGTTAAACTGTCGATTATCTCGAACAGATCACAGAAACAATATTTGCTTAGGTAGACACAAAATGCCAACTAAAAGATATATATGTATCTCATAATAGCACTCGTTCAACTAGAATACTTTAGCGGAATATTGCAAAAGACAATCAAATAAGTCAAATTTTACTGTGAGAGCTAAACTGATCGAGAATTACCGTGTAATTCAGTGGGAACTTTTCATCCTGAAATAAAACAGTTTATTACAGAACGGTGATAAAGCAAATTAAGCGTCAATGTGGCCCCGGACTTTGATTACCAGAATGAACTGTTTTTTACGAAGACGATATGTGCAAAACCCCCAGCCATTTTCTCGTGACTCCTGGAGAATCAAATGTAGAAATTTTCAAAACGTTTGTGAGTTTTCAGTTCATAGTTCGGTATACGAAAGCATGACAAGTCTTTTAATATAGAAGCATAACGACGTGTGAAATTTGTTAGACTAGACAAAATTTGAAAAACGTCATCGTCATTTATATCACCACTAATCAGTCGTTTATGGGTAGTTCAGACAACGGGCAGGCAATCTACGGAATTAACTGCAGTTCACGTGATGAATTCTCTCTTAGCTTTCTCAAATTATTCACGTTTTTCATCCTGAAAAATTGCGTCATTTTCCAGCAATAATTCAAAGCAAGTAATGGTTCATAATCAACGTTGTCGTCTCGTGTTACCATGAAGTATCTTCAATTTCATGTGTAATTAATAAGCCAACTACTAAAGCCTATATAAAGAGCAATACACAAAGGTGAATAAAAGCTATGAGGGTAAATTAATCGGTGTGATACTTCTTTTAAGGAAGACAGACTTTATTCATTAGCGTGGTTTTTTAACCGGTTTTTGACTACTGAAATTGAAGTCTGTTCTTAAGGCGTGTATCAACAAATGCGTCTTCAGTCGGTAATTAAGTAAACAAAACTGAATTTTGCTACAATCTTTAGTAACGAGCAAATGTTTCAAATGGACAACTACTGTAGGCAGAAAGGTATTTGATTTCAAAAGGGAAAAAGAAAAATTAACTAATAAAATGATTTATTCTATAATCATAATTAGATTCCCAGTCTTTTTGTTACACTACTTCAAATTTCAAGCCCATCTGACAAAAAACAGTTGGTTAAAATAAAAAACCCAAAATTTTCGTCGTATTTGTTAACTGGCGGGATAAACGTCATTTTTGATTTGCCATAGTTTCGATAGCTTTAGTTGAATGACTTTCCATTTCGTAGTACACACTAAAAATGAAAATAAATCACAGGTTTTTATCCTAAGTGACAGTGAGCTAACGTACCAGGGTAGAGATTATAGTTTAACTCAAATGAACGAGTTCGATCTACCTTTCATGACAACCGAGTTGTTTGAAATTTTCTACGAGGCAAACGTAATAAAATTCAAGTAGTACAGTCTTTCATAGTTTATTGACAAGCACTAGCACTGTCTCTCAAAGCTGGTATGCAAAACAGTTGTACAAGCGCTTCGGAATGCAACACTTTTTGCAAACCTGCCCTTATTTTACTGATTCACGAGATTCTGCCATCATAAAAGCAATAACAAGCCACCGGGCACGAAAACAAGAATACACCAGAATGTTCACTTAGCTCTGAAATCATAGTTAAGGAGTCTCAAAAGGCCATATGTTAATGCAAAGTAGACTATTCTGACGGGTTTGGATACTGAAAATTGGGTGCATTCGACTGTAATAACTATTACCGTGAAATGGTGGTTGGGTTATATCTCCCCGGACCAAAGTTCTCTTTTCTTTGTGAAGGGAGGGGCTTTCACACACTATCCGACGGTTTGGTAGGGAAATTGGGAGCGTCATAATGGAAGTCCTAAGTACACCGGACATGTCTCTCTAGTCAGACAAGGCATAATTTAAAAACTTGACCAGCCACCAGTTCGTCATGTGTTTGCTACTACATTCGGGATAATGACAGAGCTACTCCATCGCGGATCACAATTTTCGACTGTGAGTAACTAAGCGTCCAAAAATGCAACAGTGTAGTGTAATATAATATAATGTGAAATACTATGTCATAATATAATAAAAGACATAATACGATAATGCAATGCACACAGGTTATTCATTTTTCGTCGACTTAAATCCCGTGCTACTGATTTCACATACACTTTTGATGAATCCGGTGCTTGGATTTATGAAATTTATATCTGAACATAGAAGTCAATAGCATTAAATTGCACGATGTATTCCGGACCATTTCGCTGCATCTTCACTAGTGCATACTGCAGCGAAATGGTCCGGAATACATCGTGCAATTTAATGCTATTGACTTCTATGTTCAAATTTGTGTCGGGAAATTTATATCAGCAAATGTTACGAGTTATTGTTTTTTATATGAGGGTGAAATTTGCAAAAGTATCAAAATGGGTTATAAGCATTCACAAAATGTTGCAAAATGAGTACAATAATGCAATACAATACACTTTTGAATACGACTACCTCCTGCCAGGAAAGTGTCCGAGGAATGCTGTCATAGCATTATGGATGATAGAGTGCCGTAAGCCTCACGAAGCTAAAAACAGAAATGGGAAGAAGTCGGTTTCCAACTTCCGTGCATACTGTGATCAATAATTATACCACGCATTATTTGAATGCTAATTAAGGTATCGATTTACTTCAACATAGATGTACTAATTAAGAAAGAACAATGCTAAAACAGTAATCCGGTGGGTTTCTGGATTTGAATGGAACACTAACGAACAAGGCCCAATTTTCTTTTCCTGACTTACTTAATTTTGTCTACGTTAATCAGGAATGTGCATGAAATTTCTCCATTACTATATCAAAGACACCTTGCTAGGCGAGCAGGCCAATTCAACATCGACGAGTAGGAGTTTCATTTGTTTGAGTAACCTCAAGGCCAAGCTTGCCCAGAAATTCCTACCTCTTGCTGTCATGGTATCTGCCTTTGCAAGTGAATGTTTGTTTCCCATTCGGCGGGATGTAAGAATATACTGTTGGCAAAGTTTAATGAACTTGGTCTTAAAACAGACAAATGATATGAGCTGTCAACAGAAAGACTACTCGTCTCCATGGTCACAATTACAAAGCAAGTATTGTAAGTAGGTCTTATGAACAAATAAGCAAGAGGAAGCGGTTTTTCATGACTGACAAAGATGTACAAAAGAAAGTTTATGACTTTGAAGAAAAGCTATGCAACTAATACCGGTTTTTTATTTGTAATACAGGTAAGTAGCTCACTTCGTTCATCGGTCTTTTAAGTTATCATGCCAATCAATGACTTTCAGTTCCTGTTTGAGGGAAAATTCACTCTAGGTTACTTTAAAAGTCACAAGCTGAAAATATTCATATCAATGCCTCTTCCTGTTGCCAGTATGGGCCCTCCTCCCATTTGTTCCCAGTAAACAAAGTGTTAAGCTTTGCCTTGTTTGCAGAGAAGTACACAATAGAATGTTCTTTACGGTTTATGACTAGTTAACTCTGAAAAACTGCTTCCAGCAACTATGATATTCAAATGGGAGAAACCTCAGGAAAACCTTGTAAACCTGGAAATTTTAACTTTGAAATGCCCTATCACGATTCTCTTGGGAGTCATATGCGATGTTATTTAACCAAATGATTTGAGGTTTTTCAATATGATTCCGAAAGTCTCGGATAGGTATTGAACGAAAATTGCATTGATTCACAATTATCTTTTCTTTTGATAAATGTCTTTCCTGTGATTACAGTTCAAGTGAACTCAAATCAGGAATAATCAGCTACGAAGCTTCATTCGTTTTCTACGTAAATGCTCGTGTTTACCTTCAAACGAATAGCATCTACGAATAACCTTTTGGACTAACTTACATGTTAAGCGACTAAGCATATGGTGTAAAGCGTAGAGACCGAAAACTGAACTGGCTGTATATTACGCTGAAGTGTCCTCTGTTTATCTTTCTCGTTAAATTTTGCATTTTCTTGGGTAGGTTCTGAGATAAGATGCAAAAACTAACCCCAAAAAATTGGATTAGAGTGAACTAAGGAACCAACAAATAAGAATAATCTCATTTGGAACTTAAGGAGAATTCACGGACAACTAGTCCGTTTTTGAAACTATCTGAAGAATCCTCGACCGGTATTTCTAAAAATGCTCTCTTCATCCATGCCCACTCCATACGATTCAAATGAGAATAAAGCTATAAACCAACTGTGGAGTGCTCAAGTGTACTGATGATTGGGCAAGAGAATCCCGGGTTCGCGTTCCTGATAGGCGGCAACCACAGCGAAACCCGTTGTGCGTATCCGGAGAAATTTCGTTCTGCTATCTAGATCAAATACCACACTACTTTTATAAAAACTAATCATGGTATGATTAGACTAAATGCTATTTATGATAAAGAATGTTGGTTTAACTTCACTCTTATACACTGTGATTGCCAATAATTCATTCACAGAAATCGAAAACTGATTATTGGTTAATGAAACTTTGTCTTACGTTGGCAATACCGTCAAACTACCTTTTGGAAACTCGATTTAAGTAAGCTTCTTTGACCGTCATCAAACATGCACTTAAAGTGTGATCCGACCGGAGATAGGCTGGGTAGTTCAGACCTAAAAATTCAATCCCACACAAAAGTCTTCGTTTGGCTGTATTCATAATCTTGCTTTAAAAATTGTCTTTTGCTTTAATGGGGGTTCATGTACGCTGTGTGACTGGAATGCGTGTTTACAAGTTCCTAATGCTGTATTATTCTTTCTTCGAGTGTAGTGTTTCTGTTATTGTAACTCCTTTGTGCTTGGTAATTAATCAGTTCTAATTCCAAATGTAGATGTGTCGGCTGGAAGTGTTCTTGCTGATTTCAAGTGCTAAACGTGAAATACTTCGAAAGATACTGAAATTTTACTTGGTGGAAAACTCACTTGCTTTTATCATAACCAAAAGTCCAATGCTATGGCCAGAAATTCTTTCGAAGCTTTTCACTTGATACGCTCTTATTCATCTTAACACCGATCGGAACGTTCAGGGAAAATACATAAAAAAATGATCTTCAAAAACCCCAATTTTATTTGTTCACGATCCTGACAACACGGTCAATTATCAGAAGTGAAACCAGGGAAATGAAAGTTCATCTAAGACAACCTCGCTCACGAATTAGATCTGTTGTGCGAAACTGTGCAACCAATACAATAAAAACGACAATGGTGAATATCGGATGGCGTGGCGTACACTCGTATGACGGAAGAAAGAAGTGGATGTGCATTCTAGGAAATACCAAATGAATACGAAATGCCCTGTTGCTTGTCAAAACTAGGGTGGTTACGACTTAGTGACAGTACAAAGTGTCATCGACAATGTATCTGATGAGGAATCTTTTCTCTAACCAACAGATTTCACGGTCTTTTTCTTGAAAGTCTAAATGTACGGTGACCAGTTACTACCAACAAACGAAACAGTAATAAGCCAAACTTAGTTTAGTCTATTTACCGGTCATTGTATTGAAATCTTCGACACATCACCGTTTATGTTAGCTAATGAATCCGGTTTGTTGAAGAGTGGAAGGGATTTAACTGTTCGTTCAGTTAACAGTTGTATTCACTCTTGGTGCGAATAAGATGGAAAAACAAAAAGCTTTCTTAGAGACTGGAACGAAAGAAGCGAATCCTTGCCAGTTTTATGCAGATAACAATCTACGGCTCTGGAGATTCAGAGATTCGAGATGGCCTTATGATAGTTTTAACTTACGCCCCTCATTTATGCATGCAAACATCCAATAACTCATTGCACAGATAATTCAGAATAACCGAGAAAAGGAACTAAATAATGGGCTTCAGACATGAACTTCGATGCACAATTGTGTTTTCAAATATGGCCAATCAGAACAGCTAAATAGAGAATTTTAATACTAACGAAGGATGCATAAGGTCATAAATTTTGCTGCGATCTGGTTGTTATTCGTTCTCGTTATCTGCGCCAAGCAAGAACTACAAAACACATCGTCTGAGCTAATTCGTTTCCACTGCTTTATAGTTTGATTATATGGCTTTATAGCTAACACAATAGCAAAGAAGACCGTCCAATACACTGACCAACCACATATTTCCAAATCTATCAACGCCTCCGTATAATGGAACCCCCCCCCTCTATTCTCCTGAAGATCTCATATACTCTATCGTATCTGCATAGCTCACTGTCCCAGCAAAATTAGTATACCCATCCCTCTGAATGGTACAGAGCTTTTCTGTGGACAATTGACCAAATCCTTATTCCCAGTGACCAAATAACGAGAGTTCTAATGCGCTAAATACAATACTCAAAGTGTGAGGGTGGTTTTCAAATGAATTCTCAGTTTTCCACCTTTATATTCATTTTAAATAATATTCAACTTAATGGGAGAATTCTTTTGTCCGACAGACTCGAACTGAACAGCTGTTTATGCTGGCCACCGAATCTCTTCCTTTTGCGAAATCTCAGAGTTGGTCGAGCCCGAAAAGCAGACTACTGGGTGACTTTTCCTACTCAATTCAGCACAACAATAAACAGAGTAGTATCGATTGTATTGTATAATATTTTACACCATTCTCCATAAATCGTCATACCAGCAGCAACATTTTGTTGTGTGTTTGTTTGTTCCATTGCTAACTGTGAGATTCATATCGATAACTCTGTAAGGCATGAAAGTGGCCTTATGGGTTTGAACCGGCGGTGTATTGCCAGAAGACCTCTCCCTTTATGGACATTTTCACTCTTGTTCATGTTAGAAGTAATTCTTTTTTATACGTCACCCATTAAGTCTTGTATTCGCGTTCCTGTTTATGGTGCTTCCTGATCACTTTGAGTAGTGTAAAAGCATGTTATACTTGTTAGCAGGAAACACATGTACCTGATGCTCTCCAGAACTGCTTTGATGTTTTGTTCTGTTCATAATGCATGGCTTATTTTGCTTCAGTGATTATGGAAAGTATAAAATCGGTGTTCATCTGGAGGCAAAGAACGCAAAGTGGTGCATAAACACAACCTAGTGTTTAAAGCGCAAAACTTGTAGTTCCATATTATGAACATCTAATAAATTGCTCATTTACAAATGCCGCACTAGTGTCGTCTCCAATGAACTTGTCGAAACTTTCGCGTTTCCCGGGGAACTACCATGGGGTGGGGACATGTAGGCTCTGTGATGGGATTTTTCCGAAAGCTTTCCTCTAGGTATCAGTTTTGCAACACATCATTATGCGACTCTCGTTAAGGGGTAACGCTTCACATTGACAAAACTTAGGAACGATTCGCTACCGTCTCATAAATTTTCGAGATTTGTTACCTTATTGAGCAGTAGTGCATTGTCATTGTCATCCCCATGTGAAGAATTAATAATCTCGTGGTTTCACCTCAGGAAAGCGTGGTAAACCAAAATGTAGTATTTATATTTACAGTGTCCAGACCGAATTGGATTCGGAGTGCTTTGGAAAAACCATGCGTCATGTGACTTGTTACAAGTAAACATACGATTTGCGGTAAATCGGCGTGGTTGGAAATTCTGATAGTCACTCTAAGTCTCGGTTACCGCGGGTAACCTTTCTGAACGCATACCTCTAATCGACTGAGAAAACTACTAATGAGAAATTTTAGATTATTATTTATCCTTAAGTTATACAGAAGTAAAGTGATTATAATCCAGGGTAACCTGGAGAAATCTATTGAGGTGATTCTACCCATTCACATAGCTGTGCAAACTATTCACTCTTAGTAAATTATAAAAACACTGTGGATTATCTTCGTTGTCTTAAAGAAATACGCACTTTACAAATGAATTGTCAGCAGATATTATCTGCCGATGCCAGCTGAGTAGTGTATTTGTGATTTTCTACTCGAGCTTGAGTACAATAAAAAAAGTACATTTTATACAGTGACACTCATCCCGTCCTCAGGAGAACCCCCGAACAGCGGCCAACCCACCCGTGCGAACGCACCGTCTCGGCTTCGATTGACAATACTACTGTAACTCCTCCGGAGCGAACATGGCCATCCGGCGGCCAACCTACGAACCGACAGAAAATGTTACTTGACCCTGTGCTAAAGAAAGCTCGTAGGTTAGTATGTTGTGGAAAGTGTCATATGCTGCACTTGGTCATATACGTCTGAACAATGTTAGACCCTTCAGGTTGTTCACGGAAGACTGTAAGAATCAGTTGACAGAGTCAGACGATATTCGGGATTTCCAAATGTACTGTGTATGTGGCTAGGCTTCTTCAGTTGTTTGCGATAGCCGCCTACACGTACTTTTAGTGTATGATCTCATAGTTCACACCTCTCCAACAGACAGCTTGTTTGTGCCAGACAATTCAGGCAGCTGTGAGTGAAAATTCTCAGGAGGGGACAAAAAGCGAGAAACAGTTACCGACGGACTCATCTCTGACAAAACAAATTGTTACTGAAAGCTAGTTTCGTACCTCATTTTGAAGCGCAATATTACCGGCAATCTCCTTTAAATCTTACAGACGTGTTTTGTTTGCTGAAAACCATACCCTATGAAATTTTTCGAAAGCCCCACCCAAGAGAGAACAAATCTGAGAAGCTAACAAAGTTAGTAGGTCCCGAAGATGTTCGCCCTAGGGGGAACACTACAGTATCAAAGACATACTGCAATATTATAGATAACCGGACGAACTGGTCTAATTATCTGAATAGAGAGGGAAATAATGCATCAACAAGTGTGGAGTAGTTACCAGCGGCCTGCGAGTGAACTGTTACAAGGATGTGCATCTTATTATCCAAAGATTACTGAATACGTCAGCGTATGGCCGTATCATACTTGCACGTTTCTTGTGGCTGTTACCATTCTTGTAGGCAAAATTCCACTAGCCTTCCAAAACAAAATCACCAGTTGTCCAAATCTAGTTCCTTGAATCGACTGCTAATGACCTCGCGTGCCAGAACATTTGCTACAAGGACTCTGAGCCATGGAGCACTCTCTGAGATAATCCGCATCTATGACCCTGATACTAGGGCTGAAACACCCCATTAGGTCTAAATAATCGGGCAAGTTGACAAAGCAGATGATAACTAGTATCTGTTTGCCACTATTGAGAGTGGCGAGGGTGAAGAAGGTTTGGACTTCTCGAAAAAATCGATCACCGACCGCTGATCAAGAATGAACAGGCTTCTTGTAAACACAAACTAGTTTTTTCCGAATGGACTGAAGGTATGCTTTAAATAAAAAGCAACATAAAGTTTTGAGTAAGCAACAAACAGTGACTGTTTTTATTGAAATAATCGTTAGATACTTAACACCCGAGTATTTGTTTATGAAAGATGCGCGTGAGAACTGAATACCTGTTTCTATCCCCGGTAAATGTTAACCGAATACAACAGGCTCCAAATTCCAAATAGACTGGAGTGGCTAGAATCAGGTTATGACGGTTGAACAACCTTCGTTATTTGGCATCAGTAACAACAATTTACCGGAAATGGGCAGAGGCCATTATAACTTGTCTGAATAATTTTAATGGAAACAAATAGTTTCGAACTGTCCCGATAAATCTAGTGAGAAGTCATTTCTGCCTTCAAATCAGTTCCATTTATGGGTACAAAATCTACGGGTTATATAAGGTATGTGCTAATTATAACCAGAATCGTGCACAAAAGCCTACTGGTCTACTGATAGGTTCAAACAACCGGGACTGGTTGATTCGGCTCTGGTCGGTTTAGACAAATGTTAACATTTGATTGGTCCATTGATCGCTTGACCGGCTCCACTCTTGCTCTCACTTCCGGTCAGCCGATCACGTGCAGTCTGCTTCGATGAACCTTGCCGTCTATTGGAGATGTACTGGGCCGCTCTCCTCACAGACAAACAAAAATATCTCTGAATATTTAATGATTCAGAAATAAAATTGACAAAATTGGTTAGAGATTTAAAACATGAAAATACGATGACGCGCTCAAAAAATCCGGATTTATACACAGTTAAAAAAAATCAAATAGTAGCTACACCACAATTTGGTGTGCAAAGTATACGTAACTTTGTAATGCTGAGGTTTGGGTCACTTTCAACTGTAACTGTTTGGTTAATCACAAAACATGCAAAATATTTACTTAGATAAATATAGTCTTGTTTGCTATGTGTCTGTAGGTTTCACTTGCAAATTTCAGTTGGCAATCCCTTAAATCTTTAAATGTTCCCACTTTCTGAATCGCGTAAAATGTACAGCCTCATTCTCAGACAATAATTTTTCGAGCTTGAGTTAGAGTAACAGTGACATTAGCTTATTAGTAATTACTATACGTCTTCATTTTTGTGCAATATCCGAAGCGAAATAGCCGAACACTCGAAGAAATGACTAATACACGGCGAGTTGACTAGTTGCTCCTTCGCGGTCGGCAATGTTCACCCAACCACATCATATGTAGGGGGGGGGGGCATGTGTCGTTGCGAAGGTACACGAATTTCATATCAAATAACAAAGTTGCACATAAGTTGACGGAGCACGAGCAGGGCCAACCCGGTTCGATGCAAGTGATTTGTTCCCGTTAGCAACCGATTACGTTAAACTTTCCGTGTTCAAAAATATGCGAGTCGGTTGTCAAAAAATTCGGCTCACATTCCGTTGGGAAAATTGTACTGTGTTATATTGTATTGTATACAACTACTTGAGCATGGTTGTACAAAGCACCTAGGCCAAAAATACCGCCAAAATAAAGTTACAGAGCAAAACAGGATTTCATTGTAGACAGAATGATATCCCTGTTTATTCGGACATGCGCTAGGAGCAGAATAACCGAATTTCTGTATACTGAAACAGATTATTACTAGACCGGATTGACGTGCGGGACTGACAAAGAGAACGATCAAAATGCAATGGGCACAAAGTATCAGAAAGTGTTTTCTGTGCAAACACAATCGATGTTATTATGTGTCCAGTGTATAATTCAAAGAGTGGGTCATTCAAACCCATACCATAAACAAGAATAATGATGCACAAGCCTGTGCAGAGAGCGATAAAATCCAATCCTAGTAATCCTGGGAAAATGACAGCTGAACAACAAAGAATGATAGGCAATATGCACCGTCCTTTGAAGGGGGAGAGAGTAGACTGTAAAGCACTAGACTACCACAGTTTTCTGAATTGACGCGATGAGAGACGCAGTTTTCCTGCTGTGATTTTTATGTGCGAACACCAATGTAGATTATACTGCAGCTTCATATCAAGTGATTTTATATGAATAATATGTTCGAGGGGAGCAAAATTAGTGTCAAAAGTATCTTCAATGAATCGGGAAGGAGTGGCGAAAAAAAGAACACTGAAAAATTCACTGTGAGGTCCTCGAAATCTGATCTACTTGAGACAAATCTAGCCAAAATAACGTCATCAGATTTTCTGAAGGTGAGAGCTTTTTGGGAGACCACCAGAGTACATTGAAAACAGATACGGGGAATTAGTATCACCTTGAAGTACACCAGTACTCGGTCAATGATGTTCAAAGGCCTTCCTACCTACTTTGGCACATCGTGTTCTTTCAGGGAAATAGTCTTTCAACCAGTTTAGTAAATATACGCGGCAGCCAAAAGATTCTAGTTTTCTGAGAAGAAGGGAGAATGGCACATAATCAGAGGCCTACTTGTAGCCAAGAAAAGCACACCTAGCTGAATTGATGGGATCGTTGGTGGATTTAAAATACAGTGCGTATTGCAAGCTGCTGCATCAGCCGTAGAGGGCATGGGTTTGTATGCAAATATTGACCAGTGCTGCAATACACAGCATTTATATAATATGGTTTCTTATGCAGTAAAGACACTGAATGCAACAGTGGGAACCATTTAAGCTGACAGTCGTTCTCAGTAGTATCGGAGAAACCAAAAATGACCAAGATGTTTCAACTCTTCTAAGTTCTCAATGACAGAACCCCTGTAGAAACGTGAAATGGTTGTCTTATCCCTGTTGTGAATCGACAGCAGTGCAAATTCGCAGAGCTCCTACTGAGAGGGCAACTCGGGTGGACGAACGCGGGTCACCCACCTAACCACTAGGCTATCCGGATTAATGGCTGTTTGCGGTTTGTTTCAATTCAGCCCCAAGTTATCATGCTTCCTTCCGTCACTTGGTTTC
Source organism: Fasciola hepatica (assembly GCA_948099385.1). Lineage (NCBI taxonomy): Eukaryota > Metazoa > Platyhelminthes > Trematoda > Plagiorchiida > Fasciolidae > Fasciola > Fasciola hepatica. The sequence continues at coordinate 12,867,664 of CANUEZ040000140.1, read as the reverse complement.
ACGCATTACAATCCCGATACGTGTAGAGAGACCGAGTTCTATGATAAACAACATCTTCATAAGATTAGTTTTTGTAAATATTCTTTCTTTTTTCTGGTAGCATGAGAACGAAAGTTAAAAGACGACTTTGTTCCATTTAGTAATGATGCAATGTACCCTGGGAATTAGGAGAATATCACCATATCTCATAGGCTATACCTGATTTCTGTACCTCCGGACTGAATTACCGATCGGGAAGCTCGGGATCGGCATGATACCAAAATCACAATTTCTGGAAGGAGTAACGAGAAGGGGGAAGTGAATAAAAACAAACTATTTTTTGGCTACTTCTTTGCACTCATCTTCGAAAATTCCCAGGTTTTGTAAAGTAGTTATCGGTTCCCAAACCCGTCAACTTCAATAACCCTCGATAGTTCTCAGTCCCGGAACTCCAACCAAGGAATCGGGAAGCACCAACTGAAGTCAGTGTTGACATCAACTTTTCATATCGCTAGGACAGGTTATGTTCTGGCTGCCACAGTGTTTCTTCTTACCATACCCTGGGAACAAAATAGCGCACCGGATGGTAAGCGATCTGTAAGCACTTATAAAACGTGTTCAAGCCACCGGAGATGAGCTTCTTGATCACTTCTTTCAAGATTATCCATACCCAGCTTATGGTGACGAACCCCAAGTGTGAGTAAAATACTCCGGAGATATTGGTGGTTGAATGTGGACAGCCGCCAAGCTTCCGCAACTTTTATTGACCAGGATTCCCAACTGCTAAGAAAAACCCCGGGCACTGTGAAACAGAAAACATGTCCGTTTGGTGAAAAACGGATCATCCTGGCGATTCTATTAGTGACACAGTTTCACGAAAACCAGCCTGGACTTCGTTATTCGTGAACTGATCTCTTCCCAAACACCGAACTTAGCTGCAATGTTTTTACCGAAATGTCAATAGCTACTAACTAATTCTAACTGTTCACCACAAAGGATGAAATCTGACACAACTTGCTCCTTGAAAGCAGACAGTTTATGAAGGCAGAGTAAATGCCGCTTCTGTACACCTTAACTACATAGCAGTTGAGATAATATTGCACTGAATATGTGCTGTTAACCGACAAGATGATATCAACGGCTTATTATGAGCCAGAGACTACTTTCACTAACATCAGGTAAAATCCACCGTATACTACGCACTGTTTACTGCATTTCTCAACATGCTATTCCACAGTGTTTTTCTATCGACAATGTTGAAGGAAGCGCAGATACGTGAGAATGCAATAATTGTTGGTCTTTGGAAACAGTGTGCTCTATAAGCTGTCGTTGGGTGTAGATTTGATCGATCTATCCACAACAGGAGCGAAAACAGCCTGCTACAAGCGAGTCTGCTCTTCACGTGTTGGGTATAACCCGCGAACTAGGTCAGATTGAAGCTTCTTCTACGCCTTTGAGTTAAGGCTTACACTCATTTAGTTAGCGCAGGAGCTAATTGAAGATAAGGACAACATTCCATAACCCCATAAGGAGGCGAAGTACTCGGAATTCCAAATCTTGAAGAACAGTATGTCAATTTATCCTACAAGATGAACTCTACCATCTTGGGATAAGTCTAGAGTAAGTGCTTTGAAGCCAGAGGCTCTGTGGTGGCCTGAAGCATGAACCATCTTGTGGATCTCGGATCTTGCTAGTGGTATCATCATTTTGTGTCAGAATCCAGCGCAGCGGTTAGCAAAATTGCCCTTTAGAAAGCTTTGTCTAGCCTTTGCGACGATGATGATTTTGCATTGGCGAACCGTCTCCTTCGCACGTCGTTTCCCTTATACGTGTCTGTTTACTGCCGGTGACTCGAATGAGGCGGAACCACTTGCGGTAGCAGTCCGTGGCTGCTGCATGTTCCATCTCAGATGCACCTTGAGATCACCAAGTTTTGTGACCCCATCCTAGTTTTAGATGTTTTCTTGGTGAGGAGACTAGTCCATATTTACTTGAGAAATCTTCTCAATGTCCAGTTCACTTGAACTGGTCTCCTTGTGCTTAAAAACAAAAACACTCCATTATTTTCGGCTCCGTTAACAACTTTGCCCATCCGTCTGTTGTCATTTACATCTGAATGCAACACCACCTCTAAGTTTGCTTCGACCCGTTTTCATATAATGTCTGGTGAGTGATAAATATTCCCCGATTTTCCTCCACACCATAAGTTGTCACCTAATCGAATGGAAATTATTGAAACTTTGAGGGTATATACTGCTGGGTTGAGTCCTCTTCCACCCCCACCCCCGTGGTCCCTCTCTGTTGCCTCCAGATTACGGATGCTTCAAAGAGCTAACTTCTGAAATCAATAGATGCGTCGTATACTCTTATTTTGTCTTCTACTTATCCTGCAAGAGATATTTTGTAGACAGGAGAAAAAACGAAAATAATTGCAAAAAGGTGACAGACACTTACTTCGCATAATGTCGTCGTGCATCATAATCTAGTTATGTGGATAGACAATTTAAATTATTTGTCTGGAGCCATCATGCGAAACCAGATATAATTGGATTGGTTAGGTTTATATGGTATGGGAAGCTGCTTTCAATGTGCCCTTGTACATCACCGAGAATTCGTAAATATTAGTTTACGTATTTTGTAGAACAAAATACCTTGAAACATAATCAGAGCAAGTGACTATCTTTCTCCAGGTAAAAGCTCGAACAGGGCCACGTAGTAACTAGAAGATGAAGTGTGTTTAACCCAGTCCGTCTCCGTTTATCGGGAAAAATGTTTCCATACATGGTGCACAACGAAATAAACGACTGATCTCGTGAGACCTTGAGTGACGTAATATTGCACTCGCGCGTGAATGTTCCATTGTTCTAGATGCTAGCATTTGTTAAAGTAGTAAATCCAACAAATTAGGCTGTTTTAACTGGTCTCTTTTTCATTCTCTCTGAGGAGATTCGTGTGTACGTCCTTCTAATATTCACATCATACCAGGGTCGATGACGTTTACCAGTTTGATCATTTTAGCAATTCAATATTCACGGGATACCGAATGGGAAGGAGTAGTGAAGCCTCTAACTAATTGATATACCATCAATTGTGCCAGTAGCTAACAGCTAGTATTGGGCTTGTGAGTTTTGTTATCACGTCCGTGTGAAAGTCATGAGTTTGTATCTTGGATCAGTTCGAGAACACTAAAAACAAGCTACTGACTCAGTTGACATCACAGATATATCACTGTCCGCGTTAGGCACACGGAATTGACGAAGTGATTTGAATCTATTCATAAGCTCTATTCTTTTAAGCTTATAGACTGCTTCATATGAAAATTGTCACAATGGTATCGGCTTCGCACAAAACAAGGAAATGAAACTACCTCAGAGGTGAAACTCATAAAATCACCTCAAAATATTGGAATTTTCTTTTCCGTGGGTAGACCCCAGAACATCAGAACGATATGTTTATTACTTATGCCACTGGTAAGTGAAAAAACCATTGAATGTGTTCCATCACATCTGGCTTGAGGCTGCTTCAGGATATTCTCATCTGAATCTATATCACTGTGAACTGCTCCATGGCACTGCATAACAGGAGTCGGAATTATGCAGAAATGAATATCGACGGATGCCAATTTTTAGTGAAATCTATAGCCCTCATCGTGATACACATTCGCCAATCAGTATACTTTGACATTTATTTCTTTATCATGTGCTCAATCCCCCGAGGACAGTCAGAAATCTAATCGGAAGAAAAACCTTACATAGAAGTGAACCAAATCTAGTCTAATGAACTGACCATCAAGTTATTGAAAATTGAATACACAACATTTAGTTCATTGCAGTCTTGTGCGGTACGTTATCCTTAAGTAACTACCCACAATAACGTGGAAAAGTGATCCATCTAAAGATGTCTGTTATCTAAACTGTCTCGTCATTTGCTCTGAAATTGTTGGAACTATTATTACCGAAGTTCTTTATTCATTCTGGATTGGAGTATTAAGGTCACTAAGATGGAAGACGTCCTCTAACTTATATAAAATGTGCCACATAATGAAACCTACGGTGCACAATAATTTTATTGTAAGTGTAAATTTCCACTCGTAAGCTACATAGGCTTTTTTCCTCAACATTCACATGAAACGTCTTCCTTGTCTTTTGGGAAATTGATGTGGCTCGCACAATTGTCCCTGTCCAGGATGAGGACAATTGGAGTCAAAGTGTGTCAAATGATTTAACAGAGAGATTGATGTGTATTTTTTGTTCGTGTGAAGCTGGTAAATTAAGGATTAGAACGGGCGGGACGAAATTACCTGTTACGCACCTGTCATCATGGTGCGAATTTCGTTTTTGTTTCTCTTTTTTATCTCGCTAAAAAATAGGTTGTTGTCATGAGTGGAAAAAGGGGAATAAATCCAGGGAGACTACATAGCTTCATTCTGTTTATTATACGGTGCTTTCATATATCTTTTACATGACTGATCGGACTTCGTTAATATTCCACCCCTAGTATTGAAGGTACTGCAACGAGTTACCCCTCAGTTCCTCACTTGGTTATCGTAAATCCGAGGTTCCCCATCGAACAAGACTTTCAACACCTATTTAAAATTTTATCTCATTTGATATATAGCCTCAGATGGATTTTTCTCTTCATACGAAAACAAATTATAGCCTATGACTGACCAGCCTCACACAAAATAAATTCTTGCAAGGACCCTATATCATTTTGCAACTGTGAGTCCAATTTCTGTGCTAGTAATACTGTATATGCTTGATATGCTAAATCAGAGAGAATTTTTGCGCAAGAATCTAACCAAGAATCTAACAGAACCGATGTGTTCACCACGTAACTTTCATAAGTTCTGCGGTTTCGAGTGATGCACCTCGGTTGGTAATTTATTTAACTGAAAGTCGAATCCCTCTAAGACATTTTATGAGGCATAATTTTATGCATATATTATTGGATGACATCGGTTAGATACTTCAGCTCACACTGTCTGAATTTCGCAACACGTGATTTGTCGACCCCATCCTGTTCGCGTTTCTCTCGGAGTGATTCTCCGTGCCAAATGAGGAAGGAATGAAACAAACAGGCCTTCTCATGACCGAATTCTAATCATTCAAAGCATAGCTAAGATGATAGTCAGCGCAATATGGTGATTAGACACAGGATTTACTCGGTAATCTTGGCAATTTTGGAGCTACTCTAGGCTTAAAAATATCAATGCGTTTTTGGCTGTACAGCGATACCGTGGGGTATTTCTTCCAGTTAAACCGAGCTTTGAGTCGGAAACAGTCGCCTTGGACCATACGGTTTTCCTATTAGAGTACATGACAAAACTGGGCCATTCTAGACGGAAACTCCTGTCTGAATATAGCCGGATATAAGAAGAGATTTTTCAATGCTTTGCACTAGCGGGGCATTCCCAGTATTCGTAAACTTGAAAAATTGGAAGTGAAAAACAGTTGCTTGTCTTAAATCACGGTGTCCTCCTTCTGAGTGTTAGTCGTTTTAACCGACGAAGTAACTGTGGAAGAATCAACGTGTGATTCTAAAAATAACCTTTTCGTACATGCACACTCCTACAATTCAAATGAAATTGTAGCCGTAAATGAACCATGGAGTGCTGGAATATAAAGATTATTGAGGAGAACAGTACCGGACGTACATATCTGATGGGCTGCAACAACTGCGAAACCGGTGGAATTTTATTCTGTAATCTAAACACATAACCGTACTGATTTTGGCAAAAATGGATGTTCTAGTATAAGGAATAAGCTCATTGTGGCATTGTAACACACTTTCGGAGGCAGACAATTGTTTTTAATGATTCTCTCTACGGCCCATACAAATGGTATTGGAAAAGAGTGCTTTGAAAAGGTCATGGGTTACGCTTGTCTGTGTGGAGGGGGATTGGGGGTACTTTGGACCTAATTCAATTCATGTGTAGGTCCCGACAGCCACATAGTCATAATCGACATTATTCCGGTGGCAGTGGCCGACTTGGGGTAAGCTTAACTGGAAAGCCCGAAAGGACTTCCTTTTTGCACACACCGGGTTCAAAAATACGGATGCTGATCGCATCTGCCGTGGCTGTCTAAACGCATTTTGCTGTATATATTAGGAGGTAATGAATAAATATTTCTGAATGCCAAAATCACGTTTAACAGCACATGTTCAGGCGAATAACCATTTTACAGAATTCGGAACCATGCCGTTGCAATATGTATGACATGAAAACTCAGAGAATGCGCTAACAACATACCAAATCTGTATAGATGTAATGTGGAGGCGTGGTCAGGGTCATGGTGTCGCACCATGTGATATGTGATCGACTAGCTGTGAGCCGGAAGTCAGAATATCCACGTTGAAATCGTGAATGTTGCATCACTGTTTTATCAGTACGACCGTAGGCTAAAGGAGGCGGAGGGCGGGCAGTGATCGCTTTTGGGCCCAGAGGTTTTGTGTTAGTTGCCTTATTCCGGCGGCTTTGGCGATGACTAGGTTGCGTATTCGGACCTCTTTCGATCATTTTGGGCACCTAGTCAAAGTGTGTTTTTGGAGTGACTAAAAGCATTTTCCACCGACTAGACTTACGCTAACGTGATGACCTGAGACTGTTAGGTGCCCGAGAACTGCACTCTTCACGGTTCCTAGAGTCACCGCGTTCACAAGGAGTACCTTGGTTCCCGTGAATAAAGATAACTTACCGATTTATGGTACGTGGACTTATGTGGAATTCAGATCACCTAACCGAAAAAAGCCCATATTATCTTACAGTGTTTTTATATGCAACTAACTAATTGGAATGTTTTACAGAGCATCTGATCAAGGTTTCGAAGGCCGTTACCAAAACTGAATTTTTTCTACTGATTTACTTTCGCTGTGACTTACCAAATTACCAGCTGATTGACAAATAAGTGCTCCATATAGCTGTGTCGTACTGGATAGATTTGACTACCATTTAGCTACCTTTAGATCAACTCGGTTAAACATATGAAACGAAACTCTGGTCGTCTTGACAATCAGTGATGTAATCAGAGTTGGTTAGCATCTGGTGAGAGCGGTGTAACAAGGCTCGCTCTCGGCTTCTAGGCACATTTTCCGGTTAGAGGAAAAGACATTTGGGTTTCTCTTCAACGTCGAGTATTCCTTGTGGTAATGGACCTTGTTGTAACAAACTACTCAGTTAGAAGTGCTCATTATACAGTTGAGTAATCAATACTGTTCAGATAAATTGTTTGCCGTTTACCCTTTATTTCCTAGGTCCATATTTATTGACCATACACACACACAAACATATATATATATATATATATATATATAAATATATATATATATATATATATATATATATATCTTGCCATTATTTTACCCTGTTTTCGTAATCAATATCATGGTTATAAGAGCCCACAATAAAGAACAAGAAGTCACTCTCTATTGTATGTATGTTCTAAAAGTTGATATTGTATTTTACAAATTTTGCTCGCAAATCATGATCTGGCAAACATGAATCTCCGGTTACCCTCCGAGCGAGTGTCCATAGATGTCCTCGCAGCTCATATCATATTCTCGAGTCTGTATATTTTATCAGTTAGAAATGATGCTAGAATTTTCTTCCCACTGACGGTCCTTATTTCCAACAAAATTGGAGATTTTAGATCCAATACTGTCGTTGTCTAAATAGCTGAGGGTGTCACCAACAACAATATAACTGGATACACCGGCTGAATGTTCTTCCTCCCAAAGGCTTACCCTTAAATATTAAAAAAAATATTTTTTCGCATAAAGGGATATGGGATGATCCAAACGTTGTAATCTTCATCCAACTTACAGATGAATTAAGCGAAGCTGGACAGGTAATAAAGTGCTTTCAAAATAAACTGTTTTCTCTTATTGCCGCATTTTTACAGAGTCACTTCACGTATTGAGGAATACCCACAAATGCCCAAAAAGTCCCATTTGTCAAGCATGAACGATCTCAGTACCCACAGTATTTACAAGCAATATTACCGGACATTATATTGGTCACACGACTGAAACTGACACTGCTGAAGCCTAACAAATAATGAAGCTTGATTTACCCCTTAATATCTCGAAGACAAACCGCTCAATAGACGGTTTGAAATGCACAATATTTCACAACAATACCATATCATATAGAGGCATAGCTGAAAAAAGGCCAGCTTTCGTAATCATGATAAGGACAAGAGATACAGTAATTTAGATATTTCTCCCTACCTTGAAATCATTGAACCAGCCACAAAATAATTTTACATATCTATCACGTCATTTTAACCACTGATTTCTTCCTTATCCGTTCACATCAAAATACCTGATAACTTGAGAGAAGTTATTAATGGTAGTATTAGTATTAGTGAGAAAAGAAATTAATAATTGAAAAAGGCACAATGGCGAACAAGCTCGTCTTCGGTAACTTCATCTTCTGGCTAATACAGTTATATATATATATATATATATATATATATATATATATATGATAGGAATGCATATTTTTCGGAAGACAAGAAAGTGTGTTCACAGTAACAAAATTAAGATTGGTCAGTCAATATTGTAGGTGTTACGCGGTTCGGAACAAGGTGAAAAGTTGGTTGTTCGTGGTTGGGAAAACTCGGTGTAGAAAAGACATACGGGGTGGTTTGGCTGCTTCCTGCCAAGACTGAAAGGTTGCGGTCGAGGTCACCATGATTTTGTCGGAAAATGATGTTAGCATGTATCCTGTGCATGTTGAAGTGACCGGTTCTCCGATTTTATGAAACGACACATTATTCCTCTGGACCTTATGAACCCCGTGAAAAAGGCGTTAGACTGTTTGGTCCGTACAGGATTGTTGACACTGGTGAGATGTTCAGGATGGATAATATTGATTGTGACTTCATTGAAATGTAATGAAACATTTTCAGAATTAGCGTCGATTGTCATATCACATGAAGTAAATAGCGGAAACAGTCTTGACATTCCAATCTTTAACCCGAGGACATTCTCCATCAATCTGACGATTCAAAGAATTTTCCGAATTTTGACCTGAATGATGCACCTTCAACAGATCTCACATGATTATCAGCCCTGTGCACTAACCAACATTATTACAATTTTTGTGATTCTCTCAGTACAGTTTTCGGCCTTTCGGTGTTAACATTCCCGCGGATAGTTTCTGATACACGAATAATGCTGCCATCTCATACTAGAGGGGCGTTTGTACTTAACGAGATGATATTATCGTCTATACTCCCACAAACCAGTTGCGTGACAATCGTTTACTTTCGTTGCTGGACAAACGTCTTTCACCTAACACAGTTGTAAATCCTAATGAGTGTTTTCTGTACTTGTGAGTTCTCTATAGGTTATATGGTTGGAGCTCATGGTTTTCGTGTGAAAAATGTGTCCTCATTTTCAAGAGAGCAACAGATTGTCCGTAAGTTCGATAAACTCAACAGGAGTGTTGATTATTTCGTAATACTGTGTTGTAAATTCGTCCATTCCATGATGGTACAGGGTCTAGCCAAGTTGTTAGGGAACCCGGTAGTGTGAAGAAACTTCCTACGTATGGAATCAGTCAAGGTTGTTTATCTTCATTGTAAATAAAATAAAATCTTCCGGTGTTGTCAATTCAATCTACTGCATGAAGGATTGTGGTAGTTCAGTACTTCCTAAAACCTTGATGAGATCAATATTAGCACGCCTATTTCCAACATAACTTCGATTTCTCCTAATTCCGATGTTTCTGAGTCCATCCCAAAAGAGAATGATTCCGATCCGCCTAGTTCCAGCCCAAAGACACAACTGGAAAGACTGGAGCTTCATTAAAGTTGTGGCGGGTGATTGCATTGTCAGTCACAACGACTGGTGTTGTTCTATTCTATCAAACTTTGCATGTACAAACGAATCATGCACGGTAAAACTTCAGTCGGTACTTATACTATTGGAGTGTGCCTAGTTCGATCTGAAGCAGTTTCAAACTTCATAACAGAAGGTGGTATTTATCCACTGCATTTGTATTTTTCATGAATATGACAGACAACGCTCACAAGTTCAAGAATAAAATTTCACGTAAGGTTACTTTGTTACCAGTCTCTACTGATACCTGTTTATCTTACGTGCTAATACATATTTAGGATTTAAAACATTAATTCATTCGACGGAAGAACGAGTTAAAGTCTCCCTGGGAACAAGTACATGCAGGTAGAACTAAAACTAGGAATTGCCACTCAAAAGCTTTTGATCGGTTTTTAAAGGTGATCTAAGAGTTGAATGAAGGATTAGTGAATGAAGCTATATTAGCTATTGAACTCTTTCTCAGTGTTTTCTGATGAAAAGGAGCACTCTGTGTAAATATTTGCCTTCTGAAATTCGCAGTTGCATTCCCACCGAAATTGGAATCGAAATTTGTGTGAACTAACATCTGCGGGGTTGTTTGATAAAAAGGAAGACTGCCGTGTAATGAAAAACTCCATTCGCCTGTGGTACGTAGTCAGTTTATTGACCAGAAGATTCAGCTGCATTTTATACTGGTTAATCTACGTTTGTGGGCTGAATTTGAAAAGAATTGTGATAATGCATTTACCATTCTTTCCAGGAACTTCAACTGATAGTCTGGGATTGGTAATTTGTTTCAATTGTCAGCAACTGTCACCATGGAGGATGTTTTAATATGAGTGCTCAAATTTCACTTTAAAAGACAAACTAGTGGTATCGTCCATGATTGTTTTTTCTGAGTTCATACCCTCATCTCAGTAAGGAATGGCAGTGCAGTATTTCAATCCAAAGCAGAATAACAATATGCGAAAAATTATTGACTAAAGATGGCAAGAACAATAAATTCAGCATCAAACTTCGTTGCATACACTTCACAAGATTGTTGCACTTCATTCAAAGGAAAACAAAATGCAACCATTTTTATAAGGTGCGTAATTTATCGACAGATTTAGAAGCTACGGTGTCGTTTCCATTCCGCAAGCAGCTCGTCGTCATAGAAAATAAAATATCACTTCCTACTGCCAGATTACCATGGATTACTGGGACATTATTTTGGGGAATACAGTCAAATGACAGAGCTCATTGCTGACGTAAAACTCTGTCAGTTTACTGAAACGGAAACTCGCAGTTTACTGAAATCAATTTATCAGTTTCACTTCAAAATACATCATGATAACCGAATCATTTGTAAATAATCATGAAGTGACAACCTGGGACACCTAAAATATGATGAATGGGATTAAGTATGGGATCAAACCATGTTTCTACTAACGTTTGCTAATCTGATATGCTCACGAAATTTAGTGACCTGCTATATGCAATTATTTCATGACTACTATAATATCCCACCAGTATCCGGTGCTTAGATGTACATGCGCCGATATAGGTCGGGCCATTGATTCTTAGCTACGGTATCAATGAAAACAAGACTTAATATAGTACTTCTGGTCTACTTCGAGTCTTGAGATGATGCGAAATAGCTGAATAGGAATTCTGCAAGTTGCAAGTGTTCCAATGCTTCTTGACATGAATCATCATCCAGTAGCCGTGCTGAGCTCAGAATTGATGAATACTGTATCAAGGTACAGCCATTTAATCCTATTGGAATCCATCAGCAGTATACGAACAGTTAGGCAAAACTGTTGCTGAAACTTAGCACCTAATGGAAACATGTGTGCAGAAGTTCTGTTCTCAGTTGGTTGTATACCTTCATTACAATCAAATTACCCAACCCTAATGATAGGAATTTCAGGCGTGAAAAGACCCCGGTGCCATAAATATCTCCGTATACTTATCTTATCAGATGTTAAGTGAACGTATCATGTACTGGATACATTTTTCAAGCTAAGACTGTTATCCTTCATCCCTAGTCTGGGTTCTCTACGAGAACCTACTTACATCATCTTTTGGTTAATTCATTCTCATGTGTCAAGTCACAGGCTATACTGTTCCTCTATCATTTTCCATGGTTTTAAAGTCAAAGACTGTGTTGCTCAAGCGATCCTTCATTGCATTTTTATGTAGAATTACATAACCTACTCTGAGTTATTGAATTTCGTGAGAAAATTCGTCTATCTACATATGAAGAGTTGCGCAGTATTATAATTTCTCACGACATATCCGCCAAATCCACTTCCAACCCTCAGTACATCCCAGTCTGGTACCGGCAGTAGATTGCAATTGATGTATTCCAGCCATCCAAGGTTTTATAACTTGGCTACTCCATATCTTGTGAGGTTTCTTGTTTCGGAAGTAAACCTTGTGAGCGACTTGTAAAAACTGTTTATTTGATCACGACTGTTCACTTTAAATCACGTTCTTCACTGACAAAAGTGATGCGCCGATCAGAACAATTCAGTCATCACCTTGTTTATTACAGTGTACTTATTGTTACTACCAAAACACGTAACTGGTAGCATTTTACTGAAAATTTGCTCCATTCAGACGAATAAAGAGCCTCTTAGACCTAACTTGACTGAAACTAGAGATATTATTATGTGAGTCACACACGTTGCTGCTAAGATAGTCGGGTTGAATCTCAAAGGCTGGTTTGGTGGTACACGATACAATTCCTTAACATCATTGTCTTAGAGCAAAGACAAACTGTTATCCATATTTCGATCGACTCCTGACGATAATCCTGATGAAATCAAGTTAACCATTGAAATTTCATCCCAAATAATATAAATATGGACTGAAAAGGGCTCTTTAAAAACCATGCTGGTTTTTGAACGTTTGCATCAACGTGCTAAGGCGGGTAAATATTTCAAGCGTGAGTATGCTAATCCAGTACTCACCTAAATACAATTGTTTTGGTTCTGTACGGGTATATTTTAGGCCATTGCTATGGACACTTGCCTGCCTTACTTGATTTTACATAAACGACAGTTTGTAATCTGTGCAAATGAATGCTAGTATTACGGTTAGTCTATCAGTCCGGATTAACTAGGGCAGCCGTCTGTCGAAACCTCTACTTTGCGGTTTTTGCACACCGTACTTTAGAAGTTACTAGCTTTTTACGTTTTATGTCAGTGCAATTTTAAGCTGCGTTTCCATCTATAAATTTGTGAGCATAGGAGATTTACCTATACATGTTTGTGTTTTGCATATTTCCAAGGCGCTGAGATGAAATTAATAGCATTTTTTATGATATAGGCAAAGACAAAAAGCTGGAAGTATTTCAACCGTCATCCGAATCCTTCCCCTACAACCTGGTTTCCTATTGGCTGCTTGAATTCATGCCGTTATTCAAACGTTTTCTTGACCAATCGTAATAATCAAAGTTGGTTGGACAACAGATTCACCATCCGAAGTGTCTGTTCTACCGGCTTCAAAGTTGCCGTATCAAATCAATTCATTCTGATCATCACTGTGTTTGAATCCATGAGGCAAATCATGGCTAAAATGCTGTGACCCAATCGTTATGTGCAAACATGTTTCTGACTAATAATACTCCGAATTTGAGTCAAACAAACGATTCGGAATTAAACCAGGCCCTGAAGCAAAACAGCACCTATGCATATCTGTACGATGGTCTGAAGAAGTATTTTTTGCAGTGGTATTTACCCTTGGTGATCGCTCTCGGATTTTTGGGCTCGGCCTTTTGCTTGGTGTTCCTCACCCGTTCGCACATCTTTCCGAAAAATTTGCGCATCTGGTTAATTAGTATCTGTATCGGAGATTTTCTCATCCTGGCTATGGAAGGTGTTTGGATGATGTTAAAAGTCTGGTACGGATTTGACATCCGGGATGTGAACGACGCGTTGTGCGTTCTGCATATCACGTTTTCAAATTATATGTTCTATTGGTCGGCCTACGTACAATGTTTCGTTAGTATGCAACGGTGTTATCTAGTGCTGAAACCGTTTCGAGTAAATTCCCGACTTCTTTCGGCAAAAAATCTGCTACTTTGCTTGTTGCTAGTCAGCCTTTTCCTCGTCTTTCCAATTCTGCCGTATGCAATTTATTGGCGTGTGATTGACGGTGACTGCGATCCAGTGAACGATGAGATTTTTCGTCTCACTACTGTCTTCGATTTGGTTTTTTGGGGCATTATTCCCGTTCTTCTGATGACCACTTCAACTGTAATAATCTGGCGAAACCTACTTCAACGACGTAATCGGTTCAATTCAATTGGGAACTTCAAACCAACTGCCCGTCTGAAGTCAATGGACTTATCCACATCCGGGAATCGGGCCGCAAGTTTCACTTCCCCAAAAAGGCATTCGGTTGCCATGTGCCGTTTGCAAATGCGTTCCGAGTTTAATAACGTTTTCAAATCAGTACCCAGATCTCCAAATAACACACCTTATGTGACCCCAAATTCAAGTTTATCCGTCATCGGGTTACCCCAACTTAGAAGATGCAGCCGTGGATTGGAAAATTTAAAACGCAAAAGCACATCCGAAGGAAGTACTCACGTGACTTTGGTTTTGATATGTATGAATTTCGTGTATATGGCCAGTGTGTATCCATTAATCATCTATTTTCTCTGCTTGAACTTCATCTTTAGCAGCTTGGACCATGACATACACAGATTCATCTACTACTTATTTCGTAGTTTTTGCTTTCTGAACGCATGCAGCAATTGGATATTCTATTGTGTTGCAGGCGGCACATTCAGGAAACGAACTCGTCGACTTGTTCAACTGGTTTGTTGTCGTCGACCAGCTGGTGGAAAGCATCAGCGATATCTGGAATCATTGACACCAAAGACATCAAATGCCCAATGGTGCGTGACCACAAACCGGTACAGTTGCTCTGTCTATAGACAAATAAACTCTGGGGTCAAGGCTACACGTCTAGATACTGCCGCATCTTCTTATGACCTGGATGGAATTGGTGTTGAATCGTCCAATACCAAAAGTGTCACACTAGAGGTGCGCAATCTTGTGAAAGGGACATAGAACATTTCAGTGCAAATTTACTTCGAAAATATGATAAGGGAATTTGTTCTGATTAGATCATTCATTGAGTCCATGAAAAGATCTTTCTTGAGATTGTCGAAAGTTCTGGACGGATCTCACCTCACGCGATTCACCATTCCTGCTGTGATTTCTCCCGGAAACAGGTGAACATCATCGGATATGTGGATATTATTAGGTGAAGTTCTTCTCTTTGTTATGATCAAAAACAATAAATGCCCCAAAACTCACACATGTATGCGTCTGTAAGTGCACACTGTTTTTTTCTTGTGTGCAGATGACTCATAAATAACATACGTAAAGATTGCAGGTAGTCAGTAAGCCTTTCTATTTCATTACCTTCCGGATACGCGAAAGCCGCAACTGTGATCGAAAATTTGTAAATTTCGGACAGAACATTGATAACATGCAATCTGAACTCAGTGTACACATAGTATCCAGACCAGTTGCCTACAAAGAAGAGAATCTGTTGTTATTTGTTTTGCGTCACTGTAAAACTCCATTTGTTTTCTGCCAACGATGTGTATCTTTCAAACCAGATAATCATTTTTCCATTATTACTGAGATTTGGAAGTGAAAAATTGTACCATGAGATTTGGGGATGTTCTCATGCTAGTTTGGTACCCCGAAAGATTTGAGAGAACATTGCATACTGCTCTTTATCTGCCAAATGGAACATTCGTATGCCTTTGTATGTACATGAAAAACGTGGCTGAATCGAAAGCCGTGTAGTTTTGCTGGTTTCCTCTCGGTTTTTCCGTGAACAGTTTGCATTGTAGACAAGAAGTGAAATTATTCCGCGGTAGAGTGGTGATGATGGTTATTCCATTTCCCCTAATCATATATATTGGTACAAACTCGACTGTATTTCTGATTCAGTTGACAATGAAATTGGTTTGGTAATTATTGGGAGTCAAAGGTTTTTCTAAGGAGTATCACCGTCACTAGTTCCGTTTTCCCAGATTTTCATATTTTTATCATATATGTAAATATAGTATATTTCACCCCGGCTGGAGAAAAAGCATGGTGCCTAAATATATGAGAGGTATTTTGAAGCCGTTAGCCGACATTCACTTCTAAATTCGCAGTGCGCCATTATTCCATCGAATATTGCAAGCTGTCGCTTTTCACTGAAATATTTAAATACACAAAGTCAGATAGGTGTTTTGCACGTGATATATTCCGACCAACTCCGAAAGGAGAACACTCTCAAACAAACGATAAATCGGGCAAATAACGACGATCACAGCTGATAATTCGCGCATCATCTAAGTGTTTATTGGTTTATATTATGTAAAATTCATGCCGCAAAAACGTTTTCCATAATGATATTATAGTCAGAGCCGTCAAACGATTACTGCTTTTTTTGTATCATGAAGCGCATCCAACACAGAGTGGAATTGTGTTATTTTGATTTCCTTGTAGGACCATGGATTTATTTCCAGGGACCACTTTCTGTTTGGTCCCAGGGTTGTACGTGTTATCTGTTTGTTGCTCATTCAATTGAAGAAATGTACGACACGGTGTCAAGAAGGCCATCCTAATGGACTTCTGATCCTTTCTGCTCCGGGTTCGAGTCCTGTTTCATTCCCCCATGGATTTACCCGTTTGTCTGCCTCCAGTTGTCCATCATCCGTTTGCGAAATACTGTGCCGTTATGGAACTATAAAAGTAAATTAAAGAGATTAGATAAAGCCATACTAAAATGATGATCAGCATTCAGGAAAAAGAAAAGTAACCCGTCAACCTGGCTACATAATCGAATTCTATTCTAGAAGTCATTTAAAATGTACCGATTCAAAGATTTTAGCACTGAAATGGTAGTCCCTCTGAGCAACTGGTATTCCAGTAAAATTACAGCGTTTTGTTCGACCGTGAAAATGAACAAAGAATAATACAAAACATAAATGTAAGAGGTCATGCCATGATGTCAAATCAGAACGACAGCGGCGTAAAATATGTTGATTTTCCGACTGTTTTGCAGCACAGTGCGATGTAATTCCTAATTCACTCACATCTCAGCGGACAGTAAAGTAGCCTTCGATCAATCAATGTCACTGACGTTGCAAATGAGATGTTCAGTGAATTCCGTTGGGTTTTGGTGTGCCTGTGGGGACAATGAGTTCATTTGACTAGTACTTTTGTTATTCCTTGTTTGGCTGATTTTGCGATGGGAAGATTGTTGTCACGCGTGCAAATATAGTTGTGCACAAGGAAAATGTCGGTGTCTTCCAGTAGTAACTATCTCAGCTCTGGACAACTTTTCTCACTGACCAGCCTACAGTGGTTTTACAACTCTCGAGTTTACTGACTACTTTGTCTAGCCGCTACAGAAATTAATATCATACTCCCCTGTATGAAGACCTTTCTTCAGTGCGTCAGTGGGACTAAAAACACATGCTATGGTCTCTCCTAATGGCAATGCGGGACGGATAAAAAATGAATTATAGAGACTAGTGAAGTACAAGAGTTTTGCAAACATAAATGTGATGAATGATATTCTTCAGAGTTATTAGTATATGTGGATATATTTACTAGACACCAATACAATCGTAGTTCTAACTGTTTACACACTTACCTTGATAGTGACTCAGTTAATACTATTTCGTGAAGTGTCGATTGGACATTCTGATACGTTTTGTTCTACCGGTAGATTTCGATTGATCCACAGATGACAAAAATAGGGGCATTGCAAATCAGATTTGATCACTGGAGAAAGAACAGAACTTACAAATAAGTTGTTCGTCACATGAGAGCATGCGGTACTGGTAAATTAATTTTGTGGTGTATAAGATCGTACGAACTCTTAATAAGTGGCTCGTGCGCCATAGGGAACAAAATTATTTTGGTCCAAATTTCCGGTGCAGATATTTTGTACTTAACTCAAAGTCCCCCATTATATTCTTTTTGAAAAAGAGAATTTTTCAAAATTTGTATGTGGATATTATATGTTGTGTCTGACTGCAAAATTAATTTTTTTCAGGCCAAACTCTAGGGTGTTATTATGAGAAAGCATTATATTGTAAAATCTCCGGTGATTTCTAGGCTCACTTACCGTAAAATCTTTGTTATTTTATTTTGTAAAAACTGTCACAATTATGCATACCGGGACTCACTTTTGATGTTGACTTTCTGCACAATAGTTGCAAGGCATGATGATATGCTCAGAAATATTTCCAACTTCTTATTTGCAGACATTTACAATCAGGTGTTGAGTACTGATTCGAGGTTATTAGGTTAACATGTCAATGCTGACTTCTGGAAATGAGAGTGATCAATGAAGATCCAATGCACTTCCAAACGGATTGTCGGCGCGCCGTCCACTTCTCATTGTCTACACTTTGGCATATGCGATATTTATATTTTAAGGTACTCAATTTCGCATCAGTAAAGAAACTCTGGGCTATCAAGAAAAAGTGCATACTCTCATTCATATTGCCTAATGACTCACAAAATCCACAGCAACCTGCCAATGAACAGTGGAAATAAACGTAAAGTGTTCAGAAAAACCGAATGCATTTATTTTACTTCGACAATCGACGTCGTTTTATACAAATGTTATGGAATGTATGTTCTGTGCCCTCTCCCTTCATGGGGAAGAGGGCTAATTGTGCAAGATTTGCAAAGACACAGAACGAAAACTCGATGAGTCGGAGCTCATTAGGTATATAAGCAAGCGTCAATTCTTACGGCGATATAGGTTAGAGTGGCCACCTATGTTTGAACGCGTTACAATGTATTGTTGAGAAGATATTCACAGTGGCATTTTGTTTATTGGCGTACGTGCTCGTTCAGTTGACCGACTTTGTCACAGGAACACATGCACGGCTTTTCCCGATTAATCTCCTATTTTCTTCTGGTTAACTTCTATTGATGGATAAGATGAACTTAGTACCATATATGCCTCTTGTAACGAAACTGATGAGTGGTGCTGAAACCCTCTTACCTATGAAAATGACCTGATTCTCACATATATCCTAATGAGATTTGGATGATTATAAGCAGATAAATTATTTGTACTACGCTGGTTAAAGCCCGCTTCCCGAGAATGCAGTTTTGTTTCAGCTAAGTGGTTGTAATTTATTCCAAGTTGATGCCGGATGGAATTCGAGGACGGATGGATGGTAACTGCCGTAACCTCAAACGGAATGCAAGCAGCTGTTGCTTCAGGGCTAATGCGCACATCTCAACTGAAGTAGAACGGTGAAACCAGTTGGTGCAGTACGCAGACGGTTCTTGATTTATGCGGCTAACCAGAAACTAAAAGTCCAAATGCCGTGAGTACATGCCTAAATCACCCAGACGGAGAACTGTTGAACGTACTGAAATTAGAAGTGTGTTTACCGTATCACTAGAATAACTAATGATTTAAAATTCTAGATATTTTTGTCTCATTTTCCTGGCTGTCATTTTATTATATTGTGGCTCATTTTTGTCAACAACTTATTGACGCGAAAGGGTCATGTTGGTTTCAGTCATTTGCAAGGTTGATGTTTTGAAAAAGTGTTACGAAATTATAATCAGATATTTGGTTGACTGTTATTCATGTTTAGCCAGAACGATTGCTCTTGAAATAAGAACGTAGTGAAGTAAGTGGTCGTCTAGCACGTAAATGATTCATCCGGAAATAAATTCGGAAGTGTCATTTATAGCTATGTTCCATTTCTGTTTGGTTAAGCACTTGCGGCTTAAAGGGTTTGACAAAGATGTGTATTGTGATGGACAACTGCCCTTTAATTTCATATCAGAATTTATGAAACTAGAAACAAGACTACGTCAGTACAGAAAAGAATTGCTGTAGCTTCATGAAATGTTTGTCGCCATCGAAATGATCTTCGATGACTGAAAGATCAGAGCAAATTTTGCTTAACGGGCTTCTCATATTTCGTTGAATTACTGGACTAGGTTAGAAGTTACTGAAAGGCATAGTCAAGCAGTTGTACATTCGGAAATAATTGCCTAAGTAATCTGTAAATAACCACTGGACAAATGCCTATCGAAAGAAAGCCAGGGAAAAACTGATACGGCTTCTTGTCAGATGTCATATTTCATCCCCAGTGATATAAGGTTAAAGGTTGAATTTTGCTTGAACGTGCAAACATAAGACAAGTTATTTTAAAAATTTATCTCTTCCCGTTGCTGATCCAAGTTCAACACAGCCAGCCAGATGGTAATTGAAGGTAAATCTACCTATGGACCTAATTCTTTTCTTCTGGCCATTAAATATGATAGCCTATAAGAGAGGGTAACATGAATGGATCAACCAGTTATTGTTTTATGATTTATGCCCCCCCCCCCGCTTAAGGCTTTTACCGAGGTCACAACCTGGGGACTAAAGAAGGACGATACACTTCTGTGCGAAAGTTTGTCGCAAAACGAGTAATCGGTTCGCGTGGACCGAGCGACCGTCCAAGTAAACGATAGTGAGAGATATTCGTAACGTTTATTAGTAAATTCGGGATGCACTGTGTACACGCAGGCTGCAATGAGAAAATATTCCCTTTGCAAGTCCAACTAATCTGTTGCATCCCACTTTACTGCCTCTCTTTCAATGAATTAAGGAAACATGATGAACCGAAGACCGTGGTATACAGAAAATACAGTCCCACCTCTTTATTTTTTCGAAAATGTTGGGGGTTACAGTTCATGTGCATTGCGATTCGGCAAAAATGACTGCATATTCGTAACCGGGTCAAACCATGCTCTCAACTGCAGAAAGAATCCATAGATGAGGTATGCACTGGGCTTGCGAGAACTACTAGCATACTTCTCGCCAAAGATGAAGTAAAGTTTATGTAGTGGGGTAGCCAAGGGTGCCAAAGTATAATTAGAAAAGTGAGTTTATCACGAAAAAAGCCAAAATAAATTGCCTTGAAATATAGGGTTAGGAAATCACCAGAGACAAATGAGAAACAGATCCGTACAGCAAAGATTAACACTGAGGGGCAAAAGTCAAATCATGGTTTATTTTTAAACTAGATACATTCTGAGCACGCGCATTTAAAGAGACATACTTATCAGATATCTGGCAAAATAAACGATGACGAGTTCAGGTTGGTGTCCATGTAGACCCTCAGGTACTTCATGTAATTTCATTTAGATAGACAAACGGTCCTGGGCTTTGGTCTGTATGGCAAAAATAACGACCCCAAGACTGTGAAAACAATTACCGCATTTGGATCTGTGGGCTGACCATCTCTGGAGGGTAAATTGTGCCACATTTTGTCCAACAACATCAAACTCCATGAATTTCTGAAACAATATGGTACGTGATCCTATCAGCGCACTTTAGGTTAATGAATAATGCACGCAGAATGCAACTGTTGACAGAAAACACGATCTGAATGAACACCGAATTTATTTAGTGAACTTCTGATGAATATGGTGCTTTATGGATCCTCTAAGTTCTTGCGGAAAGTCATTTGTGCAGAGTTTTCGTTAAGTACATCAACCCGGATCCCCGTTTCACCAGTAAATTCTACAGATACATAAATGGTCATTCGGATCTGTTGAAGTCGTGTGGTAATCTCTTCTTTGGAGAGGGACTGACTAGGCTTGTTCCGTGAATAACATCATAACAGTTTTGTTATGTTATGGGAATTGTGGATGCGCGATGATGATTATGTAATTGCGTTATTTGCATTCAACTGGCCGTATCCGCATAACTGAATTAGCGCAGCAACTGTTTTTCAGAGTAAGGCCAATGAATCGATTTCAGACGGCAATTGGAACTCTTTTAGCGAAAAATACGGGGTAAATTTTCCATAATCTACATAAATAATGCTCCGTCCGTCCTCAGTCAAATCCACATATGATAAAGTCATTGTGGTCCGTGTTGTGTTAGTAATAATTTGTAGCAAAACACGTAACTGGTATACTCTACTTATTTGGAAGAAAGTAATTGCAACAAAACCGCAGCCGGGGCAAAAGTCACGGCCAAGCAGGCAAGTAAGCAGTTGAATGAGCAAACGAGTAAAAGAGTTAAGCTAAATATGCTCGATTAATGGAAAGATCGATCGATCAATACTGTCCACACCGACGCACGATCAGAGATTAATACCAAGTAAGCATATGTGCATTTACGAGATGAATATTGATTGGTTGTCCGCGTTGTATGTGTGACTTCAATCAGATGCAACAGTTTATAAAGCGCGAGTGACCGAGGAATGTGTTCAAATACGAAAGAACAATGAAGTATAAGAATTACCAGATTCGTAAATTGAAAATTGACGGACGTAGAGGCTAAGAAAAACCAGGAGATTTGCAACTAAACTAAATCAAGTGGAGTGGAGCAGTGACAATAGAATGCAGCTAAAAGAAGATGAATAGAAGATGCCTTTGTGACTAGCCGCCAAACAGGATTGGTCCACAGACCATAAAACAGGACTGCGATTGAATATAATTCTGACTGGTCTTTCGGAGCTGAGGAGTGAATATTAGCTGAAACAAACATGTAAACAGGATTTCATAGTAATAGGCAGGGTGCAAGCAATATGCTTTAAGCTCATCAGACCAAACTTTGGAACAACTTGTGAAACGATGTTCATCTTAACGCGTGCGACGTGATAGCTGTCAAAAATGACGGTGGGCTTCGGCGTCTTCTGTACCGTTGTCTCCTATGAGATTTGAGGTCCTGAATTATTTCCGGTTATGTTCGATACCTTAGTTTGTTTGTCCCTTTGCAAAGGGCGCAGTGAAACGTATAATGTCACCTGCGTCCATGTTCATAAAGCCGAAGCGCCTTTGGAATCTTAGAATTTATAAAAATCTACTTTAACGATCTCTCTTTGTTGAACCATCGGTAAGCAATTCATCCATTACGAAAGAGTAAGATCCCCGTGGGAACACGCATAAATCACAAACTTCACTTATTCTCAGAAAAGTGACTGACGTCACAAAACATTTACAACACAGAGAAGGACAGAGGACCGAATACTGTTAAATAAACTCCTAAGAATAGAACAAATGTTTTGACATTACGTTTTAAAGCCAGGTACATATTTTAGTGTTTCATGTGAACCAGTAACGCTTTTTGTCGTATGATAAAACAGCGATCAATGACCGGAATAAGGGCTCTATCAATTTTGGGATGGCTTATAGAGACCTCAGCCAAAACAAACATTCATATAGTTGGTGAAAGATGAGAGCATTTCGAATAAACAAGAGAAGTTGACGTGTGGGTAAAGTCGCATATAAATATTCAAATTCTGTGGGCTCTCAATAGAAATGGTAAAGGCTTACACATATCAAAACATCGAATCCTGGAACTGAGACAGAAATGATGCAGTATATGTATCTGGAAGATTGTTTTTCCTAGATAGGTGAAATATGAGGTATAATTGAGGAGTTGCTTAGTCAGTACCTCCAGGTTAAAATCAGCAAGCTGATGGATGGGGCAACTTCGAGCACACTTGGCGTAACTGTTTATTGTCAATGGGAAGACGAATGAAAAACGTGTAGCGCCGTCGGTTGAGGGATGCGCGGTATTCGTAACAAGATTTATAGAACCAGCTGAATCGGAATTGTTCCAATGAAAATGTGAATAAGGCATGGCTGATAGTGTTTTTTGCTGAACCTTTTGTAGTTCAGACCAAGCATTCATCACAAAAGTTGGTTATTGGTTCGACATTCGTAAATAGTATGCAAACACAGGCTGGTTCAATGTTCTCGTGATTTGAAATGATCGAATGTGTGACGGCTTTTAACAAAGGAATAAATTGCTTTCGATATTTCACTTTAGGAAGTGGTATTTATACTAAAGAGTAACATTAGTCGCTTACGTTGTTATAACCAGCATGGATTTGGCATATATGCAAAAAATCTGTTTTAGTCACAAATGGTTCCGAGTTGACAGTTTGTGGGTAAACTTTTGATTAATATAAAGAAACTTTTAAAAACAGCTTGATGGTACAAACAGAGAAATTTTCCTCAGGCAAATTTAGTCCCAGATTTTTCCTTTATAACGCCTTCTTTCTGTTTAAAAGTCATTTTCGTCTGTATTTTTATCCTATTTATAAACTGAATATTCATTCCCTGACTGTATTGATCCCTATCATGGTGCTTTTGCCAGCGCTTTGCGCTTCAAGAAGTTTGACGCCAAGAATGTTTGCTTACCGTGAACTTAGCCCAACAGGCCTAGCTCCCCCCCACGGTAGCAGCTTTCAATCCAACCTACTTCGCTGTTATATTCCTTCTTTCTTGTACCGTGTATACACCAATGTATTTCACTTTTGTCGTCTACGAGAGTAAACAAAATGCTAGCATCTCACAACCTAAATCTCTTTTCTGTTCCTACGGTTTATATAACACAAATATTGATGTGGGTTAATGTTGTTTTTGCTTACTTTTGCATTTGTCATACAGCAGTGTCCGACAATTCAGGAACGGGGCCGTGGCCAATGAAGAGCTGCCAAATGGGATAATAACCGGCGCTGGAGGGAATCGAACCGGGGCCCGTCTTGTTGAGAATTCATGGGGATAACCATTCGACCACCACCAGTCATTATACTAAGTCGTAAATTCTGCATGCTACGGTCACATTGGAACATCGTGATACGGGGGCGAACCGGATTTGATAACCGCTATACGCGCATTAACCAGTCGGTGTATAAAGGAATGCCTAAGCCCAACGAAGTGTTGATGGATGGTGGCAGACAGCTAGAGACAAACAACAGTCATTCTAGTATCTTCTTGGTCTCTTTCACGGTACATCCAGTCCTTTCTGATTCTTCTGGAGAAAGAGCACTTTCCGTTTTCTGATATAGTCAGCTTTATTCACGGTCACCGCCCTTGAGCCTTGGCGAGGTCCGACCATAAAGTTGTTCTTAGGTCAGCGTATTTTCTTTGTTGATAGCAATAGTCCACCCCGCAAAACCAAAGACCAATAAATCAAAAGCACCTAGAAGAATTAAAAGAGGAAAAATGGTTTAAGGACATTATCACAAGCAGACCCCACAGGGGCTCCAAAATGTTGGTCAGTAATACAATTCATTGCATCAGAAAAAAGATCTACTTGCCGGCAAAAATTAATTCACTTCTTCTACAGGAGAACGAAAAAAGGAGACATATACTTACAGAGGAAATACACAGATTGAAATTCGTTACAGATCAAGGGTGTTTACACCAACTCATTTTTGTAATAACCTATCTATGTGGATCCACCGTTGCACGGTTATACGGATTAACAAAGATTTATATGACGGGCTTTTCCCATGACCAACTCTTTTAATGACTAAATAATGTTGTTGCCAATCAGCCAAATGGTTCCCACCCAAATTGGAACCCCTGCCCAGAAATCTTGCCAAATGAAGTTTTGCATGTCTCTTTAAATTTGTGATGACCATCAAACACGAAGCACAGCAAATGAGCAAGATGTTTTCCCCGAACGTGGCGTCACTTTTTGCCGACGTATACATCTTGATGACCATCATTTTGACCTATGACTACAATTGATCTGATCGGTTTCGGCGGAATGTCTTGAAAGAACTCCTTTTAAGATGTACTTTTTAACTCCGAGTTCTTTTGCCGGGAAAAATATCGTCATCATGATGGTGTAGCCTTGGGGTCGTCCTCAGATCCAGTTTTAACAGACACAGTTATTGCAAAACCGGAGAGCACAAAGTTATGGCTGAAAGTCCAAGAAATGAACCACTATCGACGAGCAACTTAAAAGCATATTTTGCCTCACATACAAAGCTAGTGACGCAAGAAAGCTAAAATGTAAATACAACAAAGCATACAGTGCTACTCAATTCGCATTATAAACCGAAATTACGATACGATTTCAAAATAAATAGGGGCCTTGAAGGAACCGCCAAGAAGAGGGTACACAGAAAGTAAATATGGAAAGAGCAGCGCACCAAAATTTCACATATTTTTACCTGTAATACACAAAAGGAACCTCGATCAAAGTATGGCTTCTTCGGAAAGAAAGATGTGCTCATAAGAGACGGTGGAAGGAGAATTAGGCTATAGCTGTAAAGTCGCATAGGGAAAATGGCTACCCTGAAATCCTCACAGAACTAAATCTAAAAGATGAACCTAAACACTGGCCGAGCTTCGACATTCATAGGAAGGAACTTGAATCGGTGTATTATTCAGGTGGCCCAATATCGGACCTTTTCACCAGTCGTTTAGCAAGTGCTGTGAGTGGAACTTTCAACTCAGCTCCTGTCCTGTGTATCTGCAGGCTCTCCAATAAGGATGTGTTGCCAAAGCTGGTCATTCCAACGGTAATCTTCTCGTTCATGTGCGCATATAACCAAAGGGCAATTTTAATATCTCATTAGATTCAGGAGCACTGCCTTCGGGGCTCCAACAAGGAGGAACACCAACCATGGGAGGTGCCATTCACGGGCTCTCGGTTGACTCAAGTCATCAAGTAAACTTAGATTCAGCATTCTAAATCACTTACGAGAGGTTTCCTTTCACCCAAAACCACACCCGTTAGCACACATTGACTATCGCAGAGGCCATCAGTATCCGCCTTTTTCGTAGCTGCTCTGTGCACAGACCACGGTTGTCCGGGCCCTCTAATTACCCTGGCAACAAGTCGCCCACTCTCCCCCCTAAATGACTCACACCCCGATCATGTGAGTGACCACCTAGTCATGCATACCAAAGGGTCGATCTACTTTGGACATACCACACACACAAATCTTTTGGCCATTTAAAAAGGTCCTTGACCCTTTAGGTATAACTAATTGCAAGATGGTTTCTACAGGTTAGAGAATGAATCAATGAAAACATGTTTTAACCCCGAAAAGAGTTATGATGTCCCCATATACTCATCTACTTGCATCAAAAAGCGACTATTGTTGTGAATAACGTATCACTTTTCCAGTACTTTTTAAAATTTTTCATTGTAGCTTAGGTTAATCTTGTTCAAAGATTTCCGGCCACAGCTCTGCTTCCAGAAGCCGTTGAACGGTGTGTTACCTCATATGGTCCCGAAAGACAGCAATGCACCTGCAATCTCATTCATTGCTAACACGTACAATGTAGATGTGTAGTGAACATTTCCGGTAATCACACGACCAGTTTCACCGTTACTGTCGCTTATCAGGTATGCATACCCGGTGCTCGTCTGTCTACTTGAGCTCCTAAAAGTAACCTCGGTAGGTGTATTGCGCAATATCATACCATTTGTAGTATCACATGAGCTTGCTACGGCAGCCTCATTGTTTTTGGCTGTCAAAGGTGACCAGAACACACAGGCTGTCAGAGATTCGCAGTTGTGATTCCTTTGCGGATTTGTCACTCCTGATGTTGGAAATGAGATCGTGGCAAGACTACTCACAGATCTGCCTAACAGACAAATCACACCAATGGCAGACTAGTTCACAACTAGTGTCTGTTACCCTTGGGAATATACCTAAGTTGGATCAGGGTTGGCTTATTTTTCGCTGAGAAAGTGGTCGGAAGTCAGCTATTTATGGACTTTTCAGTAACTTGTAGGTTTTTAACAGACAGTATTATTGATGGTCCTCCACTGTGTAGCGCGTGCACTTTTAGGCCTAAATTTTGTCAGTCTTGGTGAGTTGCGCTTCACAAAAAGCCTACACTTTGGCCAAGAGCTCCAATATGGAACACCGTAGATGGTTAGCAATACCGAAATTCACCTGTTGACTGTGAAGGTAAAAGTAGACAATAAGAAAATTTATCAGTCTCATTTATCCGTGTGTGGTTAGTCTTCACGATCAGTAGCATCAACAGTTGCCTGTGTGTGAATCCGATGGCCGTCGAACCAAATTTGGTGGCTATTCTGCCCGTGGGCACAGCAGAGAAACTAGCATACAAAGTGTGGCAAACGATAAAACGAAACCCAGAAGAGCGCGGTGTTCTAAAGCTGAAATTAGGTGCCTAATTGGAAATATATTTCATCACTTATTTCATGTAGGGGAAAAAGAAACACACATTCTGCTACCTCAGTAACACACTTGATGTAAAGTAGTGCACAAAATTCAAGCCTCTCATTGTTATGTCTTAAATAAATCATCGCAGTACTTTGACTTAATAAGGTGACTGTACTTTTGCCGTAGGTGTCAAATTGCTATACACAGTGAACTTGTCATTTAATTCACTGTAAGTAATCATTGGACATGTCTCCTCTCACCTTTCCTCTTGAATATTGACGGTGAAAAGATAATATATCGGGATCTTGAAGAGTTACAAATGCCTGTATCGAAACACCGAACCAAAACAAAACATGGTTTGAATATATGAAGATTTTACTTGATGTATCGCCTTTTGCACGCGCTTTGAATCTTCGGACTGCTTAGTGTTATTTCAAGACTGAACGTTAACGAAGGGCTGGTCGATGTTAACCTATCCAATTACCATAAAATCTGTACAACGGATGACCTTGGCACCTTCAGGGAAACAAATGCTCGTTTATTCACTGATAGTGCTCCAACAAATTCGCATGTGAAAAAGGTTTCTGACTGCTACTCTCTGTGAAGTCATTAGGTCGGGCAGATTGGAGGAGATGGCCATAATGCGGTTGTGCACTTGCTGTTTAGCTCGGCCTCGGTCGACTTGTTATCCTTTTGAACTGAAGTCGGCAAATTTCACTGCTTTTACAACTTCTACAGATAGCTCATCGTTCTTCCAGAGCTCACCATTTCTGAGTGTAGATTCAAATCTTTCAATTAGTCAACAGTTTTTATGGATGTTTAGGAAGGTAAATGTTTTCAAGTATGCTTTTTTCTCAAGGTTTCATCGTCATTTGTTTGGTAATACTTAGTGATTTAGCATCGATTCAAAGTATGAAAATGTTGTTAGAGTTTTCTCTCCTATCGGATGGTTCAAAATGAATTTCACACACTGTGAAAGATGGTATACATCATTCTGGAAACCGGAGATGTATGTATTCGTAAATACTTTCATTTTATGGACTGATGCAATCTGTATTATCAGAATTAATGCTCAGTGAAGTACGGTTCAAGAACCCCCGTTGTATGATTACAAAGAAAGGAATTATGGTTTAAACGGTGCTGACCACAAATGTGTAAAGATAAAAACAACAATAAAAGTCACTTCAGAATAAAAATAACCTGGCTTTTCAAGCTGATACTTGTCATATTACACCTAACTTTGTGGTGAGAAGAATGAATGGATGCGTGTGTTGAATCCTGGGTATGAGTCAACAGATTTCGAGTAAACCTCCGGCTTCCTTTTTATGCACACAATGAATCTGAAATTCGGTCATGCCTATTGTGGTATTGAACATAATACTGACTACAGAATATTCTGAACATCGTAAATTCGTTTGGCTGGCTTGGTTCATTTAGTTCGTGTCACGTATGACCTACATAAAAATACCGCTTCATTAAACAGCATCCGGGGGCATAATTTGGATTGACAAGTGTAATATTTCCGTGGTGGGTCACAGAGAAATAACACTGAATGAGCATAACACGGTATTATTATTGTTATTCTGGAGTGAAGCTTAAAAACAATCCCGGTATTACCAGTGCCACGGTGCAGCTTTCACTGAATAGGGGCGGAAAGAGGTTCTTAAGTGACTGATCAATATACGTCCATATTGCATAGATGTTTTGATCACATTTGTTCATCGAACAAGGATTACAGAACAAATGTTTTGATATCTCGTTAGAATGTGACTGTATTTATTGTTGTTCTTGTTCCCCCAATCTCATTTGGAGTTGGCTATAACGACAGCTACGCCCACGTCGGGTAACAAACCTACCAGTGCTTCCTCGGGTAAGAATGCAACAAGCATGAGCCGCTGTTTGGGACTCATGAAAAGAGTACCATAGTGATCAGCTATCCACCCACGCTTGCTTTCAGCCACTGCTCCGCAGAGCGCTTTCACGGCTACGACAGAAGTTAAATCTGGTCAGGGGGAATCAATGCTGAACCTCAGTGGTCAGAAATGTTTCTTACTTTGATGATCACTTATGAGCACTGTGCGTAGAACATGGAACAAATCCCATTCCCACATGTTCCGTCTAATCAAACTCCTTTCTGTTAGGTAAAGTTGTGAGTCGTAGAGATTATCATACACCCAAAAGTGTTACCCCAAGAAAAATATCCCACTAGTCCCTGATTATCTTTAAAATTAATCGGCATGGTACTTTCACTGTCTGTTTGGACAACTATCTTACTGCTGGATTGTGGAACAGTGACACGGTTACTGCTGATCAGCTGGTTTCTTCTTGCACACAGCCTGGGACCTGACTTGCGCTTATCTCTGTTTCGCAACAAAGTGCTAGATATACTACTGAAAATGTCTGCTAACATGCCAGTCTGTTTTGAAGTCATCTACAATATTCAAAGGTAACAGAAACAATACATTGACCTGGTATTCCAAGATAAAAGTGTTCCCATGGTCACTTTTTTTAGAAAACAGTACGTGTCAAAAACAGATCTGTCCTTTCGGTACTACGCATCAGGTGAATTTAGTTCACGTGCTGTATTGATTTGATGTGAAGTACCGAAAAGACAGATATGTGTTCGCGACACACCGTTTCCTAATAAAAAGTATTGCTACACCATTATTTGTTTCATACAACATGGGGTGATTTTTCCCATTCTATGTACCGTGGAACAAAGTTTGCAAACGTTTTCTTTTCCATCTGTGATTCCGTCCAGGAGTTCAGTGTGAAATGGTTATGTGCTGATTTTGATGAACCATTGTTTCAGTTGGTGAGAAAATACGAGCTCAAAGGGAATGAGTTTAGCTGAGCCGCTTCATTCACATACGGATCAGATCCTCAATGATGCCGTCTGTCGGCGACATTTTGCGATCTACCTCGAGGAAGGCGCGGGTGGGTGTGTTTGTGTGTGATTAATTAGGCTTCCAGCGTGGTGCTCATTCCAGGTGAGAGTGCCATCTATTTTTTGCATACCCAAGCTTTCGAACTTTCCTGTTAGTTTATTTGGACAAATATACTAGCCAATGGGAATCAGAGCGCTTACTGTCCGTTGATTCCCTCACAAGGTAACCATTTGCAGCTGCACCGTATTTTAACTAATAAAATAGGGTGGCAAGAAAACTACAAGTGATTTTTTTCACTGATTTTCTGGGAGTGTGACCCGAACACACGCAAGTCAGCAATGAAAATATATGGAATGTTTAATTTACGAGATACGAGATTTTTATGACCAGATAACTTGCATCAAAAAAGAAAACGGCAACAACAGTTCAGTCAGAATCATTGTGATTCGCTATTACTAGTTCTTGGGAAACATTGCTCTTGACTGAACTCATCACGCCACATGTGAATATGATATGAAAATACACGTCATACCATTATTGTACTCAGAAGGCACAGTGCCCACTAGTGGATCCCCAGAATTACATGTACATCGATATGAATTTAAGATATCCCTGTAACCCAGCACAAATTATGTACCATTTTTATTAAGGTCCGTACAAATATTGCTGACTTTCATTTGTTGGCTGAAAGATTTAAAACGTCTGGGCTGCTAGCTGTTGAATAAGAAATTTTGAAATTTTATTTCACACAGTTTCTGGTAAAGTATTTCCCCCTATCCATATTTTTCTGTTTTGGTATCGATTGATGGACGCACTCATGCCACTGTCATGCTGCTGCAACTTACCAACTCCAGATTTGGATAAGCTATTGAGTGGTAGACCGACTACGGATGTGGATATCACTGATATCCGACAACCGCGAAAATCAACAATTTTTTTGATGGCTGCACTCAATGCCATTTTAGTGGAAATACGGTACTTCCTGTCTGGCTTAAATACAAAGTGTACTAACCATTTTTCCAGTCTATCTTTCGTTTGTTGGCCTAAAAATGTAGACGAAATTCTAATTACAAATTAGTTTCCCTAATTAATTTGCCCTTTTCGAGTTTTCAAGTAATATATAAGAAGAACTTTGAAAGTAGAGAACTATATACAATTGAATTTTGTTTACGTAGGTGCTCTGGTAATCTATACATAACGGACGATACGTGACAATGATTACCGTGACAAAAGTGTGCGAGAATTAGAAGTCAGAAACACGTGAAATTTTGAGAGCTATCACCATTTAAAACTATAAATTCAAAAGTGATTTTTAGTAGTTTTCGCCGTTGGTGTGAGACTAGTGATCTTGCTGGAAGCGGTTCTTTTTGTTGAGTTCTCAACCACTTGGGCCTTTTACGAAAAGAAGCAAGCACAAAGGAGATATTTTTGAAATAGTATTTATTATCGTGCCAAGTAGTATCGAATTCGTAGCTGGCGACAGTTTCACCGGAGATAATGTTTGTTTTAAACTTGATGTCCCAGTGAAGTGCAAGAGACTTTGTAACTCTTCATCTCGTCTTCGCTATGATAGACGTGGAACTACCGGCCACTCCACGAACGTAGCGGAAAAATTAAATCTCCAGCTACTTCACTGAGCACTTATTTTTGAAAGAAATGCTGAAAGCAATGCTTCCGGAAAGTAATGAACATTTTCCTCATTTCTGTTGTGGAAGATGAGATCAGATTATGACGTGGAGAAGAAAAAGCCAGTACATCCGATCTGAAAAATGGTGCCACCAGTAATTTTACAACAATCTACATCGAAGGAGCAATAAATCTATCCAACAAAGAAAGGGTTTGTACAGTTCTACGGTTTTTCGCGAAAAAAGGCCAAGGTAAAGTATTCTAGATTAGCTTTCTGCACCTCTGAAGTCGACATCTGGAGCCCCGTCACCCAAATTACTCAAGGTTTTTGAACGCGAACGCGTCGTGAATCGTTCTTCTTGCCACTTTCTCAGCTGATTCACGGTGAAACACCCGGGGTACAAAAACGCAATTCCTGACATGAAACTCGTGAAGAAAATTAGGCGAACATGTTCGAAATTACGAAATTCATGTGGGTAGCCATGAATCACAGTCTGCCTTATCGGTGTGTGCTATGAATGAGACCGTGAACAATGCTAAATTCATTGGGCTCAAAAATAGATGTCACTAGTAAACCGGAGAAACGAATTTCTAGTCGCATTTTTTCGCTTGAGTGTGATGAACATTGTCGTATGCTAAAATGGTTGGATACCTGATAGCTTTGAGCACATCAGTTTAATAACCATATGATTTTTATCAGGTAAATCGTGGATAATCTGGAGATTCATGTTTTACAGTTGCTTTCATGATAAACCAGATTTTGATTCAACTTAGACCTTTTCTGGTGCCTCTTGAATCGGTTTTCACCTTCTGCGCGTTTTGTTATGGAGGCCAGGGTTCATTTTGGTATAAGCTTAATGGATCTAAGCCGAAGAACCGGTTTTTCTTCTGAATTCTTATAAAACCTGCGTTGCCTTTGGTTTGAACCAAAGTGATTTGGTACAAGAGTGTATTTGAAACATATCGCGATGAACTATTCAAATTCAACTGAAAAGATATAAGTCAAATCTCTCAGCCAGATCTCTTACCTTGCGTAGTCGACTGAAACACCGGTTTCATGTGAATCAGCCAAGCAGATTTGGGGTAATCTCTCAGTCCCCCTAGAAGCTGTCTAAGAAACTTGATACCCGGAAAAATACAAGCAAAATAGACTGTTTTATATTCAACGGAGTAATACGAAATTGGATTTAAAATACCCATGAATATTCCTACTGAACTGCGAAAGTAGTAGTCAAGCTTTAGAATTTTGTACAAAAGTAATTCTCATTGAGGAATGCAATATTTTCATAAAACTGGTCCTACTTTTCCCACTAGGGACTTCGTGACGTCCAACTTCTTGTACCAAAAGATAATTCAACATTTTCGAGGTTCTTGAAATGTGGCATCCTCTCGCGGACCCTGGAATTTTTCCTTCTGAGACGGGCCGTTGGTACCTTAACTCGAGAAATAATACCATTTTGAAATCTACTGCGGCCACCTGGCTGAATATCTTCTGTCATCTCTTCGCTGAGTAGATACAGATTTATTTTTCATGCCCTGTTTTATTGCTATTGTTCACAAAACAAGTGGCTTTCCCCAAGGGTCACCTTACTTCCAGTTACATGTGCTACCAATCAATTCTCCCAATAAACGTTAAAAGCCGTCGCTGCCTCTGCTTACATGGTGATTTGTGGTCAAATGAAAAGCCAATCCATATGCATCAAATAAAAGAGTCGACTACCGATATCTTCTGGATGAAAATGTTTACAGATATAATTTTTTATTCAGGTCCATGATCAGCTTTTTGTTAGGTCACCTATGGACAAAAAACCATGTCCTGAAATGAGTTTGGTCGCATATTGAATAAATGGTGCGAAAGTTGAGATGTATTAAATTGAAAATATGCTTTGAAATGTAAAATAAAAAAATACTGAATAATGAGAATTTATGTAACAAATCATGAATGGATTTAATTTCAGAATGTAGTTACCGTGTTTAGTTTGAAATGTATCTGGTTTCTACTCAAAGTTCAGGCGGTCAAATTTATCTTTAGTCCTGGAGTGCTCCGGGTTCTTTATTGCGGTTCAGTCACAAAATCCACATTGTTTACATGACTTTAAACGTCACTTGCTCCTTGCCTACTAAACACTAAACAGTAACCTCAGATCTCATCAATCTTTCTTTTGTTGTTTTCATTTAACTTACTTTTGTACAGCACGTCCTCTTGTGATTCATATCATTTCCATTTTCTGTTCCCTAATTTACCGTTGTCACAACCAAATGTCCTTTCAGACTACCCTTAGGGCAATTTTTGTATTTGATATCCTGAACTTCAACAGCCAATGTCGTTGGACGAAACATTTTATCGCTTGTTACTTTTGCCAGGTTCTAGTATATTGATTGTATATCTGATTTGGTTTCCTTGTCTTTTAGACAGCGAGCGGTCCGGTAAAGGGTATTTGTTCAATTTTAACTCTGAAAGTCAACTACACGTAAACTGCTGCTCTATGTTCTAGCTCACAAGGGCCACAACTAGCTACTACTATGTGTATAGGTTGTCGCAAGCGGAACTTTATCAACAGAATATAAGAACACTTTCCGGAATGACTGAATACGGGAAAGACGGAAACCCTTCGATATCACACGGTGGAACACCTTTTCACACAAGGATCTCAGTAGATACCAGTACGTCATTCGAGGACACCTAACAAAGTTCCTTCAATCCCCTGCAGCAGTTGAACAGACTTACGATTAGCCCAGTCAAATCGTGGCTACTTTCATTCAGTTACCCTATCACATTGTGCTTGACAGTCCTTGAAAAGTGGGCACATCAGGACCTCATCACTCACGTGGAGAGCCACTGGATGAACTACGGATTCGCTAATGAAGCAATGCGGCTTTACAATCTGTTTCCCTCCTTTATTCCAGTCACGGAATTTCAAAATATCCCTTGCTTGTATTGTTTCTCTAATCCTAACTGATGCGGAGGCTTGGACTTGAAAAACTGAAAGTAATCGTCAATAGATACTGATTTTTTTATCCTTTTAAATCGTTTACTTCCTCATCATCTGATGTTGGTAAAAATTTTCAGGTAGGGTTCGCGGCCAATCATAATCTGCCAATTGGCGAAAGCTACCGGAGGCGAAAGCAGGAGTCAAACCCGAGACAGAAGGAGTTGAGAGGTCACCATGGTGACCGTTTGATCACCGCCGGTAGGGGACGTGAGAGTAAACCGGCGAGAAGTCTCACAAAATGCGCTCAGTATTACACTATGATGGCTCAAGTTCTCCGTGTTCGATATTGTCTTAGGATAGTTGCCATAATCTGGAAATCCCCGACCAAAGAGGGTGACTAATATATGAGTACTTGGCTCGAACGCTTTCATACTGCCAATCAAAAATATTCACAAAAATCCAGTCGAATTAGGAATATGTGTAAATTTTATCAAGTAACATTTGGGATGGTGTGTTGGAAATTCAGTGAGTGTGTTTGCGGGAAATTCGTCCTCATCGATTCAGAGAATATGAAAATTATTGGTCACATTATTGATAATATGCCGCACGAGGTGGCAAAAATGGAACGATTTGTTCATGTTATTACGTGGCTTTGTTCGTAACTCCCCACTAAAATTCGAAGTGCTGCCCCGTGAATGCAAATAAATTAGGGCATTTTCATGCCATCACTATATTATAGTCTGGCTGACATTTATCCGAATCAAAGTTCGTCTAGTTCCAAAGGGCACTGGTCCACTATAAATGGCTGAATTCATGGGTTTCATCTTTCATCTTTCCTTTTCTTTTGAAAGTTTTCGTCTGTCGTAAGATGCAGCCCAGAAGATAACGGGAAACAGAGTGTATGATCATCCTGCTATTTTAATTTATATTCTTTGTTCAAAAAATCTCCGTATGATCACTTTCAGGTGCAAATGCATTCAAATATGATGTAATTTGTTTTTTCACCCGAAGTTTCCAAGCTCGATTTTCGCTCCATAACAAATATTGACATTTTTTAGCCTAATCGAACAACGAGATGTCAGTTTCATCTCGCGGACTGTTACTGCCGTTGTTTTTGTTATAACGGAACAATGTGACTGCGGATTTATCGGCGTCAACTAGGTAAAAGCTGACCCCGGATGAGAGAGGGAGATACCACGAGTAGTTTGAGATGAACAAACTGAAGTCACCGGAAATTCGAAAAGCAGAGAGATGGTGATAGTGTGAAAACATCGAGCCAATATTCCCCTTGAACCAGTTAGACGAAACATAGCAAATATGCGGGACGAAGACACTGAAGCCTTTTGCAACATGATCAATACGGAGCGCCATATATCATCATATATCATGTGGATTGCGGACCTGAAAGAACCCATACAAAGGCCGTTTTTATCTTTCCATTTATGTTATTTGATTTACCCAGAGGATCCTTTCTTCCATCGTTGCCACAGTGCAATAACCTATCTGTTTTTGCTCGCACAGTGAACCCAGTAGTTGGATTTAATTAAATATTTTTCATCCTAAGGTGAAAAAGAACGTATTTTGCATTGCTAAATGAGAGCAGAATGCCAAAATCTAACACGTCCTTTTACTTGAACCCATTCAGGTCAGCTTTGGAGCATCGACTTGACCGAAATACGATGTGTTATGGTTTGACACCCAAGCTTGCTAATGCAGAGCTATGAATACCGTTGGTAGTGAGAAATCGGGTTACGTCCAAATTGTCGACTGAAGTTGTGTCCCTACCTTGGTGCCGAGTTTGCGTGATAAGATTATCCCGAGAGCTACGCCAACTGGAACACAAGAAGCTCCTTCAGGGTAAATCACATCTAACGGGCGGTGTGTGAGTAGCCAAATTCGGTTCGCAGAAGCTTGCTGAGTAGTACGCCTCTGATAACGTATCCTCTGATTTAGTCAAAAGTCTGCTAATTGGCATGAAATTTAACAACAACAGAATGTCTGATAACAGTAAAAAGTAAACGGATAATCCAGAAAAAGCTTCAGGCTCTCAATCCATAACTTCCTTCGGGTCAATTGACCGCAAATTTTGTGGATTCTTAGAGACGTTTAGTGCATTGTACCAGATAATCCAAGTACGTGGTTGACAATATCTGAATGTTAGTATACGGTCTGGTCAAAAATGACATCGAGGTTGAATCTCGAATAAAAAAGAGGCCAGGTGAAGTAATGTGTCATAGCATTACTGCACAAATTCAGATGTCTAGGTCAACAAAACATTCATCATATAAGTCCTTTTTGATCGAGAAAACTGGAAAAGTAGCGAATTTGAATATATCCCCTAGCTCAAATCTCGGATGTGATAAAAAAAGATTTTGCCTTTTTTATGGCTCCTCTCTTAACGAAAAGAATTTCAAAGTAATATGACTTATGTTTCTTTCGGGATCTTTCGCGAGAAAGTAATTCGAGAGGATCGTGGGTTGAGAAGTAACATCCCCGGTCCATTTAATCAGTTTTACAGTAGGAGCAACATAGTTTCTTTCTACTCAGATATAAACAAACCGAGATCGAGAAAAGGGGGGGGGGTAGTGGATAGTACGGAATCGATAGAGTACTCTGTTGCTTTTGATGTGAAGGCACAGTTTTGTTTCAAACAAGCATTATCACGGGAAGATTTGGAACGGAAGCTGTTGGTATCTTCACAGAGACAGAATGCTTCTAGACACAAACAATACTCCCGCTTTTTACCGGTTTGTATGTATTTATAGGTGTGAATCCGTCGGGATGGGTGATAAACACTTCTAACGCATTTAGGACTGCTCGTATTTATATAGGTGTAAAGGCGTAAAACGGCGACACTTAAGAAGCCTTCCTATTGATATATAGAATGAAGTAATTATGGTCTGGTTTTCAAAAGAATCGTATGAAGAAGTGAAAAGTGCTTTTTTAAGTAGGTCGCTATGTCTTGCTATAGATGATGACAGTAAAAAGTGGATACAGCGCACCACTGGCCTTCAGACACAGATGTCAAAAGTTAAGGGTGATGTTTTTATTGGCTCGAGAGTGGCTACGTAAATCAAACGGTCCTACTGAAATCTGTTTGGAGACAGCTATTCCGCGGTACTGTTAATCATGATAATATATACTCCCTGAACACGGCTTGGAATTCAAGCATGTTTAGATTTATCCTATTTTCGTGAAACAGGGTGTGGTTCGTGAAAAACAGATGGAAGGCATTATTCATTCTAGGTTGTGCATATTAGTCTCCCAGGATTGCAATTTCCCTGAAAGCAATGACCTCTCTACAAGAAGTGCGTTTCTTGTGCAAGAAATATTTTCCTATAAGAAACCTCTTGCCATACAGTAACTCCTTCCCTAGAACCGAACAGAAAACATTCCTTTCGGAAGCCAACCCCCAGCAATATTCTCCTGTCAACGGTATCTCCGTAAAATGTTACTGGCATGAAGCGCCTGAATGTTAAACAATGAGAAATCCACTTACATTTTTCACACCGGAAAGTCCAAAGCCACAGGCCGAAATCGAACCTCTGGAATAGTGGTTTTCTTTTCACTGGATATTTTTTTGCGTTATTCACACCAGACTAGTTGTACCATGATAGCTCAGCTGGTAGGGCATCTGCCCGGTAAGCGAGATGTCACCCGTTTGGTTTCGACTCTCGGCTCTGGACTGTTGTAGGTGAAAAGTACAAGTGGACTTTCCGTTATATCAGATACCATTGAGTGATTTTTTGAGAGAAATTTGTTAAAGCTGTTTTGATTAGGAATACGACTTCAATCATACCCACTAAGTCATTAGTTTTGATGAGTGCTAATTATTCTGACCGGACCTTATCTGAGTCAGGCTGCTATTCAGCTGATTCGGACCAAGAGAGTTTCCGTCCTACGCCAAGGCATTGATATTGTTTGCCTGTCAAAGTGACCAACTCACTGATGAGATGATCAGTAATCACAATGTCAGTAAGCCATTTTTTTCTAGCAAATTTTGAGTAATTTTGGGGTCACTCATCGCAACATCACGAGTCGGGAAAAGTATTGAGTATTGGTGAAGAAGGTTGTTGTTTCGAAGCACGCCAAAAAAGTGCCTTGTGTAAGAAGATAAAAATTGTCCTGCCATGAAAAGCCAAATGACTGCCTGACAGTAATACTATATTATAGTGCATCCGATGGGTAGATAAAACTTATTCATTGGTAGAAATGCCGGTCTAAAGAGCTTGAGAAGCTGACCGCGAATTGGAGTTGGCTATGACAACTACCCTGGTGCAAAGATGGTGAGGAGCATATTCAAGGAGTGGCTGAGATGCTCAAATAGTACACTGGAAGGCACACTTTCCCGAAAGTCATGATCACATTTTCGCATGAAGAAAATAAATGGTTTTAGCGGATTTTTGATCACTGTATGAATCAGTTACGGAGTGGATAGTGTTCTCGTGATTCCATGAAAAAAATGTGAATAAAAAATATGGGAATTTGAGATATATATATTCTCCTGTTGACCACATTTACTCTGTAAATAGTTAAAAATACGAAAAAGGTGTATTTGTTTAGCGAGTATCCATTTGAAAATGATACTTATTATGTGGTTACACCTTTTTGGTCATCTTCCTTTCTGGATTCGACGACTTGCAATGGGAATCAACCGGAGCAATGCCGACTAGTATATTTTGATGTTAGGGTTCTGCTGGTTTGAGAAATATTACAAACATATGGGCTTGATTGTACGAATGAAGGTCAGTGTACGGGAAGGACCCATATTAATCCGACCGGAGTGAATATATTTTGGGAACAGTAGTGTGTAGTAAAAATGCCAGAGGACTCTCTACTCGGGATACCGATGAGGAACAACTATGTCAAAGTGTACCAGCCTGTGAAGCTAACAACTGTTTTTTTCTCCGTGCCATCTTCTGATGAAGCTAACTATTCAAGATAGGTACCGTAACACTTCTCAGCTAAATGGCCCAAGTAAGAGAAGATCCCTGGAGCGGTGCTAGTCTTGCGGCTACGTGAGTTGCAAAATCCTCGATGGCTGCTCTATTCAATTATGTAGATTATCCGGACTTCCACGTGTTAACGACTGAAGTGACCAAGACAATAACTAATTGGTCACGGTCTGTGAGCACCTGAGCAAGTTAAGTTGTCAAATTATTTCCATATGTGGAATTGTTTGAAGAAAGTATTCTGAATTTAAAATTAGTGGAAGAGTAAGACACAGCCTTGGCGAGTGCGGAGTTAAGTCAATGCATAGTGTCTTTTAATAACCGCAAGCTGCACGACACTTGCTAACGGTGAAGTCAGCGATACCATCTTTACCACTTTTCCTACAACGCGAAGGTGATTTCAGTCGACAAGATCAAAGGCTTTTGCTTTTAAACCAGGAAAGCTACTGGGAATGGTCAATTGTGTGAGGGAGAATGCGAAAGAATACACATTGATGTACATGAATGTGTTTCACCGGACGGTGAAAAACATCTTTTCGACTTTAGTGAGGACTGATTCATTATGATTCATCTAGAAATTTATGAGCCAGAACAGTTCTCAGGTGACGGACGGAAGAAATTTTAAGAGTAGGTTATCAGAGTTATCAACGAACGGATATGAGATGCTGTTAAAAAGAGTTAGGAAACCGACAGGGTAAATTACCGCAGGGTGTCTCTGCACGGGTTGAAACAGACATTTAAACTGTTTGTATATATTTTGTGGTTCCTCGGCCAAACACATTGCCTGCATAGAAGATTTAATTGGTGGTAGAAAAGTGTAATATTCACGTTATACAAAACCATCTGCATAAAAAATGTGTTAAATCGTATTTTCCCTTATATGTGCAAAAGAGTGTATCGCTGCCCAGGAGCCTGGACAGGCAGCTTATAGACTTGTTGCCCTTTTTCTCCTTATAAATTTTCGAACAACTTTTTGGGTCTTGAAATTCGATAGTACTCTCCAATCGGTCCCTGGACTTCTTTGTTACAATATCACTATCACAAATGGCTCATTCATCACATCAGTTTCCCTTAGTGCCATAGGACTAGTTTTGAGACTAAAGTCACGTGTAATTTCTTGAAGATGAGTTAGTGCCACATTGTGTAGCCTATTCAATAAATTTCATGAAATCTCGTACATTGACCGGTGTTACAAAGAAAACCTCATCTAATGTCTTTCTCAAAGAAACAGAAAATGTTTCTTAAGACACATAAAACGGCAAATTCAAGAAGCCCCTGTCAGTTGTATATTACTTTCACGAAGACGGAATGTAGCTAGTATGTTTATACTCATAAATATGAGCCCCTTGGAAATTTATTCAATCTTCTTGATATTGTGCAAAGTCGTCAGTATGCGTTGGTGGGTGTCTTTCTGATCCATGTAGGTTGACTTCACCGAATGGTTTATATCTGTTCTCGAAGATCGTCTAGTTCTCGATAAAAAGCGCGGTTTTGGCGTCACCATCTGTGTCAATGGTCCGTGTTTTTTCTCGTTCCCGGAAACTGTCCCGTCTTTTCAGCGCCCACATCAGTGATTCCCTTGTTCATTTTTTGCCAACAATTGTGTACCTTCAGACTAACCTATAAATGCCGTTGGTGAATTTCCCTAAATTTTTCACGAACCTTCATACTTGTTTTGATTCTCCAATGTGTTTATTCCGTGGTGGCCCCAATAGGACGCATGTCGGACGTTTTACCACCCTTGGGTTGCTAAACATCGTTATCTCTCCGGCCAGGCTTGAAGAGCTTTTGGATCTCCTTTTTGTAAACGATGCCAACTTGTTTCCTGCTGCCTGTCACTCTTTGACAGAAACCTCAGATAAAGCTGGCATCACACTTTCTCCTCATCTGTGTGAACA
Source organism: Fasciola hepatica (assembly GCA_948099385.1). Taxonomy (NCBI): domain Eukaryota; kingdom Metazoa; phylum Platyhelminthes; class Trematoda; order Plagiorchiida; family Fasciolidae; genus Fasciola; species Fasciola hepatica. Next base: position 12,825,625 of record CANUEZ040000140.1, on the reverse strand, counting down.
AATCAAAGGTATTACGGACACTCGCTGACAGCGGAATTCAGTCCACTGATATAACACGTTCTGTTTAATTGTTTTTTTTTCGTTGACGAAAGTTTACACGATCTCGAGGGTTGACTTTCCAGTCCTTCCAGTCATTGTGCCTTACAAGGCGCTACCTTATTTCCCCTTGCGTTTTCTAAATATTTCTCTTCTATGTATATGCCTTAGGATTGTATACCTATCAAATATGCAATCATGTGATCTTCAATCGGTCTACTTAAACTCTTCTATAGGTGGAGTAACTGGGTCTGTACTTTGGTTCCGTAAACATAATCTGGGAACAAATTCCAAAACATACTCCGATATTTTGTTTTGTAGTAAAAATGGATATTTTTCTTTCTCTGTGAATCTAATTCTACGCTTTTGCAAACAGTGAGCGCATCGAGAGTTATTCACCTGTGAACCACCTCGGAGTTATCGTTTACGGGCGACTTTTCCTAGTCTGAACATTTCTTCACATACTTCTTAGAGGTTAGAAGACTCGTTGTTTTACGTTTTTCAACGCAAACCTCCATACCTCAATTGGAATTTATTAACTCTTGAGTTCTGCTTTATTGGCTGTAAACTTCTCTGTAATATGGCCTGAACTACTTGTTAAAATGATTAAGATAATTGTACAATCCCGGGAGCATCTATCTAGGGGAAGTGCTGTGCCTCGCTGTCAGTTAGTTCCGTTTTTCACTGTCCCAGTATCACACTCCATGCACAAAACATTACTTACCCATAGTTATCAACGTCTTATAAACCATACTTAATTCTAAACGGAATGCAAGTGATATGCTCCTTCACTAAAAGTAGCGAACTTCAGTCGGTCGGTTTCCTGTATGTTTCCGGGACTAGATCACATTTTGTGACGACAAGCAGGTACTTTTGAAATATCACCGTTAACAGAAACTTTCCTGTTCTTTTTTGACTATGACGTTATTCTAAATATTTCGTTTGTTGTTTACTCATGAGTACGATGGGCACGGTGTACCCCATATACCCAGAGGCGTACTGCTCTCAGAAGGATAACCTGTAACCGTGACCGTACAATTTTCAGTGGAAACCTCCATAATGTCCGAATAGGTCAGGCGTGAGCACAGCAACAGAGGACTGCTCTCCACTAACAAAGTGGCCGGTGGTGGTCAGACTAGAATATATTGCCACTGAAATAGGTGTCGCCTATGTCAATCAGCTACTGTCGTTCACTAAAAAGTTAAGTTACTTGCGTTTTTTGGTCAGTATCGATTGAAGCTTCACATAGGTGCAATACTACCGATGATGTCAGGTGTGGCTTTCCGCGTACCTCTCAGTTTGATACAAGTATCCTCTTGTTTCATTAGACAACTGTCTCTATGTTACATCCGTGGAAATAAATATAGTGTAATAAACGCATCAATGGTCCGTCAGTTATTATCAGTAGCACATGCCTATCAGTACTGTAAAACCTAATGACGTTAGCCAACACTTGTGCCTGCTTTCCAGCAACCTGTGGAATTTCCGGGTCTAGAAAATAAGTGCACTTGGTAAATATTTCACCTGCGGCTATTGAACCAACTCTCGCTTCGGTGAACATCAACTGAGTAACTCCAACACAAAACAAAGGAAAAAGCTAGTTCCATATAGCCTATGTGTTTGTCTCATCATCGATCCACACTGGATCCGTAACACATTTTTTCCACATTTGAGAGTAAAATCAGTCAAGCTTTTGCCCAGTAAATTTATTATGAAAACCAACACATAACTGAAATTTCAGACATTTAGTGGTAATGATCGAAGATATTTCCAAAAATACTAAATTCTTTATTGTCTGATGTGATTGCACCAGGACAAATTTTGTGGCCATTTTTCTACTTCTCTGGCCGTACTGGTGGAACAGCATACGACTTCAGTTGTATACAAAGCTGCCAATAACTCTAATGGGTTTGTTGTGAAACAGCGAATAAGTTCCTGCCTCGACAGACTACACACATGAAGACCTCCATCGCAAATCTAATACACTAGATACTTATGGAAATTGTTCGAAATTATTTTGCAGTTTATCCACCCAATAGCCCATCGGATCAACTCAGACGGTAAAGTTTCACGTTCCAACACAGTCATTACACTGATATTCACGGATATTATGAATTTGTTTGCTTGAAAACATGGTAGCAGCTTTGGTTGACAAGAGTTACGTAACACCAGTGTGGGGTTTTGTGAACCGAATAAAGATTAGGATATTCTTGTCCGCAGATTCCGTTACATTCTCAGAGTACTTAAGAGACATGTGAGTTGAAAGACGCGCTATGTGTGGACAGTTTGTGCATTTGGGTTACTATTATTAGTCGTATGAATGCTTTCGCTCAAAAATGCGCTCTCTGCCGATGGTTCCGCAACTGTTTGTTTCCCCCATTTCTTCTGATTTTTTTGATAGCTGCAAGAAAGTCGTAAGTTTCAACAGTTACTAGGACCGGGTAAAGTACGTCCGGCGCGAATAAAACTTGGTAAACGTCAAACGCATAAGAAGGTTTAACCGTCTTTTCTCTCATGGAAGAGATGAATTAGTTGAAGTCAATTGAATTTCAAACAAGTTTCCTTCAGTAGCACAGTTCATTTTTTCTTTAACTATCTAGTTGGATTATTTTAGATTGGATTACCGTTTGTTAGCAGCATATCACAAAGTGGGCCAAATTAAAACCAAGCAATTTACGTTCCTGTTTATTGAATCTTGTAAGAACAGCAGTGAAGAATGTATTCGGTGTGACTCCGCGGTTCTAAGATAAGATAATTTTTGGTCCGATTTTCAGTTAAGCTTGTAATTGCTGAACCTGTATCCGAATCAGTCAAAGCAAGTAAAATACAGGTTTTTTGGAAATGCGATAGACTTTTATTTCTCGAGAAAACGAGTAATGCACTTGTCATGCAACAGAATTTGCAAGATGAGGTTTGAAATTTTGAGGGCGTCAGAAATAAATCCCAAAACAACTGCCATAGAACTGCGATTAGGGCAATAGGTATCATTCTCAGCTGAAAGCACTGACCTCATACAGTGAAGGTAACACAGTGCATAACGAAGGTGCTCAGCCTTACAATTCTGGATTTGTTCGAGAAGTAGGTGTCGAAAACATTTTCAGTTTGCCTTTACTGCTTTACTTGCAGCTGGAAAATCATGGAATGTGCCTTCAGATGAATACGTGAACCAAACATTCGCTACTATCCGAAGGGATAGGTTTGCCAGAGGGCTGAGATAACTGTCATTTTTATTTTGAATTCTCCAGTTCAAATCGATTGATATGAATAAGACCGCTGCTCACCCATGGTAAAGTACGAAAATCTGCACTGCGAATATTTATTCACACTGTCGGGCGTATTCTCCATTGTTCTCCGTTGTTCGACTGGGAAACATGTACAGATTTGTTGACTGAAATGCCAAGACTAAATACGGCATGAATGAATCCGTTAGATGATCTAAAAAGAACGCGATAATTGATGTGATAGACGCAAGAGTAAAACCAGCCTACGCAAATTCCATAAATACCCAGCCATTTGGTAACTGTAAAGATTATGTGCAAAGGAGCCATAGCTACTGGCCCGTACAGGGTTGGCAGCTACATTCTATGACGAAAAGTGAATGAAGTAAAGTTTGTTTTTCGTTGAACTGGTATTTTTCCTTATAAACATCTTTATTCAAAAGTAGACCTGAAATGCGATGGAGTTTAGCCAAAGAAATGATCACTTTATTCAGCTCTATCCTAGAGGACTGTTCAGTTTTCTGACTGGGACACCCGAAATAAGGTATTGGATCTCTGTCACTACCTTTCTAATCGAATCTGAGCAAGACAGTTTTACATATCGGATCCAATCAAATGCAAACTCTTTTGGTCCGAAGTATCACGATCTGGTTTGCTGGTAGTCACTGAAACTTCGTTGGCATCTACTCTGCGTCATTCACATACTGGTGCGTGGCATCAAACCTCATGTAGCAATTCTCACATATTCTACAAAAATTACTGGTTTTGTGAAGTGTTTAAAGAATATATTTTGGGATTAATCCGAAAAGGGTTCTTCTGAAGGATCTCGTTGGTTTGCAAACTTTGAACTGAAGCCAGCTCTCTTCTGGATAGATTTTTTCCAGCCTCAGTCGTGGCCCCTTTCAAAAGAGGTGATATTTTGTTGCAGTGCGGCAATAAGGGACGAACGTTCATTTAATGGATTCTGTTCGATAAATAGGGCTCGTTTTCTTTTTCGGCGGAGCTTTTGCTTAGGATGCACTACAATACGTTCAAAGTAAGGTTAACAAAGACTTTGCGCAAAAGCAAACCAGTGGGAAAAAATTACGGTCAACAAAATACTTCATCTTTGGGCATTCGGACTGCTGGTTTTCGAAGAACCCAAGTGAAATATGCCACATGAATGACTTAGTTGAACTACACTGTTTTCTGAGTGATTCTGCCCTGGTCATGAACTACTGTGAAATAAAGTACCTACCTGTGAAGGCCACACGGTTAAAGTACCGTTATCGGATTGTCCTTTTAGAATGCTAGAACAAATGGCCAGGTGAAAGGCTGAATTTCTGTGGTATCAGAAATTTGTGGCCCTTTCTTTAAAAAGATCAGATGACAAATTTCAAATAATGCCTTGCGGATAAATGCAAATCATGAGTTCAGTTAGCTACAAGAGACCTAATTACAAATGTTGCCAGTTTCATCTCACCGAGGTCAGTTAGTGGTGTCGGTGGATAGAAGGCCCCGAAATGATCCGTTCTGTATGTCAAACTCGATTTGAAGGACGTCCTACAGTGTAGGTTTGTGAACCATTTTGGTCTTGATCAAGTTTAATCTGTACATTGGGCGGTGAATTATTTCATTTCAGCATGTTACATCGTTCTGTCCGTCACCAAAATAGAGAAGAATGTGGCAGCCCTCGCGGAAACTGCCAGGCACAAAATGTGAATGTGCACGTTACGAAAATATGCTTTTTTATCACTGGGGACTGTTAGAGCTGATTTGAGTGTTATGACAATTTTGTATCTATTTAGTTCTCGTTATGTAAAAACATCGGTCTAAGCTACCTCTAATGCAGTGAGAACAAACAGACAGCTCTGCTATAAACTGACAGCTAGAGTGTGTATTCTCCTACCTTTGAGACTTGTGTTAGGTGGTCCTCAGTCCAAGAGAATGTGCTTAAAAAGTAAAAAATACACACGCCATTCGTTACCGTGTTGCTTGACTTGAATTGCTCGGGAAGCTTTTTGTAGAAAATAATTCTTTTAACGGAACACATTTGAAGACTTTCGGGAAGAACTGCAAGGGGATTTGACTCCAATTTAAAGAAGTGACAGTTAAAATTCTGGCAGCCCACATGTGCCTAAAGCTCGATTTTGGTCTTCGTTTTGAACCGTTTGATCACAAGGGACAGTGAGTAATATATATATATATATATATATATATATATATATATATATATATATATCAAACTAATCTATTGTGATTGATCAAAGAATAAATTACTTGTTGACTTCGTTTTTCACAGAATTGCGACTACAGACTGCTTTGCTTTTCGTTATCAACACCACGCATTGAAACTCGAGCTGTTCACATGGTAATATCCATCAATCGTGGAGAAATATTGTTGAGAAAAGCTCCTAACATCTTAGTCTAAAATAATAAGTGTGATATCTAAAGTTATTCGCCAGTCCGATTCATATGAATACCTTATAAACGGATCAATCCTCCGCCGCTTTAGACTGACGTATCTCTTGATAACACGGAGTGACGAATTATTGTGATTCACTTCGTCGAAAATGAACTCTGAAAAAAATGTTGCCATGATGACAGCAGAACAACGGAATCTGAGAATAATAATAACGTCATCATACCGAACTATCTTACTGTTATTGTTGCACAACAAATCATTTATCAACCGTCCCAATTCCGGGTTAATGTTGCTAAACGGCCAGCCGTTGTTAGAGTAATACCCTCCCTCCCAGATTTTGTTCATCCCTTCCCGTGTTCTGGTCAAACATACATTTCGTGGCATGCAACAATTTGTCGTTGGTTTCCTGTTGCACGTCTATCATTTTCACTGTTGAAGCATGTTCTCATCAAAATGTGCTAACAACCTGAAGACTAATCCACTATTATCTCTTGATGTTTTAGATAAATCGTAATACGGAAAAATCCATTGTTGGAAGTTGGAAAGCCACTCAGGCTGCACGGTGTTTTTTATTTTGTTCATGGTCATATTTTCTTTGCAGCCCATTGGCATTTTATGGGTATAGAATTCTTTTCGAGAAAAAGGTTACTTACTCGTTCATACGCGAGTCAATTCATGTTTCTCTATCTAGTTCCTGTCCGGCGAATGGGATTGGTCTAGTTATACTCAGGGTATAGAGAGGTGGGGTTCGTCAAAATTGCTGCTGAATATTCCACGACACGTTTGCTATTTTGTATTTCCTGTGTTATTTTGACGTACCACCAGGGTGTCACCATTATTTTCAAAACTCCCTACTGAATCGTACTGGTCGTTGGACTTGAGACTATCAGGTAAAAGCTGTTATGTACAAAAATTAAAGTTCAGTTATATTTTGTGTTTTTAGTATTACACAGTCAAACTGCCATAATTTAGTCGAAAACACACTGGTGATGCGTACCCTTTCTCGAAAAATCGATGCCCCATGGGAAACGTTATGGTAAAATTTCATTGTTTAATAACACAGCGTAGACAAGTCGTTGGTAGGTTGTCGACTTTTCGGTCACCACGGGTAATTTTCTTCAAGAAGGGTGACCGGTGGTGACCGAATCTTCGACAACCTACCATTGACTTCGATATCTCTATGTCAATAAACAATACAATTTTACCACACCCATTCTCTTTTAAACCTACTTCATATGCGCGATACGGTATGAATCATTTTACCGAAGGTCACATTCCGTAGGGATGACAAATGAGACTGAACACATAAAGTTCACTTCCGCAGTGGCACTAGCTAATGATTCGATACATTTTGCATTTCACAGGGGTCAGGTCTTGTATTTGACCACTCTGGTTTCGGTACATCAGAAATTCCCCATGATAGTACCATCTAAATGTATTCAAAGTTTGGTACAAATTACCTACCGGTAAAATGTACTAATAATACCCTAGTTACCGACTTAAACATGGGCACATTCACGGAAGGGCAATATTAATGCGTTGCTCTTTATTGATTAGATGTGATTGTTTTGCTGTATTACGAGACAAACTACTAGCAATTTCTACCCCAGTCTGATTTTCCTATTGAGTTCCATTGTGGAAGAACGAGCAATTAGATAATTCACACGTGGTATTGCTCTTGTAACCCACCCATGGTGTCTTGTTTTGACTTTTTGTCTATGACGGGGAAAATTGATCACACGCCCTTTTCTGCGGATACCGTTTGAGAAGCTGGGGAACAGATACAGTGGAATATGTTGGTAAATTTCGTCGAACCCGTAGCACTGCATACCTTTTTCGGTGTTGTTGCACCTTTTTCTGATTACGATCGTGGAAAGTCAGAATGCACTGGTGTAAAAGCACGAACTTTTTAAGGTTGTTGACATTTAGAATTGGCGGAGAATGGTTACTTTCCGGATGAACTTTTCCATCAGGAACGATTTACTTAACAGTGGTTCGTCTAGGAACAAATGGATAATGGCATTACTCTGCATGGTTCTACAATAAGTGCTAATCGAAGAGGGCATAAGACATAACGCACGAAAATAACTCGGAAGTCGTACTATCATGAGTTGTTATAAACAATCCCAAAAATGACCTCTTTGGACGACTATTATGATTGCAATTCGGCTTCACTGCTAGTTAAACCTATTGCATCGTTATGTTTGAAATCTTTCTGCCAAAGTGTGAAAAGTGGAAAAGTCAACTACGAACTTGTTTTCTGTTATCGCCCTCACAATCCTCAGTTTTGGTCATAACATTATTCTTATGGAATCACAAGAAAGGAGTTTCAGCTTGCTTTCGCAGAATGTGGTTCGTAATCACAATCAAAATTTTTCTTTCAAATCGTTTTTCTGTGTTTTATTGCGTGAGAGAAAAAGATTATATTGGGACTTGGCTCACGAAAATATCTGATTGTGTCTCCCAGCCCAATATCTTTTTCGTTCGAGAGTGATTCGTTTTGAACATTTAGTATTTTCGGTACTGCCTGCCTTAACGGACAACCTACGTACGGCGTTTTATTACTGTTTCCATGCCAAACGCGAAAAGTACTATTTGACCTTGGATTCTAGAATCTGAATCATTCTTCCGAGTCACTTTTGTAGAATATTTCCAATGTAACAATCTCTGTAGGTAGTTGGGTAGAATGTATTCCTCAGTCACGTGGATATCCGTATCGTGATATACGCTTCCTTCAAGAGTTCCTGATAACAATTATGACTTTTTATTTTGAAAAAAATATATAATTTCTCCTTCCTGACAACTTAAAATGCTCATCATAATCAAGAACGGAATGAAGAACAGTTATTACTCAGCTCACAGTTACATACAGCATGACTACTTTGCGGCCTTATTTATGACGATAATCACGAAAGTATCCAGCTTGGTGAATTAGACATTGATTGTGTTACGTGATACTGAAAATAAGCAACTGTCTGAAGAATATCAGAATAAAGCCCCGTATTGGAAGAAAAAAGCGTTCGATATTTAGCAACCTCAGAAATGAACTTCATTTAGGTTCATTCGAAAAGTTCTGATTGATCTCAATAGAAAATATTCGTCTTTCATCTGTTCGTGCTGTGTGAGATCTCATCAAAGGCCTTGAGCTTTTCTTAAAAGGTGCATCCAGCTCACTTGTACAAATTAGGGTGACGCATAAGGGACTTGGGTATACGGAATTTGGCCCTAATCCTCTTTGACTTTGAAAGATATGGTCGAGTTTCTCGTTTTCAGATAAAATAGATTTGACATCAGACTCCACGTATAAAGTAGAAGTCTTATATTTGGCATCCACTTTACTGTACAAAATAGTTTATTGAAATAAAGCTCAGCATGTGAGGTAGGATTTATCATTTTGCACGGGTACGTCAATTTCTAACAACCATTTCTCTATTTGCATTTCAGATGCTCTTCAAAAGAAGAATTGACTACTTCATTTCACTTGTTAGAGCGACATGTTGTATGAACCTAGCGGACTGAAGAAATTTTTACCTTTTGCACCCGATAGTAGCCAGTGGAGAACAGGGGATAAGTAAAGCACACTCGATGTATGCCTTGTGTGACTACCCCCGCTGCAAGTCTCATATGCAATTTTCCATCCTACAGAGAGCAAACAATATTTGACAAGTATTTTATCTACAGCACATGCTTTTTTAAATTCCCATGAATGTTGGAGTTTACTCACTTATCGTGGAAGTCAAAATAGCCAGTGAGTGAGAATACTTGCGTACAACACTCACTGATATAGAGATAACTATCGGTGATCCATAGTTATGAACATCTTGCATATAATATAATATTACTAAATTTTCAGGTCCAGTGAAACTTGTGTAGAATTTGTAAAAAGTACAAGGAAAACGATCCTGTAGATGATTGATAATCCGCTTGCCTTTTCCGTCTTCAAAATGTACAACGCGTGTCGTAATCCGACCAGTTGGCTTTGGCTTATATATATATATATACATATATATATATATGTATATATATATGTATATATATATATGTATATATATATATATATACATATATATATATATATATATCATGGTATTCCATGGACCTCGCTTTTTCGTGTGCTGTGAGCCCTTTTGGGAACTGGCTGGCAAAGCCAGCACAATGAATAAAACAGGACCAGTTATTGAGTGTCGCGGTGTATCATGGAATATTCACCTGGCCGTACCAAAATAGCACAGCTGCTCAAACGACTGCCGGTTTTCGGAATGTTGCCAGTTCGACGACGAGTCTCGGGTTAGATTTTAGACACAAAAATTGCAAGGGGATTCTCCGTTTTCAACAGAGGTTATTTTTTCACATTTTTTTCCATCATTTTTAAGTTCCAAATTGATCGGCTCATATAAGAATGTTGGGATGGTTGACAATCCGCTTTAAGTGGTAAGGTTTTGACAATGATTTTGAAACTGTTCCTCATAAATAAATGCTATTTTTCAAAAACAGTTCGAACACAGTTGTGGCAGGAAGATTCTCCGGTCTGGATCAGCGACCTTGAGTCTCGTACCAATTCGTTCAAAGCTCCCCATATTTCTTCCGTAGGGTGCAACTTAGCTGAACAAGCCAAACATAAAAGCTATTTGTAAGCCAAAGCGCTTCCAGACCGACGCTTCAAGGTGTTGTTGGAAATGCCCGGGGTACCCTTGAACGGATACACGCGTAGTAAAACCAGGTGTGAGACCAATTGGGAGTTTCTTCAAAAAGCGTGGATATCAAGTTGTCAGTATTAAGGAATTCCGTCGATATAAGCCAGTTTTTGTTTACCGACAAATCTTTTATGCTAAGTTCTCGCCGCATAACCATCTCATATTCAGATGTCTGTGATCTGTATGCCGCTTTTCCTTCACCGTCATTTGCTCCCAAATCTATAGGTCCTGGAATTCATCATGTCTTTCAGTAATCAAAAAATATCCTCTTATACAAAAAATATATAGAATCTCACTCTTGTTTCCGAAAGAAAATCTCCTGCGTATATAACAAATAATATTTAATTGAATTGCCAAATTCCGCAACGTCAGGTTGCTTTAGTGGATTTCTGACACGATACACTTGACGTCTTCACAGGGAGTGTTTATTTGAAAAGTGAGCATTACCATTCAGTTCTGCTTCAGATCAAGTTGCAAATTTGAGCGGTTTAGATCGAATCTCCTCAACTGGTTTTCAATTGATCGTAGAGGCCCACAAAAATCTTAGTGTTATTTCATCAACAAACAAATCTAGTTTATTGCTTCAGGGGGCCACTTCAAGGTTTTATCATGAAGTCATTTATAAGCAGTAATTTGCGGAGCATTCTGCTCCCCACTTAAAGTGAGTTTGTTGAGAGCAATCGTGTTAGTGGATGTAAACTGTTGTAAATCGTCGAAGGACGAGCTAAACCTGGTCTCAACAAACCCTTGTGTAAATGCATAAAATGGTTTATTTTTTTGCAAGTTACCACTCAACAATGAATGGTCTGTACCTTGCATACATTTTCTCTAGTCAAGACTAGTTCAGAAAAATCATAGTCTATCATTTTGCGGAATCTCATTCATGGGTTTTTATTTTTGGTCTATTTTACTAGTTGGTGACATGGGACGAAACTTGCAATGCAAAAGTCCATTTCAGCGAAGCAGTTGTTTTCCAGTAATTCATTTTCAAGCTATTTACGCATAAAATAGAAGACAGAAGAACAAGCTGGTAGAACAAGTATCAATCATAAGCATAGTTTTTTCACGGAAAATTATTCATGACCTCCGATTGGTTTATCTAGCTCCCTTCCTCTAAATGACAGAACGGTAGATTTATGCGACTTTGGCTAACCATGAGCCATGGAAATTGGATTGCTTGACTATGCTCTTTGGGTGCAAATGTCAGGGGTCAAATTCCTCATTCCAGTTGCCTCGGCGGTCGCTAAGATGCGCAGGTGAACACTCTGGTATTGGTTTAAGGGAACACGATACACAACTTTGGAAACAGTTTTCGGATTCAGCTGATGAATAATTGACTGAATACTTGAAACGTTTCTAAATTAACTTTACGTTTATACGCACATACTTTCGTTCACTGTTCGAAGAATAAAAACCATGAAAATTGTTCCAGTTGAACCAGAAGTCGGTAAACCACAAGCAAACTTATATTCTCTAATTCTAAGATGCTCTCCAATAGTGGGCAGATGCAATTTAGGGTCAGTTTTGCATTAGTCCAACTAAATATTTCCACCGATCTCTTAAACCGATCAACCAAGTCGTTGCAAAGTGCTTTAGTTATAAGGAAAGAAAACCTTACAAAGGAGTATTAGTCACTTGCACAAGTAGGCCCTAGGAAAGTCGCATCTTAGTCAGTCTAGGATGGATCACAGCGGTCGTATTCAGTCATACACCAACATTCAAGATATAGGTTCAGCTTTGTTACAGCTCACCCTTTAACTTTTCGGAACTCAATATGACATTCAGTATGCCTCGTGTCTTCCAATTCGATGGTAGCTTTCAGGAAATAACGGCTCAGTAATCGTCAGGGATAATAGCACGAATTTCGGCTGCTTAGTGACTCTTGCATTTGTTCCACGCATTCTGTCTCCTTATCAGTAGCTTGGCACAACTCAGTGTAGACTTCGACGTTTGCAGGTACGGTCAGCAGGGTACACGTATACACGGCGAATAAACAATATGACCGATACGACCTTTTGTGGAAAGATTTGTCCACTTCTGTTGCACGGTCTAAAACTAATGAAGTTTATAACAAAACCAGTGGAAATATGTACTTCTCAACCAAATGTTAGGTAAACTATGAATAAATCCGTAGATTTCGGATGTTAAATGATTATTATGTCCTAATATTCCAGTATTTCCAAATAATTTTCCGTGACTCCAAAATATCACTGTATGCTCATACTGTTATGAGTATTTTTCAGACACTCTGTTGTCCTTTCAATTAACGTGAACCCATTGGTTACGGTGGAGGTTGTGTTAGTGTTTCATTTGTAGTCCTTCCGCCAACTGCTCATTCAAGAAAAATCCAGTTCTTCGTTAATATGAACTGTTTTTCCCAGTCAATACAACACGGTTTTCAAGTCTCATTCAAGCAAGTAACAGAGTAGTCGACACATAAACAAAGTGTTGAGAATGTTCTCTCTACACAGTATGAGGTACACAACTGCGTTAGTACGAGAGGTATGGTTAACACTTCACGTCTGAGAATCAGAATATTCACTACTTCTACGATTTGTCAGCGACTGCTGATTCGATGGTTTTGTGATAATCCAAAATTACGAAATTAAAACAGTCACTGAATAAAAAATGAATTTTTCTATAAGTATCAATAAAAGGTTCGTTCCACACATTAGATGTAAACTTCTCTATAGAGCCTGAGCCTTTGTTCTATCGAAGGTTTCCTTGTCAGCAATAAACTGGAGGACGTGTTTGGCCGTTACTTCAGCCACATAGGAAGCCGCTGTTGATAGGAATCTGCATAAGTTGAATTGTCAGCAACAATGCATAGCTCACGATCCTGATTCAGCTAGAGGAGACAAACGTGGTTGCTGTCTAGGAAATTATCATGGGAATAAAATCAGTTGCTATTCTATCGCAACATTCACGCACTTCGGATACCCTATGATGGAGCCAACTACGAGAACATGGAGCCAGAGAAGCGATTTAAAATTAGAAATATATTCCCCGGAATAATCCGTTTACCGGTTTCAAAATAATGCCAAGCTACTCAATGGGAGCGCTACTTCTCGTTGTTCTCGGAACCGTGAAGTCATCCGACCCTGTTCGGAGACACACTCTGACTGACTAAAATCGGATGAGATAAAATTAGAGCCTGAACATGTTAGAGGGAAGGGGACGGCAACATAGACTAAGCAGCGGAGGCGTTTTGTCGTCGTTTTTATTGCAAAATAAAAACGGCTTGTTGTGAATCATTGAGATGCAAAACGTGGTGTTCAGAATTTTGATGAGAAATGTGCATCAAACAGTTTACAAACTCCAGGCTGTAGCTGTAGGTTTCCACAAGGACAGAGGATGATGCACAAACCTACAGTCTTGGGAAAACAGACTTTTTACGAAAGCAAACTCATGTATGAAATCGTTGACAGGTAACTTGAGGCCTCAAGAATTGTCATCACGTAGTTCACTAGTATTGCAGTTACACATAAAAATCTGCTGTGATCTTCTGGGTAAATTCTGGACAGTGAGCACCAGCCATCTCATCCAATATTCAATAGTTATTCCCTCCATTTTTACTTTTTTGAGTTGACTTTTCTTATATGTTATACTCCACGGCTCAACTGAATGTTACTGTGAATCTACGTCATTGTTGCATGATTAAACACATATTTCACAAACAATGATCAAGCCAGTTCATTGTTGCGGATGACATGTGCTACTGTAATTTGAGCGGGTATACTGTGAGTCATATGCGAAAAGTCAAAACCCTCTCCACCGTGGCCTCGTAGTTCGTCTGATAGAGTACTCGCGGTATTCAAGCGACGATGGCGGTCATGCGTGGGTTCGAATCCCGTCGAGGTTTTAGACTATTAGCATTTAGGTCATTTCAAAGACGTATCAGGTCTGCCAAACACCAACACTGTGATTGGTGTGTTATATTGGTCGCCTAATTATTTGTCATCCATTCGGACTGAAAAAGAGGAAAGATACATCAGTTCCATTGTACAGTTTACCTGGCACTGCTTTTCCTGTGATTCTTCATTCTGTTATCCCTGCTCAGGATCATGCAAATCATTTTATTTCACAAACATACAAAACAATCACGGAAAATGAAGAGCAAGTATCTATCATCCGGGGAACTCACTTACCAATATAGGTTCCGGCATCAAAGTGGAAAACAGAACTCGGAATTATTGGGTTTCGGTTAAGCAACTATCTCCCAAGCTGTACTGTGCAAGATGAACCCCTCTATACTTAAGTGAGTGAACGATTTGTTGGTACCCAACTTTTGACTCCGAGACAAATATGGCAAAATATATGCCTTTCCTAAACTACTCAAAATACGTTCAAAGTGGGTGAAATTACACAGAAAAAATAACATGCATAACGATGAAAGTGTGGTTGTAATCCGTACTTCTGAAAATCGGTGTTAGTTGTAGCTCATGTTGGTGGATATTACCAGCTTCTGATAGCCGAACTTGGTGTATGGGTAGGTCGGTAGGTTGCAGATAGGTTGGTTGTTAGAATTTTCAAAGAGGAAATTTATGGTTTTCCAAGAGAAGTTGACTACATGTGAACTGAATGGGATTTCGATCTGGCTTCATGCTGACCATGGCAATAGAGCAATAAAACTGCAATAAAATAGGTTTTCACTTTGAAATACGTGCTGTATCAAAACGATCAGTCCAGATATGATCAAAACTGATTGGGAAAACGTGAACTCAGCAAAATGTTTAGAAGAAGATAGTGAAACATATTGGAGTATATATATATATATATATATATATATATATATATATATATCCAGAAATGATATCAGATACAAACTAAATGTGAGACGAAAGGGGAAACTTAACAGAGTGAACATAGGTTTTTGGCAAAAAATCACCATGTTGTATTGAAGTCTTAATATTTTGCAAGTGGAACATTTTGAAATGACACAATTGGTTTCGTTCGTTCAGCCAGATATGCAGCGGAGGAGCATAAAGCTCTTTGTGCACCTAAAAACTAGGGCATTATGTGGCGGATTAAAACAGTGAATGGCCCTAAATGACTTTCAAGAAAGGTTGAATGAACGGGCATGGAATCAGCGAACGTGACAGTGGACAGACTGGTTTAACGGCAAGATCGACGAACTTTAAAGTCTAGATGTATCTGATCGTTTCTTGAGTCCACGTTAATTTGTTGTCTTGTCTGCTCTAGGGATATGGGGATTGACCTAATGGTCACCGTTTTGAAATTGGGGTGTATTATTCCTACTACCTATTGAGTAGATGATATATTTGCCCGAAAAACATATTTTTCACCAAGGAATGGCAACAATCCGAAGAAGTCACTGAAGCCGAAAGCAATGTGATGCAGCAAGACCTACAAATCACCGAATTAAAATGGATTAGCTTTTGTTGTTACAAATGAGCAATTTTGCTAACAGCGTATCCGTTTAGTGTTTTCAAAGTGTACGGTCCCAATAAACAGATGGGTAAAACAGCTCTATTTTTCGATCACAAAAATTTCAAAACGAGTAGCTTTGGAAGCAATTTTACGCCTCGTATAAGACTTCTAAGCCAAACTGATTGTCAGTGAATTGTCAGGCTCCAATTATTGTTACTACAACAAGATATTTTACATCAGTCAATTGGAAAAGGATTCTTCTGTTTTTTAAGTTTGTGCTTCATTGCTGACGAATGCATTTCTGTTTAACATGGGTGGTTCATGAGATCTTGAATCAGACGAATTATTATCTACTTCCATACAGGCCGGTCTTTAGTTGTATCTCAAACGGTAGAAAGTGAGCCTTACTGTATTGTAGTAGATGCTGTTTATCTTAGTGATTACAAGTTCAATTTCAGTGCTTATTTCTTCCAAGTTCATCTTCAAGTCGTGTGTATGCTTGAACTTGTTCCCATCGGCATCAGTGGGGAATTCGTTTGAGTTCATCTATAGTTTAGTTAGTTCTATTCTACAGCTGATGGGTTTATACTAAATTACGGCTTCAGTGATGAAAACTTCTAGGTACAAGTAATGTCGGAGAAATGCAGTAATCGAGTGTTCAGACTTGATACCGCTTGGGTTGCGTAAGATTTTAATTAGTGCGGGCAGTGTGCTACATTCCGTTGAAAGTAATTAGGACAGATGCATGAAGATCTAATTCTGTTTTCTAATAAAAAACGCGGAATCATTGCTGTACATTTCCCCGATGGAGCTATATTCAGTTTGAGATATTGTTCTCAGGGGGGGGGGGGGTTGACGATCAAATCAGAGAATAAAATGAACAATAATTTCACATATTTATTATGATTAACTCCGAAAATGCTGATTGGTTTTATCGATGCATCATTGGATTCACATAAGAAATTAGTTTGAGTAATTTGAAAATGTCATGAACACATTTTTTTAGCAGTGTGGTGTTCAATAAATCCAAATTGATGATGCTGAGTGCCGGCCTAACTTAAGTCATCAAAAAGAATCACGGTGATAAAAAAAACGTGGAGTATCGTAAAAGCACTTCGAAGAGTCACATAGGTTAAGGCTGAAACTAGTGATAATATTTATGGAAAATTGAAAACCGAACTTGAATGAACAATGTGACAGCATTTAGTTGATCATTCTTTGATTCAAACAAAGGCTTATCATATTTCGCAGCAATAAATATCAGCAAAAGACGGACTTATCAAACTTTGAATAATATTATACGTAAATACTTTATTCATGCACTTTCTGCATGAAGCAAACCTGATATAAGTCAAACCTTGTTCACGAATTTTTGTAAAAATCGTTTTGGATCGATTCTTTCCAAATGCAGATGATGACTGCACATTCCAAAAAATCCACGGGGTTTTTCGCTGTTCAGTTGCCATTTGCGGACATTATTTGTGACTGACTGCCTTCCTTACGACATTCCAACGAAAAATTTAGGTAACTGAATTGGCGTGAAAGTGGAATGAATAATTTTTACTGAGTTATCCAAATCCAATTTTTGAGTGATATAATTTGAAAATCTTTCTGTCGATGAAATTTTTCGGGCGATAATTTCCAGTTTCACATTTCTAAGTACCACTCTCGATGTGAGAATAATGACATTTACCCAAGCTTAAAAATAATTTACGGTTCACTAAAAAAACAATCAACTAATCTACTAGGATATGACGATGAATGATAATACAAAACTGTAACACCACAAATATTACCCAGTGAGAGAAACAAACTACTGTAACATGATCAAAAGTATCCAAAGTTCACCCCTTGAATGTAAGTGGAAATTTAATAAAAGAAACCGATCTGTGGATAATATTTCCCTTTTGTTGAATGTGCAAGAGAAAACGTTTCCTATTTTTGTCGTCATGTACATAAGTGGATTTTCACTTTTGTCTGGTATAAATGAGAGTATTTCTGTTCCAGTCGCCCAATCCTCAATTTGAGTATGATCTTCTATTTGCTTCAGGTCTTGGTGTTTTCATTGTAGTGTCACCAGAACGATTAAATTGGGATTCTTATCTATGATTGATGGTTAAATTGTAGTCAATAGATACAGGTCAAGTAGCTGAAACGATAATTAACACAGATATAGTGGAGTGTTAGAAAATCTCCACTGATCGGTCATATTGTAGCGGGTAAATGGAATACTCTTTTGAAACAATCGGTCTCTGAACAAAGAATGAAGCTACCATGCAATTTCAACGCATTCGTAGTCGGTGCACCTTATCTGACAATTTGTTTGCGAGTCCTTGTATAACACAATCGACAACCACTTGGCTGTCAAGAACACAAATGTAAGCCTGGTCCATAAATTTTTGTCTACTAATGTCAGGTTAGAACACGATCAAAAACAGTTTTCAAACACTGAACTCACGTACGTAGAGCGTTCAAAATCACAATGGCGACCGACAATCATGTTCACTGATCGAACATTTATTACCTCTCTTTACTTTCAATCATCAACATTTTCTGTCCAGAGTTGGTTTGGCAGCTTGCACTGACCAAGTACAAAAGGATTTTATTCACACCGGATTTAATAAACTTATCAGTCACTTCGTAATTTGTATTGACCAAAGTAGAGTGAAACTGGACGAGGCGAAGAACACCTGCTGTTCGACTGCTATGCTGTTTATATAATGTTGTTCGTACTTTGGCTCCACGAGCTAAGCGCCACTGGTACTAGTTTGTGATAGCCAATCAGCTTCCGTCCCGACTTTGGGCTTTGGACAGCAGCCTTTATTTAAAACATGCTTGAGGACATACAACCCCACAAATTCCAAGGCCCATTGCACTTTTTGGAATAACCGGCGAAGGAACACTGACAGCTGGAATGGAGAGCCATGTAAAGTTCAAATCGGCCAAATGTTGATACAAGCTGTGGATAACTACTTACCATCAAAGTGGCCAGTGATGGCGGGCTTTGAAGCTGTGACCTAGGAGGGCTCTGAACCACTCGAAAACCGAGGTTGACCTAAAACAATGGGAAGTGGATTTGCGGGAGACCTGATTATTCCTTTTCTGAGGAAAATGCCTTGCCCGCTCAAATAGACTAATTTGAAGACTCCTTTATCGGTGAATTTTTAATATATTCGGGGGTGAACTTCCAAGTTCTAAAACGGAAGGTTAAAATCAAGTGGAATTATGAGGACGTTTTCCTAACATATCTCTTCACGGATAAAGATACTCTATGAAATGTTCTGACGTATTTAAGCGAGCTTTTCTATTGCGCGGTGGATCATCTATTAGCAGCAAAGACCCACGACCTGGAAGAGAAGCATGAACTAGCTAATTTAGCAACCTGGTCGTCTATTCCAAGTGAAGTAGTTGAATAATACAGCATTTTATTGGTTCTTCATTTAAAAAACGGATTTTAATTTCGAAATCGATGACCATGGTCAACAATACTGGAATCCACCCCAATCAAGCAAGATAAATCTTCTACTTGGAGGCGCGTAAATCACACGTTGTTTTTCTACGGTGCATGATTAAATAGGGGCAGCCAACTGAAAATACATCTATACTTGTGCATTTGGCAAAGTGCTACTCAATTGATTTCGGTAGCTCATTTAGGATTTTGATTTATCTAATCGACTCAGTTTGATGGTCCTCATACGAGGAATAGTTTCTTTTTCAAATAATAGGTTATATGTCGTGATTTTTCTAGTATATTATTTTAATCACTGTTTTGCTTTTGACATAATAAAAAGCATAAATTACCAACGACTTGAAAAGCGTGGCACTGGTCCACGCCCTCCAAAAGTTCAGTTGATCAAACATCGAGTCACGAATCGATTGCAGTGAGTTTTCTGTTTGTATTTCGGCGGGTGGTTATGCAAAATAAACATTTTTTGTCCAGTTTTCGTGACTTCAAATTACTAATCTTTTTCATGGCTTTTATTCAGTTCAGCTATTTAGGTGCAGTTTCTACGGTTGGTGGGACAAAGTTTCTCCTTTTGTTCGAGACTGGATAGTTACTCAATGTTTATGCAAGGTAGCTATGTTCTTCTGACGTGGTAAATGGTAAGCTGCTTTTTTCCTGATATCACTATCGGACCAAATCGGTCATTTTGCATTCCCCAAAATATTCTGTTCTGGAGATATGGGAAATAGGAAAAAAATGTGACTATGTTTATTCCTCCAATAGCCATATCTGCATATACCGATAACTAAATGGAATTAACTATTCTGAGAGATGCACATCTTAATGGTGAAATTATTTTCACTCTAATGTAGTAAATTTGGTTATTCTCCAAAGGAACAGCATTAAACTATGTGAACGGTCTCGGCTCTCACTAACTCTTATTGTTGAGTTACCATCTAGGTGTTTGTTGGACCCCAGTAATCATCCGGGACACGACCTCTTCTTCCATGGAACACACATAATGAAGTACAGCCGTATTGCAGACAGCCTCCAGGTGATAATGTTCATGCTTCATTTTGCCCATCTTCTAGTTGAAGCCGTTCAGAAATGAATTTACTTCTTATTTTAATGAGGCGTTTGTGCAGTTTGTTGAAGGTGATATCTCTGAAACATAAGGCAGTTCTATCAAATTAGGAAATTCATGTGTAAGCCAGATAAAATTGCCCGGTCAAGGACCCGTGTGAAAATGAGAAAAGTCGACAAATAAGTACACTTCCTTAAACTTAGGATTATTCAATGAGGTTTTAGTTATCTCTTCAGTTAGTCATTTATCAAATTCCTATCCAGCAGTTTGTCTTTATTCCTCATAACTTGGTGAATATTTTCCACCTGAGTTTGTCAAAATTAAAACCTCTAGGCCAGAAGCTAACATTCAGCAAAAGGCTGATCAGAGCGTCTCGTATTATAACGCGATATCGCACAACCTGGAAAAGTTACACTGCATTGTTCACACTCTCATGAATGAATTCATATCGAATTTTTTAGTCGAGGTTGGAGAGGGATTCTACCTGAAATAACACATGGACTTCCGTGTTTTGATTCATAGGACCCCTTCAGAATCCGACAAAAATCTATTCCATTTATTTGAAAACTTTCGGAAACACATATTTCATCGGTGGCTATCATCGTTGTATACTGATAACACTTGTCATTGAAACACAACTGTGACTAGCTGATACATCAAGGTGGGTTCGTCGCAGCTAACCCAAAGAACGACATCGCTGTGACCGAGCGTAGGGATATTTCGATTTAGGTAATATTTATGGATGGATAGAAAACAATTCTCCGGGTATGTGAAGAGTAAATATTTCCGCCTAACTTGCTGCGAGCTTCCAATAATTATTTCCCATCCACCAATATATATATATATATATATATATATATATATATATATATATATATATATATATATATATATATATATATATATATATAGCCTATATCAAAATCTTCCGTATCTCAAAAGCAGCATCGTCATTCTCGGAGTGAGCTGAGATTAACTTACAAAGAACAACCATCGAAAAACCATTGTGAATTCCACAGTGAACCCTACTTAGAGAAGCCTCCTTTTACGTTCTTCACACACAAGTTGGAGCATTGTGAACTTGTACAGCTGCCGTGTTTTACTCAGAGTCATACTCGGTGTAATGCTGAATAAGTTTTGAGACAAATCTGAGCATCCTGTCTGAGTCTAGACCATGACCAGTTTCCAGAGCAGTGTTCAATGCGTTTAGTTAGTAGTCCGAGACTTGCTGGTATTATCGGCCGAAAAAAATATATATTTCCGGGTAAAACCGTATTGCATGAAGATATATCTGGATGACTCGACAAAACTTTCTCAGAAGCACGTGATGGCTTTTCTGATGGTTTCCACTCATCCGGTATGCTTACCCAGTACGCGTATGAATGGCTACGAAAACTTTAAACTTTGTTATTCGGATTCCGTAAAGTTATCCAGTGTGAACCAATGTAAATTACTTAGTTAAAAATGGTGAAAGTACTGACATGAAAAGAAAGCAATCGCGAGTTCACTCCTTTGATTTGTAAAGTCCGCTGCCGTCATTGGTAGTGTATTGGAGTATGCTTACAACTCACTAAATAAGTAGGCTGTCGTTTGCTCCAAAACAACAATGGCAAATTATGGAGAGATAGTGCACACGATAACATGACACGGACCGGACTCGAAAGGATAAAGCGAGACATGCAAACAACAAAATTGCTTTCTCCAAAAGAATGGGGATTGTCTTCCGTTGAAACTGTTGGCTGCGCTGCAAACGAGCAGTTCCTTTACCAATGACGGATTCTAGTTTAGTCCAAAAGCACACCGTGAACGTGACATAGAGTGAAGTGATCATTTCCTACCTGGCCAGCAGTCATCAGCTTGCAATTTTTTCTGACTGGGATATCTGTCACTCTGTTGGACTCTTGTGGGATGGAACGTAACACTGTCGTCAAATACCACCAAGATTTATCTCATTCATGCGTGTTCATGTTGGCCCTGAGGACGCAATTATTTACAGATACTTCAGCACCGAGCTGGAACGTTTGTTGGCAAATAATGAGTCGAACAATGTGAATCGGGGCACGCTACTCTCTCCGGACCCCAGAGGGCAGGAATCCAGTATTTTTATCACCACTTAGCGCACTTGTCTGTGGATCTGAAATGGAATCTATAAGGAAGAATGACGTGGCGTGCGATCTCGTAAAAATGTAACTGCCTTTGGTGCTTCTTGCTTCAAGTGCACTCTGCAAAGTTGACTACCCTGGTGATATAAACCACTCTGTGTATGACATTATTTGCTCCCATTATGCGTTCGCAAATAGACCAAGTCTACCGGAACATGTCTGTGGACTACCTCAATCCATACAATTTAGTATCCTTGATTCTGCTTCTTTGAATCCATGCCAGTCTCCCACCCAAGTGAAGTCAAGTAAGACGAACTCCTTTGGTCCACTTATATTATGCTCTGAGCACAAACCATGAACCCTGACAACTATAACGCCAACTATTTCGAAAAGACACCGGAACATCCAGGATCATTCAAAAAAGTATTCGATTGTTGATCAAGATAATCTAGTCAATTACTTTGATGGATTTGAAAAATGTATTTTTTTGCTTTTATACCGGGTAAGTTATAAAATGAAATATTTCACATCTTTGTTGTAAGATTTTCATACCTCATAGGAAGGGTAACTTCGCAGTTTGTATGATTTTCTAGCTAATTTTCCCCAGCACTTCCTTTATGGAATTTTTAAGGCCTCCAGTACTGTGCAATCCTCATCGCACATTGCTAGGTGCACTTAGGAGAAAAGCAGTTGTGGAATTAACCGTTTCTCGAATATCAGATGACCCCGAATAAATATTTAATCAAAACAAGCCGGTCATTTAGTGCGTAACATTCCGAGAAATAAAGCACACACCGCCCATCCATTTATCTGGAGGATATCGTTCTCTGTCTAAGCTTCCTATGGCAAAAAAGGATCGCTTTGGGCAATATGAACTATCTGCTGACATGGAGCCGTTTTCGTCAGCCCAACTGAAGATTCCATGTCATACATTTAGATAATCAGGTATCCATACTGACGGTAGAGTTGAGATGAACTAAAACATCTTTTGACAACAAAATTTACCCTTCCAACCGAAAGCCCATATTAAATGCCACTTTGGGTTATGTGGACCGGTAGTCAGGCGACAAAGCCTTATCGATGAACCAAGATGACGAACAACCTCTCCTGAAATGTCTCCGAAATTTACATATTGCAATTTATTACACGGTATGGTCATACTACGTGGTGCTGCACCGTGTCATTCCTCAGAAAACGTATTTTGTTATAGAAACCTACTGATGTTCAATCATCTATAATTCGAAAGTGAGAAGTGACGGGCTATATCTGGGTCGTCATTTAAAAGCTCTGAATGTCACGTGGTTCATACATTCTTCTTCACATTGAATAGATAAACTAGTGGAATTTTTCCGGATCTATTAGTGAACGTGAATGGAACGTAAAAGGTGAAAACATGTGACATGCAATAAACTGATCCGAAAATTTTTGAGCTCTTCAACAAAACCCAAGTCCTTCCCTAAGAATACTGATTTTTTATTGAACCAAACTTTCGCTCCGTAAGATTTTTCGCGAATAACTGCTTATTGGTTTCTCTTCTGTAGCATGAATTTGGTGATCATCACGGTGGTTGCTGGATGCATTTATTGTTCTTCTACTGATAGCGTATCACACTGTTTACCGTAAAATAACTTTTGATTTATTATGCTAGCCTTGTTTGAGGCATCAAATTGCTTCCTTCTGTATAATCTGTGGTGCATGATTGAGAAAGATATAGGAAAACGTGTTCCATTGGAACAACCTTATGTATTGGGGAAGCGACTGCGCTTCAGAAAGCTTAGTGGTATATATGTATAACAGTTAATTATGAAATGGGCCTTGGCAGATTTGACAAATGATGACATAATTGAAATGTTTAAAATCGCCGACTGGTTTGGGACTGGTACCCATGCATCTCTGTAAGCCACGCTTTGGTACCCCGTGCGCTCTGTCAGCTGCGATTTGAGGTAACGCTCGACACCTTTGAGCAATCTGCATTTGAATCAATTTGTTTACAAGCCCATATTACTGTAGTATATTATGCTGTGTCCAAAGTCAGTGAAAGAACACCTAATGTTTGGACTTCATTCAATTATACGAACGGAAACATCAAACTTGATCGTAACCGGTAAGCAGGCTGCGAGGTAGCAGGTAAATATATACGCAGGTAATTAGTCAAGTACGGAAATAAGGGAGCGCGGGCCAAGCGGGGTCCATCGATAAGACGCAGGATCGTTCAGTCAGCGAAGCCCTGGCTAGAGCGTGCTTAAATATAAACATGTATCCGTGAACATATGATTGGGAAACATATATAAAAATTAACTATTAACTTCCTGTTTTATTTACTATACAACAATACTAAACAGTTCAGGAATGAGCCGCGGCTTATGAAAGACTGCCAAAAAAGGGAAGTGACCGGCAGCTGAGGGAATCAAATCCCGGTTGTTAGTGTCCAAAGTCCATGATGATAACCGGTTGACCATCACCGGCCAAACCAATTGCTTGCAAATTATGAGTGATTGTTAAAACCAGACACAACACTCGGGACTTACCACGCCTGTAACCCGACTTCATACAACAAAATTTCCCCATGAATCAGCTAGTATCCGTCTGCTGGATATTCCTTCATTTAATCATCTTATTACATAATAACGGGACAATATTTCAGGAACATGGTAGCTGCCAGATAAAGGCTGCTAACTGATAAAAAGCAACCGGCAACCGAAGGAATCGAACTCGGGACAGAAAGATCTCAAATTCAGCCTAACCACATTTTACCACATGCAAATCTGGTTTTGAAGCGGTGTATGGCAAATCGGATAAATTTTTAACCAATCTGAACATTAAAATTCATTTTAACTGACTCTATGCAATGAGGCATTTCGCTAAAACTATCGTATGGCATTACAATACGAAGCCAGTTTCAGCTGTAAAATGACCAGAAACTCTTCTAGGCGTAGAGTGTTCAGAGTGTTTACAAAAAACGCAATTTATGGGTGTTTTCTGAACTACTTGTTCAGTTTGTTGAATTCCTTTCTTGTGGGAAAACAAGTGACGGTCGTAATATCCCCAAATGTTTACCAGCCGAAAGCTTGTTTTTGTGACTATGTCTATCGTCTGACAGTCAATAAATGGCTGGAAGACAAAAAAACGGTCACATTATCGGCCTGTATTGAATCACTAGAGCAAGAACATTTTCCCTATAAAAACAACAGCTGCCAAGTGAACAGCAAATTCAGATGACTTCGATCAATTAAAACTTTCAATCTCCCACGAGTTCTCTGGTAAGTTTTAGGAAACAAATAATATTCACTTTTCTTAAAGCTCAGTTAGAATCACTTTCCGTCCACCGGAGGTTAACTCTATAATGCCATTTTTTTGTCGCATTTTCCCAAGGAATATCATCACTGGTTTTTACGTCAAACTGGATTCGTTGGGCTAGCAATCAAGACTGATTGTTATGTTTATTTTTAACGATTTTTAACTGGAATATAATATTTAGAATTAGTTCGTTCTCCTACGGGAAAAACTTTGGTAATCATTTTCCACGGGGTCAAGCTTTATTCGTTTGCTGATCTTCCATGGACCAAGTATGGTCACCACTGTCTAGCTGTTACCCGTTCAAAAGCAATCGTTTTCTCATATACCGTACAATAAATATAAAATGCTACTTCGCGACACATTATGCTTTATTCACTTCTGCGAGCTAGAGATTACAGCTCATGGAATATTTGAAGTTATCATTCGATTGACTTCCCGCTTCCGGTTTTTGTACAATATTCGAAGCTGTCTCTAAAGCAGACAATTCAGGTGATTTGGCGGCCAGCTACAGAAGGTGTGATCAGCTAATTCACTCTGATATTCCGAAAAGTACGGCTTTATTTTGATCAGATCGACGATGTGGAATTTCGCTGCTTTCAGCTCTCCCATAAAAGTTATTCCGCCAATAATCTTGTGTCAGTTCGATTAACTCACATCATAAATGAGAACCATGGTAGAATATCCTTTCCCCAACAATATGCTGAAAACACCGGAGTGACAAAATGAGCTGATGCTACCATGTGTGAGGGACCTTTGCAGATATAAAGATGATTTCTTCATAAAATAAACGATATTTTTGGTATGGCTATCTATAAAACTGTTTAAATTACACACATCATGGTTCACTGCTGCAGGATATCTTCATTTTTTTTTTACCGGTGATACTCCTCAGGATGTTCGTAAAAAAACACTTGAGCATATTCTGAATGGATGATATACCTAAACATAAATGCCATATAACTATCACATACTTATAATTTACGTATCGTATACATATACCTTTATACCTGTACAACTTTTGCTTTGTTTTTCAGACAATGTTTGAACAAATTTCTTATCTCTAGTCTAATTATTTTGTTCGGTTATCTGCCTTTGTCTGCTGATAACGTTTTGCAAGTAGAACATGTCACTGAAACCCATAGTTGATTTTATGGTGAAATCCTATCAGGAACGGTCTAAGTACACTGTTATTATGAATGCTACGTGTTAAATAAATTTGTGTTTTCATTCTGTTTATCTGCCTTGCAAAATCTCTGATATGTTGGTTTAAGTCCAATAACTCAGAAGACTAGGCAAAAGAATGTGATGCAGAAGTTTGAGAATATTCAGGTGAATAAATGTGCATACTTCAACAGTAGGATATTATATCTGATTGATAAACGATTTATCGTGTTTCAAAAAGACTTCAGCTCACCATTTCGAACCATTGAAGCACTGAACCTCTACTACATCCTAGTCAGACTAAGGCTATCCGGGCTAGTTTTTTATTAGTTTATTTTGCTTCAGCTCTATAAGATATAACTCCCTTCCTTCTTCGGCTTTTCAAGAGGGACAACCCACTGACCACAAACTCGTCTATCATATACGTATATATATATATATCGTAAAGAAAATCTTCTTGAAAATATTTCGAAATCTTTTCTCGTATTCCATATATTTTCACGGGAAACCAAGAACAGATGCAGACAGATGAATTACTCATCCCAGTCACCCCAAGGAACACTGGCCTTGGACTGGTATATATACCCCCATTGTACCTATCGATTATTGTCACTTGTCTTCGGAGTTTCGCCAGACTTGTGATATACGTTGGTGCCATGTCTTGATCGAATTATTCAATTTCAGATTTCGATCCGCTTAAGGCATTACAATATTTATGCATATACCACTGTCAAGCCATAGAAAGCTCCTTTGCAACTAGTGAAAGCTGAATTTTCTGTGAATCAATCATTTTCAGTTAATTTATCGAAAAGAGCACAATGTAGGAATTTAAATTTGACAAGAATGGACCAGAGTGGAATGGGGTATTGAATACTTTATATTACCGATCGAGGTAAAAACCTGGGGGGCATGAACGGTTTGATTGAAGTTCAAAAGTAGACAAAAACGTTTAGGGATGCTGCTATTGTTGTATGTAAACGCATGCGGTAGGTGAAATCGAAAATTCCCCCAAGTGATGAGTGAAAGACAGCTTCAAAGAATTTGGCATTGGAGGCCTTCAAATAAAGTCAGCAAAGACGTTCCTATCGTTTTTGCTAGGAAAAAGTGTTTTATGAAAGAACAAAATTTACTCGAGGAAGCCGATGGCAGTCAGGGAGGATGTGTTATCTCATAAACTGAAATAAGGTATGAAAAGATGCTCCACGTTTCTCATGTGTAAACTATGAGAAACGGATTGGGAATTTGGTTGCACCCCACCCCAGCATGACTAGTCAGATAACGTCTCATTTCAGATCAATTACGAGTTACCAGAAGGAAAAGGAATTGAAGAAATAGTGGGCTTTAATATTGAGTAGTGGTACATCAATAAAATGAGGTTCATTGTCACGATCCGAATAGCACCTTGAACGGGTCAACAAATATTTCAGAAAAGTGAAGAAGAATATATAATGAGAAGACCAGTTTCGAAGCTCTATTGACTGCTGTGAGAAATATTTTTTATGTCAAATGTTTTTTTATGTGCACATAATAAATTCTGTGTCTTCTAATTTGCAGTGGATGACATGCTCTGTGGAAACCGAAAAATCAATCTTTCACGTCAATAACCACTTTCGGCTTATGCTGTGATGTTTAGACTTTCTTTGTTATTTTAATGCACAGAAATCAGCAGATTGGCAGTAGAATAACACGCCTGTTACGAGCAGTAAAAAAATTGACTGCACCGCACCAAGAAAACTTAGGACTTGCAGCGAAATATTCATCGATTGTCGGCATATCAAGTTAGACTGGACACAACAATTATGATAACTTTTTGTTCCCGTTTGAATATTTTAGGATTTCTTCTACTTTTCCCCAAAATGAAGTGCTTCGTCGGGCCAGTCCTTTTGTAAACAAGTCAAAAATTTTACAGTGAATAATCTTGTGACCTATTTCGTATTTATCAGTTGACATTTTGTTATTAGCCTCAATTCATCCCCAACAGAATATCGATTCCGAGAACTATTGATCTCAAAGCAAACTGCGTTCAATCGCATACGCCGCCGACCAACATAGATCAGGTTGCAAGGAGACACCGAACAAATTGTGGAAATCTATGCAGGATCACTACTCTTAAGACTAAATATATCATGTGTATTTTTGGCTAATCTTGAGAAAGAAAAGCTGCCACTGAGGGCAAACGAAAGTGACGCCATATCATTTACAACCCATTGCAGCCCTAAGCCCCGAGTGGATTCAGTTTATTGGTAGTACATCTCATCTGTGAGAAATTTACCAGAAATAACAGATAATTTTGACAAAGAGACAAAGCTAGGGTTTTAAGGACCAAATCGATTCCCAACTATTGTTAGATGCATACAATAATAAGGTTTTTTATATTTTCGAAATTCTTCATTTATTTGGTTTTACGCATGACTTACTGGTAGCATTTTATGAATACATTGATTGATTATTTTACTTGAATCGGTGAGAACCTTCCGTGTGATTAATTGTTTCGGAAACCAGATAAAGTTCACTATACACGTTGACTGTTTTTATTATTCAATGCCATTATCATAGAACTGAATTAACCGGGCAAATACAACCAGCGGATGAATTCCAAGTTGACCAGGGTTTGCTAATTATCAGGATTAGTATTTGTCAAAATAAGTCAGGAATTAATTTGGAAAGTGGATTTTTCATTAGGTGTCACCCAGTGAGCGAAACAAAAGGAACCCATTCATTGCTTGGCCAACCAACAGTTTATCGTTGTGCGCCAGAATAGGTTTTCGGAGAGGTAGACTGATGTGAACTGCAAAGTACTTTCTGAATTCGGACGTTTATTGCAGTCCACTCATTTATGGTAATCCTGCTGTCAGGGCATGACCAACTCTGATCCCCGACTGTGCACGTAATCAGTCATGGAAAAGGTCATAACGCAACGAATGAAGAGTTCTGTTTTACCTTTCGTTCAGCTTTGCTGTCCTTATTAGGTGTGTCGGGTTCAGTGAGAGTCTAGGCTTTGCTATTTCTAGTTTGAATTTGAATGAACTTGGAATTATTCGATCTGACAGACTAACCTTCAAGTTCTGGCTTTAACCATCTCTCTCACGGTTAACGGACTTAATAATTAGATGACCGAGCCACCCAGGTTAAGCGGAAATGAATGAACTCCATCAATTACCATCTTAATAACGATGTATGTGACTTTGTCGATTTTCCCCGTACAATACTGGCAATACGCTGATGACCACGGTGAGTTTCGTTTATTGTCATTTTTAATGTGCTTCAAAAGTAGCCTACAACTGTCCAGCAAGCAAAACAGAGCTGCCAACTTTAGAGTACATAACGCAGCAGTATTTATCCATGGTGTATAGCAGAAACAGATTTTCTATTTGATATTTTAGGTATGAGATATTTTTGTGTGATACACAAATCGTATGGGGACGAAAAGTCAACGAAAACCGATGTGTGCCGCGTAAAAAAACAATTTTCAACGCCTACCGTCATTTTATGAAATCATACATTTAACCATTTAAAAGCTTTTGCAAGTTTAGATATCACAGTCTGCCACAAAATAACTGTATTTGATGTTTTATTCAATTTTTCATTATTTCTCTTCTGATCTGTAGTACCGAAATGAATAAAACCTTTCACCGATATTCGCCACTCTCAATTTCCCAATTACAAAGCAATAACTCATTCCGTAGAAATGTTTCAGAGTACTTTGTACATAATTCCACCATTACTGGATTATACGTTTGCAGTTACCTTCCGGTGGGCTTGGAGACAAAAATGAATTCCCGCAAAACCATCGTGAAAATGATTTTGATAACACTGATCTTAGGACTAACAAAAATGTGGAAAATAAGCGTCAACTCTAAAATGTAAATTTGTAAAAAGACTACTCGAGGATAACCAAATAGGAAAGTATCGACTAAAGTGAATATGGATGAGATCACAAATTCACACTGCTCAAACCTTTTATCATGTCATAAACAAAGGTAATCGCAGATGATGGACGACAGAAAAAAATGGTTCGTCGTATGAGAGGAAAGGAAGAATTTTTAGATTCCAGAAGAAAAAACACTACTTTATTGGCACCATAAAAGTCGTTTATTACATTCTGTTGATCTCCATTGAAATTCGGAAGTCATTCGGTGCGTGTGTGCAAGTCTTCCACCAAGCCTAATCATTCTTAGATTGTAGGCAAATAATCATTCTGCAATTCACGGCAACCGTCGGAAATAACAACCTTCTATGTTTTATTGGGGCTGACAAATAATTGCCTTTGTTATATTTATTCTGAGCCTTACCGAAGTATATGCTGACCACGTGGTTCACCTTATGTTGCTTCGAGCACTCACACTTTATTGAAACTAGTTTATTATACTGAAAAAGAAGGTGGACAGTACAATTGCTCTCCATCTCTGTTTTAACACTTGGGTGCTTTGAACTTTCGTGACAGATTGAACAAGGCTTTCAAAATATGGGATTCATTAGTAGATGCATGTACAATTTGTTACGCCTGATTGGGGCAAGCTGGCTTGATTAGTGTCACGTGACCATTCCTACTGATAAATGCCGTGCGTTCTCACGGGATACTGAAGCACTTTGTTCTCTCCTGCAGCTGGAAATTATTCCCTGAATGGCAGGATTATTTCACGGAGTCACTCACATTAGGTTGAAAGTGAATAAAAACCGATAGCTTTGCTGAAGATCATGATTACTGGTGACTTTTGTCTCATTGATATCGGTGTCCTTGGTTATGCCCACTCCGTTTATACTAGAGCGTAAACCTGAAAATATTCAGGTCCTATATAAGTACTTTACAAACTTATTGATTGTTCTGGAATTCGTGTTTTATACTATTGTATATTTTGACTCGTAATCCAATTCCAAGGCTTCATTCCTCATTGAAAACCTTGCAAGCACGGCAAAACGATAAATCAAGAATAATAATGTATGATGTTTTTCCAATTGGTTTTTCCAGGAAGTGTGACAAATCGTCACTACTAATGGAAAATGGAAATTTGCTCTCATTTCTAATAATTTTTCACTAGTTATTATATGTTTAGAAATAGTGAGACAGTTTGCTATGGTAAAATCCATGGTTTATAAGCTTGAAAATGCGTTTCATTTATTGTTTATCTTTATCAGAATTGAAAATCATTTGCTCCTCTGCAAGAACTAAGAGATGCACTTTATATTTACCCGTCACTAAAAGCCATCTAAGGCCGGTTTCTTTGTCGTTTGACGGCCATTAGCTTTGACGTTTCTTAATACAAACCTATCAGGTGACTATTTCTATAGCCGAGATATTTTTCCATTAGTCTTTCTGTGATTAACCAAAATACTTTTTAATTGGAAGGCATCCTTTCTAGCAGGCCATAAATACAGGCGATTTTTGCAGTTTTCAGAATCTGAGATTGCTTTGACATGGGTAGATGTGTGCATTGGTATTTCATTAAGGAACGTTGGTATCACTTATTGTATTCTTCATTCATCTGTGGCAAGGCCTTTCGGGTAAATATCCGAAAGATTCGAAACTGGATGTTGTTCTGAATAGAGATAAGAAAAGGAAGTTTATCAAGTTTCGCTTCCATCCAGCAGCGAGACCACTCAGTGATTTTGTCAATTGAGATCAGTTCACTTCTATTTTGGCGTTCCCCTTCAACGAAGATGATGAAACAGAAGCCCTACAGTCCTTGGACTAATTATCGCACATCGAACCGTTAACGAAAATGCTATCTCTTTATTTGGTTACAGAGCTACGATGCTTGCATCACCCCAGAAACTTTACAAAAATTTATTTTCGCAAAACGTTTCAATGGCTATATCTACCAGATGAAAGTGTGATAGCTCAATTAGAGTTTCTGACTAAAATTCATTTTGCACAAGATTATTATTTAATAAATAAGATCGGTCTAAAGTATACCGGAAAAATGAGGAGCCACGGGAAATTTTATAGTAAAATTGTATTGTTCAATAAAACTCTAGTCGCAGTCGACTGCGCTGTGTTTCTGAACCACAAATTTGTGCAGTATGTCAAAAGGTTTGGCAACCGTGTAATTCGCATAATCGCTGATTTTATTCCACGCCCTTCAAAACGCAATTAAAAGATGCAGCCTTTATAGCTGTTTGAATAATACAGGCATAAGTGTAATGGAGATTGATATTCGTGTCCAATAAAAAGTTTTAGAATCTCCCTCAAAACGTTGTATATGAAGACATTTATTACCTCGAATCTACTAGGTACTAACTAGATCCCAAAGATGACTCACAGAATAGACAAATGTCGTATGCTCTAACTGTTGTTAGAAAGAAGTTGGGATATCCGTAGGTAACGGGAATGACCGTGCTTGGTGGAAAAGCCTATTGTATCGATCACGGTTCAGTACTAGAGAAAGACTGAATACAAGGCTAGCTATGACAACTATGGTTGACGGTCCGCGAGAATGGCAGTCAAAAATGTTTTCTGCTTGGGGTGGACCGATTGTCCTTGTTGCAAGTGGAGACGAAACTAAATGGTCCTCTGTCAGTGAACGCCACACAAATCTCCTAGAACCAAACTAGGAAAACCCATGGCTGTAGGTAGCGTAATGTGAAAAAGGTAATTGATAAAAGCAAATACCATCCTCAGCAGGTGTGAAATACATGTGGTTCCATCATCTATTGACATTTACCGAAAACTGAACAAAATAGGCCTATGAGGTAACCACCTTAATATGACTTATTATTTATGACTGCTGTCCAGCGGATAACGCGTTAATTTAGCTTGACACTAAAGATCATTTTCAGTTCGGTCTTCGATGGACTCCCTCTCGAAATATACGTATTTTTGGTGCAACATATATTGCTAGATGGAGACATATATGTGAATGTTTTTCAGCACATTTCGACTATGGTTCACAAGATAGATTCGAACATCCGTACAATTAGCGTCCATCGGGCGGATCAGAATAAAATAAATCATTGTATCCCTCGAGAAATAACTCGAGACAAACCTGGAAAAACTAATACGATATTTCTCCCCCTCCATGAAGAAAACTAATCGAGATCGCTCAACTTACTTTTTGCTGAGAGGTACTGCATTCCGAGAAGAAGACGGCCAAAGGAAGAAATAGTTGTTGCACAGCAAAAGTGCTTCTTGCACGAAGGTTACTACAATCAGTAAGGTAGCAATCCGAGGAATGGGACTAGTGCACTTCCAGGTGGTCCCTATCAGCAGAATCGACAGAATATATTTGCATAAAAAATGTTAATTTCGCTGAATAAAAAAGGTCAAACTCTTTCACGTCACGCAAAGTTAAACGTTCGTACTAATAATACAATCAAGTAGCTTCGTTCATGAACCTGAACCGCACTCAGTGGAATAAACGTTTTGGTTTCAAGACAACAATGATAAAAGTAAAAAGAGCAGCAAATAAACTATTTTATCTGGGGACAAAGGCTGTAAAAAACTTCCTTTTATCAGGGGTATCATGAAACCAGAATATTACAGTACTCATAGAAGTACAAGTATTGGACACAAAGTCGTAAAATTGTTGGCACGTATGCATTCTGTTCAGTTCATTGAACCACACACATCCGTTCACTGTCTGGAGCCTTCATGAGCAAATTCGCAGTTGCTTGTGTGCGGAGTCATTTTTCTAAAAATACTGAACAGAGGCTTGAGCTAGGTGGTAATCTTTTTGACTAATGATGACAGAAACAATCAAAGTCTATCCGCTCTTTCAAAATACACTATTTTGGAACAGAATACTGACAATTATGAAGCACTCTGACTCTCAGTTTGTCTCTTTCTAGGTGCTGTGCTGTACTGGACAGAAACAGTTTACATTTACGGTCATCTTAGTCTGAAGCCCTCATGAACTGAATAAAAATGCTGTGCAAAGTCCCCTATTTTATTAAGGTGAGGATCACTTCAGAAGTTCGTAATCTTATTCCGAAGTTGCATCTATCATTACTCGCAACTCCAGTCTGTATTCGTAAACAGCTGATCAATTCAACCCATTGCCTACAAAACAATTACACTTGGAAAAGAAACAAAACGACTTTGTGGTCAGCAAACTTGGGCTCCACAACGTGTGAACTTTGATAATGGAATCGCCAGTGATAATGCTTTGCTGTGATGGTTTAGTTAACAAAAGAGTTAAACGAATCAGAGATAAATCCTTTCAGTGAAATTTTGTTGTGGGATCACTGAGGAAAGTCTCTTTGGCAATCAACGTTGGACAACTTCAAAAATGGATCTCACAGTAACCACCAAAAATCGCAGATGAGGAAATCAAAAATCGCCTGTTTGTGGAGTCACACAACCCTCTGTAAGTGGGATGCGTGCTGTTTGGTTCACAGTTTTAGCGACTACACGCACGATAAATGGTCTCATTCTGTGTTGATGACCTTATTAGGCTTAACACCACTGTGCTTTTTGCCCTTTTTACCTGAAATTTTGATTCACCTTTTGGTTGCCATTAACTTCTATGCTTCCTTTAACCCAATTTTTTGGATCTATCACGTTTGCTTGTAATGCCTAACTACACCGGTCTCTCTGAGCCTATTCATTGGTGTATTCTACCCGCTTACAGAACTTCCAACTGCATTACGTGTGCACACAAGTTTGTGCCAGAGTACAACATATGATAACGCGTACCGATTGATCACGTTAGCAGATTAGCCGTGAAGTTCAGATGGAAGTTGGTCGGAATAGGTGTGCACGCCACTTATAAAGAACGTGTTTCGTTTATCGGTGGCAACAAACATGGATTAACTGTTTGCTTATCTTTGTAGCTTTTCAACTCCAAAAATACACAATTTGGGGGAAGATTGATTATTTTCTGGGAGTGTCTAACCAAAAATGTGATTCATCGATGTATCCTATATTCTTTTTGATTTAAGTGGAAAATATGCTGAGTGATTTACAATAATCGAAACTTACTACACGTTAGTACCAACCGTAGGCAGGAACAAGCAAGTACAAATACATATAGCCTA
Source organism: Fasciola hepatica (assembly GCA_948099385.1). Lineage (NCBI taxonomy): Eukaryota > Metazoa > Platyhelminthes > Trematoda > Plagiorchiida > Fasciolidae > Fasciola > Fasciola hepatica. The sequence continues at coordinate 12,789,820 of CANUEZ040000140.1, read as the reverse complement.
AAGCGCACTGACATTTATAGTTGTAGGATTTTGTACATGTCCTCTCGTAACCGGTAACCGAAAGGTTGGATTACTACGTATCACATCACTAATGTACCGAGGCAGAAAACCGAGCGATTCCAGCAACTCAGCTCCATCCTCTTGGCTGAAAGGTTTTGGGTGTATAGCAGTATTATACCTATTGTTGACAATGTTTGGCTGCTGATGCAAGCACCATCTCTCCGTGGTGGAATAAGCGACAGCATTCAGGAATGCAATATTTCGTCCTCCCATAAACTTGCAGAAGTTGGTATATCTCTTTCATACCAGATTCTCATTTGTATTAGGGGTTCTATCCGTCCGTTTTTTTGAAATATTGATCTCTAATCCAAGAGAGCTGGGGTTCTACTGAGATCGATTTTATTCAAGCAGAATTCAGTTCATTACAAAGTTATACCGAACAGCTTTCTAAAGAGTTGCGCAATGCAAGTTCCTTCTGCAATGCTTCACGGCCCATTTGAACACGCGTCATTATGTTGCTCGTATACGAGTAAACAGATTAGAAAAATACTTACATCTCACAAGTTGACTGTCATTTATTTTGTCCAATTGATCTCTCATCCTTATGGCTTGGGGATGGTATTTGGAAGCTCGTGTGTTTGAGTGAACTGATTTGAGCCTTTGCCTGTCTCCAAGACGCGATTGCTAACAGCTCTTGATTGCCCACTTCAAACCTTGAAAGTTGATCTAAAAGCCTCAGTAGCATTCACTGAGTAGATATACTCAACAAAAATACTCGCAATTATACTGAGAGCCGCAGTGCTCATTCTAGCCCGATGTTGATGACAGACGTATTCAGAATCGAAAAATCCTGAGATCTTTGAAGGCAGTCGAACACGAATAAATATAGGGAGTAAAACACCAACGAGGTGGCAAAATTTAGTGGCCTAATCTTTAAAAATTATGAAAAGTTAACTTGGATGTAAACATTATCTATAGATTTGTCGCACAGAATGCTTAGTCACCATCTCCTTATAGTTTGTGACAAGCATTATCTTCTGTGATGGGCCCCAGCAACCAAAGACGCCACTAGGTTTCTCTCCGCTTTAAGTGGCACAAAACTGTCATGTTGCTTTTCTGTTCACCGGCAGCGAAATGGGGTAACTGCTTGAAGATTTCTGCAGTAGTCTATGTTGAATATTTTGTTATCCCCTTCCTTTACTGTTGTAAATTGAACGTAGTTACTGACTACGCCTCCCATGGTTTGACCTTACTCCTTACCAACCAATGTGGATCATACTGGTGCTGGACACCAAAGATAGGCTTTAAACATGCATTTTACTCACTTCCTAAAATACACCGCCTAACAGTACCCATAGTGGCTATCTTCAAAGCAAGAGTTGATTTCTTCCGAAGCCAGCACAAGTATGTGGCAACACTATTCAGTTACGCAATCATAACTTTAGATCAATAGCACACAGCCACCAGAAATCAACTCATTTGTTTCATCCATTTTCTCCGCACTTTTAGAGACCAAACACAACAGTATCACTCTAGTATATAGCGGAATTTCATCAATCAGTGTGGCTCGCCGATCATAAACTTGCTAGGGATCTGGAGGTCAAAACCTATGTAGATTACAAGCTCTAAACCTTCTCCTACTCAGTCATTTATGTAAAGCCAGCTTCAGAAACATGCAGATAGAAATCTTATTTGTGTATATTGGTGTGGGATTTTTCCCCAAAACGATATTCAGTTTCCCTTGGACATGTATTTCTGAAGCGTTGATAGTAACGGAATATGAAAGAGGATAACTGTACCTCCCTTACTGTATGCTTCATACAGTTCATAACTTTGAACTAGATTTTCCTCTTTCATTGTGTGTGTAGACTGAGTTTTCAACCCCTTAATTGTTAATACGAGTTATTTTTCCTCAAAATTTATAAATCCTGTTAATGGTTCTTCTATCCATAGACTCTGAATGAACAGTGAATTTGACGCTGACATCATCAAAGATATACACCATACCCGATGACGCCAGTCATCATAAAAAGCAGTGTACTCTAATGCTGTTTCATATGTATCTCATACCCGATAGAGTTATCAGATAGATCGGTTTCAATTATGTTCAATAAATGACGATTTGCGTAAACCTTTTGCCGTCGTCAAACCTGCAAGTTATTGATCTGTTTTGTAGGAAGTCAACGAACCGTTATGAAGACCACATTATTTTTGGCACCGTTTATCAGCTATTGAGTTTGATGCATACATTTATCAAAAGAAAGTTATTGAAGTATGATCAAAGGACATAATTATCTCGGATAGGGTATTCACCGCTTTTATAACAAAACATCTGTTTTAATTTTTCTCCTGTCCTTTTGGTCGTGCATCTGACAACCATGAGTATTCCGCAAAGTATCGGGATATTTAGTCCGCTACTTTCCTAGCCCGAGTTGCTGAGTAATTTAGGCATCAAACAGAGAAAGAAGCTCTTGATCAATATAGTCCGTTTGAGAATTGGAGACAGAAGAACAACTTTAGACTTTCACGGTTCTTAACGTTTAGTATGCACAATTCAAATAAGAGTTCTAGCACCGTTATGCAAAAAGTAGCAAGCTCTGATAAACTTGGTTACCGATTTGTTAAGCTTATACTTTGCGAGATATATGAGTGGAAAAATTGGAAGTGCCAAGTGTAGACGCACTAAAACAAAACAAACTTGAGCAAGGATTCTGCTTTGAAGATCATGGTGCATAGACACTTAAACGGAGTCATTTGAGACAACGAACAATTAGCTTTGTCTAAAGGGTTTCCGCAAATGCCCAAAGTATTTTTCACCTTTGCATTATTTTTAGAAGCGTAAGCCACTGAGAAGTACGTTCTGTCCTCAACAAATGTTACTGATTTTCTGCCAGACTTTAACTATCACAACGGATATAGTGAATTTGCCTGTGATTTTGGGAAAGCACGTGTAAACTAACAAAAAACAATAGACACCCGGATCACTCCCATAAGCAGATGAAAATCTATGCATGACGTAGAAAATCGGCTTGAAATTCACACAGTACTATTTGCCCACCGTTGGGGAAATTCATAGATGTAAGCAAACCTCAGTAGTATTCTGGCTAAGCAAACTCTGAAGCTAAGTAATTTGAACTAAACATCCATCAGCAATCGTTTATACATGAAAAATGACTCATAATTTCATAATATATTCTCATCGTATCCAATGCTACTGCTCTCGCCTGTTCGAGGCTCAGTCGGCATTCGATTTAGGTGTGCTGTTGATGATTCTTAACAAAGACGAAAGAGCTGTACAGTGCTTTCATGGTTTTCAGTGATGAGCTGAGTGTTTCCTATATCATATTTGACCGATCTCCCCCGCGTTACCTCAGAGGAGAGAAAAATGCTCAAGTTACCAATGTTAGTAAAACAAGCGATAAAATCTTTCCTCAAGCAGCCCCTAGATAAGTATGTTGAGTTTGGAACTAATATTCTTCTTTACAAGCAAAATACTTTGTTGAATAATTTTGTTTTAATTCTCAAGTGTACAGGATGATTTCTTTTGTAGCACTCTAATGGTTGCTTTTTGCACGCTTCATTTGGAATTCAATATGTGCTTTCATAATAATTTTACCAAAAACTTAGCTAAAAAGTTTTAATGTTTTAGACAGTTCCGGTTTGACATTGAATTTGGCCTACGTATACTACAGGAACTGAGTAGAAATGAACGGAAGCAGGCAAAAAGAAAATCACCAGTGGTTCGTTTTTTCATATGTTCATGTACTACTCCATCAATTCAATGGGGCTGCTGTAAACAAAAATAATATGCATCACTGTCAATTTAGGACTTTCCTCTTCTACGCAAAAAGTGTTTCTGCAATGTGATCGATGATTTTAACTGCTTGGGATTTGACATAGCTAGCCGAAAGTTTCAAGCTAGGGATAATGCTTCATACTCAGATTCGTAAAACACGTAGGTTTAGGATTCAAACAGTTAGCAAGCATTTTTAAATCGTCTTTTAAGTTAAATTAACATACTATTCTGCTCACAGGTGGGGATGAAATAACCGCGTCAGAGAATTCCCGGTCACATTTCTGATAATATGTATGTTGACATCTGCCCTTTGCAGCGCATGATACCACCAAAATGCACTAGTGGTATAAAAGTACTTCATAAATATTCACAAACAATGCAACTGTAAAGGAATAAAAGGTTAGTAAAGTGTTGTATGCTACTTATAGTATATGCTCTATCGATAGTAAATATAGGCAAGAAAATGTGGACAAAAAGTGAATGGCAGGGACAACAAAAGTGCGATAACACATCAAGCCGATGCTTATGCGCAAGTTGCCCTGTTTCCAAATTGATTATCGTGTTGTTCCAAAGCTTGAGTCACAATAAAAGGGATATAAAGTGGCACGCTTTCTGTGTTCTAACATATGTAGGGAGAGATTTAGTCTGTACGCAAAAAGATTTACCATGCGGGGGCGTTGCTGAATTAATTATTAAAAACCATGGAAGCACTGCACAGCCGATATCTCATCCTCGTTAGGAATCATTAATAATGCACTTCGAACTCCTACTGGGAACCAAACACCGTTGAACGATTATGATATCCTGCCTGGATCATAAAGGTTCGTTTCACATCAGAACCATATCGTCACAGACCGACCAATGGCAAAAAGGTTTTACAGCTGTTCAATGGTTTTGAATGAGAAGTTGGAAGTGGAAAAATGTTTCGTCGGTAATAAAGAGGTGTCGCACATACATGCAAACGTACTGGTTTGAAAATTGGGTGATTTACTCCAACATGCTTTTGAAAATCGGAGCGTGTAAAATGTTTGTTTTACAAGTGCATGTCAGACTGAACACTGTTATTAGCTCAGAGGATTTTTGTTAATGATATACGAATAACTGCGACAATACAAGCTGAAAAGTTTGTTGAACAAATTGTTCTGGTCCGATTTGGTGAGCACATCATGGTAGAATAATAATAACAGAAACAAAGATAATAAAAGATACTACAAAAGAGGATAATAATTTCATTTTCAAGTTTTCCGCTAGCGACCATTCTTCGAATTGCGGGTGAACGCATGAACAGTACTTTAGTATGAACCGCTGATCAATTTAGGGCGTTTCGCTTATCTTGTCGGGGATATCAATAAATCTGTCTGATAAGGCTGCGTGGGTGTGTGCGACACACCGGATCCAACTTGTTGACAATGCCGATAAGCTACTACTTGGAGTACATTTATCTCTGTAGCCAAAATATGAACACATTTTGTCAGCTTTTTCGTAACCCGTAATATGAGCCTAGTTGTATCTCTCAGATGAAAACCAGTTGCCAAATCTTTTCATCCCTCCACGACCACATGCCAACGTATTCACCTTTTGGGTATATGGACCACAAACAGGTGGGTGACACAGCGTTTGATTCTTAGGGATTCCTGAAACATATCAAGGATTTGCTCTGTTTCACGCAGTCATGACTGGAAGACGTTGCATACTCAGCTCAACAGAAAATAATCTGTTCACATGATTCACGGATTGACAAGTACCTACACGTCGGTAAACTAAAACCGGGTAATAGTCAGGATATGAGATCATTTTTAAATGTCACAACGAAAGTGGCCTACTGTTATCGAGAAACTGAATGAATGGCGTGTAAACCACTAGCAGTCCGTGTTGAAAACAATCCTAAGAAAGTCTACACAAAATGAAGTTTGGAGAGAGAAGCAAAATTCTCAATTTGTTTCAAAGTGGTATCCAAGATAATTTATCAGATCATATGTGTGACCACATTGTGACCGGATCCATCTGGACAAATCACCCGCCATTTTGTTGTCTCATTTATCGTTTTTGCCGTTCAAAACTTAATATGTTACATAGACCTCAAACGTACCAGTCCGCTGTAAAATCAATAATTAGATGTTTGTTCCGATGGATCTCACACCATCAGTGCACGGTCCATAAGCAACTTTGGCTTTGGGATCTGAGCTTTTTTGTCATTCGTAAACTGTTTTTCTTTCTTGATAAAAATCCTAACAGCTATGCACATATCAGCTGACAATCTTAGGCTTTTATTTAATCTTTTAAATTAGAATACCATAGGCCATTCAAAGAACATCGAACTTAGCATAACTTCTGTTGAACTGTCTACGTATTTGTCAAATTCTGTACCACGAGTTGTTGTTTGACAGAATATGCCCTAATAAAAAACAGGAGTATTGCCTTGTTGTTGTTTTTAATTTCGCTGTCACTGTTGGTGTTGTCGTTGATGTTATTGTTAGACACATAGGCCTGTGGTGCTTGAAAAGCTACTGTGCCAATATCTTTTTGTTCCTTAAAGGAGACAAGACCCAAACGAATAAACTTGTTCAAGACCAAATAATATAATCATTTGATACAACTGGGCTGCCTGAAAACACTACTGACTTTTCTTTTATACACAAGATTCGTGCTCCTTGTGTCAATCGTGTACTCTACCGGTTACATCATGAGAGTGTAGCTTATTGTCCACGAGGGGGTGCCGTGCCCTCTCCCCTACATAACGGAATGGATCACTAATAGACTCAACGATAATGCACGTTTGCTATTCTGGTCATTTCAATAGCGTTCGAGCGCAGCTGTTTACACCAGCTGCTTTGGTATACATGGCATTACGGACAGAAGGCGGTGCCCGAAATATATTAAACTAGCTGTACTGAGTAATCAAAGCAATACATTTTGTAATCATGATATGATTTGCCACCATCACAACAAGGATTCACCATATGTCATTTTTCACTTAAACGAAATTCACAAGCTATGACCTCCAGCTAATCCAATATTTTCCACAGTGTGGCGGAAACGATTTTTATTGTGAATGCTCTCTAGAATTGCGGGATATTTAGTATTTCAGGATTTCTCATTTAGTGTTTGTCATTCTTTTCCCGTGTACAGTATAAGCCTTTAATACATACTCAATGACTTTGCTTCAGTAAATGCCCGTGTGAAATTTGTAATCTACAAAAGCACAAGTAGAGCAACGATAAAAAATTCCCGTGAAAGTCTTTTTCTAATATTTTTCGGGGTTAGTTCAGTTTTCATGGCAGCGAAAAAAATATCCGCAGGTTTAGCCGCTACTTTTTACATCATGATTATTATGAGTAATAGAAAATCAGCTCGAATTTTTCGCATTGAAAAGCTCAACGCCGCGAGCCGGAAATGAACAATTAACTTCTCCTTTACCGGGCGGATGCTCTTTTATCTAAGCTGTTGTGGAATTACCAATTGGGTTTCAATAACGCATGCGAATATTCAATGACGAGCAAACGACTACTCCAATGGCACTCAACGACTTTCCTGCATTTAATCACTGGCCTAGACCCGTCGGTCACCTTTCAGTGGAACGAACAGCACATGGTTAAATGTGATCCAATGGGCTTATTATGATATTCACCGAGGGCTTTTTTCGTCAGATCCTCAGGTACAATTCTTTCCGAATGGTCGTACAGCAATAGTTCTGTCCAGTGTGCAGAATGTTGCCGGCTCCGTTCGATCAAGCAGAAATGGACATTTTGATGCGAGCAATACTAATGGATTTTCCATTATCTAAGACCCACTCTCTTAGTGCCAATAAATGCATTCTGTGAGTTGTGTGACGCTTTATTTAGCAGTATTTTTTCCCATTTCTTGTCGAATTCCACGAGTAGGACTGTGGTACTTTGAGCATGCAGGATAATAAGTAACAGTTTGGTGTGTCTCCAATGTGTGAGAAGCTCATGCAAATGTTCCCTAAGCACGAGGTCTGATCGGCACATTTTGTGCTCTAGCATGATAGCATTACCGCAAAACTATGTAATTCTAAACAACCCTAACTATCAGGTGGTGACGAGGTTTTGGAAAAATAACCCTTGTGGTCTGTTTGTGTGTGGTGAATAGCTATGCTCAAACTGCAGGCAAAACCATATTTTCGCCAGTACCAGTGGGCCTCTATCCTGGCGAAATATGAGCCTCTGAGTGGAAAGGAACAATACACTTTTTGACATTGGATTGACCAAAATATTATTTAGAACACTAATTCGATACACGGTACTGGACATTTGGTTTCCCTACTTTGGTCAGGATATTTACAATTTGGTTAGCGTAAAGTCCACTCTGTTGGTGATGAAATAATTTTCTGTCTTTTGCTTCGTCACGTGCTGTTTTTTTACTTCATTGGCCAGTGTAGGTAATCTCTTCAGAAAACAGAGGTTTTACTACTATGTTTCAATCTGCTTTATCGGAGGATACTTGTTTGGAATTTATCTTGAAGTTGCACGCACTTTTGCAGGTCTTACACAAAATAATAAACTTCCAAATAGCTTTGCATGATTTTATTTACAAACGTTTTGGGAAGCATAACATGAAGCGTCATCCTGAGGAACTATCACCCACCCAAGCGGCTTCTTTTCATTGAATTCGGGGATTTTCCCCCCACAACTCACCATATACCGGGCACCCACATGAAAAGTAGACCCATGGTCCAAATAATGGGTTGCGTGAAATAAATCCCGTGATGAAATAAATGCGGGTCCTTAGTTGATGGGCTTGCCACGCTCTCTTCACGCCCCATGATACAAACAGCGTTGAAAATTGCAGCCACCTTTACCCCAAAGCGGAAGGATAGAGAGCCCAGTAGTATTCTTATGCTGAATTAGAAAAAGAGGTCTCTGGCACTGGATTTCAAGCGTAGAATATACAGCATTATTCCATTTTTCGATTTGCTAAGTGATATGCCTTTTAGTTGTTTATTTCTGGAGCTTTTTCAATAATTCATCCGAAATTCGATGCTCATGTCAAACACTGAACAAGATACGGTAAGGAAAATTTTAAATTTCAGCACCCTACCGTTTTACTCCGATATCCGTTAAGAGATGCAGAGAAAATTCGGTTTTAGTGAGTCTTTTTATCGCTATCGCAATAACAACATAAGCAGTTATTGAGGCACGCACGAGTGACTTTGATACCAACGCTCACATTGATGCAAACTGGAATTCCCAATTTTTTGAAGTGTTTGACAGACATGGTTAGGAGGTAATTTTTAAGTATATGTAACGTGAAATGTTTGAAAACTGAAAGAACTTTTCTTGACCCACTCTTGTAGGCAGAACCATGAAAACTGTATGAGCCGAAGAAACGGCCCCTACCAGAATATTCAGGTAGTAACTCAATCTGAATATAACCTAGGGTCATTTGTGATCAAGTTGAATAATTTAACCATATTTCCATACCTTGTTACTTTTGAGCTTACTTTGCCCAGAGCCTTTTAATGTGGCAACCAAGATCACACACATTTAACTACCCGCAGCGCAGCAAAGAATCACCGTAAACAAGAGGAAAGTTAGAATAAATGAGTATTAATACCCAAAGGACTGATGAACCGCAATTAAGTGACGAAGCTCGAACCATAAACTGAATGAATTTTCGAATGCGTCACCATTGGGGCTATCTGTGGATTATGCTCCGTGCTTAAGATCGGGTGGCGTATTCTTCGTCCGAGTTTGAGGTCCGCAGGAGTCAAGGTTTATTGCTCAAATCATCGCAGTAGTTTTTCAAAAACGGGCGAGCAAGATTTTATAATCTAAGGTTATCTGAGTATTGCTTCCCTTTAGTCCGGAAAGAACAATCACAATATTGCCTTTACCTTCTGTGTCAGCTGACCTATTTATTCATTGCTGGTTGCAAAGGGGAAGTGCGAATGCACTGAGAAATTCAATAGGAGGGTTTTTCAATGTTCATTTTCTAAACTTGTAAGTTTTCATTTCATCTACACTTTTGTTGATACCAGGGCTTTGTTACATTAGGAAAAGTTACTTAGACACCAATTTACTACACGAGTAATCATATATATATATATATATATAATCTCACACCGGTTTGGAATCGGTCATGGTGCTGATGCAGCAACAACATTTGATAAAGTAGGGTAGGGGAAGTAGAAAACAATAAAAGAAACAGGTAGGGGATGATAAAACGATGTGATACTTTTGTTATTGAACATCATTTGATGATTTTCGTCATTTCGTTTGTCGAAATGACATTTTTCTGAATACGGGGTACGAGGTTTAGACAGACGGACCACACAACTTCCATATCACCGACCTCTGTTCTGATCTATGTCCCTCAGAGTCTCCAATCAGCAACAGTCCTCGTCCCTTGGACCCTAACCAGGGAGGCGGGAAGCACCAGTCACAACAAAAGGTAAAGCTAGCTTCTTTCTAGGTAAACTCCAATTCATTGCTTGGCCGCCTAGTCGCTCCCTCCTGCCTTGCCCAGTGGGCACGAATGGATCATGGAAAGGTACTCGATGAGCTGTTGTTGGCACAACATGGCCGAGCCACCGAAGGCAGTGTAAAATGATCACTGCGTTAGGGAGGCGGTTATCCTTTCCCAGTACACTACGGTACCACAAGAGTCGCAGGTTCGCAAGAGCTGCCCAAATCCTACTATTCGTGAACTGACCTCCTCACCAACATAACTATCAGCTGCTTTCAGGCTCCCTATGTATTTAAGGTTGCCAGCTAACTCAGGCTGACTACCTCATAGGGCGAGAGCATGTACAGACTTCTGCCAATCTTTCAAAAGTATTTTTATTTCGAAAGGTGCAAAGGGCAAACCATATTTGGATGCTTTAATCGCTAAGCGGTCAAGTGAGGGTTGTGTTGCCTTTGCTTTATCACTCAGCAAGGATATATCATAGGCATATTTCAAGCCAAAAAGTCTGTTCCCTGAGAGAAATTCGATTGCACCAAATAGACCAGACAAGGCTTTGTATAGAACACAATCTATGACAAAGGTTAAAATGAATGGGGATAAATGTCAGTTTTGCCACAGCGTACTGGAAGTGACAAAATTGGGCGAAAGCCGGCAGCAGACTCTAACCCGACAGGGGTGTGACGACGTAAATCTTCGAGAACTGATACACACTTCTCAGGTTCTCCATATTTTGGCAAACATTTCCACTGTGCAGTCCTATCGACCGATGCAAAAGCCGCGCGAGAGTTCAGGAGCACGATGAGCTCTGGTCTTTGAAAAGTGTGACAGTGCTGTAACTGCTGTCGGACGGTGAATATTTGATCGATACGCCCATAACCGTTAGGAAACCCAGCCTGGTCCTTGCTCGTCTGCTCCCCGTGCTTTTGGTACAACCTGCAAAATATGACTTATGCAACACAGCTTGGAATTACTTGGGAAAAGGCCGATATCCCTACAGTTAGCGCGGTCATGCGAGTCCTAGTCAAGGAGTGCGCCTGGTCAGAATTCCAAACTCTTGAGAACGAAACAAGAAATTCTTTAACAAGCTGCATCCAAGATCATTAAAAATGGCCGGGTTGAAGCCAACGGAGCTCGCCACTTTATACGGCCCTGAGGCCTTTATTTCTTTTTGGACCTCCGCCTTAGTAGGTGGATCTGTCGAAAAACATGACTGGACATGTTCCAGGAAAGCCATAGGAACGGTTGGCTCTGAGGGCCAGTCGAACTGTGTCTTAAAGTGTTTGACCCAGCGTTTGTGTCTCCTCTGTCGGTTATCAATCGGAGAACCACCAGTTTCAAGGATTGTTTTACTCATACCTACTAGCTTCCTACCGGTGGCTAAAATAAACTACAGCAGCTTGCGGGGGTTTCCCATAGCGGCAGCCAATTCAATCTTCCAAGCACGTCACAACCACCAGATTCCATGGTCCTTACGAAGACTCTTCTTAAGTACAAGTCTCATTCCGATTCGTGCTTCGGTATAGCAGCCTCCTACCGGGACCGACTGATGAGCGTCAAGCAGGGGCACCGATTCGGCAGAAATCCAGGGTCTCGTAGCACGAAGAGATGGACCATAATTTTTTAGGCCGACGGAATACAAAGTACCCTTGATGAGTAACTAGTGCTGGTTTATGTTACCAAGCGAGACCACAGCTAGCCTTTCAGCTCACGCGTTTTGGAAGACAGATAGACGAGATAGGTTGAAAGCTAAGCACAGCCTAACAGTAGTAGCAGCGTATGTTAAAGCGCCCACCGAAGCACGTGGACAGCCTAGTGCAAACTAACGCGTGATCAGAATCAGGAAGGTGGTGCTTTAGTATGAGCCGCCGGATTGCATGCAATCGTGTTATTTATGGCCTAAAGAAAAGTGGCAAATTTGAGTCCGCTGTTTACTCGAAGAGAGTAGACGCCATGTAGAGTATCGCCGAACAGAATTTCTGAAGCCCCTACTTGCAAGGAACAGGTGATTGTCTGAGCACAAGGCGAAAAGCCGTTCTCCTTTTTTCGAGCTACACGAATCTGGACCGAAGGGACTCCTAAATAAGCCTCTTGTGATGACAGCCGACCAACTGTAGCACGCCGATCTCCTGCCAAAATCGCGATATTCGCCTGGATTGCTTTATGCAAGAGGTCAATGATCTTTTAATGAAAGTTTCATTTGCTTGCGTCTGGACTGCAATCGCGGGTATTTAGGCCTAAATGACAGACAAATTTCGTGTGTCGGGACGGCAACTGCTCACTTTGCGTGATCCCCTGAGTCCCTGCACAAAATCGAATGCCTACCAGGATCCTCCCTAGAAACGTCACTTCAGCTCTCTCTGTGACAGCAGTGCGAATGCCAGGAAGACTAGAAGCGTTGCATCAGAGTCCGCAGAGGTAAGTAAGTAAAAACTCACGGAAGGATTAGGTGAAAGTGTCAGTCGAACGTTAGAATTGGAGTCTTGAAAGCGAGTTATCCGAATGCAGCACACGTCGAAAGCAAAGGATGCAAGCGCATAAGCTAAGCACGTCTTTTGTTCTATACGCATCCGGGTTGGCACTTTGAAACAAGGCTAGTTTGAATGGGTATCCAGGGTGCATCAGGGCATTAAACGGTGGTAGCAGGTTCTGTGAGACTCGAAAACTCGTCAAAGAAAGACGAGAGACAACATCGTCAGAATTTCTACCAATGACACTAAAGCTGGCACGGTCAACCAAAGAACCTGTGAGGTGTGCAGATGGAATAGAAATTTGGAAGGGGGGGGGAGATAAAAGAACAAGGTATGTACAGCGCAGAAGAATGATTTTTCCTGCGCACTGGAGAGCTGTCAATCATAGTTCCTCGAATCCTTCATGATTATTTGCTTTGCGGTCTACTGTATCACTTGGTCACCCAGTCCAGCTTTGTCATTTTTATTCATTGATGTACGTCTAGACTTTGAGAAACCGAAAGCAGCCTGTACGGCAAAAAGGTTGGTTCAAATGAGCTCCCTACCGATTGTTTGTTTCATTCGCCTATTTTGGCAGCCTCTTAGAGCTGATAACTAACTGCTCAGTTCATACGCCCTTCGGATGAGGTCACACGTCCTGAGTGGCCAGACCACCCTTCCGCCATTGATGCCGGGAAGCACAGCACCGTACTTGTCAAACTCTACCCGTGGTTGCTTTGAAATCATGGTTTATCTATCTCCTCTAGGCTGGCTATCAGTCTGCTACCCCGGAAGAAAGCGGCAAATTTTTAGCTTTCTTCCTCTCACTTTAGTGGAAACACTTCTACAGGAAGGCAGTGAGTAGGACTTCTTCAGCAATGGCTGCGGTGGACAGATGGTCAATTGAAAGCATATTGAGAGACATATCGAGTGACTATCCACCTCAAAACCTGAGACATTCACCCCCGAATATACAATGGTAATATAATGATGTGATAACCATTTCCGAAGACAAATTGTACAACAGAACACTGTGTCAGAACACTCAGAATGTTCAAAAATGCACCATGGGTTAAATTTGGAAGGAAGCTGAAATTATTAACCAGACTGATGTATTCGACCCCTGCCGATAAGTCGATGATCACTAAGTTTCTCGTAGTCGGAATGTATTTGTCATGATTTAATGACAGTTGATTTATCAAATTGAAAATCCACCACGAAAAAGATTTGTATGTATCGCGACGGGATCTTGTACAAACTGTCGAGTAAGGTTCGTCTTCGTCTCATTTTGAACCATCTGTAATAGCGACAGAAGCTCCAGGTGGGACCGAGAATTTCGCAAGTCTACCCAGGCAGGCCGTTGCTGATGACATCAGGGGCCATGGCAATTTGACTGCTGGAGCCAGGAATTGTGTAAGCAAAATAAGTTCGTGCAGCAGTTGTTGTTTCCTTGACCACATCAAGTAATTTTCTTACGGTTCCTATGTACAAAGTCTCCCCAGCCCCGCACCTCTTTTTCCATTCCTTCGTTCTTCACATCTGTCTTTTCTCGCCATCTGGTTACACATTTCACACTTGATGTAGTGCACAAAACGGACAAAATTCACCAAGCTGAAGCACGTTGTCAAGTTATCGGATGTTTTGCACATTTACTCACTCTCTGCTATTCATAACTGCACATATACTCTCCTTTACCCAGTACTATATATGTAAAGGTCTGAAGTCACATATTGGAAAGAAATTTCTTCCTGTTACAGGCTTCCTAATGAATGGATGGGCATATTCCATGAATAATGAGTCTGTTCACAATTATTTCTACAAAATGTCAAATCTCCCGAGTCGAGAAAGTCTTTTTGCTCTAGTATAGCTAGGTTCTTCGCTGTGGAATTTATTATTTATTGAGCGTTTATATTAGCTTAATACTAACGTCATTGAACAAAGCAATAATCAGTAGCATCATCACTGTTAACTTTTGCATCCGAGTGAATTTGAATCCTGGCTTTCTAGTTGGATGCTGGAGGGTCCGGAAACAGGTAGGTCAGCAATGCGATAAAAAACCATTTATCGTAAAAATTGTAAAAGATTATCCTGCTCATGCGTCAACTCACCAGTAGCCGTTTTACCAGCTCGCCGCAATGATTAGGTACTTTTTTATTGGAAAGCTTACAGATGTCAATGTTAACAGTTTTTATTTAATTTAGCCTATATCGGATAAGCAGACACATATTTATTGATTATACAGAACTGCAGTAGTTAGCCCAATGTAAAAAACTTGCGAGACAAAGTGTGTTCAAAACGCAACGTAGAATGCCTGGGTGAACTACCAAACGAAATGATTAAACATAAAAGATGTTCACTGCGGATTTCAGGGCATCAAAAACGTAACAAAACCGTCATTGTCACTGAGCACTTTAGGAAACATCAGCGTTTGATTGATCTTACTCGTCCGTTATTACAAACGATGGTATCAAGATCATACCCAAGTTTTTCAGTTAGGTCTTTATTTTTGGAAAAAAGTTGAACATATTCCAAAAGATATTTTCCGTTTGTTATTATCGACGCCGTCAGTTGCTCAGGATCCAACCAAGCACAGACAACCAACCAAGGTAGCCTTGTACTTACGTAGGTGTGGGTAGCACAGATAGTGAGGTCGGATACTCGCTCCTCCGTCCCCTCGGATTCCACACTCAATGAATACGGAAACTCCATGAGGCATCAAAAGATAAGTACCTTGGGGAATGACAGCCAAACATCCCCAACGGAGAAATGTGGGCCAGAGGAAAAGTCTGCGGCAATTAGTCATGGATACAACCTCTATTGTTTGATCAAAAATATCGGTCCACGAAAGCCAGGAGAAAATGAGGTAATCGGGAAATCGAACAGCTCACAGTTATACTCTCGGGATCGTCGTCCGGAAATTAGGGCGCAGTATTTAAAGGAGCCTTTTAACTGGCTCACTTCCTCAAAGAACCTTCCGGATATAACCGCGACTGAAACGGTGCAGCTAGTCTTCCCTCCTCTGTCGCAAATAAAGGTTTGGCGACAGGCACGTAAAACGGAGGATAAAAGGTTCGTAGACTGAGTGGTTTGTCCTTTTTGCTTTTCACGATTGGAGTTGACCGTTTCATTTAATTTTTAGCAAAAAATAATTGCGTAAACTTTTGAAGGTAAACAGATTCCCTGTAGCTTGTGTAAATTGATGATCTTAACGATTACCAATAACGTTGACGGATGTTTTCGTGAAAACCAAAGGGAAATTAGTTCGCTAATGATAGCCTTGTTTGTTGCCCAACATTCGGAAAACTTTGAGGCAGGAGAATCCAACCTGGTTGGAGTCGTGCCCATCATCTATTTACATGCAAACATTTTTGACACGTTCATTAGACCCTCAGTATATGTTTTCATAAGTCGGAAAGCGGCATCCGATTCAGTCATCTGTACCTTTCTCTGGCTCTGACTTTCATTTTAATTATTCCGGAGAAATTCACTTTTATTTTCAAGCTTTATGAATGACCAGCTGGAAGGCAGTTAGTGTTCTCGTTGTTTTTTACTGAAGATCAATTCCAAAAACGGTAAATATTCAGGATTTCCTTCTATCGCTCTTCCTTCCAAGCTTTGTAACGGAAGTGAATCATGGCAGTAACCATTGTTTGGAGAGTAAAGTGGATGATTTTAAATAGGCGGAAGACGTTTCACCTCCCAGAGAATATCCGCTTCAATTTCAAGTTTCTCCAGAGAGCCCAATCTAGAGTATAGTAGAGCCTAGGGTGTCTTTGGCTATTTTAAAGTGTAGAATTCGGCCACAGGATGGAACTAGCCCCTGCACCAAATATTGCCTTGAAAGAGAAAGCTATATCTGACCTAGATCTGTTTAGTTACAGGGGTTGTCGCATCCCATCTTGTGGTCGGTTACCAAATGAATTGTCGTCGATCACACAGAGGTCTATTTTTATCTTTGTCAGTTATAATTATTCGTGGAACCGGTGTGCCCTCCAATCAAACAGTAAGGATTTAGTGAATATTTTAATAGTCAGATCTGCCTTTTCATGCGGACTATAGGTGATTACTGTCTGCATTTGGGATTGAGTTTCTTCGTATAGTTCCTCGAACATTGCAAGAATACCTTATCATCAGGCCTAAGGTGTTGGGAATAAGGTGTTAGCTAGCGGAACAAGTGCTCAATCTAAACAGCTTCAGATATCCAAGACTTGCGGTACATGTGCCCGCAGATAGGCTGTCTAGGTATTCATGGTTCTCCTGAGTATTTACGCTTTGGTGTGTGAGTCAGAGACTTCCTCCTATGACAAGGAGAAAGATCTGAAAACCTTAACAAGTGGACTTGTTCCAGTAGGTTGTGTTGAAATTTCAGTTCGGGGTCCCCGAGAACCGCACATCGGATTGTTAGATACTCTGGGTGATATGGACAGGTACCGCTGTCAAAATGGTAGTTATATTTCAAGTTTTTTCTCCTTCTTCATGTTTTCCACTTGACCTTTTTTGGTCCTTTGCCTTTTTGAAGCTTCCATTTTCCTGAGGATGCTGCGAGGGAGCATCGGAACCCAAGGAACCTAGGAGAGGGGTTCTTAGTTGAAAGAACGGAAATGATCTGGGCAGTTACATGAAACCGTGAACCCGATGAATGAAACAGTGTGCAAAAAAAGAAAAGCAATATTGACTAAAACGCGCTAATAAACTGCTAACGTCTGGGTGTAAAAGTGTTTTTCCAATTGACATTTACCTCACGAACTGGAAAGTCCTGGGCTATATAGATGTGATCCACGTGCTGATCCACATTTAGGCCCCGAAACTTTGTTCTCTCCGCAGATGCTTGAAAGGTGTTAGGTGCAAACGTGATTGTGTTGTATTTTACTGAGGACTTCAGCACGTTGCCGAACTCACATATCAATCAGAAGGTGTGAAGCTGATCGTTTTTGCATTGGCACAAGGATGGAGAAATAAGATATAAAAAAAACCTGGTTCAGCCATCAAACAGGAGAACGAAATAGGAGAAGATCGCATTTTGCACATCCTAATAAGAGCATGAATCCATCGAGCGTTCACAGTGCGGTAACAATACGACTGGCAAAGCGTATTCAATTTTCTGAATAATCACAAAGTATCACACACTTTCACCCTCAGACTTCAGTTTGCTCCAAAAGAAGGTTCTTCTATATTTAATTGTGCCGTTATAGTTTTACACCACATTAGCACATCATACCTGATGATAAAATCCGACTATCATCAATGCTTAAACAATCAGCTTTGTAAATGTTTGAGACTTTTCAGGTGGACGAATCGATTCCAAACTGAAATGACCAATACAATTGACATACTATCTGGACTAAACTTACATGTCTCGGTTGCTCACCTGAGCGATAACCAGTTGAATCGGTAATTGCATTGCCAATTGCATAGGAAACAGTGTGAGAAAGCACGTGTTCAAATGAATGTGCCCATTCAGATTTCCAGGGAAAACACTACTTATATCGAACAGCAAACGTAGCAATCCGGTACAATATTTTTTCGTGAACAATGTTTGCTTAAAAAATCTTTTTAGGATCATGTTATCCTCTAAATGAAACTTAACTATTGAATAATTTGAACTAGGGCCTTATACATTTTGAGACAGAATCTGGAAATTTTATAAAATTTTTGCTGTGATTTGCTCCTGCGATTGAGAAATAAGGAAACAATCTGAAAAAAATTAAAACTAAATACAATCATTTCTGTTCTCGGGAATTCTACTTCCTATGCTATTTCTCAGTATATGTGCATCTTGAGTATCAGCTTTAGGGTTGGAGATATTGCTTAGCATATGAATTACTTGTAGACACTATTGACGATACAAGGGCAACGCAGATAGTGAAAAACTCCTTAGAGCGTTTTAACTCCTAAAGCCAACGTGGCAAGCTGGAATTTAAATGGTATTTCCCCTGCCGGTTGTGAGTGGAAACATGCAAATGGATTTTACGCGATCTGTTTCATTCGGGCTCCTAATTTTGTCTATAAATTCAACAGCTCGTCAAAACTCTTGATCCGCCTGGTGTAAAGCACATGGTCTTGAAAATGCGAGCCTGGAATACGACTTCATTTGTGTTATTTATTTACTCTCTCTCCTTCTTCATCCACCATTCCAATATTTGCTAATCTACCAGCTAGGTGCTGCGTTTTAGGCTTCTTCTCTGGGCCAGGTCTTATGATGACCACAGAAAAACAAACTCGGTTCTGGTTGACCATGTTCTAATTCTTGGTTACGGTCAGGCATAAGGGTCTTCTGGCGAAGCTACTCATAACTAAGTCTGCTCCACTTGCCACATTCCCGACATCATGTTTTCTCAGTAGGTGAGGTGACTCGGTACTGGCTGACGGAGATTCATCCGTATCATTTCTTTCTTTTAGAAATATTTGCTAATGAACGAAGCCTTTGGGTTTTTGAATACTGATTACAAAGCTTACCACAGTATCGATTACCCGTGTCTTATTTTGACACTTTAATAATTACTCCGAAGAGACGCATTTCAATCTTGTTTTCGTAACTGTATTCTCGATAAATGGAATGGAATATGCAGAGGAAAGTATTTTATTTGCATTCACGGAACAGATCTCCAAGTGAAATATTTTTGCCAGTCATCAATTCTAACACCATTGGTTTATTTATATTTAGAATTGTTCACTTAAATGAATTATAAACTAAATCCATCATTGAAATAAATACCATGTATTTTCAACTAATATATCCAGACATGGTAAAACAGACGTGCTTATTTCGCATCCAAAATAACAAAATCGAAATCGAGCCGATGACCTAGCGTTATTCGCGTCCGATTGATCGTAACGAGATGGGTTAACTGATAGGTCACCTGCTCCATAGACGTAATGTCACCTGTGTTGATGAAAGTCTACATTTGGGATAAGCAATACTTGATGATGCGCTACCCGCAACAATGCGAACTCAAAAAGAGCATTGATTGAATTTTATCGTATGCTTAGTGAAACATTTCTGTACAAAAGCATCGCCCGAGGCAAGAAATCATGAATAAACCTCAATCAAGTTTTTGACAAGAGAGAAAAATAAGAAACTGTGACAAGTGCAGTTGAAACAACGGCGTGTACAGACTAATGTGGCTGTAAAGCAGGGCAATTATATTGAAGAAAGCTTCTGCTCAGTGTGATTGAATCAAAGTATATTTAAACCAGTTTCTGGACTTGTTTAATTCCACTGTTCGCACAAGATTTTCGTCCCGTAATTTAGTGAGTCTCCGATAAACGAACCCACGTCCCAGGGCAGATAACACAGGCTCGCTCTCCTACGTGTAAAGGAGGACATATGATCAAATAATAACATAAGCATACATGAAATTGTGGGCAAACCGACCGTAGAATCAATACTGCCAAAAAGGTCTCAAGAAGCCCAAGCAACAGTAGACAGGAAAAGCTAGAGACGGCAATGCAGGAAGGAGTCAAGTGGTTTACGAAGTAGGTCCTTATTCATAGGGGCATTTTGGCCAATAAACGGATAGAAAAGAATTATTGATTCAAGAGAAAGCACTCAAGCAAGCTCTGGTGGAGAACAAGGACGTTGTTATGAGAAAGTAGATCATACAAGGATGGGTAAGTCCAGTCATTCACCTTGATAAGGCTAATTGGGAGAAAGGATCATTACGTTCAAACATTTCTGCCTTGTCATATAACCCAGGCAATCATGAAGTGGATCATTCCAAAACAGGAAGGAAAGGTTACATGAGCGATAAATATGAATAATAATTTGACTGGTGACGACTGGGTTCAATCGACACTTGTCATAGGAACAAGAATAAAACTTTACGACGAAACAGGACTGAAAAACCGTTGTTACTCGGGCGAAGAAACCAAGAGGTTTGGTAGGCATAACATTTATTGATGATTGTGCATAAAAATTAAGGAAATTGTTTAATGAATACAAGACGAATTAGGGCAGAAAGCTTGGGACCTGAGGTGAACCAGTTTATTGGAGTTTCTGGATATGGCTATTTGAAGTTCTTTGTCCAAATCCAATGAATCTTCACGCTGTATTTCAGAAAACTGTAGCTGGATGAATTGTGAAGGTACACGGTTAGCACTATTTGGTAATGCTCTGCTGTCACTCTAAAGATCACCAGGTTTTGGACTAGTACTGCCTTCATAAACGTGTACTATTTTTTACTAACCTCCCTAAAATGAATAGTACTTTTGAAATTCTTTATCGGTAAACCAACTCTATTTATATGGCTTGGAATTTATGCACCCAAGGCGACAATTTTCTCTGTCGTTTAATGAGACCATGACCTAAAGAGATGCAAACAATGGAAATGGGTGAGAAATATATGAACCGGCACCAAACTCACTTTTGTCTTTCGTTATAATCCTGTGATTTCTTTCGAGATATAAAATCGAGGAGAATGCACCTTTCATTCACGGCTCCCACAAAATGGCTTTTTCCTGATGGCAACATTTTAACTTTAGTATTTGGTTGAGAGAGTTAGAAATCTGCTTCTCTGATGCGAGACTGTAAAAGTGTATCTGTAGTTAATTCCCGCCTATTCCATTCTACGCTGTTTGAAAGTACCGTGAAATAATAATGGGAGCGTATAATTCAATCTTATCTATTCACTAATTAAACGATGGACATAATTACCGATATCACAAAGCGACTGTCACCACTCCTTGTATCAAAGGACATATTTAAGTGGCTATTATTTGGGTTTCCTTATCTGTAAAAATAATTTCACAATTTCTTTGCAAAGTTCACCGATTAATCCAACTTAGCACGAACTTCATTTGAATACTTCGTCTTTTGAAGCCGCCTATCTTTCACCGAAGTCAACATGAAAGTTGTTTGATTTTGTATGAAAAATACGTATATCAGCTGGCAATAGTCATAACATGCTGGCTGTAACGGGTGGCAGGGTAGTGGCATTTCCACCCGAAAAGAAGCTGATTGTAATTATGAAAATTGACCTGTAGTTGCCTGCCGAAGAGCGCAAACAATACAACATAAATGGGTACTTTTTCAACGGGAAATGTCACGAGTATAATTACATTCACTCTTTGATTAGGAAAAACCCAGATCCGCTATTAGTGCCACCTTGAAATGTCAACTGCAGAGCACAACTTACTAATTCCCACTTCCTACACAGTTAACTGTTTCACAACAACGAAAATGGAAGATTGCATTGGCAAATCTGGGGGAATATTAGGGATTTGAAAGAACGGCGCATCTAACCACGGAGATGATAGTCGAAAGATTTGGGCTTAACGCCACTTGTTAACCAAATATATTTACCGGGCGATAAAGGCTGATATCTTGCCGACTGATATTCTCGTGAAGCAGTGCAATAAGCTTTGCGTTTTCCTCTCCTTTAGGCAATCCTTTCAGAAAATTCAAATATTAATAGCGTTGTTCACTGTAAGCAATTTCATCTTTTGTGGCAAACTTGTGGTGGAGGTAACCTGCTACTCTGTAGTTAACAATACCCCTCCATTTGACGAGCGTGTCCCCTACTAAATCAACTTATTCGTTGAGGGGTGTCAAAAAATATCAACAGGAAGATTTGTTGTTTGGTCATGTGTATTTTTCAAGTTATCATTGAGAAGATGAACTAACCTAATTGGCCTCAAACAATTTGACAACAAATGAACGGGCTCCTTTTTTGTTCGCCTGAAGCGAAACATTCTGGTGGCATTTGAAGTAAATTTCCCGCAGAATGTCTCGGCAGCTTATTCTAGGTGTATCTTCCGTTTGTAATAAATCTGATAACAACGGCAGAAAAAGTCTCCTTCATCCTGTTTCATTGTTGACGATGTTAGTTTTAACCATTTAGTGCCAACCACTGGCCGATACGATAAGTGAGTAGACCTAAAAAAATGTCGAACATTTTATTCCTAGTCGGTGATTTTCTGTATGAACACACTACAATAATCCGAATGCGTTATAAATATCTGTCCACAGATATAATGTATCCAACTCAACTCAAGTCAAGTCAAGTATGTACTATATGCCCCCGAGGGTGAATATTTAGCTGCTACTCAACCTCTGCACTGCAAAAATCAGCATTCAAAAGGGAGTTGTAGGAAGTAGACGTATGCTTAACGGAGCGAGTTCAGGAAGCCGATGGTGACAGAATATGATTTTGGTAGGAAGCTTGCAAAATAAGAAACTGCAGACGATCTATGTGTTTTAGTGCGAGCAAATAGATATTTGTACTGGGATCAAGTGGCAGGTGTGGGTATGCGAGGGCAAAGGTCGGTATGAAAGGAGTGCGTGCTGCTTCCAAGTTCCTATGAAAGAAAGTCAGAAAATCCCTGTAATATTGGTTTGCGATAAGGTTGACGAGCAGTTCGTAAGTAATGCCACTATGTCGACACAAGTGTTTATGAACCTGACAACAAGTGTAAAATCGTTTGCGTAATTTCCGGGGACTATGACAGGAGGAGCATAGAGCCATTGTGGTAGGATGCACGAAAATCCAAAGCTTCTCGGTAAATGAAACGGAATAGAAAATGTCCTTCGTCATATGAAGTAAAAGGTAAGTAGCCCAACTTCCGAGAAGACAGCCACGACGTGATCTGCCCAGACAAGTTGACGGCTGATGGTTGTACTGAGGCACTTTAGGAATGAAACCGTTGGTAGTGGTTCTCAATTAAAGACTGTCTGGAAAGAATACCGCTGAGCAGAATATCAGAAAACTTTGCGGTGTCTGTTCCAGGAATCTGACTTGAAGACAAATTGTAAAGCTTAGTTACTCTTTGTTGTAGAAAGGAAAATGTGGATTTGTTAGAGTTGGCCATTACAAAGATTGTGTCATTTAGGTATTGAATAATGAGTCTGTCGTCGTTACCGGAGATGGATGATATATAGACGAAAAACAAAAACGGGGATAGAATGGCGCCCTGAGAAATGCCTCGTAAAAAGGAAAGCACGGGAGAAGTATGGCTGAAACATTGTGTAATTTTGTTGTTGATTGGAAGGTAGTCAGACAAAAATTTGATACCGGAGATACTGATGCCCGTGTCAGCAAGCGCACAGAGTAATTTTGACCTAATTATGCGATTAAATGCGTCTCTATAATCAAAGAAACTGATCCCACCCACTTGAATTTTCCATCAGCTGGTGGTAGAACTCAATATTAGATTAATTGTATCTTATGACCAATTGGCTAAAGGGTGCCTGATGTAACCAAATTATGCTTTCACCGTCAGACAACAACATTGATAGATCTGAAAGTACTTTTTCTACACGAGGAATGGTAGTTTTAGGTCGGTTGACAGTTAGAAGCCAGCTACTGAAACCAAGTAAACAAACTGGACGGAACGCTGTTGGAAGAACACAGGAGAACATCTGTTTCGTGTTGAAAGACCGAAGTTGATCAGTTGCACAGAGGTGCACTGATGCGCGTCAAACAATATCATCAATGAGGAAAGTTGATTTTTAAAACGTGTATGATTTTTCGTAGTAGATAACGAGCAATGTCAAAGGTAGATAGGGAATTCCCACATTATGAATTAAGTCCAGTGGATCAATGTGTTACTGTACCTTCCTGGTCATGAGACAAAATCATGTAATATGATTGAGGAAGAATCATTTCCAGTCTGCTTTGTACCTGCGTAGCCGGGAGAAAAGCAAAGATATTCCTCATTACTTTGATAACGTACTTTTGCAATAACAGTGTATCAGAATTAAAAAAGGTCAAGCGTTTCACCCAATGCCCTTTGCTTCCAGCGTCCGATAATAAAAGCATGATTCTGCATTGTCCGTCAGCCGTATTAGTGTAGTAACCTAAACAAGCCAGTCCTTCCGACCTTAAGAACACACTACCTATGACAGAGCGTACTCTTTTTTAACGCCGTTCCATTTTGACGCATCCAACTTTAGTTAACTTTGTCAAATTTCACTTTCCTCGAATAAAGATCGAATCAATAGCTTACACCAAGTGACCATGTGACTAGGGCAAATGACCCCGTGAAAACATGTTAGTAGAAAACAAACTGAACACGAATTGTGTATCCAAGTTAGTTTGCGTGCCGTGCATGTACGATCGAATGTGCTGCTAGTTTCCATAAATCTTCATTAAAAAGTCATACAAACTTTTAGTTGGCAGGCATACTTTCGTGGGCTAATTCTTTCGACGAAGTCCAACACCACGAATGGTTTTGGTTATTTCATTGCAGTAGAAAATACCCTTTAAAACCAGAGTCATTTCAGAGTGATGGGAATGTTGAGGGTTAACACGGGGATGCCATAATTATGATTCTGTTTTATTTTAAAATTTTATCACGAAAGTAAACTATGTTATCTCTCTAAAGATTACAAAAAATGATACTCCAGTCTGTTGAATGTGAATAAATCAGCCCATCAGAATTAGGTGACTTGACCACGCCTGACCGCATCACATAATGTGAACCATAATTTCAAAGTTACGAACTGACCATAATTCGTACTTTTACATTTCCCTATTACGCCCGACTTTGAACGGTATCAGCAAAAGAGTCATCTTAGGACAGTATCTAAATATAACCGTTCATCATTTGCAAGTCGTTCGATATTGTTTATCTGTCTTTGAGTCGAAGGTACACACCTGGTTTTGTCACAAATGCTAGGGTTCGAAAGAAACCGTGATCGGAAAATAAATTTCCACATTGTACGTTATCGAAAAATGTTATGAACACAAACCAAGTCAAATAGTAAAATGACCAAAGAATGTTTTCTCGCTAGCGGTGTGATGGCAGAGTAGCATTTGCTGGAATATACAACTTTCAAAATTCTTAACTACGTTTCTCCTATTCTCTTCGAAAATGGTCGTTTTATTGGTTATTTCGGGAAAACTGCTTTGAAACAAAAAGGTGGGTCATCTTTCAACGGTTTCTTAGAAGTGGTGGATAGTAAAAATTAAAAAAAATCAATGTAAACCAGTTAGAAATACTCCAGTTATTTCCTAATCCGCAGAGAGGTATTCCTTTTCGTTTACATTGGAAAATAGCTTACCAGACGTGAGCTTCATATTGTTCTTTAGTACATCAACTGAACACGCAAGCTTAAAAATCACACACAGTTTTACGCTCTAATTGTCGTTTTCCACAACAATTTGTCAACGAGTGGACTTGAAGTGAATATAACGTTGGCCATATAAGGTAATACTCATTTATTGACATCTGACAAAGCGTTTACTAGTGAGCTTCCTCCAGTGATCCCGTCCACTAATAACAGTGTGATCAATGAACTAAACCTAACCAAAGGGACCTTTGCTACTTTTCTTGGAGATAATATCCATACTCCTCAGTAAAGTTCTTCGCATCCCGTTAGAATAACGAATAAATGAGTAAACCGGTAACAGTTACTAATAGGGGATGGAGAATCACTGCCGCTAGGGTCCTAAAACTTCTTAAGCGGACTATTTGGGTACGGACATATCTCTTTATACGGAGTGGTGTCATATTATTACTGCGGTGTCTAAGCACGAAGTAGCTATTATAGGCTCATTTGAACGACAGCATTTTCGAAGCATATCCGGATCGGTCTTCTTGTTTTATTACAGGGACAGTCCGTGGTCAATATATATATATATATATATATATATATATATATATATATATATATATATATATATATATATAATGTATTCATATATTTAAAGGATTATCTAAGGTGAATTATTACCCACAATATAAGATTCTCAAAACACCAGTAGTTTCTATTGGACATTTGTCCCAGTGGTCTCACTTAGAAACGTGAATCGGTTTATTGAATACTATGTTGCAAAGGTGAGAATGATGGATTGTTTGAGCATCACTGAAAACTGAACACTTGATTCATTCAGTACTTGAACTTTAACGGGAGGTTATGTTGTACTCGCAGCACCGAATGGATATGCGTACCCATCTGGGATTTATAAAGTCGTTAGTGCTGTAGAGAAACAAACTGTGATATACTGGATGCATCGTACGAGATCGAATGTATTAGGAACGTTTCCCTAATAAATGGACACGGAAATAAGCAAGTGGGAACAGTTTCGACTTTTGCGTATGTTCGATGCTGACCACTTTGGAGCTTGTGGTATATAGGATGCCTCTATTGGAAGCATCAAATACGAGAAAAAGCACCAGTTAGACGTAATATCAATGAAACCGATTTTCAACCCAACTAACCCCTCAAACGTCAATGAACGCGTTTTTTTTGCATTTAGTAATTGTACACGTATAATTATATGGGTGTTCAGTCGTCAGACATCACAACTCGAATGACAGTTCGGTTCACATCCACTTCATGATCTCATGACGCAGGTTTATTCTCGTCGAAGAGCCAGCCGCCGTAAGGTAGGGTAAGGTAAGGTCAAGCCCACTTCATTGTGAGTAGATGTTTAATTTCTTTGTTTTTATTTATCACAAAGAATGGAATGGTCTGTTGGCGCATTCCTGTCTTCTGACCCTTATTTGTGGAACTATGTTTATTTTCCCCTTCAACATTTGTACTGTCACTTTTATTCAAACACAGAGTTACTGGTGAGACAGTATTCCGTTATAAATAGCCCCATTGCATACTGTTTTGTTAGGATGCAGTTAAAATAGCAAACATTTGTTCGCGAACATCATCGTCC
Organism: Fasciola hepatica; assembly: GCA_948099385.1. Lineage (NCBI taxonomy): Eukaryota > Metazoa > Platyhelminthes > Trematoda > Plagiorchiida > Fasciolidae > Fasciola > Fasciola hepatica. The sequence goes on along the minus strand of CANUEZ040000140.1, from coordinate 12,762,542 downwards.
ACCGATGGAACCTATGAAAATTAAGTCCCATCCACTCGTTCCGATGTAGCTTCGTAAATTATTAGGGTAAACGAAAGTTTATTTCAAAGCTTTTCGCCTTATGGAACACCTACCCACCTTCGCTCGTGTAAGATTTCACCTTACCATATGGTACGTTGTGAGCGACTGACGGAAGTGTCCAAACAGTAGAGCCTCGATCTGTAAGGCTCAGAATTAGCCCTAACGATGAATAAAATATTGTATATCTGCATTTTACTCCGTTCACCTCTCTCAAGAGCAACAAAACTAGTTTTTCATCAACCTAATAGCTGATCCACCACTCCTAAAACCCAGATAAAGTCATGAAACCACTGAAAATTTTAGTAGCAAGCACTTAAGTAAACCTTTCCTATCAATGCGAATGAAAACCACATGCAGAAGCGTTGTTTATGCGACACCCATCTTTCCCTTCATCCATTTGCTTATTTCTAAAATCGCAAAAGAGAAACCCACTGTTAAATGCAATGTTCCTAGCATCCATCACGGTAAATGTACTTGCCTACCATACCCTGCTCGCTTCGTTTTGCCGAATAACCAGAAGAATGTTTTGTGGTACGGTGGACAATAACTAAATACATTGTCTCCATTCCTCAGAAACAAAGAGTTGTCGAACTAACATACAAGGATTCGCTCTAATCAGATCGTCAAAGTTACATAAGAAATTAGTGCTTACTTCTGTTTCACATACATAGAATAGTCCCTAACTTTATTCCAATGATGGCCTTGAGCCAAAAACTGCGATTATTTAACCACTGAATTTTTCCGGTGGTTTTACAACTAATAGAATTGTATCAACCTCTGTAATATGTACAAAGGGATATATTACACCAACTGGTGCATCTTTCCACGGTAACATAGTTTTCCTAGAATAAATTCCGAACTGGTGAACTAGGAACATCTTTTTTGTGAGCCCTGTGAGTTATTGAAAGACGATAGCATTACCAATGCAGTATTCACATCGGTTGAAAAATGAAAATTTCCCAGTCCTTTTTTCACTAGCTATTCCCGGAAAAATGCCACTCTGTAGATTGATACTCCAAGTCACGCAACCACGGGGCTAAACAACTTTTATACGTGGACGCATCTATTCATTTGCTGTAACATTATACAAAAGCAAAATAACTGGAAAATTCAGTGAGGCAACCTTCAGAATTTCCCGATAAAAGCTACTAAGCGAATAACATAAGAATGTTTTACTTGTGTGTATGAAAGAGGTGATCACAAGTTTCCATATAATCCAGAAAATTTCACAAGGGTGCAAGCTTCTATGCTAATGATTGATCAGTTCGAAAATAATTTGACTTTTACGGCCTTTTGACAATATCTGCAAAGGCATTGTAAAAAGAAATATTTCTAAAATTACTCAGGATAATTTGAAATACTCACACCGATACATCTCTGAATTAGACTGTGGGTTTGGTATAATAGTTTACATGGTTCAGTGTTCTACTCTTTTTCTGGCAGCTTTGTTTTCATGAATCAATTCCCAGCTGATTAGCTTATTGGGTAACCACTTGCCGTCTGACTTTTCTGTTTTGTCGGATTATTTATGACCCTTAATTAGAATATTTAGCATCGATTTACTAATTATTTATAACTAATGTTACTTATATTTTTCCCTTCAAGTTACTTATTGATATTAACTTTTAATAGATAGAAAATTAAATCACTTCTCCTGTGGAAGACATAATTTCTTCCTGATGACAGAAAGATACAGGTGACTAGTGGGAAACCATTCAGACTTAGTTTCTGAATGACCGGAACTTTGAAAAATGTTTCAACATTTTGGACTGGGCCATCAACTATTGCGCCAATATACGGCCACTCACACCGTTATAGGACTAAAATGTAAAAGACGTACCATGTGCCATTGGTTTTCGTTCATCGACTTTTGCTGCTTTGTCCGTGAGTGAAACAAACATTTATCCCATCATCATCTTACTTGGCGTCTGCTAAGATTGTGATAGAAGTGGTGGAAGAATTTCCAGTGAAACCATCCTAGGGTTATTCCATTTCTGTCGGCAAAGCTCATGCCGTGTAGAATGTTCATCGACTTCACGAAATTCTACAAAGTTCGGGTGCAATTACGTGACGTAAGTTATTGATGGTTTTCGGCTATGTATCGGTCTTTAGAAAGGTTACCATCGGCAACAGAAATCTCGACTGTGTACCAATGACTTATTATCAAACATATGGCGCACAATTCCGCATTCTACTTTTTAAAATGTCACTGGTCGAATGTTCTGGGAAAGGCAAACCTTAAAATAATCTACACCCTCAAAGGTTTTTGTGACTCGATGTTCCCTTTGATTGCCGAGCAAACAAACGCTGAATAGATAGAGACTATCGCTATGGTTAAACTAACGAGTGCATTACTGTTTTAAAGTATCTTTATTCTATAATATAATTTCTCACCCTGCTAATATTTGAGCATTCTAAACCATTACTTTCCTTTATCTGGAAAACAGATGAATTAATTATATTGTTACAGAACAAATGAAGACGGTCTAGAAAACACAATAACAAGGAATATAAGATGCCTGCAAAAGAAGGTTTGAAATAGGGACGGATGCTTTTGTCTGGGGGGGGGGGCTACTTCAAATCATCCTTTTTTTCCTATTCGTGGCAAAATTTTCGCTCGAAAATTCGACGTCACATTGGGCATGTTTCAGACAACCTTTCGATCTCCATCCCAGCTAAAGCCATTCTACTTGAAATACACAATATCAAAGTGGAAGGGAAGAAGATAATAGAATAACAGCTAATTTTATTGTTGTTGAAATCATTCAGCACATTAACCGTGTTCAGTAACATGTTTTTAATATAAAGTTTTGTTTGTTTTGCTTGTTCCCACTCATTAGGATTTTACCAATATTATTTCTCATGACATTATCTTGTGACTTTCAATTGTCGTTGTTGTCAGGTGACAGTGATATTACGAAATATGAAACTAGCTGCATAACTGGATTACATCAACTCTGTGGAGCCGGAAAGAAATAACCGGGGACCATGCTAATACCGAGAAGACTGACTTGTAATGTCTATTTTCCTCGTTGTGCAATCTTCTCGAGTTGTGCTACATTTTTTTAGATACACTCTTGCACTGACTTCTTGGGTTCTCCCTACGGACTGCTACAAGGGCATTGCTTTAGCAGATAAACTGTCAAAGTTATTGTTTCCAGAGATTATTTCTTAATGAATATATAAACGTGATTGAAATGATAATGCAGCATGACTGAATTTCACCTGATCTGAGACTATATTTATTATCTTTCTCCCGGCGCATAAGGTTACCTGGCGATGAAGCCGAAGTGTCGTAATTTTAATAGGCGATGAACTGAAGAAACTGAAAAGCCCCCCCTCAAACCTTTCCAGCAGTTTGCCTCTTCATCTTCTCTGTCAGTGGCTCAGTGTGGTCCATCTTGTGAACTATTTCAGTTTGTCCTTTTCTTAGAAGTTTTTCAGACAATTTTGTTCTGCATTCTGCGTAAATCGGGAAGTCCATGTTCCTATCCGTTTTGAAGAGGTCCATTTTTTACTCTAGATAAGGTAGATGTTCACCTAGAGAAATCCTTCTGATTTCTGTCGGAGAGGATGAGTTGCAAAGAATTTGAACATGGCAAAATTTCGCAGTTTTGGATTAGTGATATTAGCCGTTATGGTTGTCTTCACATGCCCTTCGACTAATCCTGTGTCATACATCGAAAATCGTTACACAAAATGATAATTTTAAAGGCTAATTTCCAACAAATTGACTGGGTTCACAGAATATCTAAACATATAACATAAAATCGAATTGCACCTTTGAAATCGCTGTGGTCCGTCACTGTATTGGTCAGCAAATACTTCCGTTTGGAAAATAGGCAAAATGAAGATTTGGCATAAAGAATGTCTCTACGAGCTAAACTGTACGGCTTCGTGAACATTGTTTGACTCCGCACACTTTAGCCCGGACTGCAGTCTAAGTCGGCATTCAGTGGTCCAGTTGTGCATCGGAAGAGTTTAGGACAAAAACTAAAATGATAGATAATAAGCTACCGTGAATGTTCGACAATTAGCTGTGATCTGATACTCACCATTAGACATTCCAAAAGACATTTCAGTTGTATTGATGGAACACTACGGCCGGACAATATCATCAAGTAAAAGCAAGTCAAGAGTTCGTTTTTTTCTTCTGGAAAGAACATTTTTCCAGTGAACATTTATCCGTCACTTTTTGTGGTAAAAGTTATAAGAACACAATAAAGAAAAAAACGGTGATGGTTGAATGAACACGTTGTGTTCGCCAATGAAAAACTAGATGGAAGATGAACAGTCGTGATTAGGTGAACCCTAATCGCAAGTCGTTCAAAAGACTTTCTTTCGAAACAAGCAGCTCAGCTAGATATGCAACAAACAAGTTAAAGAACATTGTAGTCCGGGACTATGTCAACTTAAATGTACTATGTGCAATGGAGCGGAAACTACTGAGAAACACTTTGAATGTTGTGCTTTTTTGTCAACACACAGAACAGTGCTGCTCAACAGTTCACACGCGAAGAAATAGATATTTTTCACAAAATGCAATAATTTACAGTACCTTTTTACTGCACTTGGAAGTGCTTTTCAGGAAGCTCTTGGTCGACAAAAAGCCTTTGACAGGCAAACCAAGGAAAATGACGGGGAGCACTACAACCCGTGACATAACACACAAGAATGAATAGACTTGCAGATTACGTGAGTAGACGCACATAGAGATGCAAAATATCAGTCGTACTACCTGGAAAAAGTATATTGAACAAGGTGAGTTCACTTAAACTCTGATGAGATAAACATACGAAGATATTTATAGAAATGAACTCATTCCATGTCTGAACCTCTTTTCATGGGGGTTAAAAAATTTGATTGCCGTCAACTGAAAACAGTGCGTCTACGAACTTGGTAGAATTAGGTGGTAAATTGACAGCTTTAGACCATTCCGTTATTGTAGAGAATAACTGTTGTAGTGGACTGACTTTACCACTGTTTCGGGGTTGAAAACCGTCAAAATATCGCCGGCATATTTAAAAATAAAGGATGAAATAGTAGAGAAAAGTTCAGACCGCTAGCAAGCAAGCAAAAACGTTGATAGGACACCACCTTCCAATACACCGTTGTCAATAGTGTTTGTAGTGGATCTACGACCATTTGTATATGATAGGTGAGACTGGTTCGTGAAATTGCCTTTTAGCCAGCTAGAACGTTTTGGAGATATCCCCTGCCAAACCAAAATGGATAATACACATTATCTATCGGGCAAATCAGAATCATTTTTGTAGTCCAGGAAACGAAAGTGAGCGAGTTTGCTTTTCTCATCAGCCAATACGGTTATTGAACGGATGAGGCATCTCAAGGCATCCAGAGCGGAGGGCTGTTTTTAGAAAGCAAATTGGTTTATAGTGGATTGAGGATCTTCCAATATTATCCAATCGAAAGACTTGGAATGACGTAGATAATATTAGAAGAAATTGACCTTTTTCTTTTAGTGGTATTAGAGTTATACGAAATTGACGCCAAACGTCAGCAGGTTTTCCTGCTGACAGACAATGAGTGAGTATGGAGAAGAACACAGGAGCCAAGTCAGCAGCACAAGCTTTCAGAATGACATATCGAAGAACATCGGGTCCAATTCAAGATTGAAAACTTGTTCCGGACGAAGGTACCGAGGAGTTATCACTTCGTCCAGGGCTCCAAGCAATTTGTTTACTAAACCGATCGAACTAATTTCTGGTACAAAATGCCTATTGAGTTCTAAGTATTATGTAATTTGTTTGAGGCGCGCGACCACATAACATTTTCAGTCCATTCTGTAAGTGTCAGGAGGAGTTATCGTTGAGTAGGGTCCACGTATACAGTCGGCCAGGATTAGCAGTTTCTTGTTAGACGTACAGGTTCACCAGTTATACTGCAAATTTCTTGAGAGAACGATACGCTCTTTCTTTCATCCTCCACAATTTATTTAGCTTCTCTGAATCAAAAGGTCTTTAGGCTTCCAAATTCTTATTCGTGAAAAACATTTTGTAAAAGAAGCTTGAACAGCTCGCAGTATTCTCACAATTTTTAGACACGCCATGGTCGTAAAGTATTCTAAGATGGAGAAGACCGCTATGTCTTCCGGTTAAGTGAGTGAGTCATTCGGCCGTAAATACAACTTTTGCACTAGGTACTTTGTCAGCCCTTGGTGACTGTATCTACTAAACATTTTAGGAAGAACTTCGACTACACAGCAGACTGAATTTCCCACGGAGGGCACGCCTTACAGCATGAAAGAAAGATGACTCATTCAAGAAGACCCAGCATGGATAAGCACCTTCTCTGATGGGAAAATTAACAATGCTATAGGGGGACATCAGACAGCTGAGTGTCAAGTCAGAGCTTTTAAATTTGTCAACCACAATAAAAGTTATTCCTAATGTTAATCTAGCTGTAATCTCTCCCAAATCGTAAAGGGCTTGCATGGACCAGCAGGTTATTTTTGGAATCAGATAGTGATTGTCTCTAATGAGCCGCAACAACCGTGAAAAGGCAGTGTGCTCCCGGAGAAATGTCGTCCTGTCATCCAGATACAACATCATACTGAGTCGTTGTGCTACTCTATTAGTGTAGAATAAAATGAATACAGGAATTTGGCCAGTTCGGTGAAACTGCAGTCTGGGGTTATGTAAAGATCAAATGCAGAATAACATCTAAGGATAAAACCTATCTTACATTCTATTGTTTGGAAATACAATTTTCGTGTGTCGTACGTACAGTCTACCTAAAATATTCAGGATCACTTCAGTACGGTTGAAACCTGCCTTACGTACGATCAAAGTCCATCTTATGCGGCTGATACTACTCTCTCTGGAAAAGCAATACTATGGTGTGTTCTTACGCTGCAGAGAATAGCATCTGATTTATAAATGGGAATTCTACCGTATGTCAGAATTTCGACCGGAATGAGGTAGTTCCGAAATTTTGGACGAACTGTACGTATACGTGAGAGCAAATGACACAAATACATGAGATACTTTGGTAGTAGCACCCATGAATTTACTGCCTCACTGTCAACTCGGACTGTACAAGGTAAGTCCATCAAGCTGCAATAACTAATCGTCTGTCACTAAACTAAGCAAACATTTTATAAACAAAACAACGCAACAGCTTGCATGTTCCAAAGATTTCAGGAAGTAGCTGATATCGCAAATTTTTGACATAATTAAACGGATACTTGACAACAGGGCCAATGGGCCAAGCATTGATTCAATGTTTCTTTTTGAGAGAACAGCTTTCAATCCAGCTCGATAGATGCAAATTTTGTCACCTGCAGGCTGTTTGGTTCATTTCATTTTATCCCTCACAAAGTGAGACCAATGACGTGATTTCGCATTTCTATCAGGTTCAGCAGTATCTTGTACAAAATTCGATACGTGCTCGTTGTACTTAAGCATCACGGACCAGGGTCATGTGAAAATACATAAAGAAGTGTGAGATCAAATGACTTAATTATGACAAGGTAAACACGATAGCATAAAACAGCACGGCCAAATTCAAAGGCTTCGCTGTCGAAAGGGGACAGTTTTGATAAACGGATCCCTAAACGAAGAAGGACCACAATGAGCCCTACGGCTGAAATCCTCTTGATCTCCAATGGTTGGTTTGCTTGAGTTCCGTGAAAATGCTCGACCAACGCACATAACTGAGTGTGTGTGCATCAAGATTATCCCAACGATCAGAGAAGGTGCGTTGGGGAATTGTGTTCTGTTGTGATTTTCAGTATTTTCATCTAGGCGGAGATGAATCATACAATTAACTGACCAATACTCTCAAGGTGTCATAGGTACATTGTTTGCGTTCTGATGCACCAACTCGTCCGTGGCCCTCCAGCTCTAAATAAGCTCACTCTTTCATTAGTTCGGGACTAGATTCCGGTAGAGTTAAACTGTGTCTTCCTGATAAAAAGGGATTTTCGGCTCACTTGAAATGCATAGCATGAATCTGTTACGTAAATCTGGGAAGAAAGTATCCTATACGTGGCGGTGTGACCTACTCCCATCCAATCTTAAAGGTTATTCGCGGTGAGTAAAGGAACTGACAGCCTTTGGATGTTGATTTCGGTTGGCCTCTTCTGCATTGGTAATGCGCATTTATTTCGACTATTTATTGTCCAGGTAACCTGAAGGCTTTCTAAGCGCTTAGATGTTTGTTGGTTTCACGATCTGGACATTGAAGAATTGGTCAGGCTAATAACGTGTTCCTGGGGTACTACTGAGTAGTGATCTCAAAACATTCCTCTCATTGAAATGATACAGTCCATAGATGGGACCGTGCCTGCCCATGAGCATAACTTTGCACGGCATCCGTATTCTCCCAGAGTAGACCAGTACTACATTCAACTGTTAAAAATAACTACGTGTTCCGACCCCCGAGACACCAAAATTTCGACAAGTTATACGAAATATAATGTCTTAAGATGGGAAAGTTGCCTTATTGCAATTTAGCGGACCCCTGCCTAGGGTTTTATTGAAATCGCTAACGGATTTTACTTTCATTTCCTGTAGTCCTTGAATTTTTCTCAGGGCTGTGTTCGCCCTAAATCCCAACATCGGTTAGCTTACGGCTTAGGCGATTGACTGCGATTACGGATGCATATATCGACTGAATACTTACTAGGTTAAATTGAAATTAATCTGGTCGACGGGGGATGAGACGAGTTGGAGACAAATAATCAATGTCGGATAGTAAAAACTAGATAGTAAAACTTTAATCAAGACTCCCAAAGGTACTGGCTCAAGAATCAGTGCCACCCGAACAAAGTATGGAGGGCGGGAAGGAGAAAGCCGGACAAAACACAGCTGTGACAACCCGACGTTCTTTCTATTCCTCATGTTCCTCATTTGTTTTGATCCACCTATCCAGGTTCTTTGTTACTTGTTTCACACCGAGTTCGTCCATGCAGACTAAGGTGTTTCATTACTACTCACAAGTCACACGATGGTGCGAACTCGCACCCTTCTTGCCCTTCGTCATGGACTATTTGTTTTTTTGGTTAACTGATATCCACACTCATTGCCTTTAGTCACACTAAGCCTTGATTGGTTATTTTTGTCATCTTTATTTGGACCACTTTTGGAATATTCGAATGCAGTTTGATCATTCCCGTTGCATTCCATAAAATCTGGATTACGATTCAAGCGTAGTTCAAATCGCCTGTACCTTTAGTAAAAGATGTACAGGTGAGGAATGCAAATCACTAAAAAAATAGCAGCTGTGACCAATAATCAGTTTTCATACGTCTATTCTGACGATTCAACTAAATGAATCACCGGAGAGCAAATCAGCTGAATCAAATAACACTGTCCGATTGTCGAAAATTACGTTTATCCATGTGAACTATTTATCCAGTGCGGAACACCCACCGTCACATTGAGAAGAAATATTCTGGTGGGTTTTCGCTTACGTAAATTCACAAACGGAAAAGAGAAGTCAAAATCACAATGTTGCACATTATATGTATTGGACGATTTTGCCACATTTCTAAAGAAGGCATACTAAAGACAGTACTAAAAGCCATTGTTTACGTGTGACCAAAAGCAAGATAACAAGATTACGCGTGTTTCTTCACCGTAGTTTCATGTTTTCTGTTCTGTAAATCTCCCTAAACGCTTTTTCCTTGCCAACTTGGTGTAGCTTCATTATTAGGTTTTGAGCTTTTGAAGGTGACAGTGTTTTACCAGTTCGTCAGTCGGTGGTGTTTGGCACCTCACAGTCGACTGCGTTTAGAATTCAATTTAGGATATGTTCCAAAATCTGACTGAATAGCTGTCTTTCTGATCAGTCGAAGTAGGTGACTCCAGACCCACATTCGAAAAGGTATATCACACATGAATTCTTTTACTGAGAGTGACTTTCTTTATTCGGCAGATGTGGTATGCTTCTCGAGCTCCTACCGGTTTTATATCATATGAAATGCCGAGGGTTAGAGGACTGTTTAACTTATCTGATCGTTTTGTATGTGATGCGGTTTGGAGTGAAGTAGGGACAGTCATGGTCCCCTCCCATCGAGAAATATGGCAGAGTTGATATGTCATGAAGGTTCGTTGATTCGCTTTGAAATGCCGATTCCACGAAAGTGGCACTTGATCATAAGAGGTATAAAGTGAACACTAGTAATTTTACGAAGGGAGGGCTGTTTTTGATTGTCTCATTTTGATAATCTTGGCGATATCAAATGTGCGAATAAAGACTTATTTTGAGTGGATTTGGGACACCTAATCAACAATCCGGAAAGCATGATTAGTATCAACTCAATGACAACTAACGAGCAAATGATCGAGTATTGTGCTACAAATCATTCCAGATTCTTCTCGAATTAGCCAAAAGGATTGACACCCTTTCGTGCGAAGGGATAAACGTTATGCAATGCGACGGAACTGGATTGCCCTGCAAACGAATCCGGTTGAAGCAATAAAGATGGAGCGATTCAGGGTTGGCAATTTTCCTTTGTTCCTTTTTGCGGTCAAAGAGCAGTCCCCACCTAGGCTCATACCCGAGGGAAGGAGAGTGAATCAGAGAGCTAAACACCGAACTGTCCAGGTTTGCTCCCGTCGCTTCATTGAACATCAGTAATTTACCATATGGTGTCGATCCGTCGCTCCTTTTTTGAACGTTACCATTTCGTTGCCCAGAGAACCATCGACTCCCACAGAGCACGACAGCCTTACATTCGCCGGAATATAACGAATGCGCTGCACCATTTGTGGTGTATTCGGTTTTTTCTTTTATTTTTGCAGTGAAATATGATCCCAATTATAGGGATTTCATTGCGATGTGATGAAATTTGACTGCGTTGGTTTTATCGCTCCAGGCTACCACCAATTGGTATGCTAATTTTTCCAGGCGAGATTTCAAAATTATATGAGGACAGAAAGCATTTGATCACGATGGACTCGTGACTAACATCAGTCTGTGATCACGAACGAGTTTTTTCAAGATATCTGTGCAGTTTTATTGCTGGTAGATGACATTTTTCAAATCTATTTACTTTGGAGTTCCCGATTAATTTGACACGCAACGTAGTGAAACGCGTCTGAGGACTAAATGGAACCAGGATGGCAAATCAGAAGCCATTTAGAATCGTACGGACCGGAATATCACCTATCAAGTTAACTGTAGTGAATTATTGGTTAGCTTTGGGGTGGAGCTAGATTGTACGTGGTGCTGGTTTCATTTTTACTTGTAGTGGACATTCAAAACTGAGCAGGTTTCAATAGATATTTCCAAATATAAAACTTTTGAATTCCCGAGACACGACTTTGTTAGTTGGGTCGCATGCTTTGTTTCTGAATTAGGTATTCAAAACACACAAAGGAAAAGTCAGTTTTCTAACAGTAAGTTAGAACAATGTAGTGACGTCGGGTTAAGGCATGCTAGTTGTAGAAGAATGTAAGCTTTGTCAGAAACAAATTGACATATTAGTGCTTTGGAATCGATCTTTCGCCTAAGTATTGTGTTGCTCTGTGACAAAAACCTTACACAAGTATTTCAGTGATGAGTATAACACTGTCAGTTTATAAAGTTCTTTTATTTGCTGAGTCAGAAGCAGGCGAATCTCAGCGGGGAAGGTGGTACATTTATTACCGTTCATCTACACGAAACATTCTGCCTTAGTGTGACCACGTAATACGCTTTCTTAGTGAATTGTTGATCTGCTCTCATTTCCAATGACGGACTCCAAACCTTTATGTGTGCGGTGTACGAACTTGATCTCGAGGTCAGTGGTTGAATAGGGCTGCTTTCCGTGCACTACTATTGGCTTCAAAGTTCAATGAGGAGAAATTAGAACGACGTACTTCTCCAATAATGAGAATAAATTCTCAAAGATTTTCAAATTCACTCTGTTGAAAAGCAGCTGTGGAAGTGTCCGTGGCTGCATTCTGATGAAACCTAATAGAGAAAGTATTGGTGTCCGTTAGCGAAATATAAACAAGCTCATGGGTGACATAACCCAGTGCATTACTCTGCACCCAGGCAATGCTATAAGAAGGACATATGATCTGACAAACTCATTGTACAAAGACAATCAATTTCGTCTCACTTTGTATGCCGATGGTGAAACTCCACTGACAAGTTCGACGTGTATTAGTTCAGCTCAAATCAACAGGTGTAATCAGCCGTGAAAATTAGGACTCATTGGAATGCTTTTCTCGAGAATGGTTGTCACAAACAGGAATTTGTCTGCCCATGTGTATTTACCAGATACATCTCTTAGTGATTACCACACATAACACCAGTGACAGAGCTTTTATTGCCGGCTTAGGATCAGTCTCGAGCTGAATCAGCACGCTTGAATTATTCACAACAGCTTCAGGGAAGTTACTAGAAAATCTCACCGCTATATTGATTCGATGCTCTTTTTATGGTTCTGCTTTATCACCTCAGTGATAAAAACGGTTGACAGATTCCAATTAGTTGAGTTTTTCCTCCACATCTTGTTCTGACACGGTGTTTTTTCATGAACAAGGAAAAACCCTTACAATGATTGACGGCAAGATTCCAAACGAAGTATGTGAAAAATGGCTCGTCCCGTGAAGTACTGGAATTTAAAATCCCTTTTTAGCTTAAGTAGAGAAATTTTGTGATTTCCAGTATACCTGCCTTCACCACGGCCGAAATAAAATTGGTTTAGCCATCTATGCTATTATTGCTTTGGCGTGACTATCACTCGTATGAAAGTAAATTATTCACTCCGCCTGTTAGAGGACCATATAGGACGAACGGACTGTTAGGCCACGAGAAAATAAGGTTCTCCAAACTTGCGTACGGATTTTTTCATCTGTCCACGAGACACGCATGTGGTCGACACATCGGAAAATAGAGCTGCTCATGGCAAAGTCAGCGAGTGCTTAGGAGTGATGAGCACCACTTTCAAAGATATTTGCCTTCAGCGTCGTAATATATGTTCGGCTCTCTTCTAGTTCTGAATATGCAGACTTCACAAATATTTACCTCTAAAACGGAATTCGCTAAATTCAACAGGTCCTCATCTTGAGTGTAAAATATTCAGTGACATAGTTGAGGCCTATGAAAAAGTATGATTCAAGAAACGAAAATATTTTCCAGAGGGAATACATTTTAATTTTAGTAGTGGGAGACTTGATTTATCCAGATAGTACCGATCGTGATTTATCCGAAAATTTACTCGGTCTATAGTTCGAGCACCGCTAATTAGTTGGGGTTTTTCAGTCCATCGGGTAAAGATATTGGTTCATTCAAGACTTCTTCCTACTAACAGTGATTTTTTGCTGTATTGTGGGTAGTTGAATGTGTGTGGTCTTGGTTCTCAGGGTAAACGGCTTCGAGCAAATTAAGCTCAAATGCAACAGCGTCTCGGAATATAATTTTCATAAGTTTTATTCAACGGAACCGTATGGATTATCCCGGGTGATATTTAGACAGGTTCACTATCCGAATATTTTGATAGAAGTCATTTTTTTCGGCCTACATATTTCCCATGGTGGTGCCTATATGAATGGGTGAAAATGAATTCTTTCATTATCAGCTTATTTCATGATATATATGGTTTAAAAATGCTACTTACCGACGATTATCAAACTTACGGGAAAAAAGGAAATTACACTTTGCGTTGATAAGAACACCAACTTCAAGATTGTTTGGGCGCGTTTGTGTACTCGCTAATACCTTTTTCTCGACAGTGATGATAGGATCCACTGAAACTGACTTTTTGGCATCTCTACAGGAAGGGTGAAAATAGAACTGCGAAGGACTATAAACTTGCATCCTTTTTGCGGTATCTGACCAGTGTTTTACCGGAAATAGGGATACCAATTATCGGATAAATCACAGAAAATCTACTCCACGTACACATTTCAGAAGCAGAAGACCTAGCGAATCCAGTGAATAGGACGACTTTATGCGCATTACGATCAAAAACAGTGAAGGAATCCCCTATACTTAATTCAGCCCGGGAATACTGCCAAACACTGTCACTTCCTGTTGGATATCAGGTAGCCCCAATTTTCAATGTGGCTTGTGTCACGTGGTCTGAAAGCCGCATTGGAAGCCTAACGAACGAGGGAAAGTGTTGATTTCATCACGGGATTTATTTCACGACTTGCGTCATTTTGGCGATGGATGTGCTCCTCGTGTGAGTATTTGGTGTATGGTGAACCGTAGAAGGTTCAGAGGAAGGTCATTTGGTGCGGGGATTTTCCTCTAATAATTATCTTGCTCGATGTGGACGTATCATACGAACCCCCAGTTACTGATTCGGATCGGAATAAAACACGTTTAGTTTCGTCGGTGGACTTTAGCAAGAGAAGCCTCGAGTGTCGGAGAAATCTCTACCTTTAAGACTGAAAATTTTCCTTGAATTCAATGAAAATTGATCACTGGAGAAGATAATAGTATTTAAGGATAATGCTCCATGTTTCTTTTTTCACAAGAGGTTTGTAGATCAAGCCACGTAAAACTGTTTGTTTGTTCATCATCCACTTTTGAACTTGTGGAAATTTGCGTGAAATCAAGGTCCAGTTCATATGATTATCCTCTAGTAGCACGGCTTTAGACGTAATCGTGGAATTGTGTTTGCTTTGGAGCCAAAAGTGCGACACGTGATGGCAAATGTGATGAAAAACTATTGTAACTGACTTCTAGTAGTCGTTGAGATATGCGTAACACAATCCACAAGAGGCCGAACTTCCAATTGAGGTTTTCAATACGGTTTTTTATAAAAATCACCGATAATACACAGAAACTTTCAAAACCTCAACGGTACTCGCTCCGCAAATTACAGTCGGCCAAATGCAAACAAATTCAGGGTCGCTTAAGGTTTACGCGTTAAAATCAACGAGATGTCAGTCATCACCAGCCTGAGGTCAGGGTTCGAGGTGTGTTTCAACAAGCGAGCAGGTGTGGCGTAAAAAGTTAACGGGAAGTACGAATTTTGAGTGAAGGTAGACGGGTGGAATCGATCATGAACTAAAGCTCTGAGTTCCGCGGTTTTTCAATTACATTTTTTTACCACCGACATAGTGGTCTCTGTGCCAATCAAAGTGTAAAACAAACTGATGAATGGAGGGGAACCAAATAATTAATATCTTGCGTGAACAATGTGAAGTGACCTCGATCTTTCTGAGAAAATGACAATTTTCTGGACACCATTTTAGATCTATTTTCTCCACGATCTCTTCTGACGTTTGATGTGGACCTCACTGTTTGTTTCGGTTGGGTACGTTAAACTGGACTGACTTTTTGAGGTTTCCATCGACCTCGTTCAAACTACTTTCACTTTCGGTTCTTCGCCAATTGTGCGTTTTGTATTTCTCGTACCGGTACTATTTCGGTGCCACCATACATAGAATACACCGCATCTGTCAACCCAATTGCGTCTTCTCTATTCGTCCGATATAGGGGGTCACGTTGGTACCTCCCTGTGAGACAGAATGTACGACACATTCATTAGCCGCGCTCGAACGTCTTCTATAACTAATTGCTGATATTTTTTGGGATGACTAAATATAAAAATGTTGTTTCATTTTCCCTCAGATGTTCATATTCCGCCTCAACTGTTGCCCACTGGTAGTGGCAAATATACTGTTTCGTTTGCAGTTTGAGCATAGTTATTCGCAGCATACAAGCAGAGCATGAAGGTGATTGTCCTAAAACTTCGGCACTACTTTTTAATTATGGTACTTATAAAATAACGTTGTTCTGCGCTTATGCCGTCGTGTACAATCACAAAACAAATCATCTGACATATATATGCATCAAAAATGACAGTATCTGTAAACTCATATATATATATATATATTTATATATATTTATATATATATATATATATATATATATATATATATATATATATATATATATATATATATATATAGAGCTTGGCTATTAGGGCAAGAAAAATCTGCACGGAAGACACAATGGAAAATGAACTTCTTCTGCTGTGGAGTATTTTCCTAAAAACCGCTATCCTGAACGGTTTATGAACAAGCGGAAGCAATGACATGAAGATAAGGCAAAACAGTCAGTAGTAGTATATGACAATTTTTCGTTCAAAAGAGATGCGGTGACTGAAATTATTCAACGAATACTAACAGGAGCAGTCAGTAGAACATTCTACGCTGAATAACGACAAATTATGTTTGAGTCCAAACCGATTGTGTGTTTTCAACTGAGGGACAGGGGAGCAGGTGATGCAGCATCTTTCTGTGTGTATTCGTTTTACTTGCTCCTGTGGAACCACGGCCACACGACCATGCGATTTTCCGAACTTGTTCGTGAAGGCCACCCGGCTTGGTTGAACAAAGGAGCAATTAGGAAAATTACGAGTGCTGTGTTTACACCCTGTGGAGTAAAACAATTCACTAGGGGTGATAAACGCTTTCTGCACCTTTCATCAAGTCCGGGACTAGCAATCCAGACTTGTCAAGTGTTGCCTCTTAGCCACAGCCAAAGCCGTGAACATTCGACTCCCCAATCCATCGCTGTGCGCTCAGAAACAATAAGTGCAAGCACTTAAACTACCATGGCCCACTTGTTCTCTGTCACGTGTCCAGCCAGTCGAACATTCTTCACTGTGATCAAAATTCACGTGCACACACGCGAGTGCACAGATGGATGTGAATTTTTGTTTGCCTTTGCAATTTTGTGAATCACGAGCTTGTTCCCCAATCTGTTTTGTTCTTAGTATATATGTATATAACGATTCATTATAAAGTATCAATTTGCAGCCTAGCTGAATACAGAAACCGAGCTTCTTTTGCTGTTCAAAATAGCGAAATGTCTGCATTTCCCTCAAGCCTTTACAGGAAATTGTCGTCATAGCAGTCAGTGAAGACGTGAGTAACTTGGTGTCACCTTGCAAAAGTCTTTGACGGGGGGAGGCGATATATTTTTCAATATTGCTGTCCAACAAAGCGAAGACATTCGAATAATCTGGTGTCCAGGTGTTCGACCCGTCATCTTTTCTCGTGGGTTTACGTCCCATTGAGGGAGCAGTGGATGGGCACCGGTGGTAATTCCTAATGAGGACGTAACGATAACTTTTGAGTACTTCTTTGGCTATCAGTGGGAGTTTCAGCGTCGTAACTACATTGACAAATTGTATTATATGTATAACTTTTCTTTGGATTTTCGACAAAAACTGTATGGAATTTTTCTACATGAACTCCTCAACTGTTTTAAAGTTGTTGATGCTTACTATGATGATCTATCAGTTGTGTGCGTAACACATAGGGACAGACCGCCGCTCACACTCTCTCTGATGTAAGTGTTGGTATCTGCTGACAAACTTATTTGTCTTCGGCTCATCGGGTTTTAATTCTTGCCAGGCATTTGCAGATCGTTCACTCCCTACCCCCACGGAAGAGCCTTGAATCCAGCACGTTCAACGATCCTGCTTGTCTCTGTATTCGTGTCAAACCGCCGTCGTTGTTTTGTCGCTATCGTCATCGTTTCCATCGTGTCGTAAGCACCTTCGTTACCGTGTTACGTGTGACATTTTGTCACATACAACTCTGAACCATAGGCTTTTGAAGAGAAATCCAAGCTGCCTCTCATTCAGGTAGTCAACAATCTCCAAGCTGAAACGTTTGTTTTTACAGTTTCACCACCCCAGCTAGCAGTGAACCCTACTAGTTAACATTTCTTCTGGATAGACGATAGACCATCGGTAGTTCAGTTCAGCTTCATGATTATCACAGCATGCACCGTCATGTGCTTACTAGCCCGGAAGCCGAGTTCTGCTTGCAAGTCAGGCCGTATCGTGCCCCGGGCTATTAGGCCAGTGCAGAATACATCTCCCCTGACTGTTTGCTACTTCTCTGTGAACGGACCGGTTGACTGCACCTGCACGTCGTAGGTAGTCGTCGTAGTGCAGTAACGAGGCGAGTAACAGCAGGCTGGACTAAAGTGGAGGCCACGTGTCAGACTCCACACATGGATGCAAGTAGGAAGAGTAAAGTAGTATACAGGGATCATAAGATAACCTACCAACTGAATGGTGCATGAAACCCAGTCTGCTCTAAGCAGAGGCACGTACACTGTCGGAATGATCACTGATTTCCAGTCGTAAATTCATTGTCACACCCAGGTCGTGTTCGTGGAAAACCACCCAGAGCGAAGATTTATGGGAAGAGCAGACAACACTGAGCCCCGGTCTGTCTACCTGCACCTGTGCACACCGTTGGACATTGACTGAAAGATGCCAAGATGCAGACCGGGAAGGAAAGATGCCCAAATTCATAAGTAGTTCATGACAGTCTACATCGGCCTTGATCCATTTCCAGAGTTTGAGTTCATCGGCAGAGACCAGATAGGATGACTTGATCAGTGGTGATAGATAGTTGGTGAACAACAGAGATAAAAATGGGCCTAAGATCGGACCCTATCGGACTCAACCTCATGTTGCATGCCACTCTAGGTAAGACTGAGTCTACCTCACAGAAGAGGATTTCCACCTCATAAATTCCCTTGACCAGGTTTCCGGGTGTTATGTCACCCTTGGGGACTCCTGTTTCAGAGGTGGAGTGCTACGGGGCACTTTGCTCTATATTTTGCTGAAGTTGACGAAGAGGATGCTGGTAGCACAGCCATGAGTTCCAGCATGTGTCTGACGTTCAAGGGTCGGGAGATGGTTGTACAGCCAAGAAACACCTACGTGGAAACCATGAGGATAGTGATTGATACGCTCATTGCTTTCGAGCTATTTCCGCAGATTGTCACCACCACGGACGTTGTCGAAAATTGTTGGACAAGCTGTTTTGCTCGCAATAATTCTTCTCGTTAGAAATCTTAGTATTATATCATAACAAGGCTGAAATAGAAGGTACTGTCAAATTTAATATTATTAGTGTTAGTCCTGCTACGATCCGCAGGCTGTCAATATTGTGTGACTTTCTTCACCAAGATGAACTAATATGAAGTTCAAGAGGCCGAAACCGGTTAGTGGTTGAACTAGGCTTCTCGTTACGCTGATTAAGGTAATATTCACCAAAGTTAGTTATTACCACTGACAAACAGTAAACCTATAAGGAACATTTTTTTTATCTGGTTTGTCTACAGTGTGTTGATTTAACAGAAATAAGCGAAAACCAAGTGAACGAATTCGAAGCATACTCTGTTGTCTAACATTTCAATCGCAAACTAACGGTGGACGGCAGTTTTACGGCAGGAAAACTTTTGAGTTTAGCCGTGTGCAGCACATGGACTTGAAGGTCATATCAGAGCCGTCGTTAGATGCTAGTTTTATGGCTAGGCTGAAATAAGATTTACTAAAATTCGGAAAATTCCACTACGCTATTAAAGAAGAGAGGAATAATATCGTGTGATCCTGTCGAGCACTCTTTCCAAAGATAACCGTACCTCAGATTCTGTTTACGAATGACAGCCTTCTCTCTTAAGTTATTCATGTAGATTTGGATGTGGAGATGGAAGAAAGATGAGATATGATAAACGAAATTATCCCACTTCGATAATGATGTAAGCAGCACTGTGATAAAAAGGTATCTGGAGGGCAGACAGTATATAATCAAGGATTATATTCGAAGATAAATTCCCATGCGCCATCACAAATAAGGGTAGAGAGAAGTAAGTTACTTTATCCTTCGATTGATCATAATCCGGTAACATAGGAAAAATAAAGGTGACTAAGGGTTGCATCCGGGAAAATACTCGAACGGTATTGTGAATTGTTTTGGACATCGGTATACACTAAGTGAACCGTGGTGAGACTCCGGGACTCTCAAATACATCATTTTTACAAGAAGATTGTCGAATAAACCCGTTTTAGTGACTTGAGGTTGCAAAAATGTACGCGTCGGTTTATACGGGAACCGCTATCAAAGATACTCTGAACAAAGTAAAATTATCCGACTCAACAAAAATGGAACTACCTTGTCGGCCGAATCAGAATTCGCTCTGTGAACCCTGTCTTGATGAAGAATAATGTGCCAGGTTTTGTCTTACATGAAACTGTACATTATATAGTCATGGACAAATCTATTCATTCACCTTACGTCTTTAATATAGAGAAACAAATGGAAGTCCTCATGATTCCTTTTTTATACTTTCCTGCTAGAAGCATCGCTTTGAATAAGGTTGAGAGTATATACCTAAGGTCGGCGAAAGAAGTTATCGTGGTTTTGCCAGATAACAGAAAATGGTGGCAGACTGTAAACGTGTGTTTGACAAATCGATTAATTCGAAAGACCATAATGTCTAGGCCATTACGACCATACCTCTAATCTATCCGCATTCTTCCCAGTTAAACTCATAAGATTAAATGCGCGGTAGTTTTCTGCATTTGCTCTTTGACCGACCTTGAACATCGGGACCACAGATGGCTTGTTTCCTCCAGAAGGGTGGTTTCTCTTTTCCCCGTCGAATTGTTAAACAATGGTGTGAGAGATGACGTGACAAGTTCCGCTATCACCCGTTGGACTAGTAGGCGAACCTCATCTGGGCCAGGGGACTAATGAGGTTGGAGCACTTGGAGTGCATCATAAAATTCTTCCTCCATGAAAGATTTCACTGCCAATAGGTATGAATTTCCACCTAGCTGCGGTAATTGCGTTAACATCTGGGCGTAAACAGCAGCTTAGCCCAAAGCCAACAATGCAATTTTTTCAATGTCCACGTCTGCAATTTATTTGTTCTGCAGCAGTGTACGGGTACAACTGACGGGACTTGATTCCTACTTTCGGTGCTGCGGACGTGTCCAGCAAAAGCCACTCTTCATGCCATTGAATCTTATTGCTTTTCAGTGTTGAACTTAAGTTCATAATTTATTTTAATCTCTGATACCCAGTGCAGGTTTACGAGAAATTTTGCCAAAGTCGGTTTGGTCTTGGCAGCTGGTTTCATATTTGCTTGTAGAAAGTAAAATTAATTTTCATTTAAGTGGAGGTGCAAACAGGCACGCCAATACAGAGATATTCCGATTATTGGTCCATTCCGATACTAATGATTGTGTCCTATCAAAAGGTAGCAGCCACTTCTCTCCTCCAAACTAAAGGGACGTGCCTTGCGTTTGGTCCGATATATGGTTTCTGAAGTACGAGTGCACCACGCCCCTAGTGGGTGACTGTTATCTCAAAGGCAGCACAAATTCGATACCGCCAGCATTTAAATTTCGCTTGGAGAACAAAAAGTAAAAATGTACGCTAATCCACTCTGATAACAGGTCGTTTCTCGCTTGATTTGCAATGGGGATAGGTCACATAATGTCCCATGCAGACACCGAGACAGCCTATCCTCGAGAGTATTGTCGTTGTTTGACAGACTCAATAAGAGGTGCATGGAAGTAGCCTAGAACTAGAGTACATCCGTCTAGGATCCACAGCTCTTTGGCAGCCGGTGTTAGGCGATGATGCTGATGATACAACGGCTGCTGGAGAGATTTTCACTATACTACAACGCCTCTCTGTATCAGTGCTGATCACCATATGTGTCCAGGAAATGTTCTGAGATCCTATTATGTAATGACATATCGACGCCCCGTTCAGCAGTGTAACGATCCCGGTCCACACCAAATGACGCCTACCCAGGTGTGTTCACTTAAGTCTCCGTAGCCTTCTCATTTAGCTACATCCTCGTCAGTTCCATGATGGACATAGTTCTGGTCAATTTCAGGGCCTACAACTCATATTGCTTTCTCGATGGTCCCGTATGTTAGACACCGGCAAATTGATATATGCCTTCAAGTCATTCACAGCACAAAGGTCTTCCAGTGTTAAGTGTCCACCAAAAAGAGAGGCAGTAGCGGTGGCCGTTGTAGATGGAGTCTCTTACGCATCATACAAGACTCAACGACATGATGGCTTGTCTCACCTTTATCATTGGGCTTCCGAGGCCCTATCAGTGCTTGACTCATCCTAATTCGTTTCTCGATGGAAGTCAAACAGGCTCTTACCTCAGTACGTAAGGTCACTGTAGAACATTCCTCACCCATTCTGGAGTGATGCCATTCCCGAAAGGCTGCTGTTGACCGATTTAATTGGTTTCACCTAATTTGAATGTAACTGACTCAGACTGTACCAGTATTTTCCGTCTACTGGTCCGTAAGCAGTTTACTCAGACTCAATCTTAGCGGTATAAAATCTTTATTCAATCTCTCTAGGAGTGTTGTTGTCTCTTCTGGGATATTGACTGCTGGGAACCGTTGTTCACTAGGTGGCAGCATCTTTGAAACAGTATTCATCCCCGTCGACGTAATAGCATATTTTCCTGTATCTGCCGCAAGGTACACCAGCTACCGCGGTTCTGTAATCAGGGATTGTATTTCGTAACACTACTTATAATCGATAGCGCATAATCGTAATTTGAAGAAACGTTTTTGTCCTTTTCTGACTACGACGAGTTGATACAGACGTCATGGCAACGGCCGCAACGTAGGATATTGTTGATTTTGTATATTCTTCTGAGTTTTTGACCAGCTTTGAGAAAGACCGCACTTTGGTCGGGGTCATTTCCGCCGGGGATTAGGAATTGGCCGCCAAAGGCACTGGCTTTTACACAGCACAAGAGGCTCAAATTTTACGGGATAACCTTTGACGTCGTGTGGATCCATCAATCAACTCACAGCAGGCCTTTCGGCTCACCACCCTTGTTAGTCTGTCAGGTCAGGAAGCACATGTATTCACAGGAATTGATTCACTGCTTAGGTCATATATATATATATATATATATATATATATATATATATATATATATATATATATATATATATATAATTCCCAATGAGGGAAATACTCCGAAGAAAACAATAATCCACAGTTTTCAACGGGACACGCCTGGTATGGTGAAGTTCCTATTGCCAGTTTTAATTCGGACTGCATCGATTATTGCTCAAAGATGTGGTGGTATATGTTATCTGTTTGAAAATTCGTAAGATGACTGTTCAAAAGAGAAACGTTAAACTTGTTAAAACGCGAAATGTCCTCAACGCCGGCATTTTGTAAGCCTGCGCATTGATTTCATTCACTCTTCAGTACCACTTCGGCTCAACCAGCCGAACTTTGAATACACGCCAAGGATATTCTAGAAATACTGCTGTAAACAGTCAAAAAACCAGTTTTCTTTGGCGGATTCCATATGCTAATTTAACTTTGGGATGTATGCAGTACGATCCGTAAGTGAAAATAATGAAGCGTTCCGTCTCTGCCTCGTAGCTCAGCTAGTAGAGCACGTGAAATTGTGTCTTCTATGCGTGAAATTGAGTCGCAGCAGCTTTGACGACGTTTCACATTAGGATAAATTTAACACCTATCATATTTGCTTATACTCGGACATATTGGTCACCTGGATCACGACTTGTATATGGGATCAGTTCTACCTGACCTGCGATAAAAAAACAGCCAGGAGACAAACTGATATTCAAGGATTTCATCGTGGATGAACCATGCTCAGTGATAGGGAAACTAGTTTGAAGTACAATGAGAGACCGTGAGCTGCTTTGTCACTTTAGGGTAACATTCAGACAGCTTTTGTACAGGGAAAGTGTCTAAGATTCATCATCTAAACGTTTACCATGTCGGACCACCAATTTTTGTATACCTAGGGGGTTTGTTATCAAAAAGAAGCTCTACCATGGCTTCATTTCAGCTCTCATTATTCACTGGAAAAATTCATGATTCGTATTAATCGATGAGTATAGTGCAGAGCACTAGTCCTTTGCTCAGCCAGAGGCACCCATAAGGTTAGCAGGATGGAAACATCTCACCCATTCTGAGGCCTGGAAATTTAACAAGTGTTGCACCATATTCACATTAAGAACCAGTACTGTATACGCAGTGGAACCTCAATCATCCACGCGGCACCTTGGGAATACATTTATGAGACTATTCAGTGGGAGCACATATTCACCCTCGATCCGGGGATATGATTAGACCAAATACATAGGCAGTCTTTCTTTGATTCCCATTGAAAAAACCTGTCAGCCAGTTCACCAACTCAGCCCGACAATCAGCATATACGTTTCGATGTATTCTTCCCAACACTAATCACTGAAGCCGAGCTTGGAGGACTTTCGGACATTGTAACGTGCCATGATGGGTCTGAAAAACCCATTGCATCTCCAGGAACAGAGTTTGTATCCATTTCATTTTCCTCTACTTACTCACAGGCCTACAGTTGATCGTAGACCGATAACTTTCTATTTTAGTGTTCAAAAATGATCCGCATCCGGTCTGAAGAATAATTCGGATGGTAATATATGCTTTACCATATCCAAATACTACTCTGTTTTTTGTGTACCCAATAGTTTATTACGTAAAATATTACAAAAAAGAGGAATCTCTGAAGACTGGTTTGCTCACACATCCTTGTCCTCCTATTATACCACGTGCTACACTTCGGGAAATTAACTAATACATATCGGTAACGAGGACAACCCGTAACCTATTACGGTCTTTGGTGGAATATGTGCATATTTTCCCACTGAAAACTGACCGGTTGACTTCACGCTGAGTTTTATCAGTCAGAATGCTTTATGGAGTGGCCTAAGCAGTGTCTGTCTGAGTGGCCCTCGTCATTGGTAAAATAATGCACGGTTGGTTAGTCACTACATCCCCAATGATTAAGAAGTACCCTGAAGAGGAATTTCGAAACAGGGTAGTCCTGCGTATTTTTCAGTAGCACGCAAATTCTACCTAATCGATCTCTCGTGCCCCAAAGACAGGTGCACCGGAAACTTATGAAATAAAGTGTTGAGTATATTCCACATAAATGAAAACACTTACTGAACCTGAACAATAGTTCTCCCAAAAAAAGGAAATCGTTTTCAGTATTTAAACTTTATCTCAAAGCGTGTTTACAGATATAGATTAGGAAACTGGCTTTTTGGATAACTCCGTATTCTGGCCGATATAGTTGCAATTTAATGCTTACTATTGTGAGGGTATTGACTGAAGCGCCAAAAGACAGCCTAGTTCCGTTAGCAGATAGCATGTCACTGTCTGTCCGACGTCTATGAAGAAGGTCTGATCAGCTAAGCGAGTTGATGGTCCGATCAGTTTTTGACGAGACGGAGCGAAATTATCCAATCAGCTGCTCGAAACTGTTTTAAATGACCGGGACGAAGTCGGCTAATCAGGGACGTGAACAAAAGAACCAATCAGAACACTCAGGTACGGTGAACGTCCTGGACCGCTGTTTTGATTGCAAGCACCCAAAATCCTATATAAACTGCTTCTTTTCTTTTGCAGAATAAAACAAGATAATTCTACCGCGGAAAGGTCTTCTCACTAGATTTACAAGGACAGTATAAAACAATTGCGGCCATTGATTTCGTGGTCGGAAGTGGTTGAAATAGAACACCAGTCCAACCCTTAACCACATTATGTCTCTCCTATGTTGATATTTCAAATTCGCAAAAAGTCCTTTTTCTTCTTCAAATGGACCGGTACTTACCACTCCCGTAAAAACTCAATTCACAAACTATGAATTTTACACACTCAGGACACGATTTACAAAAAGCTGTTTTATTCAGATAAAGAAGTTTCCGAAGACAAGGATATTCGTCAGTTTCCCCCAATGGCGCAAAGAGTACTGTGTTAAAAGTTTTCCCGTTTTGTTAGTTTCGATTTGTACGTCCAAAGCGTCTTCAGCCATCGATGATTGGTTTTGTACAGTCAATTCAATTATTCCTCTTCTAATTATATACAAAAAACATGCGTAAAACGCAATTAAATTGATACTTCCTTGGATAGAGGAAATATATAACGACCAGTTAATTTCATAAAACATCGCAATATTACTCTACTTCTGCAAGCCAAAATCTCAAAAGGGTCCATCAGTTCTGAAACAGTTATTTTCCCAACAATCGCATAATTCGTCCCAATTATTTCACCTTCACAATAAGGGGAAATAACTTTAGTGCTCTTCAGTAATCTGCAGCTTCCATGATTTATTTTGCCACTGTTTTGGAAATTTTCCGAAACTTCAGCTGAGCCACTGAGAGGAATACCATTTTAATTGCTCCTTAATTCAGTCAGTCTCCCCTATCATAACGATCGTATCAATGACCATACAGCACGCCCATCATGCCCACCTTGCTATGTGGTACAGGGATACATGGTCACGCTTGTGGACTCAATCTAGTCCTGATCAAGTTCAAGTGCTTCGAATGAGTGATAAACGAATACGGATATGCCAGTCAATGAATGTGCATAGGATTCCGGGCTTCGTAGTCAGTTCTCACTACCCAAGGTGGTAAACAGCATCCAAACAAACATAAACGTGCCAGCGTTAGGAAAATTTCTTTCTTCCTCGAAAATGGATCTTAGGGTTGAAAATGATGGCTGCTTTAAATCTTTACTCTGAAGTTGATGAATAACGTGTAGCCTAGAGAGTTTTACCAGTGATTTTCATCTAACAAAAAGCAATAGTATAAACTACAGTGGACTGGAACATAGAGGATGTTGGACGCACCCCATTAACCCGATACGCGAAGAGAGTATTCTGGATACAATTCAGTAAGACACCAATAACCCTTCCATTGACAATCTACTTTCATGTCCCACTAGTCCCTGATATCAGCAATATTTGGGTGGCAATAAAAAGTGATCCATCCCAAATCGATTTATACAACCAACCTTCATAATCCGTGTGTGCGATCTGAGGCGAAATTACACCATCCTTATGAACTTTACGGTCCTGACAAAAGAATCGTATTTTGACAACCTCTTTCTCAGACTGCATTCGAAACTGTTGCCAGTGTAGCTGATCAAGTTGAACCTGCGCAGCTCTGTTTCCAACCATCCTCCCGTTACTTGAGTTGCATTCTAAGTAAGCATTGGTTTCTCCAAATATATTTTTCTTTACAGTTGCAATATCTAGTGGATTAGTACATGGCTTTTACACTCGCAATGAAGGCGATGATTTTGTCGCTGATGATTTGTTGCGAAACCATTCTCGTTCACAGACAGTGACTCCGAATTTCGAAATTCCTTTGACACATTGTTTCATGGCTTCATTTGAAACCTCATTTTAATTCACTAAATGCAGATCATTTTTTAACGCCCAACTGCCCGTTTTTTGCATTCCCTCAACTGTTCTGCTTTCGGCCAATAAGCTGTGATTTCTGTGTACGGTTTCCATAGTGACGTTTCAATTCCTGCTTGATGAACCAATTGAGGACGGTATTATGAATTCACCTAATTTCGTCAGCTTCGTCCATTTGGGTCCACTCACGTTGTCATAGGTCCCCTCAGCAAATGAGAACCTTGTTTCACTTCAGGTTACTCTAATCTCTGGAGCGGTAAACTTTTCGGTTAGCCCTATTTCTGTGTAATATTTGAGTGTTCATAATTTCACAGAAGGTATTATTGGTACGAGCAGCCTGAATCTTATATCAAGTAGCAAATCCATTTCCGTTTTTAACATCCAAAAGCCCATCGCTGAAAGCTGGCTTGGTGTGTTGAACAATTAGATGCAAAAGGTGTCAGTGGGTTACCCATCGTATATTTATATGAGCCATATTTGACTTCCATTTTGCGTACGACGATTTTTGGATTGTTTTAAGCTTTCACGACAGCCCTATTATGTTCAGCATTTGCAACTTTTTTGCAAATCAGCGGTCACAACATTACTGTTTCTCACAAAACCGCTGATTTCAAACTGCAAAGTCAAAAGAAAACTGAATTTATAAATAATGGAGATTTTATTTAACCACAGTTTACTCATACTACTAGCATATATTTCCAAATGAAAGGCTGGAGAGATTTTCCGAGGGCAATTTAGGCGTCTTTGATTACTGCGGGGCTAGTTTCTTCATATCATATGAACCACAGCACTGTGGGAAATTCGCTCAAGTGTTGACTTTGTCTATTCAATGAGATAGCCACACCGTGGAACTTATCTTACCTAGACCACGATATGCTCACTCTGAGACTTATCACCCTATTATCGGAAATTAGAGCCAAGTCAGGTCGGGACTGGATTTTTGATTTTCGAACGCTTTACACACACGAATGGTATAGGGGTCGGTGGCTTGATCGGAATTGAAGTAACCCGTAATGATCTGTTATCATTTGTTATCGCAGTAACAGCCCCGTCAAAAAGCAGTCACTTTCGACTACTACGTTAACCCACTGTTGATTAACTAAGACACCGATAAGTGCATCCGTTCTGTTTCTTGATAGAAAGCATGGAAAACCTAACTAAACTAAATTAAACAGAATAATCGAAACTCACAAAATTGTATCAGTTTTTGTTCCGTCATCAATCGATTTCACTTCGATACGGCAAGAGATTATCACACTCATACAACGGTGCTCCTTATGTGATGACTTCATTATCTGACGAGGTAATTTGGATCTGAACCAGATGAGGAATAAAGGTAACCAGTCGTCGCATTGTTTAGTACGAAACGACCTCTGAAAAAAAACCAAAGCAAAACTAATTGACACAGATGTGTTGATAGATATCCGAATGAAACCATCCACAGCATCACTTTTCAAAGGCAGACACCTGATTGGTTTCACCGCCGTCACTCACGGCCTGCCCAATAAATCGTTTTGCCTGTTGATGACCCATTACAGTTGAGCTGAATTCTCGGTGATGAGCGCAAATTTCCGTGGAAGGGCCAGAGTAGTGATCTATTAAGCATGGACATAAAAATTCAGTTCGTCATATCAAGAAAAGTCTTCAGCCCGTCAGTCCGCATCTCACCCTACTCACAAGGATTTTCTATCTTGCATTTACCGAACAACTCCTTCGATCGCATGCTTCTCTACCCCTTGATACCACGCAGACCACCACAACCTCGACTGCACGCTCCCATTGTGTGGAACTATTTTGGCCTTGTTTCTACGACAATGCTGATTGATTGTATCTTTCTATCTTTAACCCGGATCTGTGGTCCATTTGTTGGCCTCATGTGGCCGAACAAATATGATGGATTACTTTACCTTTCTTTTCTCTTACGTTCCCCTGTGCACTGACCTAGTGGTTTCCACGACGACTCCGCCGGCGTTGTTTTATTTCACACCCTCCTTCCCATTCACGTGTTGGTTCTTACCCGACCCAGTCTATTATTTCCTCATAATTGTCTGGGTTACTTGACTGGGCCCACCTCTTGAGCGTAAGCATCTGTTTCTTTTTGTCTTCTCCTATAGGGAAGACTGACTTTTAGCCTTTCCGCTTTGATCATGCCACTTTCTCCTAGCCATGATATCGGTTTTTTCTCTTAACACGCTTGTGCTTAGGTCCCCTTAGACAATTACTTCTCTTCTGACGGTTGACTGGTCAAAAGCTTCTCTTAAATAACGACCTCATTTATGAACCTCTTGACTCAGTTCCGTATGGCCGTTTCGTGCGTTTTCTGTTCATTTTTGCCTGAAGTTCTTGAAGCCTTTTGACTGTTTTGATTCCGTGATCGGTTTCTCCCACAATTTGAGTTAAGTTATTATTATTGCTTGATAAACTGACCCACATTACACGTAGATAAGCGAGATTTTGTTCTCCACCCTGGGACTAGGGTTTCTGTGAGTTACGCAGTAACGGGAAGAAAATCCTCTACAGCCAGTGTGGATAGGGAGGTCGCGTGGACAGTTTGCTAAGAGTGCTGTAGTGACTGTGGTGTATGCGCAGTTTATTTTACCGTTATCCAGATGAACTCAGCCACCATCGATCGTTCAGACCGATTTTTGTAACCGCTTCAAGATCCTACCAAAGAGGAACTGATTTTCACTGAGCTAAAAGACTGAAGTGTCTCATTCAGTGAATCTGGAGTTTGCCATCAGAAAACTGGATAAATGAACAGCGTTACCTATTTTCTGGCAGTGAGTTCTACTGAAGAAAGATCTAATTAAACAGCAATGGCCAAAGACTGTTTTTACTCAAGCCTGTTCATATCTTAGTCGTGAAAAAATACTACAATATATTTTAACATTTATTTTGTATGTGCTCTACACAGATGGATTAAAGTGGTAGAGTAACCCCGCCAACATAAATAAATTCATAGTTTAGCAAGAAAAACTAAAAGGTTCCAATCTGTTATTCTGCCTTTGTATGAATCGGTAACGGAGTCAATGTTTTGATTTGAGTTCACGCAATCATTCCGATGATGACGGGATGAGAAAGCTAGCTATACATGTTGGCTAGGTCCACGTGGTAGAATCGTGTGCAGACAAAATTTGGGTGTTTTTATCAAACACCAGTTCAAAAATGGTACTATTTTTGTGACTGCTCTGCTTTGACCTTCGCACTTTCTTGATCCAATGCCTCCCAGCTAGAAATAGTCCGATCGATCCCGACCAGTGTTTATTGCGAAGGCGGTGGTGTTACAGTATCTCAGTACGCTCAGCTTTTTTGGCAATGATGGTAATGATGGTGGTACTTCATATGAATGTAATTTGGCTGACGGACAAACTGCCCCTTTCGCAGTACAGAACAGTGCATCTGAGTGCTGATGGGAAATTGATGGCTGAATGCGGATTGCTATTAGTTAATATATCATGTTCAGTAGGATCACTTGTCTCGCTAATGGAACCATGAATAAAACCAGTATGACTGACAGATTCTCGGTTGACTAATTGCTTTCAGTCCCTGGGTTTTTTAACATCCTCCAATTTTACAACAATAGAGCAGTTTGTTGTGAATCAGACTATAGAATTGGCCTTCAAAATATAGTCACAATACGCACCATAGTTCATTTTATCATTCTTCAATCAAAAGCGGTCAGTTTCAATGGCCAAGCAAATAACGGACTCAGCTTTGAAATCTCTGGCATTTAGTCCTGTATAAATATCCCACCTTTTGAATATTTGGATGCTCAGTCGAACGGCATTAATAATCGAATTGCGTCTCAGTTAGATCTTCTTTTTAGTACGGATTGGAAAGAATACAGTGCAATGCAGTGGTACGGTATTATTCCCAAAATTTGCCTTACCGTAGAATGAGACCAATCAGTTTCCGGGTGATGTACTCAGCGAATCTATTCTGCTTGCCACCGTAAGCAAATCCCACCTAAAAAACGAAACATTCTGTTACCCATGATCCCAGAGAAATAATATTGTTCTTTAAAGCGCCAAACTAAATCAAACAAACAATTCACTTCGGGGTTTTGGTTTGTTGTTGTCTTCCTACTTCAAAATTCTACTTGGTAAAAGTTGAGTGACTGTTCAACGGGATCAAAACGCAATGTGAACAGACCGAAGAAACCTCAGGTTTACTCAGGTAGACGTTTCTGCCCCAAGTGCATGCAGAGCGAAAGCAAAATCTAACCGATCGCACCAGGTAAACTTTCATTTGTAAGCTATCAATCCTTCTCATAATTTCTCGCCTCCTGCACTTATCCGATAAATCAATGGATTAGTTTGAATTTGTTTTCCATGCAGTGTATATCGACAATCAAAGTCGATGGTTTACCGGTGTGTGAACAATTCCTCAAAGTTTACCGTATGAAAAATGTTTTTCCTCATGTAATGGATTAACTTTGAATCAAATATAATTGACTCAGAAGAGTAGATTTGTGCTTTTTAGATATTGCTGATAAAATACTTGTATTCCGGTCACATGTATCACGTACCACCTCGGGAACGAGTTGCTAAGTAGTCGATTACATAAACAGGAAGTTATGCAGCTCCAGGTGCAAATGGTGAATACTTTCGCATTCCGTGTAATTCGGAACAGTGCTAACCAGCTGCCGAGGCTGTGGAGTCAACTGTGTTATATCAGCGAAGTAATTTGAACACTTTGGAGCTACGCACTGGTATCATTCGAACAGAGCATTGACATTACTTTCGGAGATTCTGCCGTGTCCCTGATCTCAGATGATGGAAAGCTCACCGTACCAGAAACTGGCCAGACCCATTGTTAGGATCACATATCATGGAATCTGATGGACACGAACCGTTGGATCTTCTTGATATTTGATATACGGAAATGCGTCATCCGTGTTCACCAGTAATTGAGGTCTACTTTAAGATCATTCTCTTGAATTTCAAATTTTAGGAAGGTAAACTATCCAAATGAGCAGAGGACGGACAAAATATGCCTAACCTTCGTCGAAAATCACATTAGTTCTTCCTGGTTAACTGTCTGCTTATGCAGAGCATCACATCTCCATCAGCTCCTCACATCTGCTGCTACAGCTATTTTAATTATTTCTTTCATAGTGTTTTGATTATGGAAACTTCACATGATAATAATATTTTTTTCGTTTTAGACCAATTGTCGATACCGCTGTATTTCGTAAAGTTGAAATGACTTACCTCCAAGAAATAGCGCCAACTTTTGTAGATAGTTACAGTTTCCGAGTCCGTAGTTCACCTTCACCCTATCAAAAGCAGATCCTATTCCCGTTTACCTGCTTTTGGACCACAACTTTTATTCTTGTAATTTACCTCGCTTTTACTGCTTATTTTGATAGCACTTTATTTCAGTAAAGTGATGGCCAATTTCAGCCTTGGAACGGGAGTGAATGGTGGTGGCTCGAAGATTCGAATCCGGGACTGAAGGGTTCGGAAATCACCGTCACAACCGTTTAATTACATCCGACCACCGACAAAGGCACTAAAATAGAACATTTACATCCCGTATCACTTTGAAATATTTCCGTTAGGTTTGAATATATTTCTGGGAAGTTGAGGTTGTATGACGTTTCTACCACGATAAATTATTCAGCAGACTGAAAAGCCGAATTGGTCAGACAAACAAATCGTCAAACCGTGAAAGTCAAGTTCATCACAGACGGTTCCTGATACTGTCAATAAAAACCGATCCCCACAAGAGCAGCTGAAGTGCTTAGGACCGAAGAATTCCGGCACAGCTTGAGAATACTGCAAAATCTCATGGGTCATTAAAAAATTCGCTGTTGCTTATAGGCTTGGAAAGAGAAAAACTTAATTCCTTTGCAAAAGAAGACCTGGAAACCGAGGTTATATTAGTGACCCTTGGTGAACATTCATTTACTTCCGCGATGGTGGAGAAATGACAACTCACAAGTGGAACATATCACTGCTTTAGTGAACAGGAGTAAGATTAAGTTACGAAAATATACTGTGAGCGTGTTTCTGTGATGGTTGCTGCTGAGAACCTTTTCGTGATTGAGTAGACGTTTTTTCACAGCATTCGTTTCAAAACATGGCGTCGACGTAGGTGAGAAGGTTACTTTCAACTCGGCTAACGAAACTAGTATATCCATAGAGGTTCAACAATACATTTATCGATGTTGTTACTAAGAGGAATGAGGTGGGGTGAACTGATTCAACGTTAAGTCGGGCAACAGCCCATCAAAGGTATTCACTTGTTAAAATAACGATGGAATTAAAGTTCCCGCAAATTCTGGCTTCTCTATCGATTTCATTTCCGTGGTCCACAAAACAGCTTAGGGCCCAGAAAAACGTGACTCGTGGGAAGAAACTCAAAAATGGAATCACTACATTGATTTCGTGGTCCAAAAACTCTTTACGCAAGGTAAAGTTGGCCGCAATAAGTCATGATCAATCTCGTTGGAGTAGCGTCATCCACGACATTCTGACCAATGCAGAATTCATTGCGTTACAAAATACCACTGTCTGGCAGGTTATCAATTTTCTCAGAAGAATGAGTTGCTGCCAGGTAATATTGCAAGTTGTTTCTCATATGAGGAGCTGCGTTGCATAACAGTAAACATATTTACTCTTTCTAAATACGTTCGCAGTGTAATACCATGAATATTGTAAAGGTTCTATTGCCGCAAATACTGCTTAACATCCCTGATTTGATTACGAGGGTAAATAAACTTTATTGGAGAAATAAGCGAATGCACTTTCTTCACATTTTTCTACGGAAGCCCAAATATTGCACGTAAATTAGCACAGGGTAACTCGTGGTATCGTGGCTCTGCTGGTAAATTCTTTTCCTAGAAAGCTTAAATTACTGACTGAGAATAGAGACAAGACAATACGATAATAATAGGATAACATTATACAATCGAGACATTGTGGTAGAAGTTTGCGTATGAAAGAATACCACTAACTTTCTAATTTTTGGTGCATATTCCCACATACTTCCGGATTGCGGTTAAATTGTAGATGTCAAATTTATCCTGACATGGTCTACACCAAGATGAACGGTAACCCGGAATGTCTTTGTACTTATAATCAAAAAAGGCAAGTGTCCGCGGCATAACGAGTTTGTATCAGGGTACAACCCTTTGGGTAGGGCAGAGAATAAATCCATAAACCAATATTTTACTCGAATTAGGTCAGTACCTGTAGAAGTACTGCAACCCAGAAGAAGAGCTGGGTAAATAGTTTGCCTATTGGACCATACATTTAGATAACACAAAAACAAGTCAAAAATAACAGCATTTCACATTTGAATCAGCGACATTCAGTCCATTTTAAACCAGTCTCTATTCGGTTGAAGGACACAACTACGTGGTTTTTTGACTTAATACATCTCATGGGGTTCAGGCTGTGTGACTTTCTAATGTTCACTGTCAACCCGTGGTTCACAGTTGTTTTCTACCAGTGGGTTACTTATTCAATCACCAGTGTACACACTTTACCACAGCAGAATATCTCAAGTGATCTGAGAAATCAAACTTGTAAAACTTCCGCTCCGATACTCGATTATGACAGACTCAAGAAGTAATATAACGGATCAGGTAAGTGATTTGGAAAGTTTCTAACATAAAAATCTTTGCAAAACGAACACAATTTCCTTGATAAGAGAGGTGTTTGCTTGGCAAAAGGATAGGAACACTTAAGTAAATTTATGTTACTCTTCAAAATTCCAAACTGTTTTGAATGGAATTCATATCTCGGCTGAGACCACTCAGCCCACCTTGAATGCTGTGGTTTTAAAGTACAATCGTGTGACATTCGGTTAAGAGTTTACACTTTGCAAACCACCTCCAGCTGTTGACCTTAAGGCAGATCCCGAGGGGGCGGTTGAACCAAAACTATTTTGAATGAACACAGGAAGACTGGTAACCATATCGATCGTCTCAAACCAGTTTGTTTATACACGTCCGGAAGAGCAACAAGGAGCGCCAAAAGTGAAAAAAAAATCGTTTTGCTAAGGAATAACAAATAAAACCAGAGGGTATAGTTCTGCTTTGTATCTCATCAGCTATTTGGGTAAAAAAATGCTTTCTGCTGAACAAGGTTGTGTCGTTTTAAATGTTTCCTAAACAACACACGCTTCAATGAATCATCTTTTATAATGACCATGGGACACTGTCCAGGTAAATATTAATTGCAAAAAAATCCAGTGTAGTCTTAACTTTCATGAACACAACAAGCCTAAATTAACGTGAGGCATTAATTTACTTTCGTGGAAAATGTTATACCAAAACGATTTTGTTCTAAGTACTTGTTTCTAAAACGGGAACATATATCAGTCTTCTAGTTTAAGAATAAAAATGCCTCCTCAAAGACTATATTTTTAAAGACATTTGCGTCACTGATGAATGGAACTTCGAAAGACTGATTTCCGAAAAATGATCGTGATATTGAGACTTCAAAAGAGCAACCCAACCAGCCTTTTCATGCCCGTGCTTATCATTGTCAACCCAGGGAGTCTGTTTGTATCAATTTGTACCAAATAATTCTTGAATTACGACGGTAATTTCAACAAGGATTTTCGAGGGGGGAATTCTGACTGTGAGGCAAGGCTGCTACTGTTTCAGCCTTCGCCATCCACGGGTTGGGAATCTTATAGCGCGTTTGACTTTACACTGTGAACCATACTGAAGGCCATAACCCCCTTCATAATATGCGTTGTATTGAGTAGGTAGATATTTGCAGCACTAGAGATGACTTTTTACTTCCACTCGAGTCGTTATTTTATCATTTGAGGGATATGTCGTATTGTTTGACTTGCGTGGTTTGATCAAACTAACAAATAGGTAATAGAAAATGAGGTCAAAAGTGTAGTATTCTATGATCTCAGGATTATCGAATCTCTCGCAGATATTCTTAAGGAATCCATTGTTCTGTTTCACCGTTCCATCACGCTAGTCCTTTGGTCAGTCCCATTTGCTGCTGTAGTGAGCAGGCTGTTGACAGCCATATTGGTGTTCGATAAATGTAAGTGTGGGATCCTTTTGATGCACTTATTGAGCCTTTGTATTCGCCTTTTGCAGATCAAACATGAGTAGCCCCCACGGAAGACACTGATTTTCGCATACTACACAGCTTGACCTTGTGTTTCTATCATATTTCAGGTACGACTAAAAAAAATACTTTTCAGCTGTACAAAATTGTGAAATGAAGTGAATTGCCACTTCTACGTGGTTTTCAAAGTGTAACCAAAAATTCTCCTATTCTTTAAATCAAACCATCGTTATCAAATAGGCTTTGTTCTTCGTTTGTCAGCGTTAAGCGAAATATCCGGTGCGACTGAATGAAAGTCGATAGGATAATCTCTCTGTTAGTTTTGACTAATGTGTTGTTGCCACGGTGAAAACCCCTAGAACGTTGCAACATAGAGACAAGTATTTTATTATATTGAGAATCAGACCATAACCATTCCCAGTACTTCCTTATCAGTCAGACTCTCGGTGACGAAACTGTCATCTTGATGACTCTCAAACGTGGAAGATCTGGCTTGGAATCCTAAGGTCCCCCAACCACTTCACTCCTGTCAGCTTCTACTTGGAGTGACCTCCGTTTAAAATCAATTGAAATCAAATCAAGTTAAGGCTTTTTGCATCCCGGGAGGTGAACACTCGTCCATCGCGTAGCAAATTGCACATTGTCAAATAGACAAATAAAGCAGAGTAAATAATAGAAAATAATCAAACGCTGAGATAATAAATAAGCAGTAGATATCGGTTCTAGTCCAAATGTTGTGTTAGTTGGGATACTGCACAAAATCGAATGTGCAGAAAACGCTACTATAACGGGAACACTGGAACTACTGTGCGCCCCAGAGCATGCATCACCGTGTTCGTAGTGAGAGGTTGTGGAGGATTTGGATGTACACATCACACGGTCTTTGTGAAGGAAGTGAAAGGAGTCAGTAGGAATCTCCGTAGATAGCTTTGGGAATACTTCACCATATTATTATGTTACAAAGTGAGCCAATTGCCGTCGGGGTATTCCAGCTGCAGGTGATAAGAACTTGAATAATTCTGCAATAAACTTGCCGTCTTTCAAAAACAGGCCGGAAAAAATGGTGGATAAAACTAACAGCCAGAGAAATAGGACGCATGAAAATACAAAGCTTTTGACAAGATGATCAAGCACGGAATGAAACTTAGGAAGTGAATCGTCTAGTTTTCACAAAAACCAAACCAACATGTCTGGACCAAGTAAGGTTACTGTCGAGCAGCACTCCAAGGTGCTGGACAGAATCAAGATGATTCAGCTAATATCCATTCATTGAAACGGAAACGCAGTAGTAAAATTAGAAACTGTAGTGTCACCACACTTAGTTATTTTGGAGCGTAAGCTATGAGCATCAGACTAATCTGAGATTTGAGTGGGGTCATTTCGAAGAAAAGAAAAACCGGGATCACAGGCATAAGACATACCGAATATGACGTCATTTGCGTATTTGATAAGAACAGTATTTTCATGTAGAAGGATAGAGGAAATGTAAACAGAAAATGCTGATTGTCTAACAATTCGTTCCTATTTGTTGCGTATTTTGTGTTCACAAGAGTAAACTTAGGAAGGTGGACTCTTGTCCTTTAAGCACCTCAATGATTTACATAATGTTTTACCGAGTAAGGCATCATCTTATTGGTACAACTTCCGTTATGGTAGCGTAGGTGGCAGAATCCATAGATCAGAGGATGGGTGTATGGCTATGTGATATATACATTCAGCAGCACGGCCAGATTCAAGGGTCCCACTAAGTGGTATGTCGTTCACGAGTAATGAACAATATATGGGTGAAACACAATTAGAATAAGGAAGAAAGCCCTGTTCAACATTTCAAAGTCAGGTGTATCCGAACATTTTTTCGGTGATTCTTTGCTGGGACAATTACGACCATATTTATTCGTGAATAAATTAACGGGAAAGTATGAACACGAGCAGTCTGCCAGAAAATTATTCGTACAGCTTGTCAGTTGATCGGTTAGCCGTCAAACCAAAAAAGGCACCCGGTAGGGGGAGGAGATGGCAAGGTAAACTGGACTGTCACTGGCTAAATGGGTACCGATTTCGGGATTGGAGACGGTGACTTTTGGATAGTGAAGTTAAAGAGCCTAAAAACGTTTTGTGAACGCAGTTTAGACAGTAGTGGTTGAAAGGTGATTGGTCCTGCCATCGCTATTCGCCTGTCTCCGACTGTTTTGTCCAAATCGTTGGGATCCTGTACCGTACGCTGAATGACCTTGTCGGATCAGCCATTTGACCGGGGCTTGAATGAGGACTCACGATGGCAATGGTTACGGATTTCCTCTCCAATGTGGTTGGAACTCCTCGACTTGCTTAGATAAATACTTTGTAGCCCGACCTACATAAGTAGCCCAACGACAAATTCAAATTCATAAATATTCATTTAGGAGATCAAAAACGGTAACTAACCGTAGTCTATCGAAGCCGAAGACAGACATATGTTGCACTGTTTAAAGTGAATAAAACAGTGCCAACTTTTACAGCTGCGGGATGTCCGTCGTAAATAAGTTTGATGAATACAGTCGGCCTTTATTGCAAACAATTTGTTTCAGTTATTTTCCATCGATGATGAAGATAACAAACGTATCGGAGGAGAAATTAGTTATGTACGTCAGTGAAAATCGACACGGGAGCCAGTAGAAAAATGTGTTGGCTTTCTTACAAATAGCAGGCAGCAGATTACTTTAGACACACTGAGTTGAACAGACTATTGATTTGGACAGATTTTCTGAGCAGTATCTTTTTGTGTCATAAAAACAGCACTTTGTACAAATGACAACATTTGGAAATCTGTACTCTTCCCAAGAAATGGGGGCTTCCGTTCCAGTCAGTGGTATGCACAAGTATAAGAACTGTAGGGACAGTGAATCAAAGAGGTCTCCATATCGTGGAGGCTCCTTCAAATTGGATGAGGAATGCACTCCACAGAATGAACACCCAGTTAGTTCGATCTCTGATGATGAGTAAACATTGGAGAATGAATCAAAGACGACCACG
The DNA here is from genome assembly GCA_948099385.1 of Fasciola hepatica. Classification (NCBI taxonomy): domain Eukaryota; kingdom Metazoa; phylum Platyhelminthes; class Trematoda; order Plagiorchiida; family Fasciolidae; genus Fasciola; species Fasciola hepatica. Next base: position 12,723,417 of record CANUEZ040000140.1, on the reverse strand, counting down.
CCCATGAGCGCGGCCAATTCTTCTGAGTAATCACTCGTGGTAGACACTGAGGAAATCAGTCATCACTTTATTACTAGCTCTTAACCACCAGGCATCCTAAACTTAGTCGCTGATTCTCACCGGAGCCATGCAACGGACGGCATCACCTACTCGGATGCACACAATAAGCTCACTCATCTTCAAGTTAAGTGGTTCATGTCACATACAACTTATCTTGTTTAAGGGGTACTCGAGCATATTATCCCCCAGATCTTCCAATTGCTTTTGACTCTTCTTAAATCACAAAACTATTCCCAATTTTTAGGTGTTATCTATCACTCCGGTACTCAAAACGGTTACATCTAAAGTGCGTCCAATGAATTGTTCACCGGTGGCTTCTAAAATGTTGGAAACGATTATACTGAAAAAAAGCTGTTTACCTAATTTCATATGTTGGGCTTTAGGTAATTTACATATTGCCGATCACCATTATCCTTTAACGCCCTGGTCTTTTTTACCCATACATTTTTTATCATACACCGATCAAAAAACGTTATGTTTTCAGGATTCTTTTTGCTGTTTATACTGAAAAATGTATTTGAGTTTACAAATCAAACATACTCCAGGTAACTGCCGGTTCCGTCTACGGTTCCCCTGACATTATTCTTTTGATTATTAAACTTTCTATTGAAAAGAATGTATCCCACATTGTAATTTAGGTTCTCCAAAGCTTCCCTCTACACCATGTGTCCCACAGAGTATCTGTTTTATCGCCGTTCCTGTTATCTGCTTATGTGTTATCAATGCCGGCGTACGCCTATTGACTCTACATCAAATACGACAAGGAAATGACCTCCGGAATGCCCAAGTTTAGCAATTCAGTATTTCTCCTGTGCAATGGGGGATAATTGAGCTTATCAACTGGTCTTCAAGGCAGAATCCTCGGATGAATACCTCAAACTACATCAAAATTGTGTTTCTTCTCCACAGAAGTAGCCAGTAATCCGAATTAACTGTATCCAATGTAGAAATAAACTGGGAGCCAATACAAATAGTGTCCTGCTTTGAGTGCTTCGGTATAGCCATCATCCGAGACCTTTTCTGGGAAGGGACGCTGTGTCAGTCTTCCTAAGAGTCTGGCGACACCCTTTTTTATTTGATGAGACATAAGCCGTTTTCAACCCGTGCCATTTCATAAAAAGCTTTGTTTTTTCACGCCTTGTTCTACACCGGCTCTGCGCTTCCCTCGTCAAATTCCCGAACAACTTTTCAGCGGTTTCAAAATTATTTTCAGCCCCTTAAACCGTTGCCTTGATTTAGTGGAAGTGCTCACGGCTTCCAAATCAGCGTTATCAGTACCCAGCATCACAAGGCGTGTTTGACTTTCCGTTGTAAGATTTTGGCTGGCAACAGACACTCTTTTCATCCGAAACTTAACACGTGCATATCAACGACAGCCTCTCGATCCCGTTGCAAACATCTGTTTGCTCTTACTAGAGCCTATACATTCTCTGTAGACCTCTACCTCACTCGATTTCTCAACAGCCCATATTCTATCACAAAGAATATTTTTACCTGGCTCCGGTTAACACGTTGTTTTCCAGTTTTATTGGTGATTCTGGGAATGCTGTGTTTTTCTGCATCTGCGTAAAGCTTTTAGTTGAAATGAAAATGAAAATATTCGTCTTATTCACACTCATATAGTAGTCAAACTCTGTAGGTTGTTTAACAGAACATATTCGTGGTACTTCGACACCTACGGAGAAGCTGTCGAGCAAAGGAGCAACTTGAAATGCGGGAAAGACCCTGCTAACATTTGACGCCAGTGAGGCAAAGGCGCTATATCACGTAGTGTATAAGTTCAGTAACCCCTTTGGGAGCCAGCCCGGACAGCCTTGTGTTTGAGGAGTTTTTCCCGACTTCACGCCTTAGTAGGAGCTTGATGGATGTGCCGTACTGATGATTACTAACAGGCATGACGAAACAGCTGTATGATGCTTCTATACTTTTCAATGTCTTGAAGGTTCATACTACATGATGAGGAATATTCGTTCTCTCCAACACGCCATTTTTAATCTGACGTTGAAAATCGCCAAGCACATGAACTTGTTGGAATCTTAATTGAGAACGATGCATATTGAGGCTCAAGACAGACTGATATTTCGTCGACACTTCTGAGGCTCTGTCTGCCTACTTGTAAATCCTAAAAGTTTCTTCTCTAGAGTAGCAATCACCTCAGGGCTTGGTAAGATGCTGTCTTTTCCTCTTTCGACCATAAGCTGGCGAACTTTATAAGAACCTAGAAATGTTCCCGTACGCCAGCTGAAGATATGGCGTTCATTAAGTACTCAGCAACTGCGTCACTTCGCTCTTTGCTGTTTTAGGGCTAAAATAAGCTAGGGTTAGTTGCTGGATTGTATTCAACCAAGTGTCTGGTGGTAGCTAGCATCACCGAAGCAAACAACCTGGTAAACATACAGACATACATACAGACATGCGTCTGTAAAGAGAGAGATGGTTTGGAGGTATAGACGAGTAGCAGATTCGAAGCATGGTAACCATTTCGTGCACTGCTGTGAATCTGCTTCTTAAGGATGTTAACTGATACATCTCTTTTAAAAGGAATCCACAGATCACCAGTTACTCTTCTACGGACCAAAAGGCGTTTCGTTACTCTCCTTCCCACGCACTGTCGAATAAGTTAGCTAGGGTAGCTTTTGGATGAGAAGGTCTATTTTGCTTGATCGCGTTCTTCATTTATTGTATCGGTTGAACACGTTCTTATTATTCCTTTGGTCATGCATAGGATAAGTGATATTTTGCTCTGCCTGGAGACGAACATGCGGTCATTTGTCTACTATCCGATCTAAGTTGTCTTTCTGTGAACAGTATGTTAGAAATGTCCGTCGCAAGCTAGCCCGTCTATGGATGTCATTTCGAGTATGAACTAAATATTACCATGATCCATGTTAAAACAAATGAGCCGGTTTTTGAACTCTTGGAATCTTCCACCTTGCTTGTGAGGTCATTCCTGTGGCGCTGACGAAGGATACACTCAGTTTTATTCTTTCACAAGTTGACCATGAAAACACTGGATAGTAACTGACTCTAGGATAAACATATCTCTATTCCATCCTCTTGACGGCACATACCACTGCACTTTGGCCGTGCAAAAGGACAGTAACTTTTGTTATTCATCAACCTACAATTAATGTTCCACCGTGAAAGATCAATATGATTGGAGAAAAATACTATGAATTATCTGATAGGTACTTTTACTGAAAAATGAAACGACAACGAAGGAAAAATTTGCTTTTCGGTCAAATTAATGGTAGCAGTTGATTCCGAAAAATCAATGAAATTTCCTAAGCCGTACAGCGTGATTTCTTTACTTAACGGTTAAAGAACTTTAGTTATCTATTTTGCTGGGAACTACTCATGTCAAAAATTAGACAGGGAGCCGATCTCGGTTTATTTTACCCTGAGGAGATACTACATCCTGGGTATGTGTCCCACTGATTTGCATTCTGTCAAAGGTGGTGGAATTCCTGTTCCCGCACCGTTTCAGTCGTCTGATGGCTTTCAATATAATGATTCTCCTAACATTAGAATTTTCTCTTTTCCTCCAACATTTTCCGAGAATTTGGAGCTGTTCTGCAGCACTTCCGCTCAGCAGTCAACTCAGCCAAGAATTACAATACCGGAGCCCTTTGGGATTCAGAAGAATTAGGTTGTACTTTTCTCTGACATATTTCAGCCTGTTTAAATGGTTCTCAGATAGAGTAACTTTCCCCATAGACTTTTGAGTCAAATACTGGTAACAAGTGGCTACTAAATTTGGTCCCAAATCTTGATGCTGGTACAAAATCTGAAATTAGACTGAGTGGAGTTGCAATTTGCAGTTCTAAACCAAGTTGGCCAGTTTTACCAAGAGGACAACAGAACTTCAGTTCAAGGGATATCACTTAAGGAATCACTTAAGGAACAGACGAAAAATTATAGACATATTGTTCGGGTTTGACAGGAAATGTTTCTGCCCGGAAATCAGTGTTGATGTGAAGGTATCATCTGATTTTTTCCTTTCTCTTTGTTTCATCTCGTTATTCATTGGGTACACCGGAAACCTTCTCACCCTCCTGTCAAACTTTTGTTGAGTCTCCTTTGTATTTGTCAGCTGACTTTCAAGGGCTGGGGACTTCTGCAGAATATTTCACTGACAGGAGCTCTATTGAATCTGAATGATGATACTTACCTCCAAACAAAATGTGGAGGAAATGCATCTGCTTACAAACAGAAAACAATGAAAACAAATTCATAGAAAGCATACGTAACTCTACAGTGCTATTTTATGGATTTGATTGGGATAATAAATGGTTTCAGCCCCGACGGGATTTGAACCTGCATGTGATCGGCGCTCACGCACTTGTATCATATATGTTCTACCATCTGATATCCGAGGCCAAACCAAACCGTTTGGACATTTCACAAAAAGACCACCTTGTTTATTCGCGCATCCCGCAATTCATAATTCGTTTTCAGACCGAAATTAAGATTTCAGCTGTTGCAGTGAAACGATTTACTCATTGACGCATGAATATAAATTTATTGTGTTGGAGTGGGCGAAGTGATTCGAAGTGTGAGATAAATCGGAATGGCTTTGCACTGCCGGTGGAACAAAGTCTGTATAATTCACATTTTTGATGTTTTCATACAGTCCTGCAAGTGTTTTAGCTTGATCAGTAATGCATTTGCTCAGTACATCATTAGGAAATGTGTTGTAGAAGAGGTCGAAGTCAGGTATAATCCATACCGTATTCATATATCGACGCATAAATTGACTAGAATCTCCTTTTAAAGCGGAAGATTTACGAAATCTACGAATCTGATCTTTGCGAGTTCGCATGCAGTACGCTTATTACTTTCGGCCCATGTAACATAAATTATGATTTCTAGTCATTTGTTCTGATAATGTTGCTTTGACCAATGGTAAAACTGGTTTATCATTTATTGTGACTCATCAAAGAGGTATTTTGGAAAACGACCAACGTTACCTTTACTACATGGAATTTAATTAAATAGCCATTTCAATGGTAACCGGTGTAAACCAGTAAGATAGTCCCACGGAAATAACGTTTTTGGTTTCCTTTATTCAGTTAATAAATGCACATATGTTTTTGAAATTCAATCGGCAAAATAGGTTTTCTTTCCTGGACTTCTCATTGTTCACCATAGCTTAGAACTGGAATATAAAGTTCAGTATGACCCTAATGCGCTATCGTTAGTTTTTGATGATCAGTGGGCGGTTTCAATCATTTTTTTGGTTACCTCGGAACAAATGACTGAAATATAGAAGTAAGGAGTCAGTAAATTATCGAACATGATTATCTTTGAAACTATGAATGTACAGTACGTCGCAGGTGATTTTCGTCACAAACACAGACCAACATAGATCCTGCACGAGGTAGCCTTTTTCAAGTGTCGATAGTATGTAGACCATGTAAAAAACAGTAAAATCACTGCAGACACAAGTGCGCAATAGCAAAGTACCAAGTGTGTCAACAACAAATTTCGCAGCTAACGGGTGAAATATTTTTGCTTCACTTCAATATAGTGGCATTAGCTTCAAGGTTCCGTGAGTACGCTCAATTAGGCATCAAAAAATTATTCACATTTACGGAGAAGGGTGTAATTACCATCCAAAAATGCCACAAATAAAGTAGAGGGGAACAAAATACATTTCCAACCACCTGTGGGGCACTTGCTTCTGTGATAAACATTGCTCAAGAACTATTGGTGAATCACAAAGGTTTTGCTCGCATTATTCAATCGTAGACATGGTGACGTAACAAAATGTAATGGGGTTTGAAACAACGTGAATGACCTTGTTATTGATTTTATTTACGCAGTAATATGAGAGCACGTCGGATAGCACTACATGAACGTAGAAAGACAATTTTCCGTAACTTTATAGAGGCCTTTAAAGAGAAGGATGCCAAGAATTAAACTGAGTCGGACTTCGGCTGGTTCAGAGCCAGCTTAGAGCATCAGATAAAGAGGGTCACTTGCACCGTCGGAAGTGAATTCGAATTGTATCGCACATAGTTCTAGCTGCCAAACTACCCCGTACAACTTTTTGTGGGCCTGAGAGGGCTTATATCACTGGGGTTCGGTATAAAAATCTAGAACAAAAACTTTCTGGTGACTTAGGCTTGGAAACTTTCCCTGCGCCTGATGTCACGATCTGCACTGTAATATGTCCATCCTTGTATACTGAATGCTGTCAGTAACACGCTGAATAGTTCAAAATTATTCGGAGTTATTTAATAAATGTTTCCCTTCCGTAGCGTCAAAAGATCATTTGTAAATCTCTCTCGTGTAAAGGGATACTCCAGTTTATATCTCATGTATGGTCACAATTCTGATAGTATTGCCTAATTCTATGTATTTGCCATAAGATCTGAAACAAGCAAAGCCATAGAAAATTTGAAGAATCAGTTTTTATAAGTGACCGTTACAGCCCACAGATCTTGACTGCGATACGTGGACTCACTTCAATTTTCTTTCAAACTTTGGTTAGGACTGAGCAAGAAAGTCAGTGCAACCAACATTTTCTCGACCATCCTATGTCACCATGATCGGTACCACCTAAGAATACTAGAGGTTTTATCGATCTGCCTTCACAGTCCAACCCTATGTTCAGATTACGTTGGACCTTCACCCCAAAACTCTAATGGCTTTGGTCAGTCCTTTTCGATCATTGGAATACATATCAGTGAATACCGTATTCCCAAGAGTACAATTCCATATTTTCTGTCCAATATTATACATTTGCAACCGATGAGAGTGCTATGGGAATCTTTATTGCAGTTTGCCTTCCACCCTACCAAAGCTCAACTCAGTTTTGACAAATGATTTATTTCGATGTTCACGAAAGTTTTCGGGGACGAAAGTGTTGCACATAATGGCGCTGGGGATAACTAGTTAGCCTGATTTAGGAAATTTTGGCTGAACAGGCTGAACTAAATTATTATGATTAGAGCAGGCTAACGTTCTACTAGACGGAGAATAATAATACATACTTCGGACGAAATAGTATCTTTCTGAATGCAAACTTACACGTTCTATTCCCTACCCGTTTTTCATGCTCACCTTTGGTAGGTCGGCAGCTTCTACAGAGTGATGTACTTGAAAGCTTTATCAGGTTTTTTGTTTTTCACTAAGAGATTGGAAATCCTGGATTACTCTCATGAACCATGAAAAGTTTTTCATAAGGTCTAGTGGAGTACAAAAAGGATCAATTGAAGAAAGGCACGGTTTCGATAAATTTTTGAAAATATGCAATAGTTCGTCATGCTGTGTGAAAGCTCAAAACACTGAAAACTGTGGAAGCTCTATACAGCTGTTTTATCCTTGTTAAGAATCATCAGCAGTGCGTATCCATCAAGTCCCAACCGGGACGCGAATCCATGGTGAACAATTGTGATCCAGAAATCTTGGCCACAAGGCTATCCGGGCTTGCTCCAAACAGTGTGTCATAAACAGCATGATATTTTGCTCTTCGACCACTGGCTTTGAATGTTAGCAGAGTATTTCCTAAAGAGAATAGAATAGTTGTGCAATGCACCCACTGTTTTGCGATGGTTACTGATGCTTCCACAGTGCGTGATGAATCATTTTGTGTGAAAGCTAATCTCTTAATAACAACAATATTATTTTTCGGCTGAAAGAAAATTCATGATGGCAGTCACAAGTTAGACAATTTTTCGTTTGCAAGAAGTCATACTGTTCTGGTCTGCGTGAACCGGTGACCTGCTTTATTGACAAGTGAATGCTTCCAGCCTCCAACGCACCATGTTCGAAACTAGACATTACCGATCTACGCTGATCAGGGCAATACTTTTCTACACCTAGCCTATTTAGCTCTAGGCGATTGCCAATTGCAGGTCTCAGGATCAAGATTGTCGCTTTTTCAGCGTACCTCAATGAATCTTCCCGGTTAAACTAAGTTCTTTTCGATGCCCTTAGGTGACAGCGCTGAATGAACAAATTATTTCCTAACTCGTCGTTGTAATCTATTATCGGATTTATAAAGGTACACAAATCTACTCTATCATCTCCTTACACAATAGGTGCATTCATTTTGGCACGGCATTCGCTGGTAACGGGATGCGGAGTATTCACAAATTGTTCATAAATGTCGGAATCCTTTATCATGAGCTTAAAACAACAAAGTGAAATATGGACCACCATAACTTCACGCGCTTATCCATTGTTCTTTCCGGTTATCTTCTGACAGCAGGAATATTTATTATCATCCGTTTCCTAAAAGATCAAACCAAATAAAGAAATGCGTTTGAGAACGTGGGAAAAGTAAAACGGAAGCTGATAACAATCTTCGTTTGCTTTCTTTACTATTCAGAACAAGAATTCCCCGGTTGTTTTCAACAATATGGTGAGACACGGTTGCGTCGTCAGCGAGATATTTGGAAAAGCATCCGGAATTGTTTTCCTTGTTCTGGGAAAAAATAGTGAAGTGAGTCGTTCGGTTTTTTACTGAGAAAATTTCGAAGGATAGTGGCTCATAAAACCGCAACTGAATAAAACGATGACTGTATATCGACACGTGTATCAGGGGAATCGTCGCCAGATAAACAAAATTTTGCTCACACAATGTCCTAAAAATGATATCAGTGAATCAACCTGTTGTTTTAATATCCAACCGATTCAATGTGAATCAATTTCTATCCGAAGTGTCAAAATACTTGGCAAATAATAAGTATTTGATTGAAGAGGATATAAGGCAAGCCGATGGGTATTTTTCAGGCAAATCATGTATTCTTTGGGAAAGTTTGAACACTTCAGATAGTTATATTAAAGTGTATGCAAGCATGCCGAGCTATTATGCTAATTACGTCAACCGTATCCTAATGTTATTCCAACCCTATTACTTTGGTATATTTTGGAGCCCGTTATCTAGAGTAGTAAACAAAGTCACATGATTCTCCTCAGGGCACAATAAATTTTGTGAAGACAAACCCAATGAATCATTTGTGAAATAGTGAACAGAGGTCACCTGTCCGGCCCAAACCCAAATTAACACGGATTTGATGATAGTGACCAAAATTCTCTAGAGCTCATTCTATTTGTCACAAGATCGTCCGCATGATCGGTCACTCTCACTGAGAATTCTTGAAACTGTTTCGGAGTGTGGTTTTTGAGAATTCAGATTCAAAATTATTACTGCTTGCAGCTTCAGATTTGAGACATATATATTGCTAGCAGGAATTTGTATATTGTAAGCAGGCGTTCATTTTTTCCCTCAGATATCAGTTTTGAAAACCTTTGGTTCCTTCTCAACTTTTTCTTTTTATGGATCTCCAATTTTCTTTGGTTATATCTTATTTCATCACTATTCTGTAGTCACAGTATGTATCTCAATATGTATACCCGTAATTTTTCTTCACCAGATTATCCTTCCATTATTCTAAACTTTCAAACCTTGGTCCCTCAAACTCAAATGCGGTATTTTTTATTTGCGGGAGGTGAGTTACCCTTTCTGGCCTTTATATGTGAATCAGTATTCTTTATCGCAGAAGCACCCATAAATTGGACCCCGCAGTTTGCTTTCTACTGCCGAACAGTTGTTTCTCTTCTCGAGTGCAGCTAATACAACTAACCTTGTTCGAGTAGAACAACTTCTTCAGTACCTCTTCAAAATATCTATCTTCGGGAATCCTGACCACAGTCTAGGAACCAAAAACGTCAGGCCCCTCCGATAATCTTTTTGACCGACCTAATCCGATTGTTCACAGAACGGTAGAGCATGGGAACTGCTTGCCACCTGTTTTTCCACGTTATTGTAACCTTTCTGTCTCAAGGTTTGAGGTTGATCAGTTACTGTGAACTGTACCATTACACATTTGGCATGGTAAAATCAATAGTCCGTGAAGTTTTTCCCCTTTACTTGATTGAATAACTATCTGTATATGACAGAAATGCATATTAAATACAGGAAAACGCAGATAATCCATTTAAATGCCTGAGCATCCGGGCAGAGTACACAAATTCAGTGTTGCAGCTACCGTATAGTTTAGCTACCTGCACCGCATTTCGAGTGTGATACAATCACCTCATGTCAACAGAGACCAGATCATCGTAATTGATACCGTAAGGGTGGATACAATGATATCGTCCGTTATGATACTTCCATTGGCCGCGGACTAGGGCGTCCCGTTTGTTATCATGTTCCCTGAAAGTGAGATTCGTTCGTAGACCGCTATTAGGAAAATTCAAACTGTAGACGAGTGATGTCATATACTAAATGGAAAGGGTAGACCAAGTCTGCGCAGACTGTGGGGCAAAATGTGATAAAATAAAAGGGCCAAATCATTTGGAATTGGGAGTTTCACGGTCAACTTTTTATCACTTTCTACCCCAAAAAAGTAGCCCATTTGATGCTTTCGGTAAACAAATAGGTTTGGAATGTGCGGTTCACATAGGCTAGCATAACGTTCTCTTCGGAGGGTCATAAGTTGAATCTGTACAAATAAATTTTGAACGGAATATGAGTAGGTTTGCAAATAAGGAAGTTTGCCCACATTGGTCACAAGGAAGTGGCTGATGTAAAATTCAAGCTGTTGGAGTATTACAAGACTCTTCGGCCACAGAAGAGGATGAATAGATCGACAGAAACCGTAAATGGAAGAGAAACCCAAGAGAAACCGAATCAACGTCTCTTTGAAAACGGGAAGCGAGATAGCTTTAAAGAACCACAGGAGACTGGTTCATTCGAACATAATTATACCCCACTACTTGTTTAGCTGAACAGAATTTATGCCACAGTGAGCAGGTGGATGCTGGCTCACGCGACCAACACAGATCGCATACAATTACATGAGAGTAGCCATTTGTCGAATTATCTCGCCACTCAATAACAGTTATTACTGCGCTCTAGGCAGCAAACAGTGTAATTGTTGGATTTAAATGTAATTTTCCTACCTCGATGTACTACAGCTCCTTTGGATGAATAACTACAGGATATCCTAGGACCAACATTCAGGACTGGTAAATAAAGTGACGGAAAGAACAAAATCATTTTAAAACACAACTGTTCTTTTCCATCAGCCTTGCGGACATTTTTTTATCATTTTCCCTTTGCGCATCAGTTCTGCGTTGGTTCGATTATTAGCAAATTTTACATATCTATGCTTGACCGAATAAGTTATACTTCTTACTGAACTTGAACAGACATGAAATCATGTGAAATCTGCCAGAGAACATTTATCCTCTTACTCTTATTGATGACAAATACGTGAGTCAAAATGTTTGAGAGTACGTGCGAATTAGGGTATGCGTGTTACCGACTTATTAACTACATGCCAGTTTCAGGACAAGGAACAATTTCTCTGTTGGACGCTGTAGGCACGGTTAAAGTGGATGATTGATAAAGCCTCTCGTATTTTAGTGAGTACGGATTCGCAATGTGAAATGAGGAGGAACCCGTTGGTTGTATTGACCCTATGACCAATCTCGACCAAGTGACGAGTGATATCCCAGGGTTTGTATCGCATTGGAAGACTGTGGATTGGTGTCATTCAATGTATCATGTGCTTATTTATTTAATCGGTCCTTCTGGCCTCGGTAATTTAGCATTTCTACCGGATGAAACGTTACCTAGAGTCCGTGCTACAGTGGCCATCAGAAGGAGGTTTAGGAAGGTGATGAATAACTGGCCATTCCCACAATGGAGCTACGATTTATGTTTGCCTTAATACACTCACATCACTTTGTTAACCGGAAAAGTAAATACGAATATTTCTGTCTCCTTTGATGCCAAGTAGCGAACGTATTTTCTATCTCAACTGAAAGAGTATTCTCTGAATACATCCTTTCTGTATTCAGTGAGTGAGAAAGCGTTAGAGCGGAGATATTTTTATGGTCATGGCTTTTCCGGAATAGTGGTCACTGAATGGATTCATCGTGTTTATCTCTTTGATTCCATGAGATTTTAAAAGCCGGACTGTTAGGCTAATTGAGGATTTAAAGCTTCGAATTCCGGAGGCCTTCTTTGTCATCAAAAATTATCGTCAGCTACCCTGTCCGATTTCGTAGATTGACTTTCTTAGTAATAATGAATTGTCTAATGGGTTTACACGATTGCCCTGTTTGACCATCTGATAATACCAGCCAGTACTAAATCGTACTTAGGTGATTATGAACCACGGGAAGACTGACGCCCGATGTAAGTCAAGATATGTGAAAACACGTGAAAAGCAAATAGGTTAATATTGGTCATGCATGGCAACAAAACTGTGGCTCCATATCGTCAGGTCTCTCAACAGACTGTGTGGTGAATAGGAAGAAAATCATAATTTATGTTTCATTGTTTTTTGAATAAACGCTTGATGGTTTGCTGGACTTGTCACATCGCTGGTGACGAATAATTCTCTCTATGTGTTACCATAACCTCTGTGTGTACGGTGAAACACCATACTTGTAGTACGTCATGAGTAACCATGGCAAATATCCTGTTTGTTTGATTGTTAGATATCAATAAATTTGATTTATTGCTTCACGATACAGAACTGATATGAACTGATGGATTATTGGGGTCTCGGCGTTATGATTTTCAAGGGTAATTCTTGTGAGGACTTTCGATTCCACGCATTTGGTCTAATACTGGTAAATAGCAATATATCAATAATTGATGTCCCCACTCGGAACAACTGTGATTCGTTCGCAAAAGAAGGCCATTTTCCAGCAGAGTTTGATGTTATTTTCGAACATTTATCATTTTAACCTAGTTTATGTAAATTGATAATCACTACTTATATAGATCTCAACTCGTGTTCTTTGAGAAATGACCAAAACGTCTTAGTAAAATTATGAGACAAACCCAACGAAACGGCCCATGGTTAGCCAAGTAAAGTATTTGTAAATCAGGGAATTATCTAAGCTTATCGTTTCATGTTGCTTTATGTTCCTAGTAAAGAAGAGACATTCCGAAATCAATTCAAGGCAAAATCGTTTTCGATCAAAAATTTGTCAAGGTTATTTCAATATTTCCTTTCAAGCTGTTCATCACATCTATGCATAATAGAAGATGGAATGAAAAAATGGTATGCAGAAATATGCACACGTAGATATATAATAATCAGTTGGGCAACTCAGCCTAATGACTGGAACTCTGACTGATCACATTTTGCTAGATGTTGACGAACCGGCGGAAGGCTCAAGGATTCATTGCGATTCCCTTCGAGCGCATGAAGAATACGACCCTCACTGTGTGCACTGTGCAAAGGGGATAATGCAAACGGATGATGCGGCACAAAATACCAGCCAGGAAGTTCATTCGTTTTTTCTCTGTCCTTCTCATGTAGCTTGCAAACATGATAGTGATAACGACGTTTGCCCAGCGAGGACATGTAGCAATAACACACTGGATTGGAGGTTACGGTACTTCCGTCGTTACTTGCATTAATACTTTTTGCAGTTATACTGGCATTCAACTTAGAGTTGGTAGCTTGTGAACGTTCGTGGTTTGCGGGCTGATTGTGTATTGTCAGTTGTGTATGTGGGCATGGGGTTGCCGTACCAACACACCCATGACTTGGATGAACTAGACTGGATGGGGCCGAACCATATAGATCTTGTTTCGAACGGATCACCCCTCCCTCATGTGGCAGTTTATTTTCCTGCAAGCCCCGCGAGATTTTGGAATCTTGCCCACACGAGGAAGTTGCCTCGAGGTCACGCAACCGATTTTCTGAATGTGCATGTCGCGCTCGATGATGATGATGAAGATGATGTTGATGTGAATGACGAAGTGGATACAAATTTAACGGATGCCACTGTTGCTTCTGTGGACGGAGGTGTGAATGATAGCTGGAGTTACAGTGCAAGCACTTTGGTCGCATACGGAGATGTGAGTTATGTCTGGCCATTTCGGAATGAAAATACAACGACGAGGATGAGGATGTCATGCCAAACGACTGACACTTAGATTGGTCCTTCATTCCACCAGCGGTGAAAACTGATTCTTTCTTCATCAGCCCGCCGGAAAACCCATACCACCAGAATTTCCAACAACAAAATCCAGTGCAACATGCCTCACATTCGCAAACGTGTTCCGAGGCCACTGTGGTTCGGGGACCAAAAACCGTCCCATGAGATAGTGAATCACGTGTCTCATCCTCGGCCATGCGGGAATCAGCGGGCATCGAGTGAACGATAAAAGGCAGTGGTTTTGTGCAGAAGCAACGACACTGGAAAGCTTGACAACTGTAGCATATTTTGCGTATCCATGTGACAAAACGAGATGGGATTGCGTTGCAAACAGCTGAACTGGTTTCAGGTTGTGACAACTGTGGAAACGAAGAGTTTGCACGCAGATGCAAATTTTCAGCAGATAATACTTTTCGAGGGATCCAGGATGTTCTCTTTCCCCAAGCATCATTCACAACAACCATTGTGTATTTGTCTCGTATGGCATGCGATGTGTTCCTGGCAAAGTTACCGTGGTTATCATTAAATCCGGAGCTTTGACTGCCAGAATAGAAAAACAAACGTTGAACAAAACGACGGCAAATTTGTTTAATACGCTGTCGAAACAGGCGACCAGAAGCACAATAAAATATCCAGTTAGAACAAGAGTTCAAAAAGCAAAGACTGCGTGACAAATAATACATGAACTTGTGTATATCACGATCCATATCTTTAGTGATGAAGTTAAGAAACATTAAATAAATCATCAGGGGGTAAGTGCTTATCATGTACCAAATATTCATACAAATAAGTAAACGTGTCACGTGACCTGCATTGTCAGTTGATCCGTGTCGTTGGCCTTGATTATTATGTGCAAAGCTGACTGGCCTAACAAACGCGACAGTATTATCTGTAAATATGGAAGTTTTATCCAACCTGTTCATTGTGTTCCGGGCATTTACGGCTGGAGCTAGCTTGTTTTGCTGGGAAACTCTATTCGTTATTCGATTCTGGGATCTGGATGATCGGATGAACAGCCGATCCCGCTCCAATATACTCATTCGATTTGGCAATGAGGATCGTGTTGGAGGGCACACATATGTGAGTGTGGAATGACTCGAATTGTTCTGAGCGAATGCCGTTATGCCCCCGGATTGGAAACTGCGTCGAATACGAAATATGTTCCAACAGATAATTGCAGTCGCTGAAGTCATTCCGATTAGGGGTATCAGACTCCATATGATAAAATCGCTCAGAGTGGTGATGCGGAACAAAGATTCTCTTGGAGGATCACAGTCACCATCAATCACACGCCAGTACAACGGGTACGGAAGCATTGGTATTACAAGGAGCACGGATATACTGGTCCAAACGAATGCCAACCATTTCATATTCGGTCCACTGCCTCTAGCGCGCAATGGACGAATGATCAGATAGGCTCTTTGCATTGAAAGCATACACTGCATGTAAGCTGACCAGTAGTAGAGATAGTTGGAAAAACTTGTGTGCAATACACAGGCCACATTATTGATATCCCGTATGTCGTAGTTCAACCACACTTTTAGTAACATCCATATGCCTTCCATCACTAGAATAAGAAAGTCACCAACACATATACTGACCAACCACAGAAGCATATTTGCCGGGAACAGTCGCGAAAGAAAAAGAAAAACGAGACAGAAAACGGTGCCAAAAGAACCGACTCCAACCACGAAGGGAAGATACCACTTTAGAAAATAAACGCGGAGATTCATGTACAAGTAGGCATATTTGCGGTCAGTCCCGTTGTTCAACCGTGAAATAGTTTTGTTCAGTTGGAAGTTGTCGCCGTACGTCTGGTTATAGGCACACGAATCCACACAGGGTACAATTTGTATTACGAGGCAAAGCAGTCCGATCAGCGGGAGCATGATTATACATCTGAATGCACAGTTCCAGCCGACGTTACGTCTACTTTGATATGCCTATTTTGGGGCAATGAAATAGGCCGATTCGATGACCGGTTTATGCTGGACAATTGCCCACATTTTGTGTTCGCGTTTTCGATTCGCCTCTTCGTGGACCAATTAGAAACCGGAAAAGTGGTCCAATTGTAGAACCACCTTCGGTCAACACGTGAACATTTCATTTGAATAAAGCTTATACTAGCCGAATGTTTGTGGATTCTGATGAACAGCTGGTAGAGACGTTATGCTCACATCGTGATTCATTTGTAAACTGGTTTTAGGTAAGGTTACTCTTGGCAACCAAAACATCGACTGACAACCTTATTTTCCGGCAACAGTGTGCTAACGAACAATAAACACTTCCGTACCATGTTCATATGCTTATCGTATGATAAGAATCGCATCCGACCAAAATGAAAAAACATAGTTTTGTGCTTACGAAACTGTACAGCCACCTAAAATGAACTGTGTCTGTTCCTGCTGTCAAAATTCAATCTAAAAGTTGTCATTGTGCACTATAGTTTGCAATCATTCACCTCGTCGAGAGAGAGAGTTATTTAGTGCTTTTAAAGAGAGCTGCAGCGTTCGCAATTTCGACTTTTATGAGACTGAGTGTTCATTCACATAACTCAGTAAAAATCATTATCAGGTTGGCGTATTTTAAAGGGAGTCCTGTGATTTCATTCAGCTGCACGTGTGCATCACTAAATATAAGCAGAAGCTTACAAATATAATACACGCACTATTCAATAAGCACTTGGAAAATTTACGCGCACCCTCTTTTCCTTGCTGTTTTCGTGGTTGGGCTTGATTTGTTTCACTGAACTCAATTAATAGTAATCTTTGATAATTGCCTTTCTAGAAATGGAAATGAGTAAAGAAAACAGCAAAGTTGTCCATTGCAGGAGTAGATCGTCTTGCCGTCAATAAGTTATCACCCTTGAGAAGGGGTGCATCTGAAAAAGCCGTTGTGAAACAGCTGAAACAGCCTGGCACCAAATATTCTACTTGACATCATCCGCCGCAGGTTCAAGTCCCATTGGATGCTCAGTGGAAATGCGCTACCACTGATTCCTAACAAGGATGAAACAGTTAAAGAGTGCTAACTTGCTAACTTGGTTGTCTATGGTCATTTGGGCTCAATTACCGTGTGATACGATATTTTCAAATTCAATCCAAGCAGCTACTACTGTAATAAAAGAAACATTTGAAGAGCAGCCCTTTAAGTGTGTCCATTTTGGTCAAGATTTGTTGAAAAACCTTGTTGAAGATTTTGCAAATTATGTTGAGCTGTACAAGTAAAAAAGAAGTAAACCATGATTTCAACGATCACGTTAGCAAAGCACTTGTTTTGAGGTTCTTATTTTCGACAATAAATCTTTGGTTACAACCAAAAAGGATGTCTTGTTTATATACATTTTCCTCACAAAAGCCATGAAACAATTGGTATTGGTAAAATTTCGTTTCATTTTGAAAGTTGAGTAGTTAGAGTAACCTGGAATTTATGCTCAATTATATAAGTTTCTGAAGCAGCTGCACATTTCGGTGAATAATTAAGAGTTCATATGATTCCACTCAGTGATAGACGAATGAAATCAGCCATAAGTCAAAACGATGGACTTCATCAGTTTTTTGTGTAGATAACACTGGGTCACATTATATGATTGCGCTTGCGATAGGGTGACAGATTCTTACAGGAATAAACTAAAAACTTTGGTTTTCCATTATCTTGAGACCCTCGGTTTCAGATAGACCTGGATTCTGGTAATGAGAGTCGGCGGAAGTGTCCCGAATCATCAGTCTTATCTTACAGTGGAGGATGCTCTCGGACACGCATTTTGATAGCCACCAGCTTCGTCCACCAATTGGTGCATCACCCCAGCCGAATGCGAACTGATACATGGCTTATGAGACACAATTTGAGGGATGGCTATGCTCACGAAAGTACAAGCCGATTCATCTGGTATAGATGAATAATCGTACACGGGCAATCAGAAACTTGCTTAATTTACCCGTTTAAAGACGACTAAGATAGTACTTATATATCCGGCAGGTTTCCTTTTCCGACGAGTTTTGGAAAACGGACTATTTTTTAATCTGCGTCAGGGGCTATAATTTTTACTTGGTTACGAAATCGACTCCACATTTTTACTGGTTGTTTTATTTAGACATGGAACAAGAGGACGTCCAGCACTGGGATAAATGGCTTTTCACGTGACCGGTATTTAACTTTCAATATGGGTAACCTGCGGCAATTTACCTCAGAGTGCCGACACAAAGCAAAGTCAGGAATTAAGTGATACTCTATGCGGGTGTACCTTGATGCCCCCTTACCCATGTTCTCGTAGTATCTGAGGTTCGGGAGACAAGCTCTGACGATTATCACTAAGACACACAAAGCGAGATTGTAGTACTTGGTTGGCTTCTAAAGGTAAATCGCCCCCAAAATCTCTTTAACGAATCATCTCATAATCAGCTTTATTTAAATGCTCTATTACAAGCAACAGAATACACGAATCTCAATGGTTTAGTTCATGCTATTGCTTAAATCTGAAAATGAAAGTTTCCACAAACTGACTGTTTCGTTAACGACTAACGACCATATCACACGGTTTACAAAGTTGCGGTCATGCATTCACCTGGTCCGGAAATTTTAGTCCAATTGGAAACAAGACAAATAATCCCAATAACCATTAGTCATACTTTCTACATTTCATGTGATTGGAAATGGACCGTCGTTCAAAATGTATTCCTGTCTAAAAATGGTCAACTCCATCCTTCTAGAACAAACAATAAGAGTTGTCTCTGTTAATTGTGCTTCCATTTGTGCCATTTTCACTTGAAAGGAAGATGTGGACTTCACAGTTAAAGTATCGGGCCTAAAAGTAAGTTTTATGGTAAATAAAATCGTTTATCTGGAGATGCTGCTGGTATCTGTGCTTTTGCGACCACCCGTTGCAAACCCATTTTCAAATTTATCACAGCCGGATATGCGTCAAAGCAAGACCTAAAAAGACACACGAAAAAGTTGTTCACAAATATCTGGGTCGGTCTATACTTGACTTGCGGTACTGACATGCCGTGGTGAGGACAACACAATTATCTTCGAGGTTGTTAGCAGGCGGCTTGAGGTACAATCAGTGGAAACCCAACCAAATAAGTAAACCATGCACGTGAAGGTGAAATTAGCCTATGCTAATCGCTATCAGCCACAAGTGATAATTCCAACGGAAAGACAAAGCCAATCACCAGTCGGAGGAGACAAGTTGAACCAAGACTGTGATGACGGAGTGAATTTATCGCTTGGGCCGAAAAGCTTATTGAAACTAACAAGTGTAGTTTGAAGTTCGACTTTAAAAACCGGGCAGAAAATTCACAGAAAAGGATTTTTTCGAGTCCTAATTAGCTTACATTGACGTTGTGCATTTTTTCAAAATACGATTCTCTCCGAGTCCAAGAAAGCAATTTTTCTGTCTTTTTATTTGGTGCTATTGGAAATAAAGTTCACTTCCTCAATTTAGAACAGTAATTAAGAATAATGTCTCTTTACGAGACATTGAACTAGTTAATTTTATATGTGGAATTTTTTGATTTTCTCAGTCGAGAAGGTAACTTAAAATTTGTTAACAAACATGCTAGAATTTCGACATGCTCGTGAGAACACCATACATAGGACCCCACCGTATATACGAACAAACCCGCCTAGAAAAATTGTAAAATAATGGTCAGTGTAAAACAGCTCCCACAAAAAAGTGAATGAAAACTGTTATCCAGAAAGATTAAATCAAATCTTGTTGCTGTCATAAAAAAATGCTGGCGTCTTTTTGAGATACAACATAGCGAAGTACGATGAACTGCTTTAGACACGAAACAACTACAATGTAAGCTCGTGTGCATTGTTGACGCCGAACTCAGATTAGATGTTCAAGTTCTGAAGACATTTCACAGCCTTGTATAGTTTCTCATTCGGACATCTCGCCGAAAGGTATTTAGCACAAGCTAAGCATTCCAACACTCTTGAGATACACCATAGATAAATTGTCCGCAGTCAAGAAGCATTTGGCAACCAGATTATTGAAAAAAATTAGGAAGTCCATGTTTTCCGTAAGGCAGTGGGAGCCCCTTTCAAGAGACATTCGATGTGGATATCCTCTTCCGTTTTTCCTAACGTTTTACATCAACATCATATCAGAATTAACGTAATGGTCTTTATTTATTGACAGACTACTTCCCCGGCTTTGGATCGTGTTCTGACATAAAATAGTATGGGAAAACCGATAGAAATCACCAATTCTTTCCACGAATAAATAACAAATGATAATCATGTTTCCTTATCCGTCCAAATGATGAATACGACCTCTAGTTATGTCCGTGCAGAAAAGTGACAACAAAGGTTCAGTAAAGACAACAAGTACAACTGTCATATTCTACAATGTGATACGACTAACAACTTAGTTGACACAGCCGATACAGTTCGGTCACAGCTCAGGGTCAATTCTGACATTAAATTTACATCCAGATTAGGCATACTTCGAGATTATATGACCTGACCTGATTAAAATATCCTGCAATGATAGCCAAGTGCAGTCCAAATGGGGACTGTTATAAGGTCTGCCTGAAAATTACCATATACCAACCCAAAAACAAAAATAATTTTGTATACCTTTAAGGAAACCGTGTATTTGATTCACCATGGGTGAGCAACTGTTTCTGTCAATGTGTACATTATCGATTTGTATCGAAGATTGCCCTGTGTGCAGCTTTAAAAAAGATATTTTCAAATTGTCACCTCTCAGCGCTGTTCCTTGAGCCGACGCCTGGGATCAAATTAAAAGCTTCTCAAAACGATTACAAAGGGATCGGAGTCTGTAAGCGCTATTGAAAAAAATTGTGGAGCCACAAATTCTGTGTGACAACAATAATAATAAAGGCCAACAGTGGAACAAATAGCTTACGTTTCAAGATTAATTGGGCTCAAATTTTATGTTCGTTGGTGTAAACAATCAGCCGCGTCGAAGAAAGCAAGAACATTCAGTTAGAACTACGAAAATTTAACTAAAGTTAGATGTTTTCTTTGCGTCGAACGTGCTTATTGATTAATAAGCACTCAGAAAGATAAATGCGCACGATGCTGACTCTATGATTTTCTCTGACCCAAGTAAAGCAGAATAGAAATGGTAATTTTGCATGCAGTATATCGGTGAAAATCAGATCAAACGTATTAGATTGTTCTTTGTTATGGTAGGAGAAAATCAATGGTTGATCAGCACATTTAAAAACAAATCACAATAACCGAAAATTTCTGGATCATAACTAACACTTATTTTAGTCCATATAAGCAACAGATCGAATCTTCTCTTTTTCCATTAGAAATTTTCTTTATGGTCTTAATGTTAAAGAGCACTTATTATCCGTAAGGCTCTTCCAGTTAAGCTACTCGTTTATGTCGTATACGTTTATCACCAGTGGGGGTGAACTCGTCATGGTACAGGTAACTATCACCCAACTCATGGTCATAAAATCACTTTTGAGTACATGACTGTCCCTCTGAATGGTAGCCTTCTCTATAGGAAACATGATCTTTGCACACTTCCTGAATGGTAAAACAACACAGCTTGATCTTTCGATTTCTTATATTTACTTATGAATGAAGCAATTAGAAATGCGAGTTTCGGCCACTATCTCCAGTTTGTGAAACTTGAACTTTCAACGATTAGGCTCCGAGCTGATTAGACCAAATCGATCGGCATTCTGGGTTCTGGCCACAAGTCGCTAAATTACGGTTACGATTTATCTCTATCTGGATTATTCGGCACTGTTGGGACCATCAGATCATGTACTTTTCAAGACTTTCTCGCCATACGCAGACGGTAATACATATTCGGGTTATAATTGTATTTTTCTTAATTCTGAGGCTGAGAGATGTTCTTTTACCGGGAGGAAATCGTTTTTACTTCTAGACAGCTCGCTTTATTGCTTTACGTAGCAGTTATTCTCTTAGTACGGTTAAATTAGTTCTCTTTAAAACCACAAAGTTGAACATTTAAATCATAATTGGTCTTCTCCTTGCCCCCAACCCCCTGAGCAAAAATCAGGCGAATAAACTGAATATTCTAAGGCAATGGGTCAAGCTTCCACACTTTCTGTTCAGCCCGTCTATGATCTTTACAAATTTCAGAGTCACTCGGTAGAAAAATTTGGCTTTGCTGACAAGGCCGAGTAACTATCAATTTAGGAAAACTGTTACGACGTAAGATGGAATTGGAGTAACGTCCGGAAATCCCCAAGGCACATACTGAAGAAAGCACAAATATTCACTTGCTATAATCACTATCTACAAATAAAGGGGAAAACGGATTGTTGGAATCACGTAATCGGTTTTGCCGTTGCTGCCATTCATCAGATGTGACCATCCGCTACTGATCTTTCATTCGTCTTTCTATTCTTACACTCAGTATATGCTTGTTTATTCAACAACTTTGAATTTGCATCGAGAGTGTGAGTTCATGCCACTCCTAGGTGAGTTTATTGAGGAACCACAACTGTGATTAGCTGATTGTCATTTCTGAGTAATTTTGCCTGATAAGTGTCATGGATAGTGAAACTGGTCGTGTGATTCCGAGAAAATTTGATCAACCTTGCACCGAAATTTTCCAACGCGCAATCACCGTATCGTCGTTCACAAGGTTAACTTCGACTTGTTTACACAAAACCATTAGGAGAATACGATTATGATATCTCTGCGGACTGTGGTAAGAGGAGCATTCAGTGACACCCCCGATGCCAAAATCAGATTTTTGTGAGGAAATAAGGGATACAATTCCACAGAAATGCGCCACGGAGTAAATACATTTCATTATTAAAGATTTAACCAGTCAGTTCGTCTCTAGAAAGACGAAATTCAATGCTGCTTTGAATGACACTAATAATCGTCCCGACCGCGAGTACTAGGTCCAGTGAAATACTGCATAAAGCGTACTTTTGCCAGTTGTCATTGTCTTGAACTAAAATCAGATTCCGCTCCAAGATCGAGGTGTACTCCGACGTTATATTTGCGCTTTTACCATGCAGACTTTTCAGTAAATATCAATTCAAGAAAATGGGCATTATACTACGCGAAGAACAAATACGGAATAATTCGTTATGCCTCTTAATCAAATCGCTATTCATTGTTAAACCATTGATCTATTACTGCAATTGGGCCACCCCCAAATTGGGCTGAAATCATGGATAAAGAACAATGAGTGTATGTTTGTGTTACCGTAAATGGGATATTTGGAGTAAATTTCTAAATTGACCTTCCCTCGCAAACACCTCAAGTAATTTCTCCTTTCTTGTAGGGTAGACAGTCTTTGCAACCGGTGATTGTTCTCAAATTATTTCCTCGTTTAATAAGGCTAGCCTTCGGAACGGAGAGATATGGTTTCAAAAACTGGATGTTTGTTGTACATGTTATTTTATATCCATATGAACTGGAAAAGAGTTCAGAAAGCACATTGCCGGTTTCGCGGAAGATAATCACATGTGACCGTCAAGCACGACGCTGATTTTTATTCCATTTGCACCTTTGGTCATCCCCATTTTGCGTGTCACTTTACGGACCTTTATGCGATTCCACTCCTTGCTCTGACTATCTTTGCAGTTAAGTGCGACTGGACAAATCGTCGGTTATCGATGCAGACCTTTCCCATCGTTATTCGGAAAAATTGCACTATTCTATTTTCCGCTGATAGTATCGGCTGGTCACATTTCAAATCGGCAACGGGTTCCACTGGATTCCTAACCATAGAATGATGATCAGTGTTCCATCGGCAGTCTAATGTTACTTCAAACGATGAATGAGAACCGAAAGCGGTTTTGGTCTACTATTAACAGAATCGTGACCATCTCCATGTCATCATATATTTTTGGCGCATTTGCTTTTCTGTGCATCGCTCTCAATGCGTTGTAATCAGCTGGGATTCCTAGGTCAGCCTTGTAGACGACGAGGGACTGTACCTGTTCATGGATGGTTCTGTTAGCTTCATTTAAATTCAGTAAACTTGTCAAATTCCTCGGTGTTTCAATCAGAGAGTCATTAGGAAGCACAAAAACGGCGGTCGTTTGGACGAAAACTGTATTATTTGTACCCGCAGAGCTCACAATCTTTTGAATTTTTCAAACACATTTTCTTCCAATACGCGCCTAAGCAGGTTTATCAGCAATGTACTGGCTTGTTAACCATTCGCGAGTTATTGCCCAAAAATTGTGCTAGTATTCTTGCTGAATGATGAGCACAACAGAGCCACTGTATTGTCCTCAGGAAGATCTTTCAGTTCTTGAAAATGCATGCTTGCTGGGCACTGCCTAAGTACTGGAAACGGCTCTTTTTGGAAGCCAGAAATACATACAAAGTTGACATTTTCTGTCTTGAAATGAAATGATGTTTATTTAAATCGAGATTTTCCTCTTCAGTGTTTCCCGAAAAAAGTGCTATCGACTTTTAACTGTGAAACATATCTTTTGGTACACGAAAAGTTTTAAAGATCTGCTATCTTCTGATGAGTGTGTCAAGTTTCGAATTGTATCAAAACTTTGATAAGGAAGCTGTCGTAAATTAGAAGCCCTTAAAATGAAAGATATCAAAGTTGGATGTTTCAGAAAGATCATGTAACGCGTTGGTGACGAGTAAAACACAAACTACTTGGACATTGTCCAACAGTGACCACTGTATCAATAAGAATGTTCACATTTCACGTCGCAGCACAAAAACAGTCGATCCAGCATTCAAAATGAACCCTGTTCAGAGCAGAATGAGACAGCCAAAGCATTGTTCAATAGAACTGCAACTGATTCAGTCAGAACCAACTTCTCTGTTTATCGTGGGCTGAAAGCAAGCTGGCCAGTTAGCCATCATCTCCGTTGTTCTTCGCCTAGGATCAAATAATAGCTTGTACTGGTGAGGTGATTCTAAGCATTGACTGAAAACAATTCCTTTTTCCTGATAACATCCCCAATTTGTACATCCAACACGAAAAGAGTTTCATTTATTTCTGCCATCTTATGAACCTGAGGATGATAGGCTTAAAAAGTACCCCTAAGTTATTTCACAAACCATCTGCAGTAGTGGTATTTTGTCTTGTAAAATAACGGGTGCTTCCCAATTCCAGGTTTTACTGTATTTTCTAAGAGTTTTATTGGATTATGGTCCAAGAATCACGGTTCGATTTTTGCAGTAATTCAGTTTACGTAATTCGGACTTCGCGGTTCACGGTGGACGTTTTCACTGTCCTTTTAGTAACGACAACCAGAGTGGAAAACTTGATCTGTCTTAGACGCTGCAATCAGCAAGCTGAGAGGACAACAGGAACAACGTTCGAGAGACAACCTGGATGACCTGGGGTTCAGATATTGGACTCGGAACCGTTCACTGCGATTTTGAGTCCCCCTGGGGGCTCGGTGGATGCGCACTTCTGATGATTCCTATTAATTCCTGTTAAAATGGAGTCCATAGGGCATCCTTGTTTTCATTGACAGGCTGAAGCTGCTACTGCATGAAAATTCAAAAGTATCAGAAATTAATAAGTACATTTAGCATAAGAGGAGATTTCTACGAGTTAAGAAAACATCTAACAACGAATAATATGCGAATCGACGCGGTGTTGACAGCTTGAATCATGGGTTTTACGATGCTGTACATTGGTTCGACAGTAGCCAAAATGTATGAAAAAATTACCTTACTACTCCGGTAGTGTAAAAAATTGGCCTTCATGGTGCCTAAAACAAATCTCTTACGGGAAGTCGGTAAGTGCACACAGATTTTATCTCATAGGATACGGTCTAGTTTAAGAATGACAAGTGTGATTTATGTGATTGTGCACTTGATGTTAATGTCCGATGAAACATATGTATATCGATTACTGAATGATGGTTGATGTACCGAGGAGCTTCTTTTGTATATACCATCCCATTCATACATATGTAAGTACGTATATATACATATATATATATATGTATTATATGAATGATAAAACTAATTATGGAACAAATGTGAACCGTCTCGGAATGACTACAAGACCCGTTTAGCCTTATTCCGCCTCATCTGTGCGAACAGACGCATAGCGTTTATTCCACTTCCTTTCATATTTTCCTTCAAGTCAATTCGATTTTTAGTCGCATAGCTGCTCGCGCACATGGCAACGCATGTGTTCCCATGGTTCATACAGCATAAGTCGGTGGGCAAGATGTATGGACAAAAAGCACAGTATTGCACAAAATTGGGACACATAAAAATCACTGGTATAATTTAGTGTGAATCGCACCTTCCGAAATTATTGCTGATGAACATTTGGTACCAGCAACGGTATCTTTAAGGAACCCAGACCAAACGAAATTTGAGTTACTGATTTAGAAAACGTTACAGCAAAGAAGATATGTGCTGCTTTGAAAAATTACTTTCCAAAAACACTGATCAAAACGCAGGCTCGCGTATTCTAAGGGCGTATGGAATATATGTGAACATATTGGTTGTTCGATTGCATATGGATTTATATAGTAGTCGGTTATTTATGCCTATTGTTTGCATCGCATCCACGAGTTTATTGCCACTGTATTCCGACAGTGTACATTAGGCTGTCGATTGACTCCCATTCTAGTTTCTTTCTACCCTTCATGTGGAATAAACCAGCTCGTATGTTCACGTTAGTAGTGACCGTTACTAATTTTGCATGCTGATTTACCCATGTCTACAGGGTTAGCTGGTAGGATTCACGCTTCTGAAACTCATTCGCCAATTCTGTTCGGGAAAACAAGTCATACTCACAATCAGATTATACCTGCATAGCTGGGTAATTTATTTTATGGCATCCTGTACAGAGCATTTTTATTTTCTGTAAGGTCTATCCAAATAAACTGGGGTTATAATTACGTTTGGGGTCATCGAATTCCAAAAAGTGGTTGATTACTTCACGTAAACAATCGGACCATTGGGAACAATATGATTTCTCAGAGAGATCAATGGTGAATCAGATAAAAAATTGGTGTTTTTTGCTCCGATTCAATAATTACAACTTTCTAACACATTTTTTGGCCAGTAAACAATTTGTGGTCTGTGGTTTACCAACAGATCATGTTTCTTTTCTATCCCACAAATTTTAGAAAATGTTCCCAAGTGATATTCTGTTTTTAACGCTTGTTTTGGACTCTAAAATCTATGCATGCTTTCCGGCGGTTAAGTACCTTGTCACTGTGTCCGGTCATGGACTGCTGAAAGCATAAACGACAACAAAAAAGTACATTGATAAGAAAATAAACTTGATCTCTTTTCGGTTTCAGAAGTCCATAGACTCAATTGGAAAGCCAGCAATGGTTCTCAGGGATATATTTGTACGATGAGGTGCTCAATACTACCTTAGAGGAAAGAGCAAAACAATGAGAAACTGACCCCGACTAAAAACTTGCGTGTTGTACTTTTCACCAAGTTCAAGTTCCAACTGGTCTTCTTAAGTTGAAATCCTTGTGAACGGATAACAGAAATAGCAAGTGACACAACTTTATCCTACCGGTAACATTCACGATCCTATCCCATGAAAAATAGTTTCCCTGGATGTTCTATAATTGCTAACTTCTCGGTATCTTTCCAATCGCTGAATTTCTTCACTTCGAGAAAAACAATTGCTCGAATATACTGGAGGAGTAAGGTTGTTTTCGTTTAATTTTCCGAGTGTATCAGTATGTGAATACAATAAATCCAATTTCATTGCCTAATTATGGGAGTATTAGTTTTATCCTTATCATTCCTGATGAATAGGGCGTTTCGCTGACTTCGATGACTATTACAGATTATCTAAGCTACCAGCTATGGAAAATTTGACCGGTTTCGTCTCTTGAGATTCATTTAACAGTTTCGAAAATACACTGATCTTGCTTTTGGAATAGGAACAGGAAAAAATTCACTACGCTCTACAGTGTAGGGTCAGTCTTTCCAAATAAATAACGTCTTGACAGCTGATGAAATAGATTGCTCATCCTCTTTCTTGTCGGCTACCAACCTGTTCTGTGTGAGTTTCGGAACTTATTTACAGTATTCTTTAGAGGAATTAGCAAGTTATTGACGGAATTAACAAGCATTTTGATGTTTTAGACATATTCACACGTAGGTCACTTTCGGACACAAGTCACTGTTTTCAGTCCATACTCTCCAAAACCATCTCATTCTCGTCCTCCTGGTCGAAATTCAAAATACTTCGAAAAGAGTAATATGGCATTGTTTCTGGATGACAGGACAAAATTTCTCCGGATGTACACGACTGGTTTCGCGGTTATTGCAACTCATCAGGTAAGCGTAACCGATACTCTTCCGCCCAGTCATCCTTATACTCTAGCACTTCGCAGTTGGTTTACATATGTAATCTCATTTGAACCGAATGAAGCGCGCATGGACGAAAATCCCATTTTGTCCTTTCATCCAGATACATTGTTATACTACTCATATCGGAAATCCATACATGGGACCATGTATCCTCGTTCTTAAGGTTAGCCGTGTTGACCGACGGATTAACTTTGGAAAAATCACCGTGTCATTCTGAAAAAGGGAATCCCCGTCCATGCACGCTCCATTTGATTTAAGTGAGATTACAGCTGTCAAAATACTTCATTTACACACGTCTTCACGTGAAAAAAGTTTCATTTCTTACCTCATCCGCTTACTCGCAGATCACTACCAAGTGATCTATAATCTTTTTACTCACCTCTATCATTAACTAAATTGCACGTATTGCCTCTTTTCGCTCCAAAGCATATACGTGCACATCCCAACATGCCCTTACGCTTGGTTTTTTTTATTTCTCTGAAAATTCACTCTACAACGGGTGCAAAAAATCTTTTATTGACTTGATTTGACTTGACTTATGGCCTCGGGCAAATTGTTCTGTGCAACATTCGAAAAGATCAACCCGACTTTTAGAGGTTTTTTTCTTTGCAAAGATTTAATGTTTAAATCATATTCTTCGAAATTCGCTATATGTAATACTACAAGCAAGGCACCCTGAGAAAAACAACCGAATGCTGGTTTTAATCCAGATATAAACTGTTAACAGCCTGAAGGACTTAGTTGAGTTCGGAGATGCTACACTCGTGTCCCGTCAATTCCTTTGATTTCTGTATGATTTATCGAATAACTTGCCTGTCATGGATAGAGTCAGCTCTGTAAAGACCGTATGACGTCTGGACTCCTTTCATCTTACTGATATCACAAACAGACTGTGAAATAACTTCCCAGCGTTCGGTAGGTTTCTATCATCATGCTTTTCTAAATTTTAAATCTAGATAATTCCACCTTGACAAACATTGAGATTTTAACAATGACAACAAACTCGTCTACGAAACCAAACAAGAGATGTTTGATGAAAGTCATTTTTCGGCAATCCAAATGACAGCATCACTGACAAGCTGTCTTCCTCAGATTACTTTTGGATTATGTCCTACAGGGCTTGAATGATACTACTTGCCATCGAATTTTCCGATGCGATGTTGCGAATCAGGTTCGAATAGGAAGAGCTTTTTGGCTTATTTCAAGAAAACCATTGACGGGAAGATTCCACTAGTTCCTTTCTAGGTGTGTTTCCCTCTTGAAACTCAATCACTGGATAATTTGTCATCTTTTGGATGCACAACCGGTGGTTGGCATATTAGAATACGTAGAATGCGTGGACATAAGAATACGTGACTAAAGGCGCACGAATGCCTGAAAACACTTTCCAGTGAAAAAAGGCCGCTAAATTAACCAATCGATCAATCAGTAGATAATCATGATCCACAGTTATTTTCATGTAGTTCAATATCCTTTTCCACATATGTTTCACATACAGTCTGTGCCTAGAATGACTATCGGTCCCCGTGTCTGATTCCAAAGTCTCTTTATTTTTTAACTAAAAAGTTTTTCCTCGGGTTATGAAAACACACAGTCCAAACCGATTACAACTGGTGTGGATCAGCGCATTTCACTTAGGAGCTGACGATAATTCCCTCCAGCCCCTTTTCAAAGGAACCCTTTATTACAGATTATCCAACGTGTGCGTCCAATCCATTTTGTATGTATTGCGAAACGACAGTTGTACTCTGGACACACGGATAGATGAACGGAGAAGGGAATGCGTGACACCATAAAAGTTCCTATATTTTAATTGTCTTAAACATAAAAAGTGTTTGACAGATCAGTAATAAATAATAAATTGAATATCAGTAATATTTGATGTCGAAGCTCTGAAAAACAATAGACTTAGCCCATATTTTTCCTGGATTTTGGTTTCAAAAGCGATGAAGTCGATGTGATTTCGGTTATATTTGATATGAGCTACTTTGTAATCCAGTAACGAAGTCGCGTCTATGATTGTTCTATAAAACGTCGAAGAAACTAGAATTTTTTGGGAAAATCATTTCCCCTGAACTTGCTAGAAGAATATTCAATGTACATACATGAACTGTTAGATCATAGTTATTAACGGAAACCCGATTTGGGCTAGGGTAGTTTCTGGGTAATCGCTTCATGACGTACCAGAATATTAATATCAGAATATGCATGTCAAACTTCAGTTAGAAGACAGTTAAAATATAGCCCAAAATTCACAAGTAAATATAGCCAGCACTTCCGCTGGTCACATCAAATGCATATTCCCCATGATGAAAGGGATTATTATTCCTTTCATTATTCCACGGATTCCCGAAGATAATTTTTATTTTGAATATATTTTATTTATCTCTTTGGATCCAACCGGTTCTATGTATTCACATGGGCAAATGCAAGAACCGTGAAACGAGATAATTTTGTACGCAAGTCCACTGCATCTGGCAAAGGATGGTAAAAGCCGTGAGGGTCGTGGTGTAAGACCTACTCCTTGGGGTTTCATAAGTCAATATCAAAACAATCTAGGATAATACTCGCAATTTGGAATAAATAGGGGAGAGAGATCGGAACAAAAGATACGAACAGTACACCCAATGGAACTAAAACGAAATCACAACTGTTGATGGTCCTCGATGCAGAAACTAGGATACCAAAACTTCCATTGTCCACAAAAGACCACAGTACAACTCTGTTCAGCTGTCCGGATTTGATTGCAGATTGTTCCGTTGAACAAGATAGTGTAGGGACGAGCAACCGAAGCATCGCCTTGAATGCATTTAAAATGTTTGTTGATCACAATTAAAATACTGGTCGAATTGACTCGAAGACACTCCAAATCAGAAAGCGAGGTTGGGCCGGAACGAGTGAATTATTGTTAGATACCATGTTACGCAATGTTGTGTGTCTGAGTTCAAAAACGTCGGTATTGGTTGTCCCTAAAGAATTATCGATACAACTGAAGAGTGTGGCACTAGGAGAGGTTGCGAATCTTGGAAAATGTAGTTAATTTTCTAGAACCTATAAGACTGAGTGCTGTCAATCTCTCAAAAGGACGAACACCACCCCACTAGTTTCTTGATGGTGGTGGACCAAAACCCTCTGTAGCCCTATTTGTTATCAACCGTCTTATCGAGAACTTGCGTAGGTCTCCTTTCCTAGTGATTTTCTCCCAAATACAATTCATAGTTGCGATTCAAATGACATTTCAGTGCAAGTGAGGGAGCCCTTTCCCCTAAGTACATCAGTGTGCAGTGAATAAAATCACCGTGACTGGGAACCAGTTTTCTTTTGTACGTGCAAAGCCAAACGCGGGTGCAATTACGTGCAATGCGCGAAATGCTTTAAGTGCACCTCCATTTTTGCGATTTTAAAAAATGCATATATACGAGAGTTTGTGAAATTTGACATGCATACGTTTTACCCCATCACTGTACTGGAATCGCATTTGAATTCGAATTCTGAATTGGGAAACTTGACTTTATCGCGAATAATCGGTCTGTAAAGTGCCAAATGAATTTCGCTCACCCACAGATCACTTGTAGAAACAATCGCCTGTGATGAAATGCAAAAATCTTCACTGCTTAGAAATTGTAGATGTCAATCAAATATTCTTTCAGCAAGATTCCGAATTATTCAGACTTCGAAATTTCGCCAATTAATGAGGATGGAAAACTCAGTTTGTGGGTGATGGTAGAGGTTATTCCGTTTACATTGACCCGCCTCTCCAGTGATTAGTCGGATATAAGGCGGGACTGAGAGCTGGCCAATCGAGGAATTTGATGTATCGATCAAATAATCAGCTTTCTACTGACGTGAGCTGTTTGTATGGCGGCGTTTTTTGACGAGACATTTATGGAGTCCAACCGATCTTCCGGAATTGTAGTGATTGAGAAATCCTCCCTATTTCCGATGTACTAGTCGGTAGTCCATTTTCCTTCAGTAACTGAGCCCTGATTTAGCTTCAGCAACACAAAACACCTATACCTTCACGAAGATCTCATCAAAGGTTTGACGGCCGAAGTCGGTCTTGCTCTTCCGTAAGTAGTAGCTTAGTCTGTCAGCGCCTTCCGAGTTTCATGTTCTTATCACCAAATATTTCGTTATTCCAGTCAACCTTTCATCTAATGTGATTCATGACCCATCAGGCCCCATCTGAAATATGGCGTACTGTCTTCCACACTACTATTCTCATCCGTCTACACCGTCGATATGTTGCTGCTTGCAGCATGTTCTGTACGCGGTCAGCACTAGTAATCAATGGCATGGAGCTCTGCAATTTCGATACACTTGCTATTCAGTTGAATGCAGCACGTTAAATTAGCCTGTCATTCTTTTCAGGGATATTTCTTCGTATTCCAAGTTTACTCTCAAATGCCTAACTACTTGGATCCTTCAAAATGTTACAGATAACATCCGCTGATCCTTGAATTCGCTTTGCAATTTTTCTCACACTGATTTACGCGTCTTTACTTGCAAGTGTTCCATTCCGTTCCAACTCGGATTGCAGTAGTCCTTGTTTTTATTATCTGGTTCAGGTGAGTACAAGTTCAAACCTTGCAATCTGACTCTAAGAACATGATGAACTTCAGTCGCAAAGAACACCCATGGTTTAAACTTCGCTCTGTGAAATATCACACAGCATCATTCGAGACATCGACTACATACGGGACTTATTCTGCGAGTTCAATTTTCCCCGGTGACCGCGGGATGCGCTAGAAGCATTTCGCACCCTACAGACGTACGATTTGGGATAAAACCAGTTTTTATTGGGTGAAATTCAAATTCAAGTACAATTCCCATATAGTGCTGAGGCAAGACCTAATCACATCAAATTCATGATCCTACGCGTAGAAGTTCTCGAAAAGCACTTTGTACACTATAAGTAACGGATGGCTTGGATCACGGACAATAAAGATGAAAAACGTCATAGACCGATTCTGCCTCAAAAAGTGTTCAGTCATCAGCTTCATGATAGTGCTGGCGATGAATCGATCAGTCTGGTGAAATAAATGTCACTCGTTATCGGTAAAACTGCGGGTGTTTTCATATAGTTAAGCTCCACGAAATTGTGATCAACATTTTTGGTAGAAAGGAAACGGTTATTCTTTCGGACCTACGTACGCTTTTTCCATTTTGATGAGCATGAACCTTAAGGGTTTCGAAAAGTAAATAGTATGTGTGATTAAAAAACCTCGTATGAGAAATCTGCAGCTTTACTTTCAAATGTATCAAAAACTCCGAAAAATTCTGCGTTTTTACAGCCTTACTATTTGCTTTGCATATATTTACGATCAATTTGGTTATCGTGGTAGATAATCGCAAGCTCCTGTTCTAAGTTTGATTAATCGTACCGTTGCCTGTCAGCCCCAAATGGCAGCCATTACTTGATCGCGAACGTATTCCTATAATACAAGACCATTAATGAATAATAAAGAGGAAAAAAGTATAGGCAACAGAAACAATGAAACAATGCATATATATTATTTCGATAAATCCGGTTATTTGTGATAATGCACAGCTATTGTATATCCGGAAAAGTCAAACTGAGTGGCTCACAGAATCGAATAGATGTTGAGTCTTATGCAAACTTTTTCACGGGTGACGTTATTGCCATTATTCAGTCCAATGCAAATAATAATTCGGCTTGAAATTAGTTCAACGCGTTAAATTTAAGCTGATAGTAATTTGCCTATTTGAAATCTCCTTTAATTTTTTCACCGGGATTGAATTAGCTTTTTGTGCAGACAGATCAACTTGACAGCAATAAAAATCGATTCGCTTCCTACCTGAATTTTCACCTTCGGGCGTATAAAGCATACTCTTAACTTGACTGCACTTGGACGTAGTAGAAAAGTTGAGTCTGGCTTTCCGTACCAACTTTTTCGCTCACTTCTCACGATCTTAAACTGAATGTCCCCGGCAGCGCTTGAACAGTGTCCTACACTGGCCTCAGGAAATGTGGCTTTTTCATAATTTGTCCCGAAAGCGGTGCATTTTCCACATTCCCATGCAATGGTTAGGGAAGCACTGGAACAGAGTGAATCTCTGAAGGAAATAGAAGGGTCTTGCCACTAACGAACCCAAACCAAGGTGCCACGGAGACAAGATCAATGAAATAATAAGTTTCTCAGCCATGTTCAGACGGATATCACAGCGGCCCTTGAAGCCTAGCGGTCAGGGGTTCACATTCTGTTACTCACTTTCTAATTCAAAGGTCTCTAAATGAGGAATGTCTGCACACAACTTGTTACACCACGTATTTATTGCACATCAAAGGAATTGGTGCAGAGCTGTTATTCTGAATAGGCTATTTGGAAGACAAATACTTCTAGGAGAAATCCTCGGGTAAAATTGTTATTATTTTCATTAGTTTTTCTCAGAAGAGGTCACTGGAGGTGAGAGTCACAAAACCATTGGTTGACGCATCGGAATTTTGTTGGGTTATGTGCAAGATATGGTAAAAGGCGGACAGAGTACAACTGTCTATGAAATAAGTTTTCCGATCTTATTGTATTTTGTTTTGGTGAAGAAATGTATGAACCACTGAGCTTACGCTTATTTCAGTTTTAGTTCAACGAATAAACTCTACCAGTTGGCTAGTCCAACTCACTGATTTTGATGCATAAATATTTCCTGGGAGCTAAACAAATAATTGAAGACACTTAGGAGGACAAAATTCTCTTTGCTATTGACTGTTTCAATTTTCGCCTGTTACAAATGTCTTGGAACTCAATGTGGTGCCTATTTCGTTGGATTATTGTCTATTCTAAAGTAGCTGCTAAATAATTATCTGGCAATAGCAGTTTTTACCACCCGTGAGTTGTCGAACGTCTATAAGCATTCTACGTCAACATCTTTTCTTACCATTCAGGAGGGAGCATTAAGATTGCCGTTTCTCAGAGTAAGTCGCAAAATTTGCTCCTTGTTTGCTATTTGATCAAGGAAAGTTTTAATTTCCCATGAGAAATCCATGGTCACTCGAAACCAAATCCTGATTGGCATCTTTTTGGAGGTTTGGTTCCAACCGAGTTGTATGTCGACTACAGGTTGCATCCTGTTCTCCCACAACATCAACTTTATAGCAGTACGATGGAAGTATTCCGGGTAAGTCAGCATAATGAACAATTTTAGAGGAGCCCAATCAGTTCGTCTTAGTCAGTCCTCCCGCCTGACAGAGCGAGCGATATACTAAGCGATGAGTGACTTTCATAAATGGGTTCGAATTCTGCCAAAGAGGATGACGTTATCCTTCTGAGTAACTCAGCAAACTACTAACTCTTTGAAAGTTTTAGGTTATTACTTCATAGTTAAGGGAACGAGAATATTTTAACTTAAACCATAGAAAGTCGAAATTGCTGTTTTCTTGTGTGAATATGTCAGAACATGCACAGAATGATTTTTTAAACCAAAAGAAATTATACACTGAGCGTGAATAAATTCTCAATCTATCTACTTCACTATGTGGGGTGAACAAAGCAAAATGTTCTCCGATATTTGGCGGAAGTACCCTTTTTATTTTTTCTAATCTAATGCCCACAAGTTTGATTCACACTTCCTCTAACATCTCGTGTTACCGACAATCCCAGTATTGATACATTCCGGCCACATTTTCAAAGTTGCTTATTGCACTCTGGAGTTCCAATCAACAATACTTTCCCCAAGTCGAACCGGGGAAAGCATGCATAATAATCGATTGTTTTTCTTAATTCGCTAAGTGCACGTTTAGACCTGTGACCTGCAATGCACGTGATGTTGCTAAACGCGAATGCGTCTCACCGGGTAAAAAAAATATTGTTGACTGTCCCATGATATGTTAGTAAGACGCACGTTCTCGGTACACGTAGCAAGTGAAAACAACTACCTTTAAACGAAATGTGTGGCAACTTAAGTCTTGTCTAGTGGCAGCACTCAAAGGAAATGAACATATCCTCTAAGGTTTTCTCTGACCCTTATCTCTAGCTAAGTCAGCTTTGATTAGCTTTTATTCTTCGTCAACCCTACGTACTCCGTTTTTATCTGCTCGAATTCGCTATGGTCCTGTGGTCGTGTACTGGTCTTATGGGCACCTATTCGGCGCCACGTCTAAGGAGTACACCTTCAGAAATAATTACTGAATGGATTCTCTTCTAGATGATCGACTACGGAGATTCTGTTTGTTATTCTTTCTGGAGCTAAATGGTTAGCATGTTTGGAGGACGCCAATAGTGCGTCTACTATACATCACATTGCCGATTTGTGCTACGAAAAACTGACAGATATTCATAATTTAGGGACATGAATACGCTTCGTTTGTGGCAGGGATCAAAAACTTCATGGGCTATCAACAGATGCATCCACGATGACACATTTTACCACCACTTGTGGTAAAGTTTGCAGTGCATATGTTTTGTTGGCTTGGAATAACTACAATTAGCGAGTCAATTTGAGGAAACAAAACCCCAAATTTCAAGATGTAAATTTGAACTTTGAACTCATTGAACTTTCTTCTCAGTTTTATGTTTTAACTTCCCGCAAGTATACTCAGATAGCCCGTCAGGACTTGATAAAACAATATTGAGGATTCACAGTCTTCTTAGAACTTGCCAGAGTGTTCTACGACTGGCCAGTCTGAAATTTCGACTCATACCTGATTTGACGGATGTCATTCTGTCCTTGTCGGTAGAGAGTGAGCGAAAATTGTTCGATCACTGTGCAGTTTGTAATGCCTCATTCATGCGGTAATCTCTTCCACAGGTGATCCACCGAACAACTTCTCACGAAAGCTGATTGCACCTCACTTTTCCACATTGCTTATGTGTTGTATTTGTTTAGTAGTGTGAGAACACGTGTGAAATCTTGGTTTTCATGGATCATAGCCATCTTACATTTCATTTTGGTACGCTATTGATGAATGAAAAGAGTATAATTCTGAAAAAATCATTTTTGGCAAACTAGTTCCTTCTTATCTGAAAACCTATGCTTTTGTTGAAGAACAAATATGCTTACCCAGTAGCAACCGAGCTTCGTCAATGGTTTGTAGGATAATTCAGTGACACCATTTTGCAGTTTTTTTAAACAGAGGCCAGTTCTTTGCAGATTGCCAAAAAGTCACCTTGCCGTTATTCCTTTTTTCAGCCCAGCCAATCTTTCGGTTATTGGGACTGATATCACAGCTGTTCACGAGAAAAAACAAGATCTGTGATAGGGTGATTTTTGATTAAGTGGACGAAAATTCGTTACTTCGCACATTTATTCTACACAATATCTCTGTCGGTAAACATCAAAGGAATCAGGAGCTTGTGTAAAGCGCTAAATTGGTCACACAGAGATAACAGATTTTTCTTGTGTAGGCTCGCATGACGGGGTACGGCGCAGAATAATTTCGGGAAGTCAAACAACATCTGACCATAATTATTGTTGCTTTACACTGAAGCGTACGATGACTGAGCCTAAACAATGTCATTATCTGTCTCATTGTCGTTGGGAGTTATGGGCTGACGGAATACTCGATGGTCTTGATCGGAGTAGGAGGCTGAGAAAAGGAACTTCGCTCGGGCTTTTTATCCACAAATAAAGCCCGACACTTTCTAGTGCGTGTATGTGTTGTCAAGTAGGTATAGTTCAGATACTGACGGACTACCATCAGAAGTACCGACAGCCCACAACTCTTTGCAGTTATTCATCAAACCTTTTGGATGACCGACCAAAAAGGCAGTACTTTGCTGGCTGGCTGTCCTTTGGACTCAATGTTTCGCGCACGAACCGCAGGTCATCCGATCACTCTGCACTCAGAAGCACCAGACTCCAGTTTTGCTTTTAATAGAGTTTATCTGTGGTGCATGTCCCCTGCCACACCCAAGGGTTGAACCCGGGCCCCTCCATCTCCAAGACGTGTGTGCTACTAATCCGCCACCCCCTCTCGTCAGGAGTTACCGGGACGGATACCATGACTCCGTTCGAAGCTGTCAAACTTTTCTAGCTGTGATAAAGGACGACATCTGAATCAAGTCAGCCTGCTGATCCGAATCAATCCTGATGGCTGTTGGGTAGCGCAGTGGTAACAAACACGCCTTCCAGGTGAAAGGGCCTGGGTTCAAACGCTGAAAGTGGTAGAAGATATGCAACATTTGTGAGATCCTACAAAAGAGAAACTCTGGTGGATTGCTTCTGAGTTCAGGGTGTTCGGATGACCGGAGGTCTGTGCGTAAAGGATGAGCCCGAAGAACAGGCAGCCAACAGAGTCTCATCAGCCCCACACACTATTCTCAAAAAAAAAGCATTTTAGATTATCTGCGAAGTATATTGGGGTCTATGAGGAGTTGAGCCGTCTTTAACCAGGTCAGACTGAGACTAATGGGTAAATTTCATGACCTTCTCCCACTTCAAAGTAGCCAATACAACTTAAACTCTGGTTATTTCTCCTCGATTTTGCTATAGCTGGAAAATAGGGCTTTTTCTGGTTTACTGAAAAGGAGTGTGTAGATTTCCTGGGGAAAAAAGTTTTGGCGATGTATATGCAAGCCCTATCCATTTACAAGGTGAGTGTAGTCGTATAGTACAACACGTCCAGTGCCGCGTAAAACTGCTGTCGCTTGGACCCCGCGCCGTTTAAGTTTATGGCATTTTGAAGCCTGCGAAAAGTTGAATCTCGGATACACGTTTGTTGTAAAGAATCAGAGTTTTTTGATGATTTCGGATATCTTTGCACCTATTTCGTGGCTGGCAAACTCGCTGTAGATTGCATCGTAACATCAATAATATTGCCCGAATACAGTTTCAGTAACCCAAAACACAGGCAACTCTGCTGTGACATTCAGCACTTTTTGGAAGGGACACGTGAAGTCTCACAGTGCAAAACGTTTTGACCGAAGATTACAAAATTCGATCACTGCTGTCCAGAGTACTTCGGAAAAAGTCGGATATTCGACAATTAACTTTGCTTCGACTTTATTCGCCCTTTATAGTCACACTGTGTGTCATCCCACTTACCAGGCTTCATACACTCTCTCATTTTTAACCTGTTTCACTTTAGATGTATGTAGTATAATATTTTATCCGAAAGACAGGAGGAAATTTCCCCGAAGCAAATGGCCGGTTTTGATTGTTGCCGATCATCAGATATGCGTACGCCGTATTATCCTGCCCAATAATCTTTACAGTTAGGCACTTAAGTCTTCCCTGCGTCTGTTTTATTGTGCACCAGTGATAAGTTAGGATAATTGCGCCTCTACCAAAGTGGAGGGGTCAGTGCTGAATTGCCCGTTACTACCCGAATACAATGCATGGGTAAAAAGGTCTGAGGGCTGTAAGTGCCAGGATCAACACTCAATTTGCTTCAGACTGGAACCCATGAGCAGGGGTATCACACGGGCTTTGTCCTTGCCCTCAATTTCATTTGTTTTACGCATTGAAAATGAATTTAACAAGGTGTAAAATCGTCGTAACTAACAGAAAAACGAAAATTTTCTTTGTCCTTTGCTTTGTAACATTTTTTTGATATCAAAATGTATCCAACAAAATCTGTTATCATTGTGGTTGTTTTTGTATTGCTACAAAACAGACTTCCGAAAGAGTAGTATTTTTTCAAATGTATGCAACCTTAGACAGGGATACAACGCACACAAAGTGTCAACATATTCATAGACATGACAAACACTAGGTTTCATTTACGTGAACATTGCGCCACATGTTGAGCAACAACAAATAGTACCTCAATGGCCAGAGCCCAAACGGCAGGAACATATTTAGCACCTCAATGTAATATACGTAAACCACCTGATGCACTTCCCTGGGGTCGAAAAATTTGTTATTCCTTGCAACAAAAGAGAAAACAGTACACTTACTGGTACCATGGAAATTTGGCTTATGTACTTTGTTTTTCTCTCTTATCTGCGTTTGATTGATTAAGTTGCTTGTGCACATTGACCGTGAAACCACGTGGGAATAGTTGTCCGAGTTACTTCGTTAAGCGAGCCGGTCACGATCGAGTTATGTGCGCTTCATCTGTTTCACGTACACAGCCTTTTCATTCTAGTTTCCAAGTAATTTGTAAACTCATTTGTAAAATTGCGTCGAATTCTGACTCCCTTCCTCTTCTCGCAATTAGATGCTTTGGTTCCTCTTCACGGATAATGGTAGTCATTTCTGCAACTAATTCGAACAAATCATCTTCAGTAATTACTGTTTAAAACAATCTGCTCTTCACTTTGCAGATAGAACTTAGAACAAACAAATAATTACCGTGTAATTCATCAGTATATCTGTTTCCGGAATTGCAAATACATATATTAGGGGGGGGGGAATTACTTGTAATCAAATTAGTATCATTTTATTTTGGACAAATTACAAATATTTCTTGTCACCTAACGACATTCGTGCACTAATTCAAAACTGTCAACAGATCTGAAGAAAATGGATTCAATTTGGTAACTGACCGACTAAATCCCTCAGGTTTGTCCTTGACCCACAAGTTTGTAGCGAATCTTGTGGAAACCTTTGATGGATATTGTCAAAAGCACTTTTACTTGAATTTGAAAGAAACTCTGAAAATATGCAGGAAAATGCACAAATAAATTTCCGAGGCAAAATAATTCTGTATAGCCCTGTTATGTTGATCGAATTTCGTGCGGTCATTCAAAAGATAAATTAGGAAGTTTGAAAGAACGTTGATCAAAACTGAGGAACACAGCACAGTTTTACACTTTCCACATTTTAGAGGTGAACCTGCTTTGGAAAGCTTTGAAAAGTAACCTGTTTTATTGTAAGCATCGGAGATACCTTTGTATATCTTCTGGATGAGCAACTATTTCTGATTTTCACACATGTTAACATCCATAGGAATGAACGTTGTTCTTGTTTATCCCACTTAACCAAATGGGAGACGTGAGGGAACATTTTAGTTGAAAAATACCTCGAAAGTGTACAGAATACCGATGACCTTGCATGCGTCATTTTCCGTGACCTACCTCCTATATTTATGGAATTCGGGGCAATGAAAATTGGACTATGTGTAAAACCTTCATTATCCAGTATCCAAGTGGGACCGTCTAGAAAGTCACTGGACAGCTGTTTTTGATTATTTTGCAAGGAACAGAACCGTGGTGAAAATTTCTAACGTTCTGCATTTTAAGGTTGGTTTATTGTCAACAGCTTGAGCGTTTAGGACCCTGGGCCGAAAATAAGTCCCTCATTATCTATGACCTGATAAACCTTGAGTCTGGCCGGACCATGTTACATCAAATAAACACGGGAATTGCCGCTTTTTTACAGTAGAAACCTAGTTGGTTCGTATAAGCCCTCGAATGTAACTATTTTTTTCTAGTCAAGGTGGATGTTTAGACCTAAATTTTTCGATGCAAATGCTTTCAACGGAAGCCAGGTTCTTCTATTCACAATTTGAATCGATCCTCGTGAATACGTTAATATATATATATATATATATATATATATATATATATATATATATAGGCGACAAAGGCAGTATTTGCCAGAAGTTCGAATTTCGTGGAAGAAAATAAATTAATTGTTCATATATGCGGAAAACAATCAGGATGAAATGAAACATTTATGTTTAACTAAAACCATCGGTATGATTGGTCAGTTAGTGAGTTGGCACAGTAAAGCGCCATCCTGCAGTAGTGATTTGTCAGGTGTAATTTGTTTTGTCGTGGTCATTCAGAATGTTATTGCATTTGTATGCCACATTCGGTGTTTGGCTCTCAGTCCATTTAGCTGGGGAACTCCACTGATGCACCCAACTGAGTTACGACAAATTTGTTCGTTGAAGTGACCTTCAAGTTACAAAAAAAATTTAGGAATACAAACAAAATCACATTTATTTTTAACCTGTTACACATGGCTTACAGTTTGCTCAATATGAGCACAATCAATGGTGGAAAAATATGGCATTTGATCAAATATGGGAGAAAGTACGTATCTCGCAAAACTTGTATTGAATTTGAAATTCACCATGCAGTGGTATTTCAATCGATTTTTATTATATCCATCTGGTTCAAGTTTATCCTATAGACCAGCTAGGACGAATCTTTCATATGAGTAAAACTGGCGGTAATCATTAAATAATTCTAGCAAATCAAAAAAGATATCATTTTCATGGGATTTGGCTAAACTAATGTCCACGGAAACGTTCGAGAATAATTTTATTCAGATTTTCATATTTTGTCAGAAGAACTTTTCGTCGGGGATATTTTGGCAGTCAAGTTCGTCAGATTTGTAGGATCAGTTGAGTGCGCTTGATACAACATGAAGCGGAGAACGACTTCTTGGCACGAAGAATGAGATGGATGAAGAAGTTTTTTCAATAAAACGGTTAACTGAATAAATGCTGGTATTTCATTTACAGAGTTTGCATCTGTCATGTGCATTCAAAAACCCAGGCTAATCAATAAATTTCGGTGTATCAGCGAACAAAATTTCGAAAACGCCAGGTTTATAATTTCCTTCTTTACTGAATTGGTAATCGTTACACTAACTCACGAGAGCAAGCCACACATGCTGCTATTATTTAACGTGGTCTGCTATCTAACTTATGCAGATCGTAGTGGATGAGTGCAACAATCGTCGAAAATATACCGAAATAAAATTACTGATCGGTACTTTTCAGTCAGTTGTAACGCAGGGACAATCGCCTGCTGGCCGTCAAATAACGAGTTCACTGAGGTCGAACAGAATGCTCCAATGAGGTTCTGTCGGGTAATCGTAGTGTGCCAGAAGTGGAATGTAGGGAAAAGTCGGTTTGTTTTTGTAAATGAGTTATTTTTATACCCGAAATAGTAAAGCTCGGGCGATATAATTCAGGAGAAGGCTGACAAATTGTACTGCCCAAAGGAATTATTCAGCCACCCCACGTATGATCATCAAAAATGGAAAAATATGGCATGTTTTTTTATGGAAGTTAAAATATTGAACAAAATTTCTTCCTGGAGAATCACAGTTCTGACTAGTGCTTTTCTTACTGGGTGTATTGATTGCTTTTGTTTGCCGATGCTGGTTCACATCTACTAATCGATATATCATTTACCGTTCGAAATTTCTACCTATCAATAACGGAGCACCAATCCACTTACGCTCTCTGACATGTGCTTTCTTACCATCTAAAATAGTGTTCTCCTATGTCATTGACCTAGCCGTAGTATGCTGAATAAACTTTATTAACGTTTTCCAATTTCTTTGACTCAACCGTCATCAATATCGTGTTATTCACTTGTTAGCACCAATCCGCTAAACTATATCATCTATTTTTTCACATTTTTGTCTCTATATTGTGAGAGGGATCGACCGAAGCATTATCTAGTGGATGCCATCATTGCGAGTTCCGCACTATTTGGCAGGGCACCATTTTGCTGGTGGATTTCGAATTCGGTATTTTTTCAGAGACTCCATCTGAATAAACTTTTCAAGGTGACTTTAGATATCCAGTTGTCATTTCTCAGACAGAAGAAGTGATAGATGGAAGAATTCGCGGTAATCGGACGGCAAACTACATTATGCCGGTGGGGAATCATGATTTAGTTTTTCCCTCCTCGAAAAAAGGGTTATGCTACTTGTTATGTTTTCTGGTGTGAAGTAACCAACTGTTTACTGTAATCATGACAGAGATCTGTCAACAAATAGTTCAAAGATTGTTCGCGGTACTTTCTTTCGCCAGTTTACAGGGCCAACTGAAATTTACTTTGCAGTAACACATGCACGACTTATAATCTGAATGCTGTCAGCAAGATCAATACAAATATTTTGGCTCATCGGTGATAATACATTGTTCAAATGACGAAAGCATCTTTGAGAGCAAATGTTTTACGTTATATGTTATCCAACCCATACTTTTCTCTGTAATTCGTTTTGAACCATACAATATTGGGCATCTGCTTTCGACACGTCCATGTGCTAATATACAACTAACATAATAAATTTCCACAAGGATCTCAAATATGATCCAGAGCAATTGCAATATTCAGGATAGCGAGATTCTGAGATTGTTTACAGTTTCACTTTTGAATGAGTATCAAAATCAACCATCGGATTACCAAACACACTGATCTTTAATGTTGACTGCTGAAGTAAAATTTCCATGCATGCTTCCAATTATAAGCAAATGGTTTCAAGTTCTGTTTCTACGTGTACATCGAAAATTGCTGTCAAATCAAGCAGGGTTGAAAGGTCACTTCGATTCGCACACACCCACCTCGTCATTAAACCTTAGACATATTCCGTTTGATTCAAGGCCAAACAGTGAACGGTTCGGTCAATGGTCTTCATGTTTTTGTACAGTTGTCATTCTGATAGCTTTGTCTGCATTTATAGCCTCATTGTCATTTTTACACGCCATTCATCGTAGTCAGTTTTCTGGAATCAATACAAGGAGCATATCACTCAACTTTCTGATGCAAGGGTCAGCCATGTGCTTCCATCTTCGAACGGTTAGCTGAGGTTCTCTGTCCTTCTCAAATCGAAGCCTTAACCACCAGAGATGC
Source organism: Fasciola hepatica (assembly GCA_948099385.1). Lineage (NCBI taxonomy): Eukaryota > Metazoa > Platyhelminthes > Trematoda > Plagiorchiida > Fasciolidae > Fasciola > Fasciola hepatica. The sequence continues at coordinate 12,678,658 of CANUEZ040000140.1, read as the reverse complement.
ATCACCGGAGGCTCAGCGACTGGATTCTAGATTACGTTTCCTTGATTTGAGTCTCTAGTGCCAAATTACGTCAGGGTCGTCAGATATAAACTTCTCGTCCACTGTCATTAACTCATCGCAATCAGTATTTCAAGTGATGCGATTTCTCATCTTGGACATGCCGGACAGTTATTCACATTTCCGAACCGCATATATGAAGCACAATGCAAAAAATCTTGTAGATGCCAAACGAACAAATCCGGCTTCAGCGACTTTTACTGATTGGACGCAAAAATACGGCATCAATAGAGTACTGTCATGGTCAACTCGGAGATCAAGAAAATCATGTTTGTTTAGGATGACATGTTTCATATCAGCTACTGAAAAACACTTTTCCGAGGGATAGTTTTGGTTCCCCACAAAATATCACAGAGTATTTGTGAAATAATTCACGACTCTGCCTAAGCTTCCACTGCACCATTTCAACCTTTCAAGCGCTTCTGTACAGCTACTTCAATTTTTTTTTCTATGAATCATTAGCAGTGCTTAACCACCGTCTTTCGATATGAAACTTAACCGCAGTTGCGATTGATGTAAACAAAAATTCATGAGGGTGATCATCATAATGATCACATTTCTTGGAAAAGAAAGATATGATCATAAGCGAATTTCCCTCGTCGAAGTCACGTATTTTGATAATAGTTAACTGATCAGGCTAGAGTAACAATAAATTTGTGATGGTAGTTTCGTCTGCTCAATTTCAAAGTACACTATTATAGACAGAGGCACACTTTAATGAGCAGTTCGAAAGCGAAATACACGAATGATCCAACGGACCAAAGATTTTATCCCGGTTGCTTATTGTAAAATTATATATATTTCACCCAAAGGTTGATAATAAAATCCTTCTGGTCCTTCCTATAAAGGACTACACGTAAATACAATCCAGGCAACCCCAGATAAGTTGTGATTTTTCCTCAGACAGGAATTAGGGAAAAATACATTTTGAAAAATAGTCGGTTACCATTTATCGCACATCTGGTGCCCATCAATTTGCCTCCCGTCGATGTTTAAGACTAATGATCTTGGTCATTCTCGGTCGAGTTCGAACGTGATTCAGGGTCGTGCAAAAACGATAGTCAATTTTTGCCCATTATTCAAGACCGTTTTGCTAGGTATTTGCTACCACGTGTCAGTCGTAAGTAGATTTCTGCAAAACACCATCAAATTGTATAAACGTGTGACAGCCACAGTACCACAACTGACTTACAAGAGACAGTGGAAGTGAAAAGTTTACAATTTTATGAAGTCATGCCCGTGATCAATTGCATTAGAACTACGATAATTTTTGCTGCTTTTTTGTTTTCCTTATGATGACCTCGTTGAGGTAATTGATTTTGATGATTCCTGCTTTCAAATATTTGTCTACCTCGGTATGAAAGGAGAGACAACGAATTTTAACAGGCAAAATGTACATTTTGTAAATAATCGAAGTTACTTATGTCCTTTCGAAATATCCCGATCCATTTAAGTTGATATCATTCGAATTTATTACGAAACAAATGTAGCGTTGTTCTTCCGGAAGGTAAAAGCCACGAGCTAATGAATTGTTTGAATGAGACGTCAAATTGGTAGGGTTGAGCCTCTGACACCTGATACTGTACTGTTCAGAGAGCGAAGCACACAATATTTTGCGTATATCAAGAATTTCATATCTACCCAAAGTATGCTATTCGTCTTCCGTGGAAGACACTGAGATAAGTTAGAAAACAAGTTTGCATCAGCCGTAGCATCATTCTCAGCCAATCTGTATGGCACAAAAACCCAGGTAATAGAGGATTTATTAACAACATTTATAATCCGTGACTGTGCGTGTGTGTTCAATGGGTTGGAAGAAGAGCAGTTGCGTGACCGTGGTCTTGGTGCCGATCCAATCCGCATCACATCACACGCATATCTCTTAGTTATGTCGTTGGCAAATTAGCTTTTCCTCGCGTTTTCACGTGATACAAATCGAAACAAGGTGATTGTTAATTGTAAAAACCAATTTTTCGCCCAAACAAGTGTTTTTTATTCTACTGTTGGCATTTTCATTGCTGGTTAAATGATTATTTCAAGGAAAAAGTTTAAAAACGTGAGAGAAATAGATAAAATTGCTCAGCTGTTGTTCGCTGAGAAACAATTTCTAACCCAAGTCCTTTGCTCAAATGTTCGGCTGAGCCTGGTGCTCTTTGAAGCGGACAGTTTCCCAATTATGATGTTAGGACGTATCTGATGAAACTCGGAGGGATATTTCAGCTCGTTTTGGGTGATACAACTCACCAAAAAGGAGGCAAATGGTTTTTATCGCACGGGCACCATATGAGAAGCACGATACAGCTGCGTTTTGCCCTTTAATAAAATACCGATTAAATCGCCAATTCAACCCTCAGGCTTTAATTTTTTTTTATTTTCAGATGAAAGTTCCATTACTCATGAGTAATATCTCAACTTATGACCAGACACGAGCTCAACTGAGATGGAATTCGAAGAGGGGAAATATCATCTTATTTCACTCGTCCGTATGGAATCCCAGCGAGCTTAGTTCGGCCCTCTGTAAGTCATCATTCGTCCGAGAGAGGAGGAGATATCCCGAATTTAATAGCTGGGGAATACTTACTTTTCTTTTGTCAGATCTAGGAAGAGACAGGTAACGTGAATAGGTTTTACCGTCCAACCACTATTTGTTAGATTTACCAACGCAAGTCTACATGCGTTTACCATATAAATAAGTGTGATGAATCTTATTTCTCCTCCATAAAACTTTCCAACAGTCTATCTTAGAGAAAAAGTCGAAAAACCACCTGGACAGTTTATACATTCAAGTTGATAATATTCCTAGAAAAGCGCATATTTTTGCTTTGCCTCTACAGCATAGTTCACCCAGTCTCATCGTGTTCACAGAAATCCGTGAGATGAATTGCCTACCAGGTAGTTACCTGATAGTTATAGTCTTATGCCACAAACCGAGAGACAATTTTACTGTGCAAAACTGGCCGCGCAGAGCCTATCCAATTAGTCTGAATTGGGACATACAACACTTTCGACAACAACAAAAAAACAGGTTCTACATCCCTGTTGCCACTTGGCGGACGCTTTCTTGCATTCGCAACAGGAAGCTGAACGTTGATATCGCTTGGTAATTTTTTTTTTCCTTTTTCTCCTCCAACCGGGAAAAAACAAATAAAGCTAAGAATTTCATCTTCAAAGGTACTACTCATATGTTGTTCTCACAATCACATATATACTAAAGCGGTTTTTTACTTTCTGTTAAAGTATCTTACTTCCAAAATCGGACTTGAAAAAACAATGGTGTAGCATCCTAGCGGCAATTCGGTCATGCCAATTTGGCCTACCGCGCTTATATCCAATGTCTTTTTAAAGTGATCAGTATTTAGAATGTAGCTGGCCCAGATAGAATTCGTACAAAAACTCAGATGCCAAGAACGCCTTATTTACTTGTGCTATTTACCCGCTAGACAAAGTGACCATATAATGGGGATTCCATGATTTTGCAATGCTCTGTTAAAATTGAAACCCCTCGCAAGTGGCTGACTTCATTCTTTTAGTTGAACAACTATGGTCACTTTTTCAAAATTTCACAAATTGAGAAAATAATAAAGATAATATCGTACCTATGATCGTAGTACTAACATTATCTGTTTGTCAAACATACACCATAGGGGGCAGTCGGAACTTTTAGAGGTCCAATTCTACTATTTCACACGGAATAGCAAAACCACACATGGATTAGGGGTATGTCTGCTTGCTTCACTGTAAACTTTATGAGCTGAGCCCATTCAATCTTTCAATGAAGCAACATATTTTTCGTTTAGGCATCGTATTCACTGTCCACTGTCATCCTTATCTACGTTAATCTATAAAGGAAACGAATGCAATATAAAATGGATATTTCAAACCATTTCACGTACCCCCCTATAATACACTGAATCAACTTCCCGTCCTCTATAGTAATTGGTCTCTCTTGTATGAGCCGAAAGAATCACCGCTGAAATTGGAAGGGATCTGTTATTTTACTCCAAGCGACACACGGATCTTTATTATTGCCGGAACTCAACAGAGTGAAGTCACCATAATTAGGCCAGGAAATATTCTACGTTCCGCCCACTGAATTTTCAGTAACGGTGTCCACTGTTATGACATGAGTGACGGTAAAAGTGCACAAAACATTTCCATCCCTTCTTTTTATCTCTTCCTTTTTCGGAAATCTATTCAGGTCATGATTTGCTTACTCGCGGGGCAAAAGATAAATTCCACCCAAGGCTGTGGTCATACACAATGCACGCTAAAAGCAGACCGTGTGCTCGCTATACACTTGTGCCACTGACGGAAATAAAGAACCGGGGACAGGTCAAACTTTGTTCGAATCGTCAGAGAACAGTGTTTCGAGTCACGTGAACCGGAATACTGGGGTGGCCGTGTAACCCCATAGTTCGTGCTCATTAACCTGAACCAGATGTGACTGGCATCTGTCACGGAATAAAGGAAAGGCCAGTCGGTGCACAGCCCGATCAGCGGCAACATTACAAAGGTGACCAGTTTTACTGATAAAAATACATAATTTTTTTCATATGATCAGACTCAAATTATTCAGTCCCATTTTAATGTGTAATCTTTTTTATCAAATTGTACTAACTCTGAGAAGTCCAGTATTACTGTGGGTATTAGTGGTGAAACAAAATGTAATTATTGGTCACGAGTGAAGAGAAACAACTTCTTGCTAAATGAGAACAGATACCAATCAGACGGGAGCATTCATCATCATAATTGCTCACACTATTTCACCAGAGATTTCGCAAAAGAAATTCACAAGTTTGGTAAAATGATTCACAATTAGGAAAATTAGTTTTCATTTGATTTATGCATTTCTCTCAGTATTGTTTTTCACTTTGACTACTCCGTTTTCAGAGAAAATTGATTTCAGTGACATGAAAAGGAACACCGAAAGATACGGATGAATTGTAAAGTGCAGTCAGTTTTAAATCCTCCCAGGTGAACTGTATTTGAGTAATAGTTTGTTGTAGTAGGTTGTTTGATACGGGCTTTTCAATCAAGGTGAATAGTTTATCCTCCGACAAAAATAATCCCATCGAAGTTAAGTTTATATTGGTTGGAACAAACTTGAAGAGCTTACCGATAATACGATCTTTTCCAACTGAGCTAACCAGTGAAGTATTCAAGAGAAAACTTAAGGGAAAACTCTATGGGTATACAATAAGTTACCAATTATTAGTAGTATCGAATATCTCAAATGCTTACAATGGGTCTTATTGCACGATCCTAAATGTTTGACTGACTGTTGCGATTGGTCCAATATTTTTTGGATAAATGTTTAACCTAAAACCGTTCTATCATTGAAATGACAATGTGGAGTAACTTATCGATTTTCTTATTCAGTGATTCCCTCAGAAGTTGACTTTGTGTTTCCCAAGTTTTGTTTAGACTACCGAATGAACCAGTTCTTCGTCGTTTTATAAATACACTATTTCATTATTGATTCAATAATGAAGCTTCCGAATGGTTTTCAGCAGTATAAACTGTTCTTTGAAGATTTTTACGTCATAGTGAGTATAAATCAGAAACGTCTTGTGGTTTGTTGAATTTCATCTCGTTGGAACTGTCAAAACCGAGGTATTTTTACCTCCTCGGAAGTATTTTAAAAGGTTCTTCTAGTAAAATTTATGTGTCTTCATCGGCTAAGGAAAAGGAAGTCAACCGTTGAAAAAGACAGCCTGTGGCGTTCACTGTGCTCTCGGCTTCGATTAGGAAGGCACCGCAGTTTTTCAGTCTACGTTCAATCAACAACACACGTGTAAAGAAATCCGAGTAGGTAGTGCTCCTTAGGAGAGGAACAGCTACGGCTATGGTTGGTACGAGTGCCTTGAAGAGAGCTTTTAAGGTCACGTTTAAAGCCCGGTTATTTGTGTTAAATTATGTATTTGGGCCGTGCAACGGAGTTTTGAGGAAAGATGTTTAGCATTTTAACTTGATACAAATAATTTCTTGAAATTGCTGTCAGACATGAAAACACTTACATTGAGCAGCGCAGATATTGTGCACAATTGCCTTGCACATATGACTGAATCAGATTTGACAAAATCGGTGGCGGATATTTCATGGATATTTCATGATCGTGACGAACTAGTTTTTCTGCTTCTTTAGAAATACCTTTTTGCGAAGTACTAATTTCTCTTTTACAGTCTTCAGTTAATTCTTCGAAGTGAACTTACCGAACCATCCATGTCGCTCACGTGTCAGTCGGCGAAAGTCTTCAATACTTCCCAAATGTTAGGCGAAAGGTTAACATTCACAATACTGGTGATTGTTTCTCTTAGGGAAATCATTTTATCCCACCAGTTGTCACATCATAGGGCTCAATACTGATGGTGAAAAGTATATCGCTTGTCTAAGATTGATTTTTTTTAGCAGTAAACATCCTCGTTTGATCCTCACCACTCCTGGTTGTTCTCGTCATTTTTAGATAGATCTAATCCACTGGCACAAGCACTTCTCTCACAGTAGGAATTCGAAATTAATTTTTTTCAAGAAATACGTTTACCGGGAACGGATAGGTAAATTTCATTCAGTCGAGTGGAATGCAATCAACGGCGGCTTTAATTTTGCAGAATGAAAGCCAGTTCACTTGTTACTGACGTCATTTGCCTTTGTTCACGGAGAGAATGGAACGAGACTGCTGACAGTTACTGGCGTCGTAATGGACAAAACACAAACAAAAACAACGATGGAACTTCAGTAGGTTAGATTTCTGAAAAGATACGGAGGGAAAAATACAAATGATTTCACTGCATTGTTAGGTAACCGTGTGTCTAGCTTACTGTAACTAATCCTGCTTTGAACATTTACCGGATCACAGAAAGAATAAGTAAACACAAAAAGTGATTTTGCCAACGGACTCCAATTTCTTCAAGAAATGTACCAACTATACCAATACCTTTGGAAGCCTGTCAGCGGGCAAAACAAATCTAGCTGTATTCGCACCGGTCCAAGTCAAGTATTCATCGACGCGAACACCAAAGCCAATATCCTCGGGTTTTCATTGTGAGGCCCCTGACCACTTCCTCACTGTTTATTCTGGCATACGACTCCAAGTACTTCCTGAAATACTCTACTGATTTCATATTATACATAAGTTGGTGTAAGAACATAATGAACAAAATATTCATTTTTCATGGAAACAAAAACATGGATTATTATTTGAGCTTAAAATGTGCACATAGAATAACGCTAAAACATCTTATTATTTCACAACTACATACGTTCCGTTTCTACTCGACTTTATGTTCTTTGAAAATAAGAGACGTGTCTCGTTTGCATGAGTATCTGATAAAAATGGTACCTTTGTAGCCCAGAATAGAGCACTGAAAAAAAGTACTTCTTCGTAATATTAATTATTCAGTTGTAGAATCTTGGGACTATCTTTGAACAATATTCTCGTATAGTGCAACGGGCAAACTATTCGACGTAGCTACGAAAGTCTCTAGCCGAAAGCCAGGATTGGGGCACAATGATGCGTGGACGTAACCTTGTTGATTGTGACGGAGAACGGCCACTCGAGATTAATCTCCGAGTTATATAGAGATGGTCACCACTGAAAGAGCTTCTAATGCAACGAGCAGTGATGCATTCCAATAATTGATTGAAACAAGTGATGAGTTTAAAACTTTGAGCCTATATTTTGTAACTGTGGCACATTTACGCCGTTACACTTAAAAACTGAGAGCAAAGTACTTTCCACGCCAGGACAACAAAGAATGCAAGTTTTTTTTCTGTGCTAACCTACTGCACAGAGTTTCCCATAAAAAAATCATTTGCGTTTATGTAAAGAAAATATTATTCAGTGATGTACAGAGGAGGTACATGGTCTGATTCCAGTTTGTTGCGCAATCTTTCTTGTACACGCATTCCCAGAAGTCAGGAAAGGAAGCACCTTTCCCCCAGCCTGACTAGGGACTATCATGTGTGTGAGCAGTTGGATGGTGAAGTGAACTAATAATCCCAGTCTTAAATGTCCAGATGCATCGTAAATCCGACAGTCGATCCTCACTCATGTACACTGATACGGATCGCTGTATGATGATGCGAAAATGTGGCTAATAGTTCATCCACTAGTTGAATGGTCTCGCACAGCCACGCAAACAACTGCTGAGAAGGAAATTGGCAAAGTCTCATCATCATGTATTTGCGTACACATATCGACATTTGCGACAAAAGTTCCACTGCACAGGCTTTTGTTTTTCATCTCTAATCCATCAATTTTGGAATGAAATAAAATTAAATCTTTTACTCCATCTACCACAGGTAATTACGATATGATTATGTGCTTTGACCGGTAATGGTCGAGCGGTCTAGCGTTAGATCATCGAATCTGAGGCTGTAGGTTTGAATACCCGTAACCACTGGTCCAATTGTTGGTAGACGTTAATCTATTGCCGTCCGGCTTGTTACCGCTCCTGACTTACTGAAACATCATGCGGTTCTCCACTCCTGGCCTCAGGGTCTGATGACTGGTTATCTTCAAAAGTGGAGTGGGCCATTGTGGCTCTGGAGTACATCCTGTCCACTGAGCTCATGATCAATCCGGTGGTAAAAGCAAAATTAGCACTGTTTCTGTGTTGAGATCGGCGACTGGTCTGAAGCTGTGTCCTTAGAATAAATCTAGAATTAGGTTGATTTTCTCTTTATCATTTCTCCGAAGTAACAAGAATATTTCCTAAATCATGACCGCTAATTACTCATATTTGCGAATCTACCGCGATATTTCACATTTACCTGCGGAATCTCCCCTACGAAATTGTTCTCTTTTCTTCACTGACTTAGGCCAAGGGATGGATTTGGGAGCTCGGAGCATGAATTATTAGATCTGTGATTTTGGTCAACAATAGAGCAAAAGCTTTCAGGCACATTTTGTGAAAATACCTTGATGCAAAACATAATGGTATAAAAATATCAAGAGAAAAAACAGTTAGCGTATAGATATTCATTAGTAATTTAAAACATCAATTTTTAAGAACAGGCCAGTTGGAATGTTGATAATACGTGAGAAAATTCCATTTGATCTATCATCCTACAATGCGCTTGGTAGAAATCAGAATTTTCCGGGAAAAAATACCAACTTTGAATAAGCAAGTTCAACCAATTATCAGGTTAACAAAAGCAAATGATTTCGACATGGGGCTGAATTGAGCGTCTTTGAGAGCATCCGGAAGACAGATGATATTCGAATTTCATAGACGGCATCTGTATAGCCTCGGGAAAGCCACAGCAGTTTACCAGAACAACTAGCAGATTATTCATGCATTTTGTGCGATTTACAAAGCGAACAGAGCGTGGTTCTACTAGCTAAAGTGTAGCAAACGGGCGAAAAGATGGCATAAAAAATCTGCAATGTTCGGGTCTATCATGATATGTATTTTTGCACAGTCGAGTCGCGCAATTTACAAAACATGCACAAGTACATTTCAATATAAACGCGTGGTGTGTAATGTGACCATCGTTTCGTGAATAGTTCACAGAATAATTGCTGAAGTCCCTTGTTCTCCTTCTTCAAAACACTTCACGTGAAAGTTTGGGAAATGTATCCTTCCGCGTTGTGTATGCGCATTCTTTCAGGGTGATGGGATTTAGTACTCGGTAAATTTCCGAAGCAAAGTTTCTGGTAATTTCCCGGTCAATGATGATAAAACACATCAACTTATGAATTGTCAGGAAAATTTCCCACTTGTCTGACAGACATTTCGTCTGTCAACTACGTGGAGAAAACTCCCGCCGATCCGTGCTATATTTACCGCTTTCAGTCACATTCCAAAACGAAAGTTCGACCCAGTTTTTCATGCCTAGCTATCGAGATACTTTGTGTGCCAGAACCAATAAGACGAAACATATCGTGCAGAGATTATTGCATGCATTCGACCTGTCAACTGGATAACAATTCTACACCGAGTATTTGGTTTTGGCATTCTGCAGCCAAACCAGACGATTGTGATGGGAGAATAGTCCCTTGTACACATCGAAGGCTATGAGACGGTGGGGCCAATATTTGTAAGGATCCGAGTCCGGACACTGTGGATCACAACAACAATTCATCCAGGCCAACATGATAAATCGGGTTTTCACGAAAGAATTCGTGAAGCCAACTGACATAGGAAATCCCAGCTTGGCCGATCATCGTCTTACGCTGCAAGCGGGGTCCAGTAGTTGTGCACTGTTCCTAGTCAAATTCTTTATTTTTGTGAACTATTGGATATTTACGCACATGAGCTCCGAACCATTATGTTTAACCTCAGGATACACCCAACACTAAATGGAATCATTTGACCTATTAATAACAAGGTTTTGCAATGTTCTAATAGTGAAGTGACAATGACAAAAAAGAATATGAATGTGGAATCACATAGTAACGCAATCTGCTGGAAGGTGCCAATGATAGCTAAAAGCCAACAGCAGACGGTCTCAAAAAAAAACAAATACGGAGTGGAACGGCCTGATTACTCATGTAAACTCATGTACTTTGGCAACCTGATCGGGATTCAAATGAACATCGAAGGAATAGCAACGCGACTTTCGGAGGCCGGGTAAACTAATATCGTGGTCTTGGTTAAAGAGATCTGCAATCATTGTTGTTTACTACTGATTGATGAGGGCATTTGTAACCTTGCGTGCTTTCCGGTTGCTAGTGTACTGAGTCTGCTCCATTATAAATGTGCCACCCTCAGTGGTCTGATGTCCAGCATGACGGGATTTAAATGGCAGCGTTTCGAGTTTCCAACCATGTCATCGCCGATTATTTCCTCATTTGGCAGCAATTGACTAATCTGAGACTCCCCAGAAATAACAGTGTACTTTGTTGTGTACTGGATATCTAAGGTAAGTCTAAAAACGCTCATTTTTATCCGCATTATTAATTAATATCATCAAACCTAACAGTTGGTAAATATTCCCAACTCTCCATGATGACGAATGCGAATCTACTTGTTCAAATACTTCCAATCCACGGATAATGATCGGGAACAATGTGGGTAGGGATGCAATGTTATTAGCTCCTTCATATTAGTACGCATCTACCTTCAGTAGATGACAGTTAGGCATTCTTATCTGCTTGCAGTCGACTCTGGATACCCATCGTGTTGGCTAAAAGGAAGACAGAAGCAAGTTCTTATTGTTTTAACATTTTTCACATAGAAAATCTTTAATTGAGTTGGCAAACTTGCCCAACTATTCACGGGGAAATGATGGAAACATTTTCAGGCTCCGAAGCGCACTTGATTCAAACCGGGAAAAGCGATAGGAAGAAAAGTAACTGAAATCTGTTCACGTATGTCTGCGCTGAACAACAGTTAAACTTGTGAAAATTTCCCACATATTTACAGGTGGTAAGTAGTCTAGATATGATACCTACAAGGGCATTTTATTCTACCTCTTTACTCTTCTATTGTCCCTCCCTTTTATAAAACACTAATGGTACGATAATTAATGAAGTGGGTGGCAGTTAACTGTAGGCTGTGGATTGGGGAAAGTTGCAGGTAGCGCCCGTCATCGATTCCGTGGGAAAAGGGTTGATGGTCTACCATGAGGATCGTTCGAGCAGCGCAGGTCACATCTAGTTGTCTCGGAAAATAAATGCTTTTCGTTATTTAAGTGGTCATTTATGGTAAAAGTTAGAGATGTTTACTAGCGACCACTGAACATTAGCGGCGGAGTTAAATATATGGTGCTCACAGACAGTTCAGATTCTTGATGTTTTATTGATAACAAAAGATCATAATAATTTGCCAGTTTCTTCTACATCTGGGTAGAAAAAGAACTCCCGGAGTCGTTTTTTCATAGTTGCTTCCTGTATACCACATGTAACTTGGCACAGATTTCTCCCTCGTATTCATATTCTTATACTGAATGACATTAATTTCATGTCCGTATTGTTACGATACTAGTGGTTTCATGAAGGATTTCCAACCAAGTAAAGTTTGAGCTTTGTACACCTTAAGGTAGACATTCAGCAACATAGTGAACCTTGAGAACAGTCCGCTATGTTACTTATGGTTTGCGAATTCGGTACGTCATCTGGCGTGGATGTTAGAACAAGGGCAATATAAGAGATCTTGCATAAAGTTACCAGGAGCACAGCATAGATTGTCTAGGCGGATCCCGATCGCTCGGCAGTGGCCAAAATTAAGCCTCTGTTATTCCTGTGTAAATCTCAAGCACTCCAAATACCCAAGTGAGATAAATGATCTCAGTACGCTGATTGCACTAAGTAAGCAACTGGGCTTAGAGAACAAAAATTGTATGTTTATCAGAGGCGGAAATCTTACGGTGCATTGCTGTACTGTACTTTGTCGTACTCATAAACAAGTCCCCAAGTGTTCATCTGAACTTCAGAAAGCAAGATTGATGGAGTTACCAAATTACATCAGTGACTAACCTGGAATAACTAGCTCCGCCAACAATCCAATTTCCAACTGATGAGGTATTATTCGAGTTGCCAAATTCCAACCTAGTAGACGTAGTACCAGAGGATGACACAAGAATTGAACAAACAGCCAAAGTCCACAGAAGATCAGAGCTAATTTCTGAGCAACCAGGGCAGTATCCCTAGATAAACGTATACTAAAATCTTTATCACTGGGTATCAAACTATTTATTGTACAAAACAAAGTGAGGAATTTGATTTAAATACTCAGTTTTAAACTCCATATAGACACCTTGAAGATTTAATGCCACCGATTTTACTGTGCTGAAATACTTAAGAACAATTTGGTACATATATGCTATCAGAAACATACGTGATCGATAAAAGGCAACCACACATAGAAGATGAAACTTCAAAAATTTAAGGGGCCAGAATAGGGCCAGCTTTACCATTCTATACTGGCGGGACTGTACTATCAAGATGACTGCACTAATTGACGACGGATCCAAGTTCCCGAAGAACGAGTGAAAAAAGGACGACCCAGCCTGCATGGAACAGTCAGCTAACAAAACAATTATACAGCTGAAATAACGTTGGTTTATTCATTTTCATGATCCTCGAAAGTTTCCGACCAGTTGGTAGCAGTATACTTGGTCATTATGGCCACGAAGTGTATATAAAATTGGAATACCAGTGCGCACAATTCCGGACACGAGCAACTCGTCATAGCGTATCACTGCGAAGTGGGAAGGTGATGTACTCGGACGTCATGCAAGGGAGATTGCAAGATTCAGCCTACAAATACATTCGAATTTGCAGATGCATATGTCCGATAACAGAAAGTTCTTGCTGTGCTTATCTTCTCCGTTTACAAACGTGAATTGAAAGAGAAGCGCGGAATACATGAGAGACCAACAAAAGAGCCGTAAAGATCTGTTGAACTGAAAGCAGATGAATTCCGGCGACTTTCCCATTTTAGTATGCGCTACAGAAAAATTGAAATGTGATGGTGTTCGATACCGTCGAAAGATGGAACAGCAACGGGATCTCCGTTATGCCCCGTAGTTTATGGTTGCCGATATGTAGAGATAAAGTCACCTCAACGGATGATGAATTGTGTGGATTACAAAAGTCGAGATGAACGAACAGAAGAATATGGTGGCTTACCACCTATTCACTGTGGTCTCGTCTGAAAGGAATTCACTTTTTTCAAGGGACCTGTATTAGAGAAACAAAATACGAGTCGGTTTGATGCTAAGGGGCTAGTGAAGAAAAGCCATGGTTTCAAACTATAGTACGATCGATCACGACATTCCCAATAAAGATAGGAACGAATTATAAGCTATCAAACTGATAACCTACAACTCGATTCCTCTGCCAGGAGTATTCTGCATTGATTACTTTTCATCTACAAGTGCGTACATTGTCAGCATAAACCAACTAACAGCTCACCAAAATATTCTGTTTGATCGCAAGCTCTAAGTTATGCATATGTTTGACCCCCGAAAAGTACTGTTCTATCGGTATCTGGTTCCATATCTTGTCAGGCTTATCCTCATTCACCCAGTAGTGGTCGGTTATCTTATAACAGCTTTGATCTTTGGACTAGTTCATGGACACAGATAAGAAGAGGGAAAGAAAGACTGCTCAGCAAACAATCGGCTTGAGACGACTGAAAGCCAATTGGAAACAGCAACAGCAGCACGGAAACATGTTTACGAGATAAGAGCTGTATCGTTTCAAAGGACTAGCTAGTCCGACCGGGTTTTTCGCTGCGATGAGCAGTGGACAAGTACCGACTTTAACAACCAGAATGATAGGTTGGTAGAATATAGGAATAGAAAATTTCGTTTGGCTTAGACGGGATCTTTATTTTATTAATATCTACAACATCGTTTTCCTTGGGTTCACACCGAACTTATCAACCTTGTGGATATTGCAAAATGAACTATCCATTTCAATTCACCTTCACTGGGCTTCCGCCAAGATAACGTAGGAAAATCCAGCAAGTAAACAGCAGGCTCAGCAAACTCAACCTTTTTGGAGTAACCAAACATCAAACATGGGTAAAAGTGGAATAAAAAGGACGGTTTTAAAAACACCTAGTGATGTGAACGTTTGAGCCAAGCCGAAGAAAATCACAATAAATCAAGCAGCTGTGCACGTGAAGAAGCCCCCCCCCCACATCCCTCTTAAGCCAGAAATGGTTAATGGAGTTTTGTGGGGAAATGAAACTGGACGAGGAAAGAGAGACACAGTTATACATCATACCCGTTATTGGCTCTTAATAATAGACTATCCAAAAGAATCAAACCAGATTTGCTACATGTTACAGAATACCCTGGTAGGGATCCGTAGTTTTAGTACTCATAGTATTTTGTTAAAATATTTCATTTTTCCATTCAAGAACTGCGCGCATCAAAACTCAGTCGAATCCTTCCACAAACTGTCCTTTCAGTGGTTAAGAACAACATTTTGGCTCATTCGAATAGTTTTATCCGCCTGATTTCGGAAAGTGCACAAATCTGTGGAAACTATCCCAAAACGGTGTCAATGACATGAGTATTTTTTGTTCCACTATGAAATCGAAAAAAGGAATGTATAGTCTGGCTTGGTGGTTGACCCGCAAAACACTTTTTATTCGACTAAAAATCAATCACCCATCCGAACAAATAATTTGCCTACTTATTTTCTCACGTCCATTTCATTCACATGCTTACTAATGGTACTAGGCGCACGAAGAACAACTGCAGAATACAATCGAAGAAAACTGTAATCGTTGGATTGCTGCCCATAAGAAGGCAGAAGAATGTCTTGTACTTTCTCATCCAAATCAGCACAATTTTACAAAAATCTATTCGTTGCGATCTTTCTTTTAGCAAGAAAGAATGTACGGAGAACAGGCTATATTTGAGCAGCAGTTGGGCCTCATTTTGTGTCTCCATAACTTCCCGTGTTTCACTTCGTTTTCTGCCTAGTTTGAACTATTGATGTTTATCTTATCTAGCCATCACAATGCTCAGCGATATACGGATTCGAACTCATTGAACTCCAAAGGTGCTTTCAAAAACCAGTCTTTCACAAAGCACGTGGCAAGAAATATATGCCTTTTATGTGTTGAGACTTTGAGAATCAACTTGACTTGCATATATGCGAAAAAATACGTATACTTCAACCGCAAGGGATCCCATACCCCTTAAAATACAATCATGTGTTTACATCTGTGTAGCTTTTTGAACAACATCTTTTTGCATGCGGAAATAAAGCCATAAATAAATCAAAAGATATTCGAGAGTGGTATAATAGCCTTTCTGAAAATTCCTCCTTTGTGTTGTTTTCCCCGGTAAACAGTTATATTTTCTTCCAGTGTCACTCACTGCTGCTTTTACATCGGCAAATTTTACTTGTCCCATATATGAGCCGTAAGCAATAAATCCTAATTATCTTATTCGCGTATCTCAACTAGAGGGACAAAGGTAGATCAAAGGTAGAATCAAACAATGAGGCGGGAGAATTTAGGGTGGAAATGCTTTTACAGTACACGTTTGTACAGTCAGACGCGGGCACACAATGTAATGCAAATGTTTACTTACAAATCGTGCCATAACGGCAGGAATAAAAAATTCTCTTTTTCTTTGATATTTCACCGCGGTCTCGCTTAACGTGTCTAACAAAATATTCATCAAAATAATGCGGGCAGCTTATGAAACAGAGAAAGGTGGCGCCATCTTTGTGATTTCATCGTCATATTACTGAGGCAAAATTTTGCATTCATTCATTCATCCACAGAGTCCTTTGCTGATTCACCTCAAACGTAATCAGTTCTAATAAACTCATTGTAGTCCGCTTTAAAGGTATGCCGCGTAGCTTATCAACGAACAATAAGTCAATTATGAGCTGGATGTTTGTTCCTAAAGAATAGGTGAAATTCCGAAACAGCATGGTCCGAATCAACTCATTAAATATTTCCTCTCATTGCACCCACTACGGTCACTCTAACAAATACTAGTCATTCATTCAGACACATCCGACTCCACTAAGGGAAGTATTTTTATTCTACTAGAAGCTGAACTACGCATAAACTAAGCTTATAATTCTGTACCCCCTTCATCAAACAGATTTCATTTCAATCAATATTATAGCTTTGGTGATTTTAAATTCTGATCTTTTCGTAGCCAAGTTCGATTGTTTCAACGGGTCTCCGTAGTGGAGCTTGATATATGAGGCGCCAAATACCTCCTTTGCCATCGTTATCACGTGTGCACTGATAATGTCACCTCGACTGACAAAGAAAATTAGGCAACATCAACACTAAGTTCAACGATTAACAATCTATGGCTTTACAGAGTAGGGTCAACAATTTTTCTCGCTTTAGTCGGTAGAACCTTAGACGTACTCTCTTACTTCAATAAGGTCGTATAAGCTTTTCGTTAGGGGCTAAGTCCAGTAAAATTCAGCTCTTATTGACGGTTAGATTAAGGGTCGTTAGCATTTTAGATACGGAGTGTCTGGGCCAACAATGGAAATTAAACAGCTTTTCCCGAGAAGCAGGTAACCCATGTGATAATTTACTACAAGGGCAAGTTTTATCAGACTTACAACTGCCTTGCTGACAAGTGACAAAAAATCGTAACAATTCTTTTTTAAACAAAGCTATGACAGTTTCCTCGATCTGAAGCGAAGATAAGTGAAGTATTTACGTAAATGAAATGATGAAATGAATGCTAAGCAGAACCATTGAATATTTTGTTCAAAAATGTCGGAAATGTTCCAGTTACCCAGTGCTGAATATTATTCACCTAATCTTAAAAACTTATTTGCATTTCTACCAAATCGGGACGTTTACTGTCAGGCAGTTAACCTCTCTTTCCCACTCTTGTGAAGGATTATGTGGCCAACCTTCTTAGAATCGTCATTCTGAAAGAAGCTGAAAGTTTATTGAGCAAAATACAACCCACCCCATTCGCCTAGGGAGCCAGAGACGGGATAATCTTCCTAAATAAATTCGGAACGGAAAGGTTTCAAATCATTCGAAAATAATTTCATAGGGCTTAATTTACATTAGCCACAGGTTACAAATAACCGTTTCCATCTAGAGTTTTATTATTCCACTGATTTTTTTCATTTGGCTGAGTAGTTCTTGATCAAATAATGAATAATTTTGTCTTCTATTGAGACTGAGATAGATGTGGCACGGTAACAGTAAAGAGGGCTTACAAAAATAACCGTATCAAGTGCCTTGCTATAAGAACTACACATTTGGGTTACTGATAGCTAAATTAACGAAAATTCAGTCATGACAATTCTTCACGGCTTTCAAGTACAAAAGCCCACTGAGGAATCAGGACAAAATCATCGAAATTCGTGAAATCTCTGCGTGTTCTTTTTTCAAAACTCACATACATATTTGCGTAAAAAATGCTATGGTATTCCCCAAAATATCTTACATTGCTCCATTGTGTCCTTTAGGCTTTTACTACAAAGAAACAGGAGGGTGATGCGCTTGAAAGGTTTTCCAAAACTGTAGTCGTTGTCGAGCCAGATATCAGTAGTCTTTCATCCCCACCTTGAACATAATGAACACAGGAACTGGGGAGAATTATCACTGCGACTTTAGATCTTTTGTTCTGAGTTCACATCAAGCAAGTGAAGAGAACCAGTGATGCAATCCGAGTGTGAATGATTCCAAACACATATTGAACTAATGTATGCATGAAGCCAACTTATGCTCGAAAATCCATTAGGTTTAGATGGGAAAACACGGAAAATTATTAGCAATAAGGACAAAAGACAATAAAATTTCGATCACAAACATATAAATTAGATGGATCTAGGCCAAAGTGACATCATTCTTCCAGTCTGTCGATTCCTTCCGCAACATGTGACACCTTAGTGTGAATCACCGCACTACAGGAGTGGGAAATGCTTGGTAACCTTTTAAGGGTTTTCTTCAGTATTTTTGTTGTTGATTCGCTTGTTTGACGTAGTCACTTTACTTCTTCCTCTGGGCTGAATTGGCATTGGTTTGTGAGTGTTTGTGAGCTTTGTACGCAGTACTACCAGACAACCATATCCGTAATAACTATGATAGAACCAGCAAAATGCTTTCTACTAACAGCATGATGTTTACCCTAAGCTATGCTTCAGTGAGTTAACTTACGATGCTACATTTCATTTTGTTCCGTGCAGCGGTACCATTTACTCCCTTTAGCAAAAGTGGTACATGAAGAAACTCGTTCACGTTAAGTCCTATTTGGTTATCATTATATGAGCCAATATGTAAAAAAGAGAACCAACTCCACCTGTTTCAGGAAAAATCTTACTACTTCAAGTTGCGCATCGCGTAGTGAAAGTTTATCCCATCTTCTCATTTTGATTGGTCCATGATTTGTATATTCTGTGTATGCAGCTTCGATCCTAACAATATCATACCTGATATTACCCCAAAAACAATCTGTAAGTTAGGGGAAGTTTAAGGATTGTATTACTACCTTTCCAGTTAACTAAAAGCAAAGTATCCATTTGAGTAATTTACAATAATTATTGTATTTTGCCACTTCACCTTAAACAAAAAATTATGTCAACTTCCCGTTACTACCTAATAATGTCTTGGTTTTGTAACTTATGTTCATCTGGGTTCATAAGCAAGTATACTCTTCAACATAGCACGTGTGATTGGAGAGCGAATAATACTGCCAATTTCCTCAAACTTCACACTCATTTAGAAGATTTTGGGTAAACAAAAGTCACTCAGGGCTAGCAGTTGCTAAACAAAATACCCGTGATTTAATTCGGAAATGGTAAGCAACAAGTGTGTAATTGTGTCACTGAGGCAGTGCTATATTCACGAATAACAAATTATGCTTTTTGCGAAAGCTTGTGAGTCTTAATTCTCATGGAAGGGCACATGAGAATACTTGTCCAAGAGACTAGACAAATCATCATTGTATCCACTGATGCGTGTACAAGTCATTATGTTCTGGGGCCACAATTGACATGCAGCTAACAAACACTTGTCCTTCAGTCCCGTGGGAGTTTTCCTGATCTTCCCCATGCTTATCCAGCTGAGGATTTACCTAGGTTGACAGTAACCAGAAGATTTGCCAGAACTATAACTGTGATCTATATTTTTAAAACGCCACAAGATCTATGGGTGGCTTCGTCATGCTTGCTCTCGGAATGCAGCTGTATTCACCGGGTTGTCGAATAGCTAGTCACTTACCTTCTGTTGAAGTGAAACACTGCTTATCAAATACGTGTAATCCACGTAGCATTATTGCATTTAAAAAGTTAGATAAGTTGAGCTACACATGTTCATCAATAAACTAACCAATCATATTGAGGGAAGAAATCCCAAGAGCATTGCAGGTGGGAAAGCACTCAGGAATCTGTTAATCTGGTTCTTTATTCCTGCTTTTATCCCATAAAACAGATGATTGATTAAAATATGCTCGCCTCCTGTAAGACAAGAAAAAGTGCCAAAACTAATGATAACTGAGAGATTTCTTCCGAAGGTCTCAAAATAGCAAACCTTCAAGCAAAAAATTCGCACGTATTGATTGATGCTGTCATCGGGAGGAAAAGTTGATCAAATGTCGGCAATCATTACGAGCCCTGTTGAAAAGTAGAGTAGAAAAGTTATAGAGTGCACTGCCTGTATGCTATAGGGATATCCAAGTCTCTCATGAGTTTTTGAAGTGGATGTTGAGGACAAAGATGCCACTGGTTTGTCCTATAAAATATGGGAATTCCGTTCTGTCTCAAATTGTTGTCTTTTTTGATAACATTAACCAGTTTCACTTCCTTAGACCTAATCAAACTTGCCCTGAGATTTGGTCTGTTCGTATTCAGAAGCGTGTTTCAAACAACAAAGGTCAGTTTGTGACGAAATAGACTGAGTAGATTATTAAAATACCAGGTTTCATAGGACTTCTCAAACTGATTGAATGATAATCCGATTTTCTCCGTTTAAGTGTATGGGGTTATATTTGCTTTTTTTTAAACATGCGTGCATGTAAAGCTGGAATACTCTCTTCCAAGTAACTTGAGACATAGTTACTTTCTTCTCCACAGATATTGTCACGACCAGCGCGATGCAAAGATTTGTACCTATATTTACTTTCTAAATACGTCACATTCGGTGCGGAAAAGCACGCAAGAACAATCAACAGGCTTTTGTCAGTTTTCACTTCTGTATGAACACATATGAGTCACTTTTTGTTGATGACCAATGAAACACCACGTGATAACGCTCCATTCCGATCTTGACTACAGTTACTGACGAATGTTTCTGGTTTATCTCCCAGATTAGAACCTATTCTGTTTGCGAGGAAAACCAACCTACCTTTCGTCACATGCATTTGCAAACGGGGGTCTAATACCAGTGACACATCCTATTCTCTTCTTGAAACTATAAGATGAACACCATATCCTGCGGTACAGTGAAGCTTCCTGCATTCAGAAACACATGAACCGCGAACCTTGAATGTGCAGCTATGCATCTGTAGACGATACTTTGATCAGATGCGCTCAAGAGCATATTAACCCGCAAAATATCAATGAAAGTGAACAATAAATTGTAGAAATATTTTTCATGGGTGGATTTGCTTTGATGGTATGAAAGGTTTCCACCCGCCTTGGGATTGGAAACTATTACGCATAATGACAACGGTACTATTTACGATGAAAATCTTCAGTGTCCTTCCCATTTATATTGATCTCATTTTATTGTGTCCAAAGTGCTACAAGATTATCTGTACATATTAAAATAGAATAATTCCAACAAACACAATTTAGAATAAGGAACAGACATCGCATCTGGTTAGCAATTAAAGGCCATGATCTTTTGAGATTTCTTCGTGTTACACTATTTGTTGAACATTTCACTGTTACCACTCAGGTCAGTTCTCTGAGTTTCGCATGTTTATGTTATGAACCGCTGGGGGAGATACTTCCATTTTACGGTCAGACCAACACTCAGGACTCTACACATAACTAGCTAAAGAACGGTTTCGTGTTTGACACCGAGTGAGAGTTTTTGCTAGATATGCGACCACTACCTTTCAATCACATCCAGTTACGCGATAGTTATCAGTTCGGAAAATCAAATAAACGTAAGGGGCTAATTTCATGGTGATGGTAGTAACAAACATTTGACATCATTTGCGTCGCCCATGGAACACGATAGGCAATCCTTCGTTAGACTACCTGAACGAGTTCCACTTTAGACAAATGAGCACAGATGTTTGCATATGAAAACGATAGACAAAATTAGCAAAATATTGCAGATTTACGGACAAAACTGAGAACACAATTGATTGATTATTGCCAGGTATTTTGCTCCCACTGACAAAATCTTTCACCTATGAAGTTAGATACTCAATTTCACCTAGCAACCAGTGCATTATTTTTAATAGATCTACCTTGTAGCAGTATACAGAAATCAGATGCATATCCGTACAAGTCGATGGAAGTCATTTATCGTGATCAGTTTGATCTATATTGCTTTTCTGAACTCCTGGAAAGTCACCCACAAGCTATACGGGTGGGCAATAACAAACTATGGTTGCTCACCCTTTTTGAGAAAGGAAAGTATCAGCGAAATGACGACGTAGAATTGCTTTTAGAAGAAACGAAAAACATAACCCCCAAAAACCCATTCCGATGTTAAAGACATACCAGAAACATGATAAGAATTTATCCTTGCATTCGTACCTGGAAAACCTTCTTTTATGGATCTTTACGGCACCAAATACTGATTCTAAAGTGAGCGATTTTCACGGCAAATACGTGACATGTTTTCAATAATGCCACTGTATAGTAAAGAGGAGGGACGTTGATTTCTGTAGGAACAAAACCCTAACATTACATGGGTAACTAGACATAACTCAGGGTTGAGTTTTTCTTCTTTTCCAGTTGAAAAACATGAAGAAGATCCGATACATTTGCCTCTTCCCTGTTGGAAATCCTTATCTGATTGCATCCATCGAGCCCTGACTGGGATGTGATCTTCGGTCACTTGTTTTGAACTTGAAGTGTTTATTTCAGACTTTCCTGGCAGAAGCGGAACGGTTGATTTCATTTCAACATAAAAGTGACATCACGCGAAACCGACACTGGCCTCCAACAGTAACAAATTGTCATCAGCACAGAAATCGAGTTCCTAAATGGACGCTTCTCATAACCGCCTACACTGACCCACTACCCAAGTTTTGTTATTATTGACACTGCTCAACCTACATCCTTAAGAGGAAGACGTCAACCGTGGAGGTCCGCTGCTTCCCATTTAGTGGACTACTACCTTGCAAATCAAGTGGCAAACGAGTGCTATATGACGTAATGTTTCCGTGAAGGAAATAGTTAACAGAGGGCCCGAATAGCTCAGTGGGAATAAAGTGGGGCACACTACTGCCCACTGACTCATATTCCTTGATAGGATTTAGGATATAAGCCCCAACCACCCTTCCTATAAGAATAAAACAGTTTTACGGTGCCTAAGTATATTCTTTCATAAGTGACTCGAGAGTCGGTATTTTATGGAAAGTTCTTTGATAAACACATGCTAATTTTCTAATATTCACACTGAAAAGATCTGTTTACAAGGGTAATGATGTATTGCTGTCCGCTCAAATAACTATGATCTTCAAATGGAACATAGTGTCACGGAAAGTTTGAGGATGAATACTGACTTTGAGGGCAAAACTAGCCCGGTGCAAAGAATCTTCATTTTCTACGGACCTAATCACGTCGAATCTTTGTTAGGTGATGCTTATCGAAGACCTATTTTATTCTTTTTTAAGAAGAAACCATCATAAAAATAGAGTGCAAAATTAGTGCATTTTCCCTTATTCCTGTGAAAAGAATGGGAGAAAACCTGTGGGTATAGAAATCAGGTTTATAGACGTTAGTGATGGTTCAAGAAGTGTGGCTTTCCCGCGGAAACCAAAGTGGTTGTTTAATAGCTGTAGTGATATTTCTACCATCCTTTTGTCATAACCTGCCTCTATTTTTGACCTGTTACCCTTTCTTAGCTGTTTTGTTTTGTCCACTGAACACTGTTTGTGTAAAACGTGAGTTCGTGGTATGGTTATGGATCACTGAAAACGAGCTTGTTTGTCGCCTAGTGTTATTCTTCAAGTGGTCTGCCGGGCATTTCGGACAATAGTTTGATTTCTTCCGACTGTACTCCCCCAGCTTAATTGTCATTACGTACAAATATTCCCGTCGCGGATAAGTGCAACCCTTGATTTATTTCGACTAGGTAAATGAACATGAAACGGGGAAAATATTCAAACAAATTTGATTCACACGTTTCAGTTTGTCATCATATCCTGATTTTTTACAGATGAGAGTAATTCTGAACCAGTGGCACCTAAAAACGGAATGCGCTACAGTTATCCCGGTTCTATGTATGGTTATTGAATGTTCGTTGACTTTCAACAGGTGAGTTTTATTTGAATCAGCTTTTGTCTAAGGAAGAATATTGACAAGCAATCGTCAGTAACTTTGATACTGTGTGACATGTGCCGAATGATGATCCCAATAAATAAACGGAACTTTCGGTTTTTGCTCCACTGGTAAGATTATTTTGAACACAAAGGTTATTTTTGTTACTGGAATTTCAGTCATCAGAGGCCACTGCAATTTCGAAGTTCACACTTCGGATATGTGACCCAGACTATGGATCATCCTTTATTGTCCCGAACAGTCGCGCAGTGTCAATCGTGACGAAGGTTCTGGACTTTATTTCGAATATTTGTTTTCTGTTCTCTCAAAGCTCATAGGCGCACTCTTCAATGCTTTTACCTCTCGCCAGCCATACAGTGGCACAATCTAAACTGCTCACTGCGCTGCAAACTCGCTTGTCATGAATTCTAGCATTTATGCTGAGATACGGAAAGGATGAGATAGTTTAAGAAGGGTCATTTCGTTGAGTTACCATATTTCTGAATATTATCTACCGGCAACATCCAAAATATATCACTGAGAACCACAAATGTCACGCCACGCTCTCCCTGTAGCTGAAATTAAATCAAAAGTAATGTCAGAAGAAACACCAGATGCAAGCAGTAGCTTAAGGTTTGAGAAATAAACAGTGATAAGGATTTTATAACTTGCCCAAATTTGTGTGCACCCGAGGCGTGAAAGGGGTAGCTCAAATAGAATCTTTTATGAGCACTACTCGTGAAATTGGGATAAAACTAAATTTCCGAGTTGCAGAATACTCACAAAGATTTGACGTAAAGGGTTTTCTTGGGCGAATCAAAGGTAAAAAGTTATTCTGGCCAGGTGGCCAAGTTGTATCCCTCTAGATCTACAAGCCATCATTGCGTGATAATTCACAGATAGACCTCTCACAGTTAGTCATCTTATCCGTAAGACATATTTGTATGTCTATAACAAATTCTACAGTGCTGATGTCAACAATCGTTTCGGTCGGATTACATAGGGATTGCAGAATCTGGAAGTTTGTTTTGTTAGAACTTCGTAAGCCGTCTCATCCGCGTAGAACCCGCTTTTTCATATTCCTTTTCAGTTCAAATATAAATATTTTTCACTTTCGCTCTATTTTACATTCTCAACAAAGTTTTCTAGGTCGTATTAATTGACTGCCGAAGCACTCCTTAAAATGGCAGTGTGCAGGATCCATCCAACTTCATACTTCAGAACCAGGTACTGTCCAGAGTGGGAAACCATTTTCGTTTCGTTATTCTCATACGGTGATTCCTGTCCCCGGAACAACCGAACAAAGTTGAATTGGGAAATGTCCACGTTTCACTGTTTTAAACGAAGCAACGGAATACTAAAATACGTACACCCACGAGAGTAATCCCGATGCAGTTTTTTCATACTCAATGCCAATACTGTTCTCGATTTGTTTATTTGAAGGATTTCGAAATATTCGTTTTTCATTGACAGTCTTGAAATCCTGCGTACCGATAGCGCATAAAATTTCACACTGAATTTCCCCATTTCACTTCCGTGGAATCCGATTGGTGATCAAGCAGATAAGAACAATATACATCCTTTCTTTTCAATGTTGATATGGTTACACTGAGGAATGTGGTAGTAGCGTTCTCGATATATTGGTCTCAATTGGAGCCCCGACAATGAGCACGACTATTGAAACGTGCTCAAGCGAGAAGCGTAGAGGCATGATGCCAGCAGTGTCTGCCAGACTATTTTTGATTCGGCCAGACGGAATCTCTATTTGCCATGGAGAACAGTAAAATTAGCTATCAAGGCCATGTGCTTCGTAAACGTGCATACAAATGTAAGTATATATATATATATATATATATATATGTATACAGGAATAGAAGACATTGTTTACAATGAGTAATGAAACGGTAAGTTGTTGCACATTGCATAACCACGTTTCAGTAGGTAAAACAGAAA
Source organism: Fasciola hepatica (assembly GCA_948099385.1). Classification (NCBI taxonomy): domain Eukaryota; kingdom Metazoa; phylum Platyhelminthes; class Trematoda; order Plagiorchiida; family Fasciolidae; genus Fasciola; species Fasciola hepatica. The sequence goes on along the minus strand of CANUEZ040000140.1, from coordinate 12,652,794 downwards.
ACCAGGCGAGTCTTGACATCACTTTCATTTTTCTGCCTTAATGTGCTTGATAAATTTATGGTTTGCAGATTCGGTTCACAAGTTTGAAGAAATTCGAACAAATATTCAATAACAAGAGCCTTCGTCATCCAAAAGTGTGCATATATTATTCAATAGTCTTTAAGAACGTCAAATTCAATCCGTGTGATGTTGTTCAACTGTCAAGCAACTCGAATAATTGGGAATAACTCAAATTGACTTATCAAAATTCCTTTCGAAATACTCATTGTAGAACATTCGGAATATATTTAAGGGTATGGGAATAAAATGCGGTTGGGTATTCTCCGGGAAATGATTGGAGCGTCTCGTGAGAATGGTGTATATTTAGCACCGAGTGGATAACAGCAGTTCGGTAAAGAGTGGTATGAAGCTTTCCAAAGATTGGAAGCGAAATTCGAAGAGGCGAATGCTTTTATGGTTTCCCTTATTTAGCTGAAAAACCCGTGCTAATAATTATAACCTCTGAGCTAACGAGTTTCTTGCCATGTAAGTAGAAGTGCTTCCAAGCGATTACCGGAGGACTTTGCATGTACTAACAACTACTAACTTGTTCCAGTCATAATGTTAAGAAAATGATATCCTCTGGATTAGACCGTGAAGAGAAACTCATTGGTATCCCCATTATATTTTGGATATTGTTAATTGGCATGCGAGAACTGTATTGGCAAATAAGAGCGAGTAGTTAGAATAACGATGAGAGAATAGTTCAGGCTAGAGCCCAAGTGAAAAGGATAGAAATTCATCATGATCACATTCATGATTACAAAGCATGTCATCAAAACAGAGTGCATATGAATAGCTATGTGGAAACACGGTAAATGAAGGTCGTGTCTACACATACGGTCACACTGAATTTTCCGTAAAGGTGCATTGATGAACTCGTGATGAATATATTCAATTTTTCAGTCTCCTTGGTACAGTTATTGTTAGCAAGTGGACTGTGGCATACTGCGAGCATGCACAGTGGTCCTCTGAGTGCAGAAAGGTGAACACGGAAAGGGAATCCTGACTGTATGTGTCGTCTTCCGAATGCTCCTTGCAAGCGCTGTATATCGGTAGAAAGATCACACAACTGTCAGATGACTTCCGTAAACATCGCTGAATATCATTTACCACTTGGTAAAATGAAGTCAATTATTGCTCCCATAGTTTAGTCCCTACAGAATATGAGCACAAACAGAGCGTAGTCAAAGCTTTCCACACCTGGTAAACAATCCAATATCCGCAACAGGAGAACTGTTCGCGTTCACCGAGACCACCCCATATCGAGTTCATAAAAACAAACAGCATTAACTCCATCTACTCCAGTTTACTTACCAACAAACAGCAGATCTTAGTCTAGTCAAAACTGAATTCGTTGGACATGAGACATAACATCCACGTACAGTTTGATTTAATTCATTGATGACTAGATGACTTTGCTCGTTTTTTGTTCTGCATATTTACGAACGCACTCATAGAAGATACGAACACAACAGCCAAATTATCCTTCGAATATAATAAAGTCAATATCAGAACACAGTCAAACTGACCATCAATCTGGTATCTGATCTTCCATCATTGAATTCAACTGCTGTACAAACAACCGGTTGTCATCGCACAAAACCCAGGGACCGAAGCATATTAAGAAACAATATTCCTTATTCTAAACCCATGGAACCAGTCCGAATAGCCTGTTATTCATTTCGCCAAATCACGGTTGTTAACTTCGAGTTCGATTCCTATCCGCGGTCCACAGGACATTCATTATTATTGATTCCAAACAAGGATGAAACAATTGCACAGATTTCAGTACCGAGCTCAATGTTCATACAGTATGCTTATTCGTTTCACAATCTAGTATTTGTCCTCTTCTTATGCTTCTTCTCTAATATTTCATCAAGTAACCAACAAACTGCTAAGTACGAGCGGAATCTTCCATTACTCTGCAATAACAAACGCCAACGTACTCGTAACGAATGACAATTCCCCAATCAACAGAACGGCTTCAAATGAGCCTACGAATTTTATCTATGCAAAACCGTTACACTTGACGTAGTCCCAGAGGAAGGGAAACCACTAAGGAGGCATGAATAGATTTACGTCCACGCATTTATCACGTGATGAGAATAAGAATTCATATGAGAAATACAAAAATGCAGAAATCAGGCTTTCGCATTTTCTCTCAATATGTTCAGCCAGTTCTCTATCACGGGTTCATGGTAGATTTAATTATCATATTTTTAGACCAATAGGTTCACTTCACTAATGATTCATAATTTGATAATGTTTCAGCTAATCTGTGACGCTAGTTACGTATGCGTATTCCGTAGAGTTTATAAGTACATAAATTTCTCACATACCGTCTCACTGATTTCTTCTCTGAAATAGATATATTTAACTAATTTGCATGTGGCACGCGACCCTGATTTGTGTTGGGACAACCTGAAAATAGTACAAATGGTTGGAATGCTTTGAGCTTCAGCTGCATCTAAAACCTGTTCAACTGTTGTCAAAAGCTTGGGAGGCTCGTATATCAATAAATATACTAATCACTGAATTTATTAGAGAACAGACGGTTGTCACAGGTTACTCAAAGCTCTTGTTGGTACATGTATAAAGTAGTTCTCTGTTTGTCCGTGATAATGCACACTGATTTATTGGCGAGCGAGAGAATATGCACCCTCCGATGTGGGGCGTATTCGCCCGTCATCAACTTGACAGAGCTTATAGGAAACACACTGAAACAGTTCAGCACGGTTGAAACAAGCGAGTAATACACTGTGGTAGTTGCGGATCATCCTGAATAACGCATGAGTCAAGTTAAATAGAACGAATTTAGGTGGCTTGAAAAATAACCTTGAGTGCGAAATACCACGTCATAAGTAATCACTGTTTGAATGCAGCCCAACACTGTTCTACGCATTACGCACGAGTTTAACAAAATTTGATCCACAATAAATATCGACTTCTAAATATTTCATGACTTTTTCTACACTGGACCATAATACGGAAAATCAGAATTCGTTTCTAAGTAAAGCCCGACTTGATATCGGTGCCAAACACTCAGAGGAACATGTCTCGTGCTACTGTAATCGGGTCTTTATTAAACCATCCGGCTGCGATGTTGAAACGATTGAATTTTTACCCTGTTATCTTTAATCGAGAATGATGTACTAACTTACCCAGAGATTGGAGACCGAATGAAAAACATTTATTTCGTACAATTACCACTTCAAAAGCACAAAACTCATCAGCGTCTCATCTTAACTAAGAATCAACGTATGATGCTGCCAATGAGTGAGTAAATCGTGGCACGGTGTGTTCAACGATTGACTCGCAAACTGGTAAATATCACCTGCAGAGTTCCAAGATACAATTGGCAGCCGAAACTTACTCCGTAAATTATGTCTAATAGGTGATACTACATCACAACTCTCCTGTGCCAAATCAACAAAGAGCGGATCAACGGCGGTGCTCTTGAGCAGCTTTGTACCCGTTCCATTTTCGGTATGCAGAGCCTATCTGTAACCTCCTAATTAAGTGCTCTGATAGTAGCTCACAATCCAGTCGTACTTGTGACGCTTCTCAGTGTTCGATAATGATCATTTCGTGAATGAAACAGTATTATTTGTCAGTTTCTACCATGCAAGCCAGCTCTATCACGTCCACATTTCGGTCATTTTCGTAGAAGGGAATTCCACGACCAATCGTCGTTGTTTGCTTCTGTCATGATGGTTACAGAATGCAAACGAGATTCAGTACGCGGTTAGGTAGTTTAGTTGTACTACACAATCAAACCGTGTTTATTGTTGGACAATAACACTTGAGATTAAATAAAGCTGCCGCCTTCATGCTCGTATCAATTTGTCCATAATCACTCAACTTTCGATCACAGATTCGACATTGTGATAGCGCGTTTCTTAAGAAACATAAACCACCTGTCTATCTGCTCATCGGTCGCAATTTTGTATGAGTCATAGTTGGTGCAGAGTTTTGCAGCGGTCGGTCGACATGAACTCCCCCACACACAGACAAATATTCCCACATGTATTCCCTCTTCTCATCCGATGATTGAGCTCATCAGAAATGGACAGTAATAGGCAGAGAAATTTCAAGGACAAATGACAAATGACAAGTGACCGCTGTCAAGTCAATCACATATCTGAATTTGGAAAGTGGTGCACTTAGTGGATTTGCTTGAAGTTGCTTGGGATGAACTTGGCGTATGCAAGGAACGATGTGGTCCCCCGTGGTACGTAGATATGTACGTAAATGGAAAGTGCATAAGCGATGGAACCGAACTTTGTTCTGCGTGAGAATTTCACCGTGTGAACTGGAAACGAATACATATTCCGTCGTAATTTTCTTAGCTCATTTCATCTGTGCATTTCAACAACATTAGGATCATTCAACTACAACGTGGAAGATTATGCTTCTACTTTTTACCATAGATCATTTACCAAGTAGATATCACCTCCTCACTGAAGCCAGGAGTATGAAACTGGAAACCTACCATTTCCCCTAATTATTACACATTTTTCTTTGGTGTTGCTAGGTTAAGCTCTACCATTTGAATCTCATCAAATATTTCGATGTGAAATATAGGAAATTCACACAGAATACCCCCCAGATGTACAAATAAAAGACTGGTAATCCTCTATTACCGACTTAGCGTGATAAGTTGATAAATTGGTCCGACTTACGTACAAGGTTAGCTGAGCTGATGAAGTGATTGTACACGCATGGTTTACTTTTCGCCTATTATAAAAATCCTTGAACACCGTATACAACTGTTTCATTCTTGTGAAGATTCGTCACATCGTGCATGCTTTCCAATTCATTCACCAGAAATTCTATCTGATTCCATTTTTTGATTATTATTGGCTTGGTGCTCAAACCAAATAGCAGGCCCACTGTAATCTCATTTGCGTTTCAGGAGTGGAGAAGTGGATGCTACTAGTTTAGCTATTCACTGGGTAATAGTAACTGTGATTCATTGATAATCCTTTGCGATTCCCTAGTAAACTCTGTTGACACGAGCATCCATTCACACCTGAACAACCAATGAGAATGCTGTGTGCGCAGAAAACCTGCAGAATGCATAAATCTGAGATTGAGCGAACAAAGATGTATTTAGTGTATATTGCCGCTGAGAGGCCAAAACTTTGAAATTGTTCGCGTGATTCCAAGATACGTTTGCCACTCATCAACAAATAAGCAATTGAATACCAAATCATTTTATACTGTATTTGCTTCTTTTCGATTCCCAGGATCAGTATAACCATATCGTCATCTTGGAATTGACTCGCCTCTATTCCCAAAGGACTCCCTTCTTATGTTCTCTATTTCACATTCCGTTCAGGTCACTGTTTCCAATTTAAACCATTAGAAATAGATGCCTCTCTAATTTCCTTCCCGATATCCATGAAGTTTAAACGTACGTTCCCCATTGATTTCTGCAAGTATTGAATCTCTACGTGCAGTTATCAGTCCCATGCATTCCACATTACATGCCCTTGAAATGATCTGATTGCTAGTCTGTGCGACAACTAGGACCGGAAACGTCAACGACATATTATATCTAACTGGGAAAAAAAGATTTTTCGGGACTGAATGTAGCTCTGTAAACCTGTCAGTCACACATCAAATCATTTCCTCTCCAAATCAGATCGTTTGCATAACTGCACATCCGGAACAGAAGTACAAACTGTGCATGCAGCTTGTCTATTTTATGCGATACAAGTGAAGAGACCATCCCGTATAATACCGTTTCACATTGATAACTCCCCAAATACGCGAGCTGTAATGCAATAACGACAACACGTTCGCTCTAACTACCCATTCACGTAAAACATAGTTCAAATGGTTTCACGCTCCTGATATACCATGAAGTGAAACAAAATTACTACCAAGTAGTTTTACAAAACAAGCTGTCTGACATTGCTTAAAACGGTAACGTGGAAATATAGGTAAACTCAGACCCAGTCGAGTTTACACCAATTATATGTATATCAATTATCAAATATAATGAAGTATAAAATTTTTACGAACACCTTATTGTAATTTCTTTATCACAAAGTGAATTGGGTGCGACTGATTACAAACCACTCTGATGTTACTTATATGTGAAATGTGCGCCAGAAAATTTCATCTATATCATAGCATCCCCGGACATGGAAATTCGTCGCTACGATTTAATCTGTAGTGTGTTCCAAGCCGAACATAACGAAAAAGTAGGGTACAACGGAATACACATTTGCTCATTCTCTGTTTAATTTCGCGTTTATATTGGGATCAGCACACTAGAAACGATACTAATTAGATAAGCGCCAAATATAACCTACTTGGACGACCAAGCCAATATACAAATAACTTATATTATCATCTGTACGATCTGAGTGATTATCAAATTAAATTATTTGACTATCTTGGTTCGACATTGCAATAAATGGCCAACAAAAAGCACAGCAAGTAAGTATTATATTAGGAGAGTATAGTTCAATCAGAGCATAACTGAACCTGAACCTTAAGCTGGCTTCCACTCAGTCGCTCAAAATACTGTGCAAACTTGACTTATTGCTTCTAACGACGTTTTCTCTCCAAAATGTGACACACAAAATATTGCCATCTATTTAACACATTCGTCCTCTGTGCATCATAACAAACTGTCGAGAACTAAGATGCCCGGCGATTTCAAAAACAGCTCACTGTGATGAAAGTATGGTCACAACAAGCCTTCAAACTAATGTAATAATCGCACACATTAGCTGTCAATCCCGGATCGCAAGACGCGGAAGATGTAAGAGGTGGAAGAGTGGTCCTCATTGGCATTTATTATTGAATACTGACCGAAATCAAATAAATCATTGGATTACCAACAAGGATTCAAAATTATGTCCTCAATCAACGACACCTCCCAGATACTGACCCCAGTGGCCAGCATTTGTTTGAAAAGAAGCACAGCTGAATCAGAATGGAAACACTTTATTCCTTTTCCGCAATGGCTTTGTGAATACTCATTCAACACCAGAAACTAGCGACTTCCGTTTACTTCATCTGTTAGATGTAAGATTGTTTATGTTCTTTCGTATCTTATTTCATTGGTATCACCAAATTTATATTAAATCTTTTTTGTCGGTATATGACTACACTCACTTGTCGGATCTGGCTTGTTCCTGTATTCTGCTCAGTTATACGAGCACATTCGCTGAACAATTTTCTTAGAATTCTACCCATGATCATCCTTCATTGCCTCGACTTTCTTTTTTGTAATCGTTGAGGAGGTTTTTGTTCAATCATACTAAAATTCGTCAATTTGAACTCATTGATTTTCCTCCAACTTTACCTCCACCGTAAGAAATCTATAGTGACACCGTGGAGATCTGTCGAATTCACTTTGTTCGGAATATGAATCTGACAAGGAATTGAAAGGATTTCTCATGTTCGTTATGTTGAGTGAACCGTAAAATCCAACTCATTCCCGAAGACATGGTCAAACCAAATCATATCCCGATAAATTGTTGTTAGTTTAATTATCGTTCATCCAGATATCACCTCTTATCTCGTAAATAATAATGCATGAATCCATCATAGACTTAACCAGAATACTGACATCCCACATGTGCAGGTTGCTGAATTGGGTCCATTCTGCTCTGCATGAACCCGACTGGAACTACTCGTTGTTCAACACGTGGATAATAAACACAAAGATATGTGAAAACTGGATGTGTCTGAACATAGACGACTGAGCAGATTTCTGTAGAAAGTTGATCTCTTTCTATCTCAAACGTCTCCATATTGCAATGTCAAATTGACCGATTTACTTTCTCAGCGATTACAGAATTCGAGCATCAAAACAAGTACAGAACTCTATTCAGCCACAAAACAATTATATTTGGAAAACGTTCCACTAAATTGGAACTGATTATGAGGTGATATATTAGGTGGTACTAAACCACTAGTGGAAATATGGTGGTATTGCACCACTGCCTGTAAGGTGTTAGACTCGAAATCATTCCATCTATTGTGAAATCCAAGTAAGGATTGGTCAATGCAAATTCCTGATACTTGCAATGTTTTCTCTCTGCGCATCATGTATGAATGAATCCTAATAAATAATATGGATTGTAGAATGATTTTAGCATAACGAAATCGACGTATTTAAGGGCTCTGAATCTGGATGTTGTTTGCATTTCAGCTCGATGATATTCAAAGGTTCCGTATTGTCATGCTAGTTTCTCAGGTGAAAACTTTCGTTCACCTTCTGACGTGATAACATTTGTGCCTAAGTGATCAAGTTATTCTTCTGTCCTTCGATCAGAAACGGTAGTGAACCTATTCTCCTCTCGGTAAATATGGATAAGGTATTCCGAACCACAAGTTTAGTCCAAATCCACTGTTAGGAGTGATATTACGTATTTGTACCAGTCAAAGCCAAAACTTGATGTTTTCCTATTTTTATTTGTCAACCAAGAGCTCAAAAACAGACTTTACCATCCCTAAAAGCTACCAGTCTAACTGGCTTTTTTGTAAAACTTGATGAATAAATAAATAAACTTATTGAGCTCATTCCCATTTGCCAGTCTTTCACTTCTGGGTCCGGGTCATGTTTCCCGATTTTATGCCAGTTTTCCATTCACTCCTGGCCAATACACGCTTCTTAGCAATTAAATTCAATTTGGTGAACTGACTGTAATAAATTTCATTCTGTTATCCAGTCTTTCGTGACTTCATACTGACAGCTACGTGTTACTTGTCCATTCTTCCGCGGTCAACCCTAGTAAACAGCTAAGCCATTCCATTGAACATGGATGCGAAAAAATCAATATTTTTCAATCAGCTTGGACATTTTCCCGCTTTATGTGTAAATGGTTACCGCAATGTATTGTTATGTTGCTGATCAGTGAGACTATGTGCTCGTTCGAGGAGACACTCGAACGTGCACGTCGCAGCTAAATTTTTTTCTCATGTGTATCATTAGAGATCCATGATCAGATCACATTCAGTTTCCACACAAAATCAAGATTTGTTTTGGAATGAAATGGTGCGGACGATCGTTCTTCATAAGAAGCTGACCTAAATTCAGTCCATCTAACCAGTCGTTTCGGGAACAGAATTCGCCTTGGTATTTGTCTAACTTCATTCGGACATAATTTAAACTTTAATTTCGAGAAGCTACCAAGCTAAACTGATGATTAGTTATTATCAGGTCACAATTGGATATTTATTTCCATGACCCTATATTCAAACTTCACACAGTTAAATGGGGAAATAAATTCAAATAATGACCCTTTCCCTAAAGATCAAACGAAATCAAATAGTCGGAAATGTCCTTGACTGTTCAGTGGTGAACTTTGTTACCGTTGAAATGGTTCGGTGTCATGTATTTCACTTATGTATCTGCTGAACCATTCCATTTGTTCTATGAAATTGAGTTTAAAAACTTGAAATTTGAGGCTTTACTCACTCACATACCCGCCCGCTCGTTCACTCACTCACTGACCGGCTGACTCACTTACTCTCCATCGATTTATGAGATTCGATTTCCACGCAGATACAACACGTGGATCATTTTGGTTTAGTTCAAAGGAATAAAGTGCAGTCGCCAATGAAACAAAAGTCAGTCATAGCCCCCATAGCTGAACATTTACCAGCTTATAATCACCAAGATGGTTCCATGTATTCACAATTAGGGTGATATTTCGTGAACTATTTCTTAAAAATGAATTACAAATCCACTAAGGGCATTTCTTCATTTAGTAAAAAACGAAGTTATGATTGCACCGTTCAACAAAGCGAAACTTAATAGCTGAATCGGAAATGCTCTTCATAATCTGCCCTCTGTAAGTATTGCGCAGTATTTACTTTTAACGGATGAACCGAACTTCCTTTGCACTGAATGAACAACCACCTACTTCTCATGTTCACCACTGTCCTGCCCACGCAAAACCAAGCTTAAATTCACATAAACTTCGGGTTGAACCCTAAATCAAAAATCAACAGTGTCAAAAAATGTGTGATTTAATCTTTTGTGACTAACTGATGCCACATAAAATATGGGTTATCGAGACCACAATCGTTGGTGCTGCAGATTTGTACGTGGGTTTTAAGCACAAAACATTCCTGTTGAGAAGAGTCTGAATTTTTTACCGGTATGATTTGGATTGCGCACTATGCCTGCTAGCTTTCGGAAGGAAAGCGCATCTTCAATAATCAAGTCACGCGAAAAACAAATTATTTATTGGTAAATTGCAACTCGTTTGAAGATAAGTTGTGCTATTAATGATTGGCTCTGCTGTCACGATGATATTCTCAACCAGTATCAAAAATGAATTTGTGCGCAAATGATGACGGTGAGTATATCAAAACAAGACTATCATCAGCTTTATCAAAAGAAATTCATCCGAATAGAAGAACGAGTCCTCTTAGTCAAACTCACCCCATGCCAGTTATGTTAAAATGTTTTGAATTCATAACTCATTATACATATGTGTGCTCATAAATAAGAGTTAAGCAATTGCGTTTTAAGTATGGCATGCTACCACCAAGTAACCAGCTCATCTGTTTAAACAAAAGAGTTGGAATCAAATTCTACTTATCGACCAATAGGTTGGTTAAACAGAACACTCGTTGCATATTGGTTATTGTGCTATGAACTTCCAGCGAGCTGCTGCTTCCTGAACACTGGATCAACATGTCTTAGCGCTGTGCATTCTATGTTGACCGTGTTCATTTCCTTATGATAAGGTAATCCACAAAACAAAGTAGTATGTCTGTTGGAGCTGATTTTCAGTTACTGGAAAATTTATTTTGGGAAGAGAGGGTCAGTAGTGATCGGAGAAATTTGTCCTGGTTTGATCTGGTTTGTCATAACAGTTGTGACAAGATTCTAGTAATGAGTATGTGATTTTGAAATGAACTACTTCAGTCTCATGCAAAAATCAAATCGGCCGCAATCGTAGTCAAAATTGGGATTCAGAACGAGATGTTATAATGAGAGTGAAACAAAAGACTCGTGCAAAATGTCAATCAAAGCTGAGTTGTTCTAGTGCAAACAATTCTGTCTGGTGACAACTGAGCTCGTTGAATGCGTGCGGCAACAGAGAAAATGAATTCTGTTGTTGATCGAATTCCACTTCGGTCGGACAGAATACGCGATCATTGAGATGTGTTTGATTGCGGATAAGATGAGAACGTGTTTGATTTTAGAAATAAACATGGGAATTGATGATAAGCCTTTAAAACTATCACACATAACATGGGCATTTTGTGGGAGAATGCAACGAATCCTCTTCTTCACCAGTATTTAGATTGTGTCTGGAATGAGATGAACAAATGTGTCAAGCAGAACCATTTACGTGGTCTGCAGTTTTACTTATGTAATACGAACATTTTGAAACCCATCGAATGCGACTTCGATTAGGAAACATTGGTACTATAATCCTACTTCCTCGACAGAGCTTTTGTTCTAGACTTATGGAGAATTCAGAAATAACCTATCATGGGGTCCCAGCTTACTTCTCAAACAGAGCTCAGCTATTTCATATGGCTTGTTAGTGTAAGCATCAGGAATTTGCATTGACCAGTCCTTACTTGGATTTTACAATAGATGGAATGATTTTGAGTCTAACACCTTACAGGCAGTGGTGCAATACCACCATATTTCCACTAGTGGTTTAGTACCACCTAATATATCACCTCATAATCAGTTCCAATTTAGTGGAACGTTTTCCAAATATAATTGTTTTGTGGCTGAATAGAGTTTTGTACTTATTTTGATGCTCGAATTCTGTAATCGCTGAGAAAGTAAATCGGTCAATTTGACATTGCAATATGGAGACGTTTGAGATAGAAAGAGATCAACTTTCTACAGAAATCTGCTCAGTCGTCTATGTTCAGACACATCCAGTTTTCACATATCTTTGTGTTTATTATCCACGTGTTGAACAACGAGTAGTTCCAGTCGGGTTCATGCAGAGCAGAATGGATCCAATTCAGCAACCTGCACATGTGGAATGTCAGTATTCTGGTTAAGTCTATGATGGATTCATGCATTATTATTTACGAGATAAGAGGTGATATCTGGATGAACGATAATTAAACTAACAACAATTTATCGGGATAGGATTTGGTTTGACCATGTCTTCGGGAATGAGTTGGAGTTTACGGTTCACTCAACATAACGATCATGAGAAATCCTTTCAATTCCTTGTCAGATTCATATTCCGAACAAAGTGAATTCGACAGATCTCCACGGTGTCACTATAGATTTCCAACGGTGGAGGTAAGTTGGAGGAAAATCAATGAGTTCATATTGTCGAATTTTAGTATGATTGAACAAAAACCTCCTCAACGATTACAAAAAAGAAAGTCGAGGCAATGAAGGATGATCATGGGTAGAATTCTAAGAAAATTGTTCAGCGAATGTGCTCGTATAACTGAGCAGAATACAAGAACAAGCCAGATCCGACAAGTGAGTGTAGTCATATGCCGACAAAAAAGATATAATATAAATGTGATGATACCAATGAAATAAGATACGAAAGAACATAAACAATCTTACATTTAACAGATGAAGTAAACGGAAGTCGCTAGTTTCTGGTGTTGAATGAGTATTCACAAAGCCATTGCGGAAAAGGAATAAAGTGTTTCCATTCTGATTCAGCTGTGCTTCTTTTTAAACAAATGCTGGCCACTGGGGTCAGTATCTGGGAGGTGTCGTTGATTGAGGACATAATTTTGAATCCTTGTTGGTAATCCAATGATTTATTTGATTTCGGTCAGTATTCAATAATAAATGCCAATGAGGACCACTCTTCCACCTCTTACATCTTCCGCGTCTTGCGATCCGGGATTGACAGCTAATGTGTGCGATTATTACATTAGTTTGAAGGCTTGTTGTGACCATACTTTCACCACAGTGAGCTGTTTCTGAAATCGCCGAGCATCTTAGTTCTCGACAGTTTGTTATGATGCACAGAGGACGAATGTGTTAAATAGATGGCAATATTTTGTGTGTCACATTTTGGAGAGAAAACGTGTTTAGAGGCAATAAGTCAAGTTTGCACAGTATTTTGAGCGACTTAGTGGAAGCCAGCTTAAGGTTCAGGTTCAGTTATGCTCTGTTTGAACTATACTATCCTCATATAATACTTATATGCTGTGCTTTTTGTTGGCCATTTATTGCAATGTCGAACCAAGATAGTCAAATAATTTAATTTGATAATCACTCAAATCGTACAGATGATAATATAAGTTATTTGTATATTGGCTTGGTCGTCCAAGTAGGTTATATTTGGCGCTTATCTAATGAGTATCGTCTCTAGTGTGCTGATCCCAATATAAACGCGAAATTAAACAGAGAATGAGCAAATGTGTATTCCGTTGTACCCTACTTTTTCGTTATGTTCGGCTTGGAACACACTACAGATTAAATCGTAGCGACGAATTTCCATGTCCGGGGATGCTATGATATAGATGAAATTTTCTGGCGCACATTTCACATATAAGTAACATCAGAGTGGTTTGTAATCAGTCGCACCCAATTCACTTTGTGATAAAGAAATTACAATAAGGTGTTCGTAAAAATTTTATACTTTATTATATTTGATAATTTATATAAATATAATTGGTATAAACTCGACGGGGTCTGAGTTTACCTACATTTCCACGTTACCGTTTTAAGCAATGTCAAACAGCTTGTTTTGTAAAACTACTTGGTAGTAATTTTGTTTCACTTCATGGTATATCAGGAGCGTGAAACCATTTGAACTATGTTTTACGTGAATGGGTAGTTAGAGCGAACGTGTTGTCGTTATTGCATTACAGCTCGCGTATTTGGGGAGTTATCAATGTGAAACGGTATTATACGGGATGGTCTCTTCACTTGTATCGCATAAAATAGACAAGCTGCATGCACAGTTTGTACTTCTGTTCCGGATGTGCAGTTATGCAAACGATCTGATTTGGAGAGGAAATGATTTGAAGAGTGACTGACAGGTTTACAGAGCTACATTCAGTCCCGAAAAATCTTTTTTTCCCCAGTTAGATATAATATGTCGTTGACGTTTCCGGTCCTAGTTGTCGCACAGACCAGCAATCAGATCATTTCAAGGGCATGTAATGTGGAATGCATGGGACTGATAACTGCGCGTGGAGATTCAATACTTGCAGAAATCAATGGGGAACTTATGTTTAAACTTCATGGATATCGGGAAGGAAATTAGAGAGGCATCTATTTCTAATGGTTTAAATTGGAAACAGTGACCTGAACGGAATGTGAAACAGAGAACATAAGAAGGGAGTCCTTTGGAAATAGAGGCGAGTCAATTCCAAGATGACGATATGGTTATACTGATCCTGGGAATCGAAAAGAAGCAAATACAGTATAAAATGATTTGGTATTCAATTGCTTATTTGTTGATGAGTGGCAAACGTATCTTGGAATCACGCGAACAATTTCAAAGTTTTGGCCTCTCAGCGGCAATATACACTAAATACATCTTTGTTCGCTCAATCTCAGATTTATGCATTCTGCAGGTTTTCTGCGCACACAGCATTCTCATTGGTTGTTCAGGTGTGAATGGATGCTCGTGTCAACAGAGTTTACTAGGGAATCACAAAGGATCATCAATGAATCACAGTTCCTATTACCCAGTGAATAGCTAAACTAGTAGCATCCACTTCTCCACTCCTGAAACTCAAATGAGATTACAGTGGGCCTGCTATTTGGTTTGAGCACCAAGCCAGCAATAATCAAAAAATGGAACCAGATAGAATTTCTGGTGAATGAATTGGAAAGCATGCACGATGTGACGAATCTTCACAAGAATGAAACAGTTGTATACGGTGTTCAAGGATTTTTATAATAGGCGAAAAGTAAACCATGCGTGTACAATCACTTCATCAGCTCAGCTAACCTTGTACGTAAGTCGGACCAATTTATCAACTTACCACGCTAAGTCGGTAATAGAGGATTACCAGTCTTTTATTTGTACATCTGGGGGGTATTCTGTGTGAATTTCCTATATTTCACATCGAAATATTTGATGAGATTCAAATGGTAGAGCTTAACCTAGCAACACCAAAGAAAAATGTGTAATAATTAGGGGAAATGGTAGGTTTCCAGTTTCATACTCCTGGCTTCAGTGAGGAGGTGATATCTACTTGGTAAATGATCTATGGTAAAAAGTAGAAGCATAATCTTCCACGTTGTAGTTGAATGATCCTAATGTTGTTGAAATGCACAGATGAAATGAGCTAAGAAAATTACGACGGAATATGTATTCGTTTCCAGTTCACACGGTGAAATTCTCACGCAGAACCAAGTTCAGTTCCATCGCTTATGCACTTTCCATTTACGTACATATCTACATACCACGGGAGACCACATCGTTCCTTGCATACGCCAAGTTCATCCCAAGCATCTTCAAGCAAATCCACTAAGTGCACCACTTTCCAAATCCAGATATGTGATTGACTTGACAGCGGTCACTTGTCATTTGTCATTTGTCCTTGAAATTTCTCTGCCTATTACTGCCCATTTCTGATGAGCTCAATCATCGGATGAGAAGAGGGAATACATGTGGGAATATTTGTCTGTGTGTGGGGGAGTTCATGTCGACCGACCGCTGCAAAACTCTGCACCAACTATGACTCATACAAAATTGCGACCGATGAGCAGATAGACAGGTGGTTTATGTTTCTTAAGAAACGCGCTATCACAATGTTGAATCTGTGATCGAAAGTTGAGTGATTATGGACAAATTGATACGAGCATGAAGGCGGCAGCTTTATTTAATCTCAAGTGTTATTGTCCAACAATAAACACGGTTTGATTGTGTAGTACAACTAAACTACCTAACCGCGTACTGAATCTCGTTTGCATTCTGTAACCATCATGACAGAAGCAAACAACGACGATTGGTCGTGGAATTCCCTTCTACGAAAATGACCGAAATGTGGACGTGATAGAGCTGGCTTGCATGGTAGAAACTGACGAATAATACTGTTTCATTCACGAAATGATCATTATCGAACACTGAGAAGCGTCACAAGTACGACTGGATTGTGAGCTACTATCAGAGCACTTAATTAGGAGGTTACAGATAGGCTTTGCATACCGAAAATGGAACGGGTACAAAGCTGCTCAAGAGCACCGCCGTTGATCCGCTCTTTGTTGATTTGGCACAGGAGAGTTGTGATATACTATCACCTATTAGGCATCATTGACGGAGTACGTTTCGGCTGCCAATTGTATCTTGGAACTCTGCAGGTGATATTTACCAGTTTGTGAGTCAATCGTTGAACACACCGTGCTATGATTTACCCACTTATTGGCAGCATCATACGTTGATTCTTAGTAAGGATGAGACGCTGATGAGTTTTGTGCTTTTGAAGTGGTAATTGTACGAAATAAATTTGTTTTTTATTCGGTCTCCAATCTCTGGGTAAGTTGGTACATCATTCTCGATTAAAGATAACAGGGTAAAAATTCAATCGTTTCAACATCGCATCCGGATGGTTTTATAAAGACCCGATTACGGTAGCACGAGACATGTTCCTCTGAGTGTTTCGCACCGATATCAAGTCAGGCTTTACTTAGAAACGAATTCTGATTTTCCGTATTATGGTCCAGTGTAGAAAAAGTTATGAAATATTCAGAAGTAAACATTTATTGTGGATCAAGTTTTGTTAACCTCGTGCGTAATGCGTAGAACAGTGTTGGGCTGCATTCAAACAGTGATTACTTATGACGTGGTATTTCGCACTCAAGGTTATTTTTCCAGCCACGTAAATTCGTTTTATTTAACTTGACTCATGCGTTATTCAGGATGATCCGCAACTACCACAGTATACTACTCACTTGTTTCAACCGTGCTGAACTGTTTCAGTGCGTTTCCTATAAGCTCTGTCAAGTTGATGACGGGCGAATACGCCGCACATCGGTGGGTGCATATTCTCTCGCTCGCCAATAAATCAGTGCGCATTATCACGGACAAACAGAGAACTACTTTATACATGTACCAACAAGAGCTTTGAGTAACCTGTGACAACCGTCTGTTCTCTAATAAATTTATTGATTAGTAAATTTATTGAACTACGAGCCTCCCAAGCTTTTGACAACAGTTGAACAGGTTTTAGATGCAGCTGAAGCTCAAAGCATTCCAACCATTTGTACTATTTTCAGGTTGTCCCAACACAAATCAGGGTCGCGTGCCACATGCAAATTAGTTAAATATATCTATTTCTGAGGAGAAATCAGTGAGACGGTATGTGAGAAATTTATGTACCTATAAACTCTACGGAACATGCATACGTAACTAGCGTCACAGATTAGCTGAAACATTATCAAATTATGAATCATTAGTGAAGTGAACCTATTGGTCTAAAAATAAGATAATTAAATCTAACATGAAACCGTGATAGAGAACTGGCTGAACATATTGGAAGAAAATGCGAAAGCCTGATTTCTGCATTTCTGTATTTCTCATATGAATTCCTATTCTCATCACGTGATAAATGCGTGGACGTAAATCTATTCATGCCTCCTTAGTGGTTTCCCTTCCTCTGGGACTACGTCAAGTGTAACGGTTTTGCATAGATCAAATTCGTAGGCTCATTTGAAGCCGTTCTGTTGATTGGGGAATTGTCATTCGTTACGAGTACGTTGGCGTTTGTTATTGCAGAGTAATGGAAGATTCCGCTCGTACTTAGCAGTTTGTTGGTTACTTGATGAAATATTGAAGAAGAAGAATAAGAAGAGGACAAATACCAGATTGTGGAACAAATAAGCATGCTGTATGAACACTGAGCCCGGTACTGAAATCTGTGCAATTGTTTCATCCTTGTTTGGAATCAATAATAATGAATATCCTATGGACCGCGGATAGGAATCGAACTCGAATTTAACAACCGTGATTTGGCGAAATGAATGACAGGTTATTCGGACTGGTTTCATGGGTTTAGAATAAGGAATATCGTTTCTTAATATGCTTCGGTCCCTGAATTTTGTGTGATGACAACCGGTTGTTTGTACAGCAGTTGACTTCAATGATGGAAGATCAGAAACCAGATTGATGGTCAGTTTGACTGTGTTCTGATATTGACTTTATTATATTCGAAGGATAATTTGGCTGTTGTGTTCGTATCTTCTAAGAGTGCGTTCGTAAATATGCAGAACAAAAAACGAGCAAAGTCATCTAGTCATCAATGAATTAAATCAAACTGTACGTGGATGTAATGTCTCATGTCCAACGAATTCAGTTTTGACTAGACTGAGATCTGCTGTTTGTTGGTAAGTAAACTGGAGTAGATGGAGGTAACGCTGTTCGTTTTTCTGAACCCGATATGGGGTGGTCTAGGTGAACGCTAACAGTCCTCCTGTTGCGGATATTGGATTGTTTACCAGGTGTGAAAAGCTTTGACTACGCTCTGTTTGTGCTCATATTCTGTAGGGACTAAACTATGGCAGCAATAATTGACTTCATTTTACCAAGTGGTAAATGATATTTAGCGATGTTTACGGAAGTCATCTGACAGTTGTGTGATCTTTCTACCGATATACAGCGCTTGCAAGGAGCATTCGGAAGACGACACATACAATCAGGATTCTCTTACCGTGTTCACCTTTCTGCACTCAGAGGACCAGTGTGCATGCTCGCAGTATGCCACAGTCCACTTGCTAACAATAACTGTAACAAAGAGACTGAAAAATTGAGTATATTCATCACGAGTTCATCAATGCACCTATACGGAAAATTCAGTGTGACCGTATGTGTAGACACTACCTTCATTTACCGTGTTTCCACATAGCTATTCATATGCACTCTGTTTCGATGACATTTTTTGTAATTATGAATGTGATCATGATGAATTTCTATCCTTTTCACTTGGGCTCTAGCCTGAACTATTCTCTCATCGTTATTCTAACTACTCGCTCTTATTTGCCAATACAGTTCTCGCATGCCACTTAACAATATCCAAAATATGATGGGGATAACAATGAGTTTCTCTTCACGGTCTAATCCAGAGGATATCATTTTCTTATCATTATGACTGGAACAAGTTAGTAGTTGTTAGTACATGCAAAGCCCTCCGGTAATCGCTTGGAAGCACTTTTACTTACATGGCAAGAAACTCGTTAGCTCAGAGGTTATAATTATTAGCACGGGTTTTTCAGCTAAATAAGGGAAACCGTAAAAGCATTCGCCTCTTCGAATTTTGCCTCCAATCTTTGGAAAGCTTCATACCACTCTTTACCGAACTGCTGTTATCCACTCGGTGCTAAATATACACCATTCTCACGAGACGCTCAAATCAGTTCCTAGAGAATACCCAACCGCATTTTATTCCCATACCCTTAAACATATTCCGAATGTTCTGCAATGAGTATTTCGAAAGGAATTTTGATAAGTCAATTTGAGTTATTCCCAATTATTCGAGTTACTTGACAGTTGAATAACATCACACGGATTGAATTTGACGTTCTTAAAGACTATTTACTAATATATGCATACCTTTCGATGATGAAGGCTCTTGTTATTGAATATTTGTTCGAATTTCTTCAAACTTGTGAACCGAATCTGCAAACCATAAATTTATCAAGCACATTAAGGCAGAAAAATGAAAGTGATGTCAAGACTCGCCTGGTTTTCTGTTTTACCTACTGAAACGTGGTTATGCAATGTGCAACAACTTACCGTTTCATTACTCATTGTAAACAATGTCTTCTATTCCTGTATATATATATGCATATATAAATATATATATATATATATATATATGTATATACTTGCATTTGTATGCACGTTTTCGAAGCACATGGCCTTGATAGCTAATTTTACTGATCTCCATGGCAACTGGAGATTTCGTCTGGCCGAATCAAAAATAGTCTGGCAGACACTGTTTGTAACATGGCTCAACCCTTCTCGCTTTAGCATGTTTCAATAGTCGTGCTCATTGTCGGGGCGCCAATTGAGACCAATATATCGAGAACGCTACTATTACATTTCTCATTGCAACCACATCAACATTGAAAAGAAAGGATGTATATTGTTCCTACCTGCTTGATCACCAATCGGATTCCACGGAGGTGAAATTGGGAAATTCAGTGTGAAATGTATACGCTATCGGTACGCAGGATTAAAGACTGTCAATGAGAAACGAATATTTCGAAATCCTTCAGGTGAACAAATCGAGAACAAAAACTCAGTATTGAGCGATTACCAAAAGCGATCAATTACTTCTGCTGCATTCGAGAAGCGTGTTCTAATACATTTTACTTTGTTAAGTTGCATCAAGTATGAGAAAACTGCATTGGAATCACTCTTGTTGACGTATATATTTTTGTATTCCGTGGCTTCATTTAAAATAGTGTAAAGTAGACATTTCCCATTTCAAATTTGTTCGGTTTTTCCTGGGTCTGGAATCTTGATTGCAGTGTAATGACCTCAGAACGAATTGCCTTTTTGGACAGTACTTGACTCTGAAATGCAATGTTCGGAGAACCCCGTACACGAACCATTTTGATGCCTTCAAACCATTGTAACGAATAATTCAACAACCACTACAGAATCAATTTGGGATACTCTTTCGGAAAAGCAAATTTTAAACAACACCAAAATTGAGGAAAGCTGAACTCAAGGGGAATGCCTCAAGTCCAATACTACACAGTTGATACTGTTTACGAAGCCGTAATCAGACGAACTCCCAGATTCGGCGAACCCTTAGTAATCCAACCAAAATGATTGTTGACATCAGCACTGCAGAATTTGTCTTAGGCATACAAATAGGCTTTTTTATTAGGATGATCAACTTTGACCAGTCAGTCAGTGACTTATTACGGAATAATGGCAAGTCGTTCAAGTGGGATAAAAACTGGTCACCTTAAATCTGACGGATTCATTTGAATTACTGATGCTTGCCCCATGGCTGGCTCCCACCTAACCATCACCAGTGTTTTGAGTGCACTTTTTTATTGTTGCTAATCTCACTGAAGGATAGTGCTCTTATATCATTGCACGGTGCAGCTACGATATGGACGCATACGTATTTGGTTTATTCCAACTGAACAGAAGGTGTAGTCTGCGTAGTGTTGAGGAAAAAAAGCAAAATTTTACACCTTCTGACACATTATTTTATCTATTGAAATGAAAATTTATTCATAAATGTTTTATTCCCACCTCGCTTTGTGTTAAAACCAGTCTTTGAGTCTGTTTCCCATCAGCTCTGACTGTTTTTTTACGGCTCTTAGAGTCGAATGTTGGCCACGTATTTTAGCTAAGATTGGGTATCCGTACTAAATAAAACTGATAAAAAATCATTCACATAAATAGACTTAAATTTTTGATTCTTTCGTTCGTATTTCGCTTTCAAATAGAAGCTTTTCTGTGTTTTCATGTTTTTTACCAATTTATTTACACTTTGCTTCAATCTTCAATCATTAAAAGGTGCCATTTTAGAGTGTGTCAAATACTTACGTTGTCAAGTGCAACATGGGAAAGAATGTGGGAGAAAAGAGAAAGCAACGGCCACGGAGAGAAAAACTTTGGGAGTAGAAAAAAGGTGTGAAATGATGTTTCAAGCAGAAGGTATTACCGTGAGAATTAATTTACCGAAAAAGAACGGTCAAGGTACCTGAGGGAAAGATGCAGCAAATCACGCGTGACACCGAAGTTAAGTAGTATACGTGCAGAACACGTCTGCGGCACAATTACCCCAAACATTACTTTGGTGACAGTAAAAAACCAAAGGAGATAAGCAGGGGCAAGTGTGAGCAATATTGTTGATGTCGGAGATGTCACCTTTAAATTGAGCAGGACTGTTCCTTGGAGCGGAACACTGACAGCACTATGGCATTTAACTCCGTAATATTTCAAAACATTTATTTGGGGCACGTTATCCTATCTAGGACACTTTTAGTTGGGTTCAAAGCGAAAGGAAGAGGGCAAACCTTTGTGGAACTAAATTGTATAGAAGTAGGGTAGGACTGAAGGGAGGTAATGCAGGAGTGGTTTAGCCTTGCTATTGATGACATGTAACAGCTGTTTGTAACATCTTCGGACATTGTACAAAAAACGTCCTGCTTTACCGGGTTTAATAATATAACTGTCCTCGTACTGCGTACAGAGTTCTTCCGGCAACTACAGAGGAAGACATAGGGCTTTTTCAGCTCTTGAATACAGTTGATGAAGACCAAAGTTCTAAATACTGGGGATATACTCATTTTCGGAAGTCGACTGGTGGAACAAAAGTGCCTTCGGTTTGCAACGATCGAAATTCTAATAAAATGGACTTACATTTCTGCATCTACACAAAACAAATAGTACGTTCACACGCGCAAGGCACAGTGTCTATCCATGAAAAACATATTTATAACGTGATTACCAGGTTGAGGTACTAAACACAAAGAATTCATACGGCAGTAATAACCATAAGGTCAGTTCGGCTAAGCAAACCCTCAAAAATGCATCGAAGGAGAGTGTACAACTTCTCTGTTACGGCAGCATTTAGAGTGATAAAATTAGAAATGCAGTACAAGCCATGCATTGGTTCCCAAATCTTCTGAACTCCTATGTGAATGGACCGTGGGATAAGATACCTAATGAACTACAACGACTTGCAGAGAAATTCGTATTTGCGAGGGTGGTTAGCATTAAACGGTGGCGCCCTGGGTGATGCTAAGAGTACACAAAGTCACTAAAATCTCCAGATGCTTGCAAAATGATGTAAAAGTTGAAGGCAAGTGATAACTGAAAGACATCTGGATAAAACTAAAGTGGTACAAACCGTGGAAAATATTCATTCAAGCGTAGAATAACTCTATCAATTCTGATCAATCCCAATGTGTTCATCACAAGTATCTGTCCCATAAAACAGCACAGTAACCTTAAGAGATGCGTACACACGCCTGTAACTAAGGGAAGGGTGAAAAGTACGCAATATCTTGGCGTTCTACAAGAGAGTTTATCGCTTGTTAGGGGGTGTAGAAAAGATACTGTATGAGTCACAGGGAACTATCATTCAAGAACTGAGGTTGGAAAATGAGGTTGAGGGTACTGAGCTGCGTCGTCTGAACAAAAACAAGCCATCGTACAAACATTGGCTGACGGTAAATTGTTCCTCATAACCCAGTTGTAGGATGCATGCAGGAAAATGGGCGGCAAGACTGAATCAACGCAATTGCTTTGGAGATAGAAAACACCAAACTTATTTGAAGGACTGGAAATTTCAGGCCGTTTATCTCAACCTCAGCACTGTTTAATTGCCTGAGTCACACCTAGAAAACAGATTTTCAAGAAATTAGTTCAAAATAATTTGATATCAGTAAAGAATCACGTTTGTAGCAGGGAGACTGTGCTTTTCAAGTACCCTACTTTTCTCGGTGAGGTTTCCAGGCGAATAGAAATGGGACGATATGTTAACGTCTGCTACACGAAATTCAGTAGCTGTTTTGAGTTGACAAACCACAGATTCCCACTCTTCAATCTACATACTGTGGCAACTGTTGGTAGGGCAATGCAGTGGGTAAAACATCTGTCACCCGGTGAATAGCCACGACTCGTAAGGAATGGACGTGGCCTGCTGGGTGCTGCAAGGATTTGTGTTCACCCCACCGTTCGTTCTTATCCGCACCCAAGATTTAGCAGAGCAGTTACGAAAATCGTGCTTTATGTTCGTAGATGATTTCAAAGTAGTTGAGTTTAAATGGAGTAGGATTTTTCAGTAGTTTTCAACTGGTCACGAACGTGGAATCCTGCTTTTAAGCTGTTCATGTACCTGACAACAGATACGGAGACAAACAGAAGCGTGGTAAGGTTGCTGTATAAGGTCTTGCTTGTAAGATATATGGGATTAGTTATAAGTGAAATTTTCAGATCGCAGAAACTATATTTGGTGGTATCGGGTAAGACATTCTGATTAGGGGCCGCTTCACAAAATTTTAAATAAAAGGTATCTGCGTAACTGCTTCGGCCCGTAGTACACAAAAGATAATAAATTCTTCGGGAAATTACAAAAACCAATCACTCGGATGGTGACTAGTCCAGGGGAAGACCTACACAAAGCTCCTTCATGGCTTGGACCTGTTCTCCCTGTGACTCCAGTACATGCTCGATGACTTGGTAAAGGAAACATTCTTGATAGAGAAGGAGCTCTCAGATATATAAAGGAAAGAAATTTCCTCTCACATCCAACCAAGACAGACATAGGGTGAAGAGCACTCATGTCTCGAGCTGAGACCGGTTTCTTCTCCATCTGGACAATGCCCGTTTAGAATCAACTCCCGAAGTAGCTCGTAATAGCACAACAACTAAGGTATAGATGGCTGTCAGAATATTACAAGGTATATTGCGGAAACGCATGGCTCGCAAGCTACATCCAAACTGTTGTCCCCCTCCCCTAGCTAGAAGAAATATCTCACGGTTTACGTAAACTTTGAACTCAGGATTACCTCTAGCTGCAAAACATTCTACGCAAGCTGAATTGGACTTAAATAAACCAATTAAGCAATCCCCTATACACTAAGTCTAGCTCTCAGAAGTGCATGAGCTTCCTTCTAAATATGCCCTTCCTTACGAGTTTCATTAAGCCCGCTGAGGCACACAACGACGTGAAACCGCCAGCTTCTTCGACTGCAGGGCATTTAATTGCATAAAGTCACGAATTTGACCTGACTCAGTGTTTCGAGTTGTTGCGCAACTCAACATAGAAACTATTAGGGCTCAGTGAAGCTTTACTCATCATGATGAATCAGTCAGCTTTCTGTGCAGAAAAAAGGATTGACTCAAACTGTTCGCATACCTTGGCATCAACATAGCAGACTTCCCGATCCCCAAAGCAAGCACTGTGTGAACTTTCTATCCTGCCTACTTTACTGCCCACTTTTAATCCCACTCTTTGCTGTACCATACAAATACTGACATGCTTGACGTTCATTGTTGACAAGAATGAATAAAAAGCTTGGTTCTCGCGTGATGTCTTGTTTCTGTTCTCTTTAAATATCCACCTATCAGATTATTAGTTACGAGGTCATATTAGTCCTTCCCGGGTTCGAATACGGTGGTTACTGCTATCAAGCCGATCTAATCTGGTACTTGAAAATAAATGGAACAAGAGGATGATCATCTCTTCTTGCTTTCTAAGTCAGTTTCGTTTAAATTTGTACCTCTGTTCTAACGCAATTTCCAGGACCGATTGACAGCGCAGTACAAACAGCTGTCCCATTAATTGTATTGTAACTTTCAGACAAAAATTATGCCCTTCTGAAAACATCAATGACAAAAATGACTCGTGTACAGTGTTCAGTACACTATATTTCACTTGAAAAGCATATATCTATTTTCAACCGATTCATTTCACCTTGTGGAATTCTTCCTGATACAAATAGTTATCCAGGGAGATATAAAGACCGTCGTTCAATCGTGTTTCCTTTGTAACTATGATTTCGTTCTTGTAGTGGCGACTTTTGTTTGAACTTATTATCCACATTTACTGTCTTCACATGGATTTTCGGCTTAATCACGGATAATCGAATGTTTGTGAATGTTTTTGTGGTTAACAAAACGATTTTCATAACATGCTTTACAGTTCACTGATTGACATAGACAAGTGCAAACGTTCAGAAAGTATTCTCGGACCATGCACTGATGCAAGGCAGCTTTGTTGCAACTGCAACTGCCTATCGCACATACAGCCATTCCCCTCAAATCTATTGAGATTTACTAGCATTCGTATACGGGTGTACATTTTGAAGTCTGTTGTACCTGTTCATCAGAGCAATACAGGAACGGAGTAAATCGAGTTCATCGCAATTTGATACGTGCCATTACATTCTGAGTAACCTAAAGATTTTTCCTTCAAACACCTATTCAAGGCAATCTCTGTCAACAAACGATTCTTGTATGATTTGTTACTCAACGTTTCAATCAGTTCGTATAAAGGTTTTTCGGTTGTTGCTTCCTGGAGTCCGAAGAATTCTGTTGATTCCTACGATTCTGATCCGATCAAAAGAGCATGTTCATGAAAACGTCAAGCTGTCCTGATCAAACCCGCTTTTCTAGTCAATCATTGGTAGCACTTTTCGACTAAAAGTGCAAAATCGATGGACTCTCGGAAGACCGTGAGCAACGTTGATAATAATTTTCAACGGCTGCAATACACTTAGGGACGGAACAAGAAATGCATTGATCGAAAGATTGCAAATACCACCACTCTAATCTATTCAACCACCGACGCCTAATATATAAAGTCAGTAACAAAAGGCGTACTTCGGTCGCCGAAAGAGATTAGCTAAATCTTGGATTTATCATTTGGGGTGAGAAAGTAACTGTTTTCCGATCGTCTTGCGGATTCAAACGCCTCACTGGAAATAGTTTGGGTATGCTTTTTCACCGGTATAGGTTTAATAGAATCGCCATGTGGTTGTGATCATCAAATGTGTTATTAAACGACTTTTTCTTTCAAATACTTGTTTTAACTTCTTGTATGATACTGATTTGATACCCCGTGTGTCATGACATAGCCGTATCCATTAGCAAGGTAGCTTTGAATAATCTGATAAGAATGTTAGTTACTTGAAGTCGTAATATCTCATTTTTACTACTCGTCCGAAAATACTAGCCAAAATAATTCAAAAATAAGAGCCTCACTTCTCTATGAATAAAACGTGGACGAACTCGAACCTCGAACATAGTGGTTCATACTCGGTAAAAGAAGGCCATTTAAGGTGCAACTGCAGGCGTCTAACAGTTTCTATCACTGGCGATAAGTCTCAACACAGGAGAAAACGACGGCCCACCTGACAGAAACCGGTAGAAGCGGTTAGTTGAAATGCCCAAAAGACCAACCACATTCACAGACTCTCGAATGAATCCCAGTTCTAGTGTTCCTTTGGATACTGTCCCCTGCAATCATAATAGAATGTATCTGAATATTGCTGGCTAGATTCCTGATGTGCCATAGTTGATAACGGTAAAGTCCCTTAGGTGAAACGGTTTGAATAGAACGCATAAATCAAAACAAAGCAGTTGGTCAGAAGCAGGCTTGTGATCCGCAAGTAGTTACTATTCTCAATAGGTAAGGTATTTCGACAAATGCAACGCTTTTCATTCAATAGATCGTAATTTGTTGTGAGTGTGTACAGTAGCAAGCACCGGCAGAATCGAGACAGCGACAGAAGAAAACGAATCTAATCAAAAAGTGCAAGCTTTTGCCAAAATGCCATCCGACCACGAGTGACATGTTTAAAGTGACTTCTAGTACTGATTCCAGAGTGGCTAACAGTGTACGTTTTATCCGCAGTATTCATCTTTAGAAATATATGACTACAGCAATCATTGTTCAATCATGATCGAAAACTCCCCTGAGTCTCAGGAAAAACGTTGAACAAAATAGTGATCAGAACAGCTATACGTCAGTTTGTGATTATTTTCACTGATGAAGACGGTTTTCTTTGTACCTTTTGGTTCCGTTGGTAATAAGTTGATCAAATTCGCAAAATGGCACGATTGTCATCAACTGCTCAGTCACGTATTCCACAGAAAAGCTGCAGTTTACATTTTGGGGTGGATCATTATTTGTGTTTGTAGACATGTGATAGATTTAACAGTTCCACAAGTATCCCGGCTTTTACGAAGGAACCCTGAGTACATCCGAATTAGCCGCATTGATGCAGGTTTGAAAAGAATGACGGTATACACAAAACCATTGCATTCTATATATAATAGCTTACACATGCACATTACTGATCGGACTGCATTCTGAAATCATCCAGTAAAAGGACCGGCCACTAGCAAATATTAAACGAAAAGACCAAATTGCACAGTGGCACTGAGATTTAACAGCGTGGCTTCCGATTGATTTGTCCCATCTCCAGTGTCTGAGTTCCGTATCACACTGAGAAAATATAATCCCTTTGTTCTACGAAAATCGAGGCAAATAACAAGGTATATAACCCGTAATGTTTCGATAAAAGTAAACAAACGTGCTTATTATTACCCCGTATATCGATTGTAAATTTACTTGATATCATGTTTCTTGGTTTACTGTAGCTCAGACGATACCACGGTGATGATGGTGATCTTCTCGCAGAAACATATTTTACAAAAAACCACATTATGGTCAACAGCTCGAGGATCAACCACCAGAATTAACTGGTTCATCAAACCAACCAAAATCGGAACCATCAAAAACACAACGGGAAAGTTAGTTTTGTCTCGGTTTCAGTAAAACTGGTGTGATCTCGTAAATTAAGTGATACGGTGCATTTAGTGATAACGTGTAAATGGCGCAAAAGTGTGGTTGCGAATCCAACCTTGAGATCTTAAAGCAAATATTGACAAGAGAGCAAAAAGAAAGTGATGGCGTCATACGGACAGACAGAAAGTTGGGGGCTTTAACACATGGCATTGCTGAGGATGCGATATTATTCTCTGACAAAACGACTCACGTGATACCATGTTTTGGTAACACTGGTGCAAATGGGAATCTCAGTTGTAGCTCAAGGATTCGAATATAAACCCAAAGCATGAAGTCAAATAAACGACCTATTCTGCGTTAAGTCTTTCGGATTATTACCCTTAGCGCTTGGATGCAAACAACATTCAGTCTGCTACAGGCTGGGCACTAGAGTGATGACAAGAGCGTCTGACCTTAGTTTATCTGAATATTTTCCATCTCGATAAGAATGTATCTTGAAGTGGTATGAAGGCTTTCACCCCTCCAAGACTCAAAACGCTATGCAGGATGGCTTCCTAAGCCAAAGGTACCATCATTCCAATGGTTAGAGGCCAGAAGAAAACCGGTTTCGGAACCAATTGACGGACTATATCTGGTTCTAACCAATTTTCTCCCGGAGAGGACACTGCAGCGAATAAACACGGAGAGAAGTATTTTACCGGTCAAAAATCCTCCACTAGATGGAAGTACCTGGGTTTTCTCTTGAGAGTGGAAGAAGGTATCACACTTTATTGGGCAGCTATCAGTCGCCCAGAATCGGTGACCCCCAGCCCAGGGGATGCTGTTTCATCCACTTTCCGCTTGCTCCATTGGGCGCATTAGGCTAAGGACTAAATCCGAAAAGCTGGTCGATGACAAGACACCAGTAAAGACAAGACGGAAAGCATGCAATCATCTGGTTTCACTTTGCGAACCAGACCTTTACGGATTCTTCGGTCACCTTTCCGAGCTGGATTCACGTCCCACTGCCTTGTGGGTCAGACTTTTGAATCAAAGGCTCCAGTTACGGTTCCAAAAGAAAATCCCTACTACGGTGTGGGCAGCTGCAAAGTATGGTTTGTTCAGAATCCTACAGTAATCCCTCCAGAAATATTTATTATCGTCCTACTGTTCTTTCTTTGCATCCTGATTCTGAATCGATATGAGATGCACAATGAGCCGTGACCGTGAACTTCCAACTCTCATTGAGGATAGAAAATTGGAGACAGTGGAAAATTGTGAACAGATTCTCCCATCTGAGTGTTCATTTCACCTTGCTGCTTGAAAAGTCCTCACACTTTACCAAAAGGGGCAACAGGCTGCCCTGGCTAGAACTCATGAAACCTTTCAAACCGATATGTGTTGTTTCTTCGAAACACGTATACACAACCTGATTAAAGTGTAAACACTTTGCTCCCCAGATACAACTGCGCCTCTCGCTTCCCTATCCGCCTATCGGGTGATCTGATGTGTAACGCCCGTGGTCAGGCTGGCTTTGGCATCGCTGTGAGCACGAAAGCTAAGGGTGCACTGCTCGACTGGATCCCTTTCAGCAATCGTGGACTGCTTGGCTGAATGGTTTTGCTCTTGGCCACGGCAGTAGACCAAAGTGTCTATGTCAGTTTGTCATTTCTCGGTATGTCCGAAATGAATGCAGCTCTTCCGAGGCTAAAGACAAATCCTACCAAGATTTGGTTCAACTGCTCCGCAACGTCAACTCTTAGGGCACATTTATTGGTAATTATTTCAGTGCTCACTTTGGAATCCTAGACAAGACGGAGAGAAATGTAAGAGGCAGTTATGGCGTCCCAGTCGATCGAACCGATAAAAGTGACCAAGCCACCCAGCTGTGTTCCAACCGTGGACTAGTCCTGGTGAGTAGAAATTTTTCGCACAAAAAGCGACACTGACTAACCTGGCGTTCTCCCGCGTCTTCACAGCTTTGGACCCAGATCGACCACATTGCTGCGGGTTACTACCCTTGAGGCTCAATTCAAGACTGTGGATCAATTCGGTTCGCGTTTGTAGACACTGACCGCACTCTTATCCCCGCGCGCTACAGCCAACCGTCCCACGCACCTGCTACTGGACGATAATCATCGACATGCATTGCTACCAGAATTATCCACCAGGTTATCGAAGTGATCAAATGCCAGGGATCAAGAAGAGCGACGGAGAGAGGTCCAGCCTGTTCTATTTGAGGCTGCTAATGCTGTTCAGAGTCCAACAATCAGACTCTCACAGAAGCGATGGATATGTGCATCCTTAGTTGTGCCTTTAAGTGCTCTCAGATAGATTCCTCCATATTCCAGACATGATGAGGCACGGAGATGTTCTAAACTCCAGCTGATTCGTAGCCTGATAAACGACCGTGAGCAGTGGTGAACTGTGAGTTGTAGAGGCGTGGAAAAAACTCTAGCGATTGACAACATCCACAACCTTTTCCGTCTAATCCTTAATACCGGTCTTTGAAAGACAGGCTTTAGTGAACCGATCCAAGAAGCAATGCGCTCACTGATTCAAACTAAGCTGCGTCGCCAAATTCCTTGGGCATTTCAAAAAGTAGTGTTCTTGGCCTTCATCCAAGGTAGGCTTGCTAGGTAGCACCATAGTTCCAGCTCTGATTGTAGATACTAGTCCTCCGTCGGAAGTGGAGGTTCTCTCTAAGTTAGTCTCCTTTGAACGACACAAGGCTGTTGGATCGGGTGGTTGTCTCAGTCTGTTTTCAAAGAAGGTGACTTGGTACTGTCACTAGAGTCGACAAAAATCCTTCATTAGGTATGGGAAAGAGGCGCAAGTTCCAAATAAATGGTGTGAATCGGTGGTCGTACCGATTTACAAGAATGATGACAGGTCCTCTTGTGTAACCTGCAGAGGAATCAGTCTGGTCAGCATAGCATCTCCATTCTCCACCGCTTATAAAACGCTCGCGAACAGCGCTCGCGCGAGAACCAAGCCGGGTCTAGACCAGGTCGAGGTTGTATTGATCGCTTCTTTACTCTTCGACTTATTAAAATTATCGGCACCCCTTCTGTAGGGCGTTTATCCCTGTTGTTCTTGATTTTAAAGCGGCCTGCGATTCGATTGACCGCATAATTCTCTCGCACTACCTCTCGTTGAAGAGCAAACCAGAGAAATTTATTTCCATCCATAAGTCTCTTTACATGGTCAGTCGACGATGAGTTTGGGCTTCAGGTGACTATTCATCCACGTTCACCACGATGGGACTGTCCCCTTTCTTCTTCGCGCTTTAACTTCCTGATTCATATGGTCCTAGGGAATGCACTTTCGTCAAGTGGTGAAAGTGGCACGGAACTTTCTTGGATGGACGATATTATTCCTCTAAATAAAGGTACAGTTAAGTTGCAGGTTTCATTGAACGGCAATGTTCGGTGTGTGTTTTGCACCTTCAAAACGCAAGATTTTGTTGCACGATAGAGTTGACCAAACACCAAACATTCCAGTATCTGGGAAAACTATAGACCTGATAGGTTCTGTTATCTAGGCAGCTGCATTTCACGCGTAGGTAGGATATCGGATGAGACAACTTCGCTTATACAGAAGGCTCGTTCGGCATCGGGATGACATCCTTTTACTATCAACAGTCGAGGGTACGCTGCAACAGTCAGACCCATGCTTCTGTATAGTTCATCAACATGGCCACTACTGGTGGAGGATGTCAAAGGTTGTAGATACATGAAAACTGATGTCTTTTTAGTATTGCTCGAATCTGATGGGAACACCGTATATGAAATGCTGTGGTTCGGTGAACAGTCTTGGGTTTACGAACCAAATTATTAGATGAGGCAATTAAGCTCACCAGGCTAGGGTGCTTGGTACATAGGTTAACCAGGTTCCTAGACAAGGTTCCTCGGCTCGCCATGTTCGCTGACGTGGGTCACGGCTGAAGAATGGGTAAAGGTGGACAGTCTATGGCATCGAATAAAGATATGAAAAATATAATCAGTGGATTTGATCATAAGGTCTTGTTAGACCGTCGAACCCAGCGGTTATATACTTTAGAGGAAAAGTCCAAATGTCGCTATCAGCGATGCTTCAGTATCCACGTCATTATTTGTAGTTCTTTTATTGTTTCTTTCACATTCCTGTCTATTTTCGTTGTTTGCAACTGAGGCTGTCGCCAGGAGATAGTGACCAAAGCAACGGCAACCAGTAAATGGTTAATTGTTGTCTGAATTGAGCTGAATTGGTCACAATATTCTGATTATATTCGTTTCCCGTACTGAAGGCTTGTGTCCATGTAGAAAGGAATATTTTACTTATTGAATGACGATTAGTGGATTATAGTAGTGCTTCCGGGTGAAACAAATAATGTTTAACACTTACTTTTTGAGAAAACATGAAACCTCTCCTACATACTGCGTTCAGGCGATGAAGAATTTTAGGCCATGTACAACTTTCACAGAACTTTATTTTTGGAGGCTGACGAATATATTTTATAGTCCGTACTGACTGTTAATTAGTTACACGTATTCAAATAAAATTTCATATATGTATTTTCACATAACTTTTTTCTTAGCCTCTGTAAGCCTCTTGCAAGGCTCATATGTTGAACGTGCTCACAAGAAGTGTACCGTTTTGTTCGAGACGACACACTGTCGAATAAGTGATACTTTCGCGGATATCTTTCAGCAATGAAATGCTAAACCAGGAAAAATAATCGCGAGTTTATATCGACTAACCTGAGTAGCAACATACATATAATGAATCCGAGTACAACAGCGGATAAATCGATACTGTTCGCTGATTTGATACTTCAACACGAAGTGGTCAGTGAACGTGAATGATTACTAGAAGAAAACGTCCATCACCCTTAAACAGATGATTACCATATAACAGATGAGATTCTTTTGATCACACACCTAGGCAGATTATTGAGGTTCAACATCCTAAGATGAATTATATTCCAATTGTTGAAGTTTTTCAATACTTCGCACGGTATGCACTCTAACAACGAGACAAATGGGAGTTAGCAACACTTCCGACACCCCAGATATGGATGACATTATTCTGCGAATCGAAAAAAATGGTGTCGTGCATTCCTCATCTGGGCTTGTAGTTTGGTTACCTCCAGAAGGAATTGCCTACGAACCAACTTGAGTGAGAGGACAAGAGGTTCTCATTGATTTTATCCTCAAAAATACTCTAAAATGTTTCAAGCGATTCAAAATGAAAAGAAACCCTTTCGGCCTCCTAATGTACGAAGACCCGTGTGATCTCGCATCTAGGCTAGTACAACGGTCGGAATAACGAATTGTGGGTAATACTCGAAGCTAGATTCGGATCTCACCCAAGCCGGTGACCACTGACATTTGCATGACCCTGGTTGGTTAGTGGTTTAGAGCATCTATCTACCATCCTGAAGGTTGGAGGTTTGAATCCTCACCACTACTGGTCAATTTTGTGTCAGACAATAATCCTCGTTGTCGTGTGGTTCATTACCAGATCTAACCTACTTGAACCTTACGTGGCTACTCACCACTTCAATCAGTAGTGCCTGGTAGCCGGTTGTCTTGAATAAAGCAGTTTGTCTTTGTGCATGCGCAAGTATGTAATAAAATCATTATGTTAGTCATAAGCACGTATAGAGCCATGAATTTTCATACTCTGCAGTACCACTCAAAGTTTAGATGTTTTGGTTTTTATATAAATGATATACTGAATGTTTCCAACTCATGCAAACCAATATAATGAAGAACTCAAACTTTATTTTCACTTGCCATATTCTATTATTTGTGATT
Source organism: Fasciola hepatica (assembly GCA_948099385.1). Lineage (NCBI taxonomy): Eukaryota > Metazoa > Platyhelminthes > Trematoda > Plagiorchiida > Fasciolidae > Fasciola > Fasciola hepatica. The sequence continues at coordinate 12,618,796 of CANUEZ040000140.1, read as the reverse complement.
TATGGCTTTGTATGATTCCAGAAAGAGCTCAAGTGAAACACTGCTGTTGGCAATAAACAGCTAGACAGCTGGGTAGCCGTATCTAGAAAAGGTTAAATTTCATATGGCAAAGAGATTTATAAACTAAAATATTTGTTATTTTTGAACTTGGCTGCTTCGAAGACTATACATTGACGATTGTTTCGCGTATAAATCTGCAAAAGCATCTACAGTCTATCCTGGAATAACTGTTGATGGAAACAAAATTGACTTGTCCTGGTAAGGAATCACTGACAATAGATGTCTAACACACTAAAGTGAAAAAGCATTTTTTGTATGGGATATAACAAGAAGCAGACGAGTTTTCACTTCATCAAATATTCCCATGGTCTAAATTTGAAAAAAATGGCGAACACAGATACCTAGTTCTCAGTACTTGTCTTCAGGCCAGTACAGAACTCGTGCAATGTTTCCGCGTTGCTCAGAAATATGATCCACAGCATTGATATAAAAGCACAAAACTGATTCTCATATCTGTTCCCGTTGCATTTATGTGGACATATTAGCCACCATCAGGTTCATCACTTTCGCCGAATAATGCTATCTAAATTTGGACGTGGTTTTTACGACCAGTTTAAATACCCCAAGCGCCATTCTGCGCCCAAGAGAAAGGTTTTATTCTACCTTAATTTGCATTTTTGTGAGGAGAAAATACAGAAAAATCCGGTTCATTTTTGACCTTCTGTAGGGGTATCTTGTTCGAAATCTAGAAGCTTTGCCTCTAGGAGATATGCTATTGAACTGGAGATAAAATAGACTGTTTTTAATATGCCACAAAGCACTAAACATCTTCTTTAGAGCACAAGATTAGACGAAGTCTTATTTTCCGAAATTTCTACTGGTGCGAGTGCGAGATGTGAAATTCAGAACACTGGGATATTGGCTGCAAAGCATTCACTTGTAAGTGCAATCGAGCGTGATTACACTCCAACGGTAAACGTGATAAAATGATTAGGTTAGGTGCTTCATTCGATTTTCTTCACGACGATCTACTTCTTGGTGTAGAACTAGTAGGATTTTGTGAAGGTAAGTCATTTGAAGTGAATCAGATGCCGTTCCCGAATATGCTGACGACCAAAAAGGGGGTGACGAACTTATTCGACGGATTTGTCGAGGTAAAACGGGGAAATGAGCACGACAAACCATCTAGTTCGAGACAAGAAAATCGAGTAGTCGACCATGCTACAGAATAAGCTTGGTTTTGTCATCAGTGTTCTTCGAGTTATTAGTTTTTTATGGCTGGTCCGAGAAAGACAAAGGCGATTCTTATGGACGAAACGAAAGATCTTTCCACTGTGATTTTTTACTTGAACCTCTCGCGAGGTGACACAAAGCACCACCAAAGCCCACGTATAATGCTGCAAAATTAATGTTGGTTCGAGGGCTCAAACTTGATGATCATAAAGAAGTCGGAAGGAATCCTGACGATTACCGCTTTTATAATACAGTGAAGTCTGCGCTGGTTGTATAACTTCAAGTGAAAAGGACATCACTCTCACTGACCTAGTCAGGTTTAGTCTGGGACAATCTCAGACGCCATTCTGAAGTAACAGCACCGGCAACGGCCATTGCGTGGATATAACTGAGGCAACGATTGCAATCTGTTAAGTACCTTCCATTCGATGTAGGCACTGCCCGTTGCGCAAACATTTCATCTCTAATATCAGAGGGATGAAGCACTCTACTCTGATGTCTGAATGCATAAAAGTCTGGTTCTTGGCTTAATTCTCTCATGTCTTACGCCAACAGAAATGCACTTAACTGAAACAAAGGCTTTTGATCATCCTAACGAGAACCGAATGAGGCCCATGGTTTATTAACTCTATCTGAGTATTTGTTGTAAAGGTATCATGTTTAGTTCCACTCACTTACACATGCACGCCCAAGCACTACAAATGCACCGTAAATATATCTCCATTTTTGGACTTCATGTCTGGTATGTTTTACTGAGACCAGAAGAAATTGTGAAGTCGAGTATCCCCTAGATTTTCTCTTCTCCCCAAGCCTAAGGGCAACTAACACAATTTTTCCGGTTATTTACCTGGATTTCCTTTATTCTTGATGTTCTTTTCTCATAACTGAAGAATCTACCAACCGGTGGAAATTTTTAATTTCAAAATGAAAATGAACTTAAACTGTGAGGTGTAAATTTCTCAATAGCTTTCATCGACAGCGAAAGTCAGACTGAGATGTTCTGCTTCCGTGGCCCCTAACAGCAAACGAATCATGTGCACACAACAGACCACGTATTTTTCTGTACTCAAGAATCGAAAGTACAAGTCCTTTAGTATGTCCAAAGAAATAAAACCAATTTACATTGCATTTGCTTCGTCCCACATAACCATGTGCAGCACACAAGTCGATAGTAAGAGCTACTCCTATGAGGTTGGTCGAAATACGGAAGAGATGTGAGTAGAATTTGAAGTACGTTCTCTTGCATCCCACTTACGGGTCTTTTCAAACTGCATTTTATTTATCAAACAGTTGTGCAGCCTTTTTGGAGTTGTTCAAAAATGTTATTTTTACATCTTTGCCATAGTGCACCTGCGATGGACATTATAAAGTTGTAAAATGTCTGTTGTGTATTTATGTATGCCTATCATTTTTGAGACCCATGGAATGTAGGAGATTTATGAGTGGATGACTCCCAGCTGAGCTGATCCTCAATTCTTGCAAACTAAACTCATTGAGCTTCCTCAGGGAAGTCACGAACTTGGTAAAATGTTCTGCCCTACCGTGTGCTTTAAATTCCCACTTTTCAACTTCACTTTAGGGAAATCCCAAATTAATTTAGGTAAACAGTCTGACTGGTCCGGCATTGATATTGGCTGGATTAAATAAAATGAATCATGTGGCTTCAAACCCGATTTGCTGAACATTATTTCACGTTATCGGATCATAAAATGCTTGTTTTATAGACTTGCTCAAGGTCCACGCTTAAGAAAAACAGAACCAAATAAAGTAACCGAAAATTAGGATTTCTTTACTGATTGAGTTCCAGTCCGAAAACAATACAATTTCAATGCTCTGATAGGTTCGAAAATCACAAATATGTGCTTAACTATCTCGTACGTCTTAATTTTTGAAAACGGCTGCTGTGTTGCATTTGTTTTCGTTCACTATGGAGCACTGGATTGGTTTTACCGGCCCTGATGAATTACCATCGGGTGGCTAATTTTGTGATGACACCGCAATCAACGCCGGTTGATTGCCGTAATCAAATCTACCCAGAGGCGTGTCTCCGTATAGGGAGAAGTACATTAACGAACGAACAGCGAAAACAATTTTCTCCGAACTATTTCCGAGTTTTATTTTTCCACATCAGTTACTCGTTATTCAAACCATTGGACTTATACGGAATTATTTTACGTTTGGAATTATTTGTAGATTAAGAGCACAGTAATTCTGAAGTTGAGGATTAATAAAGTCAGTAAGGCTGAAGATGAATGCTTGTTTGTGATGACAGGCTTCTAACTAGTCGTCCAACCAGTACCAGCCAAATATAAACCTACACGAAGATCACAGACTGAAGAACCAAAGTAACGTGGGTGAAGGATATTGAGAGGCTATCGACTTATGTTCGTGTCAAGCTTCCAGTTTCCCAATATTATGCCACCTGAATGTCCTGAAGAAGAAGTTTCATCATTGAACGAACTGATTTTTGTCTTCTTTTTCAATTTTTCGCTACCTATTTTGGTGGTCACTTTTTTCCCCTAGCAACCTCGAAATGCCTCAAGAGAATTCTTTATCTATGCCAAGCAAAACGTTTATTTGTGGCAATGAAAATTTGCACAGAACCCACACAATCTCCAACCTCCAAGAGCCACAGTTGTAGCCAGAGAGCAGCAGTTCATTCTTCTATTCTTCTTCTGAAATCCATCCAGGTGATTGTCGACTGGTTGTTAACTTGTAATCTATAGCCTCTACATCGTGGCCTTAAGTGATACTCTCTTATTTAACTTTCACTGTTATAATTGGAAAACTGCCTTCTAAATAGGTTTTCTTGATTCCATCCTTATTTCCTTCTCACGAGTGCATTACGCTTGTAAGCAGATCGCCTTATGAGTATTTCTCCAAACGTTGATCGAGCATAATTATGACTTTTTTGATTGGTTATCCACAGACATCAAAAATATTTGAAAAATATCGTCTTCAAGGAAATCGATGAATAGTCGATTCTTTGCGTTTTCTCCTTATCTTCGCCGATGACAGCCCACGGGTATTATCCCGTAATCAACAAGCTTGAGATACTAGGTTCGAACAGGTCCGATACCGGTCAGGCTGGGCAGTCTGTTCTGCTGGACCATCGAGAACCGGCAAGGAAAATGAAACCGTACTTCAATCTTTCCCGTTTCTTACGGTTACGTTAGACGGACGCAATGATTTTGGTAAGTCTTGGAGATTGGAACGCTTACAGTGAAAAAAACGAACTCGGTTTTGGTTTCTCGAAATATGCCTAAACTACAGATATTACCAAGGTTACTGAGCCAATCTTTTTCTTCCCTTGTTTTACTGAAACTCATTATAGGTTATTGGATAAAATTTGGAAGCTTTGAATTCAGTACGACATTGTTGTAAAAGCTGAGTCTACTGTGATCTTTGAACCTTGATAAATTCGCCTGCAGCTTGATGACCGAGAACCATTAAAATGTTGTGCATGATTAGTTTTTAAAAAAGTAAATTTTTAATGATGGTTTTCGTCACAGACGACTAAATCTTCTTTCTTCCAGGAGTATTTTATTTCGCCAAATAGCTGACCTCTTGTATGCCTAGTGGAAGCAAATAACAACAACAACAACAACAAGGAAACACCAATTGAAAAAAACGCGTACTATCTCGCTATTCAGCAGTGAACTCGTGGTTGATGTGAGTTCCACCGGAGAGGATATTTTGGTTTTTGTCCAATGGATGGCCCCCACGCGGTCACGGGAGTGTTGTCCGTATTATGTATCGATTGTGTTCTCGTAACTTCAGAAAAATGCCATCCATTCAGTGATGAGGAACGAGATAATATTCTGCCAGCACATTAGACACATGTTTCTACGTGAGGCATCGTGTAGAATCTTGACGTTAATAAATAAACTTTACTCCACATCCTTCTTGCAAAATCGATGTCATAACAAAAGGATTTGGGGAATAACCAGCACTTCTGACTTGGATATTTTCATTATCTGCAGTATTATAAAACGGGATTCAACAAAAGGCATTAGGTACGATGGCACCAGTACGATTTGCTAGCATACTGACGAGCACAACTCCACTGAAGGATACAGTAAATTTTGTTTCTCAGCTTTCGATTTCTTTACAGTGGTCATTATGCTCTAACTGGGTTTTCTCAAAGTATTCAGCCTTTATCATACCTGGTGTAAGATCCACAAATCAAATTCTGATGCCACAGGGTAATTCCGATGTCCAGACCAGTAAAACAGTTACCCGAAATGTCAGAGGACGAGGTCCAACCCAACTAAATGTTTATGTGCGTATGTATGCGGTACTTTATGAAAAGGAATTCTACAAACCTCAATTCGTGACTTTCTCCAGGGAGTTCACCTGACACTCGCTGTCGAAGAAACAGTGCGGAAGCAAGCAACGGAGATCTAGGGCCAGTAGGCCAGTTCAAAGGATCATAATTCCGACGGCCTAACAAAGCCAAGAGACTTGACAGAACCTCGATGTTGGTCTGGGAGCACAGGCTGTCCAGTCACTAATTGAGGTATGAAAACAAGTCGAGCAGGCTTAGTCAAACAGAGCTAACATTGATTATATCTGAACGAAAGGTCACAAATTCAGAATGTGCGAGGAATAAACAGTGAATGTGTGTGCGTGTGTGTACTCGTGTGTGAGTTAAAGAATCAGTCAGATAGATCGATAACGAGTCACACAGAAAATCGATGATAATCTAAGAGAACAGCGACCTGGAGCAAAGAAAAACAAGGCAGCATGGCAAATAGACATGGCAGATTCAATAATTCATTCATACACAAGGAATTAATTGTTATCGTATTCCAACCTGGACCTTTAGCAGGAAACTGTGAATATTGAATCCCTGAGGTTTCAAGTGATTTTCTACTGTAAACGTTTATAGCGAGCGGACGGATGTGCCCACGTCTATATGTAGTACTGCCTCGTGTGCAACATGACCTTAGGCATCATGCTCCAGCAAGAAACATTTCCTAGAATAACTTCTTAACTGATGGACTGGAAACTTATTTTTTACCGTGGTGAACTTTTTTTCGTGGTATCTCAGCCCACGCTCTGCCAGCAAGGCTGGTTGTGATTAAAACAGCTCATGCTATTTGGCATGGTACACCTTACTATCAGAAATTCATCGGAGAAAGCGTCTTCGGAAATTTCCTTCACGAGTGATAGTTCTCTGAGACCCTCTAAAATTCTCCGGACTCAAAAAATAATAGTTATGAGTCCAACAGTTCACTAGATATTCTGCGATTTATTTCTTGCCGTAAAATGATGCCCAAGGTCACGTTGCACACGAAGTTGGACATCTTATAGACGTGGGCACATCTATCTGTTCCTTGTAATTTTTCACAGTAACAAAGCCACTGCAAATTTCGGAGATTCAATATTCACAGTTTCCTGCTGAACGCCAAGACCAGAATAAGCTTAGGAACTTCTTCTTTGAGTATAAGAAAACAATGATCATTTTTCCGTCTGATTTTCAGAGTCTTATGGAAGAGTAACATTGAAAGATGGAGGTTTCTCCCCTCCAAAAACCCCGATATCTGGGAAATTTCAACAGTACCTGAAATTTGATAAGAATTTTTATCTATCACTGAATTTTGGCATTAGGAACACACAAACTGCACAACTGTCTGTGTAAGTTCACGGTAATACAAGCTATCATGAATAAATTACATATTCAATTAAATAAACGATTTATTACCTCCACGGGTTGGTTCACCGTGTTCAGATAGTGGCTGCAAGGTGATCTAATCCGTAAGTAATCACAGTAACCGAATCACTGAGTCTATGCAGTAAACATAGCATTTTTATTTAAATACAACATCAAATTTGCAAATTGACAGAAAGAAAAAAATTGACTGAACAAAGTAAATAACAGGAACTGATCTAGGACCAATCCTGAGGATATAATAATGTGGACAGTTGTAATGTTTCCCACCTGGGCTGTTTAACCAGAAAATGTGAATTTCTTCTCATAAATCGAGTCTGAATCTTATGGCAAAAATCCAGCTCAATCTTGTGCTTGATTTTTTTTATTGAATGAACCTCACACGTGAATGCATTGCTGGGAAAATCAAAATCCGGAAATCATACGGATTGAAGGTTAAGGGTGTCGTCGGTCAGAAAGTGAAATCAGCACATGCATGCGAACGGATATACTAGCATGTCGTTTTCAGAAGACCATTTACGGGAAGGTATGTGAGGTGTGGTTGTGAGGAATCGAAACAACCAAGAGGTGAACACCTCGGGTCATAAACAATTGTCCAAACGAACACAGAGATTAGGATTCTGTGCTGAAGTGTACCTTTTCGTGGAAAATTTTCTGAATGAATCTCCATTACCGACATTTTTTGAGAAAAAACTGCCTTTGAGAAGTTCAAAAACTTAGTAGATTGTATTTCAGGTTTAGATAGTAAGCTTTCATACTACAAGAATACGGTTATTGTTAGATAGACACTCGTGGAAGATCATCTAAAGTTAATGAATTTGGTAAATCAAAATGTGATCAAATCTAAGGCCGACTGCTTAGTTCTTCATACAGAAGTACCGTCGAAGGGGCTACCTGTGGAGTAGAACCAGATATCCAGAGCCTCGACGAAACTGCACACAGACTGTCATCAAGTTATTTCTCACCTCGTCACTGATAACTATGAAAATCGTGCTCCCCTATTTCCTCTGGCATACTGACATCTGTCAGCTGTGCATTTTTACTCCGATCAAACTGAGACGTGAAAGTCATATGCTTGATTTTGAGTCAAACATATCCCCTTCCGGGCTGGGTAAGAACGGTTTGTTTCACTTGAACCACCACTACTAACACCAGCACTACTTTTGCCGCCACTAATACCACTACTACTGCTACTACCACTACTGCCACTAGTGCTACTACCGCTAACATGAGTACCACTGCTTCTACAACTACTAATAGTACTACCACTACTGGTGACGGTAATCATAATTATGATACTAGTACTACTAATGCCACAATTACTACTACGATTGCTACTACTACTAATACTGTTACCGACATACTACCGTGACTATCATTACTACTATCAGACAGCCAATGACGCCACAGATAAGAATGAACGGAGCATTGCTTCCCGTGTACGGAAAAAGAAGAACAAACGCAGACGCAAATTTCCATGTCCATAATGATTATAATTTAGCAAGCGAGTGGTTCGAAGTTAGCTCTCGTGTATTCCACTCTTATGCTGAGGTGGTTCGATAGGGAAATCCTACCCGAAGCACACAAACCTCATTCTAACTGGATACTGTGCAACTGCGGCTAACGTGTCCCAGCCATAAATTACCCAATCCCATGATGGCCTTTAAGCCCACCATGCGATAGTGCGGTGTGGGTGACAAGGATGATGCTTGCGGTGAAAACCCACCTGAGGTGAACGACTTTTAAGATAAAAAATACTAGTTTTTTACCCAATTAGGAAAAGGAAAAAATAAAGAGCGATATTGCACGAATTATTGCATCCGAATGATTTCTTTGTGTCCTACTGCATGGTTGTGTTTGGAGCATGCTAATACTTTGTTGAAATGGGTTGCTTTTACGCCACCATCCACGATAAAATTGGACGTATTTTTCCGGTCTCGTTGAGCCATAGCCAAATTACCGCGAATGTAACTGGTCTAGTATTGAAAAACGGACTGATCTTCTGAGAAGTTTACCGGTAGAAACCAGTCTGAATTCTTCGAATTTATAATCCAGTGCTCCTTAAACACCTGTACTGTTATACTGTCAGTGTGTTCATTGAGTTGTTGCAACCCTAATGTGATCTTCAGATTTGAAGATAATACTCGTTACCGCTAGCAAGTGACCTTTATCAAATGCCTGTGCGTGAGTGCAGTGGAAGTGGAAGCCTTGAATGAGCTGCACACCATTACAGATAACCGGTAACTTGACTGTGCGAATTGGAGCGAAGAACCACACAGGACTCCGATATGTCAAACTTGGTAACGACCCTAAGCTATAGTGAATCATCGCCTATCATAGAAATGTTCGCAGTGGCGGGATTTCAACCTGTAAACTTCAAAGTGATAATGTACACTGCAGACCACTAGACTAATACCAGTCAAGTAAGGGTATTGCTAGTTATCTGCTCCCTCGTGCGTGGTCTCTCTTCCAACCTTCGTATTTATCGTCGTGACTCTTGTCCACATGAAAAACAGCATGCAAATTTTCAAGTGATCAAGCTGGCTGATAGACTGTAGTGAGTTGATCGAGGGAAATATCTCCTCCTCTTGCTAAACTGGCCCATCACCCATGACCACGTACTTGATTAGGAAGAGATAGTTTTATATCAGAGAATGGATCCGTGGGTCCTATCCTCCGTGTATGCTTGCGCGGGTAGGTACACGATTGTTTATCTTTTATAACCAAGTAATGTCTATTGCACTAGAGCCGTAGAACAAAGTAGACCAAATACGGACGATTCCGCTGATTCATCCGGTCTCTGCAGGTTAGTAAAGTGTAAATCAGGTCGACCCTCATTTATGAGCCGTTTTGCACCATGTTTCTGTTAGCCATACAAAAATTCTCGGATGTCCCACGTACAATCATAGCATAAAGTCTGATTTAGCGTTTATCGTATTTAGATTCTCTCGGCAACAGCTGCAGATGTATTTGGTGTATACGTTACGTATGAAGGGCCCATACAATATTGGAAGCTTCCACTTCGGGTTTTTGTAAAAACTACACCATGCATCCCCCTAGATAAACACTGCCAAGCTGAGAATTAGTTTGTTAAGTTGCTACTGAAAATGGGTTAGTTCTTATCTTGTTTTGTATCGCAAGTATTCCGTCTGCATTTCTGATCACGTGATGGAGGTTTTACGTTTAGAACAAAGTTACTTTAGATTATTTCATCATTTGAAAGGTTTTACAGAGATAATCCCAGTTGTGTTGTTGGTACTCGTCTGCATGTTTTTCTGAAATTCGTGAATAGGTTGCACGACGTATCTCCATCGAGTGCAGCATATCCTCCGCGGACGATAATGTTTTAACTAATGAGTTGGTGGTCAATATTTATGACCAGTTAATCGAGAATGCTTGTGTGAAGATTAACGGCACGAAGAATGGGGCCAGTATGTTATCTTTTAGACTGTGCTTTCCTGATCTTTTTGATAGACTGGTGCAACAGCAGTGACAGATCTTTGGTTATCGATATCTAAATGGAAAGTTGCAGTTTATCGGATAGTTTGCGGATTTGTGAGATGAAGCCCGCCGTGATTTCGCGTTGCCCGTGTTGTTTGCCAATGATCCTTGCAAAAAGCTGGTAGTTTTTACCAAGCAGGTATTGTCCACGCCTTTCCTAAACAGTACTAAATTAGGATACGGAAAAGTCATAATAAATAGTACAGTATTGCCTAAACCCGGGAAAACCACCCTGAATGCCCCTGATTTGTCATTTTTCGTGCATCAGCTGAAAAGGCACTGTCTTGAATTTATCCTGTAGAGGACAGTGAATATTTCCGAGTGGATTTCGGCTATCTCTTCACCTTTGCCATCTTTATCTAAAAGCATAGTATATGTTTTCAAGGTTCTTATCCAAATGAACTCATCTAAATAATTGTCCCCGCAATATAAATCAAGCTGTGTTGTAATTGATTTTTTAATAGTCTTATTACCAATATAAAAGAAGGGAACTACGATTTCTGACACTTGCATCAATGATTTTCAGATATCATGATGAAAATATTTAGAGGTTATTTCTACAGTTTTGCCTAAAATACTGTTTTCTCTAGATTGACATTCAAGCATCTGTTCACAACGGCAGCTAAAGGTTCGCTACGTTGAAACAACTTTCTACAAAGTTTAAACATTCCCAAACACTCCAGGAAGAATTTCTTCATGAATAAATGGAACAGGGACAGAGGAACACAGGTTCGTGTCTAAACTGAGAGATATTTATACAATTATAGTGTCCAAAATAATTTCATAATGGTACCATACCTTTTGGAAGGTAACTAACTAGTTATGCACAATGTTTTTTGCCATTTCACAATGAATACCGAGCGAAATATTGAATAAGAGATATTCGTTCGTGTATCCTTTCCCAACCGTTCTGTCGAACTCCTAGTAAGCTGTCTTTGTAAATGTACAGCATTATTAGGATTCAAATTGTTTGACGTTCACTACCGTTGACCCGCACCAAGCGCATTCGTGGCTGCAAACATACTAAGTATGCGACCCAATAAAGTAGTCCTCCCGCAGACTAATTAGACTGGTAATCGTATGAACAAGATCCAGACTACCTATCCATCACTTCTGTGATTCGACTCAAACGTTAGGTGGACGTTGAACCTGGCGGATGTTTTGTTGGTTCTACTATATCTTCTTATGGGTCAGGTTTTTCCTCAAATTTTGCATCAATTTTCTTTGCTCGATTTTCAATCAACCCATATCCTGTTTTACTTAAGCTTACTCTAATCCGCGGAGTGGTCAACTTTTGCGGTTCCTCTCATTTTTTGATGTTTATTAGCGTCGATAAAAAGACGGTAAACAAAACCTTTTTTGTGAGGAGAATCAGAGAAAGAACCACTTTACCTCAGTTTTATCAGGCAGAATGTTTATCGACCTTGGTTAATTGGTCTGAACGACCAAATTCCCGAACCACGACAATCACGTAGCCAAACCTGCATCTCGTGACTAAATAGCTAGGTTCACACCAGTTAAAGGTCACACGTGGACATAATCGCAGCATAGCAGGAAAGTTAAATACCCATGTGGAAGATCTAACGTGCACAGTGATATATGGAGTCTGATGACCACTCTTCATGGTCTATTTTTACCCCGACATAAACGATCTGTGTTGGAAAGTCAAATCACTAAAAATCGGTTTTAAACACATTCCCAAGCCTCTGTTTAAAATCGGCGTTTCCTGTCAAACCATATACGCCGTGGTATAAATACTGATGACTCCTAAATAGTACTGAAAAGTTTCGTATTTAGATTCGTTTTTCACATCGGTACTTTGTGTGTTAAATAGTATTTATTACTACCTCTTCTGAAGCAGATGCGTCAGTGAGACATAAGAAGTTCGTGAACGTTTTATGGCACGTACCATTTGGTTGATCTCTACCATTAAGCAACTGTCCGGTTGTTCATTAGACAGTTTTAAACCGCATTCCCCCGTTTCCGTAGATAATTTATGAGGACGTATAATGATCTGTTGCAGATATTCTCTCCAAAAGACCCGATAATGAGTGGTCTATATGTGCTCCGCTGGTTATGCTTTGTAGATTTTAGTTTCATCTAAATCATTTCGGATTAGCCTGCGGTAAAACGCGGGGGAAGAGATACTGTCTGAAGGTGACACTTCGGAGGAAGTCATAAATCACAGTCTTCTAATCATGAGGATAATCTTCCCAGATACTAAAGACTGACCCCGAAGCACTGCCTCAAATATGATCTGTTCCACGGAAAATCTGTTGCACACAAAGTGAATGACGAAAAATATCATCTCCACCAGCAAAAAGGTTCTGTGAATCGGCGGAAATAACCCCTCTCTGGAATGAGGTATTTCCAGACAAGTGCTTTTTTTCCAGTGGTGCTGAATTGTCCCATATTTCGGTGCATACTTGATACTGTTGACATACGGTGTACCGGTCCGTTTCAATAGAAGGCGTTTGTATTGAGATTACCCAGTTGCCTGGCTTCGCTTAAATCTGGTTGATGAGAGATCGTTCCATTAGACTAATATGACGCTGTTGTGCTTATTTTCACCACTCAATCTGCACCTCAATTTTCCCCCGGGGAGGCATTTCGTCTCAGTACTGTCACTTCGACGTTAATGAATGGTTCATGCACGTTTGATTCAACCCAATAGTAGTTTATGCACTTCACAGAGTAAATGTTTAGTCTAGATACCACTTGTCAAGTAGAGATAGCTGTCATTATGATATAAAAATTGAGAACAGTACGAAGATGACGAATAGTTTCCTCCAGGCGAAGGTAGTGAAAGACTATTATTCGCAGTCCCTTGGCTTATTATTACACCGTCTTTGTTGTTGCCTCACGTGGTTCTCTTCTCTGAGTATCAGGATCAGGCTTCCGGAGCATATGAGTTCAGCCATATTGTGTCAACGGAACACAATATTACATCACTGGCTGTGGATTTTTCTGTTGATATTCGCATTCGTACTAATTTTAAAATCAGCACTGCCGTCCCAAACTTGCATGCCCATAAAATCCTTCTACGTTACCGTGCATTTCGCCTGTTGCGTGAGTTGTGGTAACTAAGTTCAAAACAACTTTGAATGGATGACGAATAAACAGGCTGGGAGAGTAAGAAAACAGCGCTCAGGTGGGCATGTTGCTCTCCGACGAAGCACTATTGGAAAAACCCAGATCCTCTTGATCTTGACGAAAAGTACTTGTTCTTTGTTGCGATGAGTCGAAGAGATGGTAGAACAGGCAGTCATGTCTCTAAACGCAGTGTATATATACGCTCTGTATTTAAAGATGCAATTGACAAGCAAGTTATAATCCCCATTCAACAGCTTACGAAGAAAGTGGTAAAATGTCTACACGTGTTTGATCGCGTGGTTCATCGGTAAGTAATACTTTAAATACATCCTGCCTTTTATAAGCATTGGTATGTGCAGCATATAAAACAATCAGCTGACAGTTTTACGGAGATCATTCTGAATTACTGAAACACCTTTTGGTCCGACCATCCACCAGAAAACGGCATCCTCAACAGAATTAAACGAATATGGTATGTATATATATATATATATATATATATATATATATATATATATATATGGAGTGAAATTTTATCCACCGCCACAGATCACAAAGAATTTCGATAGATGAGATCATGGTGGATCTGCCTACAAAAATGTTCTAGAAAGCCCTTCGGTGGAAAAAGCAGCCGGTGCCACTAGTCTGTCAATGCTGACCAACATATTTGAACGTAAGTACCAACCATAGTTGGAAGAACGATGATTCTTGGAAGCGTTCAATCAGCTTCACGGTTATTGCCGCTCATCTGGTATACTTATCCGACACCCCCCTGCAAATTTCATTCTGATACTTTTACACGTTGAATACGTTTGTTCTCAGCACTCCTAATTGCACATCAAGAGCGCATGTATCATCGCAATTGAAGTTTACTGCTTTTTAACATACCAAAAATTATCAGCAAATCACAGTCGTTAATCCTCAATAAAAACTCCAATAACTGACACCTAGCAGCACTTTTTATATACAAAGTAAGTTGTAATCAACTGAACTCATTTTTCGGTTCACTAACAACTTTCTGACCGTTGCATGACTTTCATTTATAGGAAGTTCTACGGAAAGGACTAAGTACGTAACAGTTCTTGTCGTGCCATTTCGTAACCAGTGTGAAATGTGACAATAGGGAAAAGCAGCGTCCATTAGTAAAATTTAAGTATCCTAGAAGCAAAAGCCGTCGTCCAGCTTTGTGTGCCACCTGTTCAAATACATTATGCCAACCTGATAAGCGCACCTGTCACTTCCTGTATTTGGTTTTCCGATGTCACCTTTTTCCCACGACTTGGTGCATGATTTATCCTGTAAACGCAAATATTTCAGATTGCGCAGCATGTTGACGTATCGCTACATTGAATGTGAGAGCCTCATACCGTACCGATCCACTTACAGAATTCCCATGTTTGAAGTAGCTTCTGTGGGTTAAGTGAAGATAACGATTTCAATATTTCATAGTAATTCAATGGACCCCAGAGAACTTTAACTTACTCGTCTTCAAGAACGCAAACTATAGCATACTGCCTAAAGCGCTTTTATGTCGCAGAACAATACCGGTTGTTCGTGCTGTGTTTGTAAATAGTTCATTATTAGGCATTTTCCATATTCTTATATCTTTACCCTTGCTCATTAACCTTATCCTCCTCTAGCAACTGGAATGTACAAAAAACAAAAGTGTTCTTTCGTTCTGGAGACTGCCAGTTTGTACTTCCTTGATAACCGTGATAGTACCGTACAGTATAACGCATCCCTATATTGATGAACGGCCGTGTGAACGAGAATTGGGACATGATATTTCTAGTATTGCGTAAATAAGAACTTTTCTTCGTATTTCCCCTGGATGACTTGTTTTTACCAATGAGCAGAACCAAAGGAAGGCGACGGTGTCAAATGTATCGAGGACCATTCGTAGTTATGACTCTGTGTCAACCGTTAACTTGATAACTTGCAACACGTCTAATTATTGCTTACTTGTCTACTTGAATTTAACCCCAGGATCCGCGAATGCTCGACATCGATAAATTCATCCAAAGCATATTCTTAATAATGGTCATTAACCACTTCAGAAACCGGGTAAATAAAACTGCATTGGTAATCCTTGCTCAGTCACTTCTTCTTCGCCTTCTTGCTAACAAATCTACAAACTTTGTGCTTCAGGTCACCGAACTTACCGGCTCACTTTAACTGCCCTGAGCTAACACTGAAGCTCATGCGCAACAAACCAGAAGACGAGAAACCCTAGTCACGCCAGTGTAACATTTTATCAGCTCAAAGTTTTCCTGATGTCCACACGAACTTCCGTTTTACTGCACTATCTCGGGATGACCGAATGAAATTTCCCCGGAAGCAGACGACAGGTTTTGCGATTGTTGCCAATCTTCAGGTATGCTTGCCCGGTACGTTTTGCCCAATAATCAGCGTACTTGGTTAATCCACATTTGTCTCATGACTGTATTCTCGTCTGAATGTTGAGGAGCTCGCGTAGACGAAAAGTCCATCTCGAGAATTGCAAGATAATTCTTCGGAAGAACCAAGCCACCCTACGAACAGCTTTATTCTTCTAACCCTAAGTTTGATTCAGCACACCTTCTCCCAACCATTTGGTGTTACCTAGATTGCACTGTCATCAGACATCTTGCAAGTTAGAATAAATGCGGCCCATTTTCCTATAGATTCTTCTCCAGCATAAATTCGAGAAATGCCATCAGAAGAGGACTTAAATGGCATGAAAGCAACAGGTAACTTGCTATGAGTACTAACAAAGTTTTCACAAAAAATCTACTCAGTACCTGTCCTGCTTAAGTGGCGCATGACGTACTGATATTTTGCCGTGATCCGTAAAATCAAATGAAATTTGAGCAAAATAATTTACGAATTAAACAGACGAGAGGCTGAATAAAGTAATCTTAAAATAAAACGTTTCTTGCTTCAAAACACACGTTCCTTCGACTGACTGTTTTAGGTTACCCACTGTCCTCCTCTCATTTTGTAGCCCTAGTCTACGCATTCCTGTTCTTGCAATTCCTTCACCACTTGTCTTCCTTATACTAATCTCTTTGGTTTGCAGTGATGAATCCAATTTTGGTGATACAGTTGTCTTCCACGCTCTCTCCGGGTTGTCTATCCCATAGACCGGTTGTGCGAGAACTAGCTGCGTAGGACCGTTTTTACCCTTGTAGATGTCAGCTTATGATTTGATATACTCCTTTTTCTACCGTCACTCGTCTCTCAAAAAGAGCACCAAGAGTTCAACATACCGCATTATTGGCAAATATTTACTTAGATCAAATAAAATTCATCTATTGCACACAGAAACAATTCGCGATACGAAATATTACGCGTGTCAACATCATGTCCAAAACCACTCCTTTTGTCTATAAGAAAAGCCCTTGACTCAAGGCATCAGAGAGTACCAGTCACGGTTATGCTGTTTTCGGTTTATTGAATGCTTGTTTCCTAGGATTTGGGTGCGCCAACCACTAACCCCTAGTTTTATTCGTCAAAGGACCGTAATCTAACTAAATAACTTTCTTACAAACTCCTCTCTGT
This sequence comes from Fasciola hepatica, assembly GCA_948099385.1. Classification (NCBI taxonomy): domain Eukaryota; kingdom Metazoa; phylum Platyhelminthes; class Trematoda; order Plagiorchiida; family Fasciolidae; genus Fasciola; species Fasciola hepatica. The sequence continues at coordinate 12,601,755 of CANUEZ040000140.1, read as the reverse complement.
TGAAACATTTTTCGAATCAAATCTGACCTAGTTGTTGTGTCAGTAATTACCGGACTATCTATAATCTAACTCAGGTTCTAATGAGTAGACTGAGTAACAAGCCTTTCATTCTACAATTTCCAATTTTTATCATAGGTCATTTCTTCAGCAATAACATTTTATCATAATGTTGTGTTAGACATATTTTTTATAACGCTCATGACGTGGCAGAGACGTTCAGGGAAGTCTTCAAATGGGCCACATGTCAACCGGCAACCCGAAGCGAGGAAATGGTAAATATGCCGGTTGTTTCTCATTATTTTATACATAGTGAATAGAAATGAGTGCATTCTTGTGCTATACGGTAGACAAAGAAATAGTAATCTCAGTCTTGCTAACTGCGGCTTAAATATGTATATTATAGTGACAACGAAGTAAGGCCGACAGATACGTACAGACTCCGTCCCACGTTATTACCCTCCCACTGTTGGGAGATCCTTGAAGTCTAACATCCTTTACCGAGATACGAATGGTTGAAGGAAAGATCAGGTCATTATCGGGTTCTAACAGAGAATAATCCCCCAACAAAATCAAACCATCCCAACAAGCCACGCCTGGACTACCGGAAATTCACTGTTTGTCTCTATACCACAAGCAGAACTTTAATTTGTTGAGACAGGTCATTACTGGTACCGTTTTATCCAGGTCATGTGGAATACTATACGCTGGTTTATGATTGTACAATAATACATCCTCATTTAGCAGTCCACTTAAAGGAGTGTTTATTATCCGACCTTTGTTTTTAATGAAAAAGGATAAGTTGCAAAAAGCAGGGTGAATATATTAGCCTCCTCAAAGAATCATCAAGTTTAAATCAGTAAATCCTGTCCTCCCCAAACTACATGATTCTATCCATTTCAAAAGAAGCATTACCCATGTTATTCTGGTGCAAATAAAACCAATGGAATTTTTAGTTTCTCAAGTTCAACTTTATTTTTAACAACAAAAAAACGGGTTGTTATATGTTCAGTGACTACGCTGGAAATCAGGTGACCACCACAGTGTCCTGGTTAAAGCAACAATTCTGCTCACAGATATATCCAGAGGATTGTGAACAAATATCCACCTCCAGGGAGGTATTCGGTCAGCGCACCTATAAATATCACTGAATATAACCGCTGTGTCAACGATAACATAACAGTGCCTAACAGTTGTCCCCTCTATAGTATAACTTCTGGTCTGACAGACTGGAGACTTTTGTTTGTGTAGCCTTGTGAACCCTGAGGAGGCTCATAAAACAGTCACTTGGAAATCTGACCGAGGAAACCTTGAGGTCGCAAGGTTCTTCACGCCAGTCCGCAATAAATCACAAAGCACCTTTTTTGGAAAGTGGTCAAAGCTTCAGGAAACAGCGCCAAATTCATTGGGCTCGAGAGAATATTTCCCAGTCTGTCAGATTATACCTTATTCTGGGACATCTATCTTAATTTATTATAATGCCCAGGGCTATCCTACACCAGGTTATATATCTTATAGCTGTATACACACCTATCCATTTGTTATGAAATACACAAGAGTAAAACTAGTGATTTATTGTTTACATTTTCCTGATAACCGGTAAAATCATGGTAGGTTCAGAATTTATTCCCTGCGTGTATGAAAGAAGTTATTACAATTCTCTCGTGTAAAAGACGAATTTGGTCCTCCATGTTAGAGGGTGATTGATTCGAATAACATTGATTTACGGGAAATTTGGACAATATTTTGAATTTCTCATAAAATGGGGTTATTCGGGAATTGCAATCTGTCCAGTCCACGACCACAGTAAATGGTCAACAGTCATAGTTAACCTAGGATTATTTGCTAGGAAAATCCAGAAATTCAATTGGTAGTTTCAAAATAGGTAACTGCGTATTGCAGTGACTTAAAATTGGATATTTCTGAGATAATGCTTGGACAAGCCAAACAAACTTATCACGGGCTTCACAGTGACTGTGTCCTTTCTGTTTGTAAGCTTCACTTATTGGACAGTACCTACCAAAGGCTTCTATTTGTTGATTACACTTTTATTCTTTTTTTGATGTTTTGAAGACTGAACAGGTTAATCGACATACCGTCGCCCACTGCTTGGATACTGTAGACTGTTTATGTGAATCCACGACATCATTCATTGGTACCTGGCTTGGAAAAATGAGGATACAAGCTGAAAACGAAGGACTCACTGAATGGATCGAAATTCATCTATTGTCAAAGAATAAACCATTTTGAATCCACCTTGTTCTGATAATGGGACCACTAGGTTTATTCTGAACTAGCAATTTTTAGATTTCAATAGCTACACCAACCCGGGAACAACTCCTGCATGCTGACTGTGTGTTATCTTCACTGTGATTCGATGAATCAAGCGGAATAAACGTAAGGGCATGACTCAGCCCGAAGTTGAAAACCGCAAGCTTAGTAACACTACATTTTTTAGTTCTGTCATATGTCATCAGAACACTGCTGTAGAACAGTTATTTATACTTTCAGTCCATCATTTGAGTTTATTGATGAGCTGTAAAATTACGGAGCCTTGACAGATTCTGGGCTTAACAAGAGGCATGATAATTTAATTACTCATTACTTTTGGATGACAAACGGATCAAAAATTGTGACGATGGACTCCAATTAACCGCTAGTGAAAATGGAGATAAATACGTTAGAACAATCAGGCCAATGAAGTGATCAGCAGTGAATATCATCAAAGAGAGCACTGGCCATCAAAGGCTGGGTTTACAGATGGTGAACAGGCCTACTTGTGCGCGTTAGTCAGGGATGAAGGGAAATTATAAAAAGGATTACCTCTTCGCCACTCTATTCTTTGCAATGAACTTAATCGGACCAGAGTTCGGAAGCGATTTTTTTCGCATTCTAAAGTCATCAGTGTTGTCAGTATGCATACAATTTCTTTCACATACTACCCAATTTCTTACAACTTCTGTTTACACTCGTCTCTATTGTTCTAATTATAATTTGTTGAACAAAACCAGAGGCGGGAAGCACCAAAGAAATCCAATACTAATGCTAGTTTCTTCGCAACAGTACCCAAATTTATGGCTTGACCGCCTAGTCTCTTCTTTCTGCCTTGCCCAACACGTGCTAATAGAGCATGAAAACGAGAACGACGTATTCACAAAACACGACCGAGCCATCAGAGGCGGTGTGAAAAGTTCACTTTGTGAAGAGGGCGGACGTCCATGCCTAAAACACCACGGGGCAACTCATCATTACTCCCTCGAAATTCGCACTATATGCGTAAAACGCTTTGTAGACATTAGCTGTCGTACACGGAAAGACACCGAGGATTAAACACGAAACTTTCCGACATTATATTCACTCCTCTACCTGTTAGTGGACTAGCGGAAATCCAATCATCAGGAAGAAAACCCTTTTATCATTCATCCTTTTACGCCTAGCTAGGTTTTCTCCACTCGCCATTCAAACGTACATCGGAAACGCGAATATTTCTATCTGAAACACAGATGAGACAGTAGAGTTGACTAACACTAAAGATAGATTCGAATAAGATAATCCCGGAAAATGATGACCATCTATTGGTGGACATCCTTCAGAGAGGGTTGTTTCTGGGAGAAACATTAGGTACAACAATTTGTAAGCACAAAATATAATACCGTCCAGTTTTGGAGTGGTGACAGTCTCAGTGTTTCACCTGCTTGTTCTTTTGCTGAGTAAACTGAGCATTGTGTTCAGTCCTGCATCATGAGGAAACCGGAGTGGAATCAGGGCCTTTCATTCATGTTCTCGTCAAATGATGTGACGGAAGACACTGAACTATTTTGCTTTGTCTGTGTGGGAATACTGGTCAGAAAAATGGACTGGTTAGCCACTGGATTTGGCAGAGTTATACCTACTTCTGAGATTCAAGTATTTATTTGCGCAGCTGGTTAGCAAGTTGAACGTTATATCGCGTGAGAAGCTTTATTCCAGCTGATCATAAAATGGAACCATATTAGTATCCCGAATCCGGTTTCTACTAAGCCTGACAATTTCACTCCCCAAGTTTGTCATCTTTTCTTGAATAATGACGATCGTTAAATGGGGATATTAGTCATTCCATCATCGAGTTATTCAAATAGTCGAGCAGAGTATACGGTAATGAATCACAGTTGGAATACAGTGTGTATTGGAGTCCGTTGTGTTTACAAAACCATCAGTACCAATATTCGCAAAGTTATGACTGATTGTAAACTTCTGGTTGTCTTCGATTTTATTTATTGGGTGGGAGATGACAGTTAGATGGTTACACATTCTTTCAACTAATTTGCTAATCAGTTTTAGTAGTAGGAGGTTTCTTTGTTTATAACTGAGTCAACAAGCAGTATCAGAACTTAGATTACCATCAAAAACCATGAAAGCATTGTAAAGCAGTTTCACAGATGTCGTGAAAATGACCATTTAGGGATGACTTGGTGGTCAAATGTGTGACTCCCAAACAGGCGCCGTTCGTTCAAGGACCAATTTACTTTATCTAGGTATGGGCTGAAGATGATTTCTAACCAACCGGATGAAACGGTTGTACTGTATTTCCGAGATTTCGGTGACTATTTGAGCGGTGGTACTCTATGATGAATCATTTCAAGTTATTTTCACACGGAATGCGGCTTTCAACTCATGTCAGCACTGATCAATTCTGCCTGCATTCAGCGTTCCCTAACTGAACCCAATCCTTTTCCGAAATACCTCACACCTACATTACAATTTGCTGACCACACTTATCAACACAATTTGTCTTCCCTCCCGAATTCAAATTGAAAAGAACGTACGTTGTTGACCAAAGGTTCTTCATAACAGCGTCAAGAACTCACGATATCACCGCTAGAGTGGCCTCTAGTTGGCCAAGATATATAGAGTGGTACTCAATATTCACGAAATAAATTAAAATGCCCTGCCATTCCACTAGCTTCGTGAAAATCCCTACTCCCGCTAAGAATACTGTGTTTATTTTATTGACATGAGTACCAAAAGAAAAGCAACATTTGTACTGAGGTCACGGCGAATGTGGGTGTCCAGTCCGTGTAAAAATGAAGAAAAGAATATCCTCTTTGATTCACAGAAAAATAGGCGGAAACAAGATACTCATGACAGAAATCTTAACTTGTTTAATAGAAAACTTCTGAAAGGTCCTTTGTTTGTCACATTGGTAATCGTACACATCATTCATATACTACTTTCGCTTTTATTGAAGAAATCAACTTTCTGAACAAATCTCTCCTACAAAACAATTATACATGAATATGCGCAAAACTGGAGTTAGACTGCAACGCAGTCGCACACGTCTCTCTTCCTTCATAAAACATCAGGTCAAACACACCGTAGTGGTCATGGGAGTGCGACAGGACTTTGTTACAGTTTTCCGGGCGGTAACAATGACCAGAGGTGTCACAAGAAAATCGAGCACATTTATATCGCCCCACGCATGTGTACCACAGCTTCACACCAATTCCTTATAAAAAGGTTGAACCACGCGATCGGACTGAATCAGTTGCATCATACTGCTGATCTGTCTCTCAAGTTTCAGCATTCCATCATGCACAGACTGCAGTTGCTTTTGGACAAGAACTAGAGAGATTGAATCGGTGCACAGACGAGGATAGGAATTACATTCTTCGGAGTAGATTGAACGTCTGAACTGCGGCGTTTTTGAACCCTGTGTTGATGTTTCAGATATGTCGTCGGTAGATTTGAAGCTATAACAAAAAGCAAAATAACAGGGGCGTCAAAGCAACACGGCGAAAGATAAGACGATTTGTAACCCCATGGGTGTGGGCGAAAATTCAGGAAAATAGTGTCCCGTTTACATTATAACATCTTAGGCAAGCACAGTTCCATCTTTTACGCACTTTTTACTGGAAGGATACAGTAAGTGTTGGATGTTCTTACTGATCAGAAGCCTCATACCGACTCAACAGAAACACTCAGTACTTCCAATTCTGTCGGATTCACGTAGTGTCTCTGAAAACTCTCTTCCAGGAATAGTGCAAACTGCTTGTAACGCAAATAAAACGGGGAACCGGATGAGTTCCTTAGAAGATGCATGTGCATACTCTGTTTCAAAGTCTATATTGAAATTCCCAAGGATAGTTTATCTCTACTTGTGAGTGAATGTGTTGGAAGTGATCCGATCCTAGAAATGTTTACTCGTTGCGAATGGAAGACGAAATCAAAAAAACATTCTACGCAGCCAACCTAAAGTCACAACAAAACCTCGTGATTTCCATTCACGCACAGAGTTAAACGGCCTGACTGTTCCACTTCCAGCTACACATATTATTTTTCCAATGAATCAGAGTGCATGTAATTAACATACAAGTCCCCGTCTAATCAAGCTCGATAACAAGGTTCATCAGAGGAACTGACAGAAATGAAACCGTATGATTCGTATGAGTTGTGTCCTAAAGCGGGATGCACTTGCAGAATTACTGAGCCAATCTGAAAAGCATTTCAAGAAGCTCATGCAGTACATCTCTAGATTTGAGATCATTGTGACTAAGTTACATTTAAAGTCTTCGCTTGCAAGACACGTTTATGCAAACACTGAAGCATCCCTAATTCAATAATAACAGGGTGAATAAAGTCACTCAATGTTGACAACGCTATTCGGTAATCTGCTCAAACCAGTTCACGGCAAAATGAATAACATCCACCAGGATGATATTCTGTTAACATTTTGAATCATTTTTGGGCAGTGGTAAATTGTTAACATCTACAGTGAATTAATCTAAGATGAAGTCCCAAGAACCCAGAGCTTCGCCCACCAACTCATATTTTATATTCATGGAATGGAAACATTTCACCAAATGAAAATTATTTGGTCCCAGAATAGTTTGATTTTGCTTTATGGGTTGCAAAATCTATTTATATAAAAGCCCTCCTGCGCAGACCAATTTTGGATGGAACATTGTTCACGCAGTAGTGGCGACCAAGTTTAATCAAACAACATTTTTGTTAAATTTATTTCTGTTAATAATGTTTCCATTGCAAAAATTAAAGAGAATTAAATATACTTTTCTCATTTACACCTGGTGCTCACTTTGTATCTTTTATTTCTTTTTCCGCGATTCAGTATTGCTACTTTGGCGCGCAAAACTGACTAAGCTGGGGATTGTAAGGAAAGCAGCAGGCAAACTGTAGGGCCATCTCTGAAGGCAAGGTTGATTAACCCATAAAAATGGTCAGCTTTTTGGGTTCGAATTTCTTTGCAATCAGTTGCTAAGGTGGGATTCGGCTCGTCAATACACTGTCAAATTTGAATGTTTTATCCGTACTAAGCTTCACATGTACAACTGTTTATTTTCCAAAATCGTATCCTTGAGTTCTAAGGAAGTCAATACTAATTAGCAGAATATCGCCCTTCTTTCCTATAGTACATACTTGCTCGAATAAGTTCAGCGTTCCTCAGTGGAATACGAGTATTTCTTTGTTTTTCTGTTGTTGCGAATAAGCTAAAATGGTTCACGCGTAATTTGAATGAGCAGGCTCATTCCTTTACCTATTCTAAACCATCACCAATGACAACTACATGAACACTATCTGAAATGGTATTCGTCAAGTATTGCTAGATATGCACCGTATTCCGTTGCTGACACGATTTCTAAAAGGCAGACTGCAACATAAATTAGCACCCGTTGTTGTCTTGTAAGATAACATATTCACGAATAACCACTCTTGTCACTCTTCCGTTTGTCTGGAATTTAACATAACGAAGGGGGTAAAGTTAATTATGATAGTAAACCAGGACAGAACAAGAAGCAATAATATTTGTTGACAAATATACGGTACACGAAATCCCAATAAACTCAACCTGCTTTTCCCGTTACATGTTTTGAACCAAACCTCTCAAGTTGACCAAATTTGGCATGCTGATACGTCGGACTACTACTATACCAAATGTACCTAAATTTGATGAGTGGAAAAGATAAATCCATTCGTCGCGGAAAACTTGCTTCAGAGGGTACGAAATGCTATTAAACCACCTTCTACACCTATGAAAAAAGTGCCAACTAGTTGTGAAACACATCGACCCTTATCGGTAACGACTGAAACGCGGCTTGCAGGCCTCTTTCCGGTGATGTTCCAGATGGTCACACGGTCTATTCTGTCCATTAATCGAGGGAGGTGGTCATCAAAACCTTCAGTACGTCGAAGGCCGTTCATCCTCGTAGATTAGCCTCACTAACAAACTCTACACATTTTCAGTTGGATTCAAGCCTGTACAGTTAGCAGGCTGTTCCATGGTATTTGATGTTCCGTCATAGTAGTCACCTTCCAATGAGGTTGGCCGTATCTATGGCCGCATTGTAATGCTAGGATATCATGGATCTTGTCGATTTTCCGGAATCTTGAGGAACACCGATCTCCCCAAAGTTCCGAGGTATGAGTCGGCGGTCTGCTTCCTCTCTAAACTGTTATCCGAGATTTTCTTTCTTCAGAAGAGCAACCCAGACAGTCACACAGCCACTACCAAAGGCTCGATAACTGAAGTTCAGCTTGCTCAATCTGAAGTCGTGTAAGTAGTATATAAAGGCTCCGGGGGTGTCCAAATTGAACTGTTTCTCAGTGCTGAGTATCATGTCATTCTATTGAGCACTCCAAGTGATTCCTGGCCCATTCCTCTCGATTTTGAAAACGGCGATTGTTCGTGCAAGGAAGTGATCTCACCTTCCCGTATTGCTGACTTCATGTAGACTGCGGAAGTTTTTCTACGTGTCAAAAGCTTAAATTCGATCACAAGAATCTCTATAGCTTTGTTGGACTCGTGGATTCGGCAGAAGCAACAGGAATGTGTCTTCTTGTGCTCCGCTTGGAGGTTTTTCTTCGAGTTTCACATTTTCTCTGCCACCTAGTGATTAAAATCATTCAGAACGTTTCTGATATCTACCCTCCTTCCGAAAATTTTCTTGTAAATCTGGCTGATATTCATCCCTATTACATAATGTGCGAGTAACTTTTCTTGTTTCAGCTAAGGGAGCATGGATCTCTTATCATCCCTCTGTTTTGATATGTGAGATGCTTCTAGTACAAGTCAGATGGCATAGCATGGATGAAATTTGTTCATGAATCATGAGTAACGTGAACAGTGATGGATAACACATCATCGAGCATCGAAAATGAGCCACTGGTGACGAAGGACATGGCGTTTGCCCACCGGTTCGTTGTTTTTTTCACTTGTTCATGGGTGGGTTTGGTGTGAGGCTCATTTCTTCAAATGAACGGATTTGCCTGTTTCATGCCTCAAATCCTTCAGCATGTTTAGTATAGTAGTGGGCTGACACATCAGCGTGGCAAATGTGGCCACCATAAGTGGTTTTGTCCAGAAAGAGTACCAGGAAAAACAGGTTGAGTTGACTGGCATTTCGTGTACTGTACAACATATTTTGTGGTGCAATGCTGTTATAAAAACAAGCAGTTCGATGGATGACGTAATTAAAATTAAAACAATAATAGTTTGAGGACGGGAGAAAGTTACTCACCCAGAGTGAAAATGGGCACAGGTTTGAGTCACTGAATGTGTGGAGCTGTTGGAGGGAACAAGTAAAATTAAGAGCTTAAAGAAAGCACACTACTTTGCTGTTATCGATAATAACAATGATCCTTATACCAAAGGAGCTTCACTTACCTCATTGGAACACAAAACATAACCATTTGTCACAATCTGTGCAGAATGTCCTCAAAAATTCTCCATGAATATTCGAGTATACTGTATGAGTAAACTAAAGTTCACATTACCTCGATCACCCTACACATGGGAGCACCAACCCACCAAATTGTTACTTATAATTAATACAACCTCACACCCATTGGTTTTCCAACGACACCGTCTAGTTTTTGCTTTTACTTCATGAACTGATTATGGACTTAGAGTCTCATCTGGAACTCTTGATTATGGAGTACTGGTTGCTCTCAGAATAATTAAGTAGTTATACTACTTTTACAGAAATCTTTAGTGATGGGAAGTTAATCGTTACTTTCCGATGAATATATCCATACAGCGAAGTGAAACTATCCGACATGAGTAGTACAGCACTGTATTCGGACGACAGGACAAAATTTCCCCGGAAGCACAATATCAGTTTCGTGGTTGCGACAGCTCATCGGAAATGCTTCACCCGGTTGTTTTTTTGACCAGGAGAGCCCTCGAACTTGTGAAAGATTTCTGCCTACGGTTTTGGTTACTTGATTATAGTAAAACGGTGCCAGGTTGAATCAGATTGAAACATGAAGAACAGATGGGTATAAGCCCTAAGCAAGAAAAGATTAAGTGTACACTGATCTTCATTTCGTCCATCATTACCACTAGATTTCGTGGATAAAATCACTGAACTTGAAATAGTAAGGGGAAGTGAAAGCTTATCACGTGTATCGAAACCGATGCTGGGTCATTTTCTCGTACATCAATTGTGGTTCCGATGACCAACTTGTGGCAAAAACTGACGTCCTCCTGAAGTCGATAATCAATACAAACATGGTTATTTTCATTTTTTAGGCTCAGGTTTTGGTTCAGAATTTGAACTACATGATTATAAGAAGATAGAAAACTGCAAACGGCTATCCTTGGAGAAACTGCTTGGTACGTACCATTTCGAATTCCATCCATTCTCACCTCCCTCAGTCCCACTACCTGATTTTCCGGTTAAAACACTCGTCTCAGTCACATGACTATCCACGGAGCTCATTGGTTCACTGAGGTCTGCAATATAGAAAGCCATATTAGCTGGTGTTTCACTGCGTATCTTGGTTGCCTCGTCTGAATCGCCTACCGATTCCTGGCCTGCCATAACTGTGTTGTTCTTAACACGCGAAGACTGTTGGTCCTTATTCGCATGTTGAATGAAACGGATATCTGTACCTGGATGAACAGCAGAGTTCATTTGAACGTACTTTATTGTTTGAGAAGCTTCGTACATTTGGTCTTTTTCATTGATGAGGCTTGGTTTCGTTAGTTTCCGGCAAAGATTGTTTGCAGATGGATGAGTTTCTTCCGGTGAGATAGGTTGATCCGTAAAAGGAACAACTGTAACCGTGTCACGCCGTTTTCTCTTCTCGTTCCGTGTGCTAACTGATTTGTTCGCCTTGTATGAAGAGGGCACAGGACTAGATGAGATGCGCTTTCTCCCATCCATGGAGTCAAATTTTTTTGCTAATAATTTGGACAACTTAGATATTTTATGCCGAGATGACGGAAAGGCGGTGAACAAATTCGAGAATGTAGCCCGCCCTTTATCATATTTCCTCTGATAGCCGCTTGCAACTGTCGACTGTCGAGGATAATAGCGCATTCTAACCGTATCCGAAGGGGAGGACGACGACGATGACGAGGTGGAGGAAGAGGAGGAGGCGGGATCACGAAAGGAGCCGGTTGACGTATTAGCTGCCGATGCGCATGAGAACGAAGAATGAGAAACCGTAATCGCCTCATTCGAGGATACTCCAGAGACGTGTTGACTATGCACTGCTAAGGACAAAAGTCCCGCTTCCATGTTCCCCAGATCATTGGTTGTGCTCTGACGATCATTTTGGGTAGGTTGTGCTTCTGTTTCATCGAGCACACGACTTTCAGGCGGCACAGAACATAACGAACTGTTGTCCTTTTTCAGCTGTAATGTGATGACAGGAACCAGTAGTAGTGCATCGGTGTCCATAAATTTCTGTCAGTGGTTACAGATGTACAAGTAGAATTATACTTTTGGTTTTATCAAAAATATTGCTTTCACAATTTTTCCATACGAAGCAGCGAGAAAATTACATCCTAGAGATCGATAGGAGGTAATTACAGACCAGCATAAAACTAGTACTACTCAAGCACATCGAAAATCCTCCAACTTCTCAAAAACCCCAAAAATAGTAATTGTCCAAATAAACTCACATAAAACTGAAGCCTCATTTCAAGGATTTAACAGCGAGAGTAATCATTTATTGCTATTTCGATGAAGATTCTCGTTAAGACTATGAAAATACCAAAGGAGAGGCAAATTTGTTTTGCAACGTAATCATCTGGCTTATACAGTCATGTAGATGAGGCTCTTTCGAAAGTACGCAAGTGATTAGGATGAGATGATCCGATCAAACGGGAGTTATCTACAGCATATCTGTGATACCGGAACGGTCAGGTTCTGGTTCAGAGAAGAAAAACAGGAAGGGATATTCTAATTTGGTTGAATAAACAATTCTTGCTCGAGTCAGGTCAGTGAGTATATGGGCTGGCACATTACCAACAGACGACCTTGTTCAGTAGCAGACAGTACGCCATCGCCCATCCAGAATCGAAAACAGGTGAGCAGCCAACCAACCGGAGCCGTATCAACCAATCTGGGTGCAGGCAGCTAAACATCCTGGCAGGGCCATTTAGCATTATCCGTGGGCCAAAATGCCTTCAAGTAAAGACTTGATTTTGGTCACCTCACATTCTATATGAACGATCCGTTCCACACCATAAACTGAAATAGTTCACAAACTGGGAGGTCTCTTCTTTAGAGCTAGTGGGACGGAACAGAATAAGACTATTTCCGCCTATGTGAGATGATAGTGCCATCAGTTGCATCCTGGTTGTATACCATCCTCGGTTCTAGTCCACGGCAGTTGGAATGGCTAGCCAAATCACTTTTCAGAAGAAATCAATCACTTGTGAGGTGAAATCACAATTGTTCCAGCCGTCGCTAGGCTACGGTGGTAAAATGCTTTGAATACGTTCTGAAGAAATTGCATATCACTATGTATGCATCTTCATTCACTGGATGCCCCGAAACCACGAGGTGCGCCATGATTGTACTGGGAGATACTTATCTTAGTCCCGGTGATCACTCAGGCTGAACTGCGCTCTTTTATTCGTCTATATAATCACTGTTTTGTTCACCCCACATGTCCTGCCGAATTCGAGTAAAAATATGGGTATATAATCATGAACGAGTTTAGAACGGGCAGTATTTCATAGGGATTCAATGAAATCCTTGTCCGATAGTTAAGGTTTCCCGCAGACTCGCAGCCTGATACGCGTGAACGGTGGGCTTTTCCGGACATCTTGTCAGCAGGACGCCGTCTACGAGACCACGAAAAAGCAGTTATATGCATAAATCCTGTTATTTCGGGATAGACAGCAGAAGCTTATTGTGTTTCTGAAGCATTATATTTGAACAAACGACTTTCTAAAACCTGGCTCCCTGGTGAGAATCTTAAGTGTCTTTTCCTCGGCATAAGTTTTCCTCGAGCTAGTCTCGGAAATTTCGACTGAGTTCGGTACGCATTCCAGTATAACATAGAAAAAGGAGTAAGTATACTGACTGGTCCACGCGGGCATTCTGTGCGCAGAGATTGGCTGCACGCTACGTTTATAGGCCTTGTTGCACCCATGTCTAAAAAAATGAGATCAGCTGTGTACTTCTGTTTTTGATGCCTTATTAATCCCACCATTTTTCTTGTTCAGGAGATATAAGAACACGTCTACACATGTTTCGGTACGCATTACATCCAAGTATCTGCTTCACATAAGCAGCTCTTTTATGTTGTTTCATGGTACGCTGTTTACCCGTTTCCTAAAATAACCAGCCGGTACAGGATCCAGTGTTGAATCCACGACTCCTTAGCCTGTGAAATTTAAAGCTTCACGGTGTGCTACATTTTCCGAACTATAAGGTGGCTGCATCCTTTTCACAACTACTCTATAGTTAAAACCCCTCAGCACCAATCATCTCGCCAACATTACCAAGTAGGTTATCGTGCTGTAACAAGGCTCAAATAACCAATGGAAATCATGAAAGCACACTGTACACCTGTTCCATCTTGCATGTGCGTTGCTTTCAATAAGTTGTGATAACTATGAAACAGCTATACAATGCCTCCATGGTTTTCCTTGATAAACCAAACTTTTTCACTGTGTGATGGATCATTTTCTAATTTAGTTAAATAATCAACTGCCGACTTTTATCAACGTTGCTCGTAAACATTCAAAGCACCTCCTTCACGTAATTTTATATACTAGAAGCTCAAATAACCGAAATTAGGTGTATTCGCTACTTACAAATTCATAAACTTATTTTTTCCCTCTAAAGGTACTAATAACTATGCAGGTAAAACTCACTTACGGTACTTGACGAATTCATCATTTTGCAGGGCAGAGATGGAGAATGTATTAAGGATGACATTGAATCAGAGGTAAAAGCGGAAACCTGACCTCCAGTAAATCTTGTGAAACCAAAAGTTACTGGAAAGTAATTGACCTCCTT